>CP136893.1:3732500-4975833 GCA_034359265.1 Canna indica | reverse complement strand
CCTCGGGAGCCGCGATGGACGCCTGCTCCCCCGACCGGCTCTCTCCGCTGGCATGGGATGACCTGCCGCCACCTCCGACGCCGCCGGGGCGCTCCGGGTACGTGATGCGGTGGTCCTTCCCAATCTCAATGTGTACCCTCTGCTGCCCCGCCGGCCCCTCCGTCGCCACCGGCACGAGCAGGGCCTGCCGCTCGACTGAGGCCGGATGGGGGTCGAACTCCGGGAGCGGTGGCTTTTGGAGAGCCTGTCCCGGCGGATTGGCGTCCGGCTCGATGCGGATCTCTTGGATTTCCTTGGAGATGTTTGGGATGGAGGTGGTTCGGAGCACCTTTTGGTGGTGGACGCTCGGCGCGATGCTGCGCTTGGAAGCGAGCCACAGGGAGATGAGGAAGAGGAGGAGAACGAAGGCGGCGCCGAGGCCGATCCCGATGATAACCCACATGTGGAGACCGAAGATGACGGTGCGCTTCGAGAGCTCGTCATTGAGGACGGGCGAGCTGTAGCTGCTCGACATCGCTTCTTCTTCACTGATGCAGGAATTGGCGGTAAAAATGATTCCTTTTTCGCTCAACAAAAGAGCAAGCAATAGATAACAGTACTTCAGAAGGATGGCCGGGAGAGAGAGAGAGGGGGCAGGGGGGGCATAAATATGCAATCTCGAAAAGAATATATTGGAAGAGAACAAGAGAAGACGATAAGGCGATAAAAATGTAATCTTGGAGACAAATAATGGAAGAGAAAGAGGAAACCCAATAATGTGGAAGAGTAAGATGAAAGCGCTGAATGATGAAGGCT
This sequence comes from Canna indica, assembly GCA_034359265.1. NCBI lineage: Eukaryota > Viridiplantae > Streptophyta > Magnoliopsida > Zingiberales > Cannaceae > Canna > Canna indica. The sequence continues at coordinate 4,975,038 of CP136893.1, read as the reverse complement.
GGAAAGGAGGTTATATACGACTTAGTGACTTACGAAGAGTAGCTTCACTGCGTCAGCTGCTGAGAACTGGGAAGAGAGACGACAGAATAGGAGGCAGAAGCCTTTGCATGGACGAATCACCCATTGAAAGTTTCCTGGTGATGTCATCTGATCATCTCCGTGACATGTGGTTCCCAGTTCCCACCACATCAGCCCTGTGAGAGATCGACCACATCAACCCCGAAAACTCTGTGGGTGATTCAGATAACCTAAATTAACAAAAGGCATGCAGAATCGCAGAGTAGAAACTAGGAATCAATCACAGAGCAGGAGAGAGAGAGAGAAGATGGCCATATTGCAGCTGTCATAATGGGGCCCCTGAATAATTGGAATCCTCCAAGATGATAGCTTTTAGTCATTTACATTATATATATTGTCTACTATTTAGCTCACTATCCTCAATCTCAATTCTAGTCAAGATTTGGCTGATTAATATCCTGATGAATAAGATTTGCCTAACTGATTTTGGAATTCTATATACATGCTTGGAGTCAAAATGTAAGGGGGCATCTAATTATTATGAACTTTTTCTTCCTGGATTCCTTCACAATGAAGTTTTTGTAGATTGGATGCATGATTTAAGGGCCTTTAAATGTTGATTGGTATACTGTAGAGTGTTTAGTATGTAGCTATACTTGTTCTTTAATTTCAAATACTTGCTTTTAGGGCTCAGCTTTGCTGCCATTTTATCATCATTCCATCTTCTCCTAAAGAAGGCAAAAGAAGTGCCATTTTCCCCCACCATGAGTAGTGGTGATTATAAGATAGAAGATTCGGCACTGTTGGGCATGCAATCACTGCATGAAGAAAAGTGAGTGAGCAGCGCAGAATTGTCCTGCAATATTCATGGAACAGAAGAACAAGCAAAAAGCTCTCGTAAGAAAGAACAAATAAATAAATGGCCTAATTCTTTGTTTGTTCCCAGTGAGCTAGTTAATTTCTCGGTTGTCGGTTTTTTACCAAATCCAAAATTATAAATTCCAAAATAACGAAACCTTAAAAAATTGTCAAAATCGAAACCAATTTTAATCTTGTATGTTGTTTTAATAAAAACATAATATTATTTGATATTCTGTTTTAGTGAAACAATATATTGAACAGAAAAAAAATGACTCATTTCTATTCTCTCATCTCTTATTCCCCACCGACGCTAATGCATTATGAGTGCACTATTGCCACCAACCTCAATAGATAGAAACACTCACTCCTAAATCTTTTATTTTTTATTGTCGCTAGTACCCTGAGGATCTTGAAATATCTTTCCTCGTTATAATATCATAGGTGCAATCTTAGGAATCCATAGAGGTTATGATTTGAAGAATGGAGAAAAGATAGGAGAAAATATAAGGTGAGAGGAAAAAATATTAAAGAGAAGTTTTGGAGTTTCATTTTAACTCCGACTGATGAAATCAACAAGGAGGAAGGAGAAGATGCAAAGGGGGGTGTCAGGTAGTCCAAGCGAAGACGACTAATAAAAGAAATTTTTGTTCAAATAACACATATGGGCATTAAGTGTATACTCTCAAAATTGGTTTCAATTTTTTCTACAAATTTCAAAAGTTGTTCCTGGCTTTGTTGTTCCGGCATCAAGCGAAGAGTTTTTTTTCTGCATTAAGGGTTTTTTTTGCAATTTGGTTTTTATCATTTTGGAACTTATAGTTCCGGGTTTGGTAAAAAGTTGTTCGGTTTTCACCTAAATATTATCAGTTCTTGACCAATTTAAATTTGCATATGGTCGAATTAACTATGTATTTTTTTATAAGATTCGAGTGGAACTAAAAAATTTTAGTGTTCCGTTGAAGATTAATTAATGAATATATGTATGACAAACTCAAAAAAATTATCTGATTTTTAATATGGCAAATTGCGTCGAGTTTTTAAAACATTTAAACCACTATTTATATTTAAAAATTAATAATTTGCGAAGTGCCTAATTTAATTTATAGGAGGGTATTCGAAACAATATGCATATATATCAAAAATGTATTTAACAATCTATATAAGATAATGAGCTTAATATTTTGTCCTCAATTGTTGACATTGTAAGAAAATAAGAAGAAAAAATGACAAATAGATTGTCGACATAGATATTCCTAGTAGTGAATCAAGGTAAAGATAATAATAATGATGTTGTCATTTTATTAGTATAATTGAATTTGTATGGCAATTCCAAAAAAATAGAAATATCCAACTTGGAGTGTCAGCTTTGGCCATAGATTAACCAATTATGGAAGCGTCAATCTTTTGCCATAGATTAACCAATTATAGGAGGAATTAAAATGGTTGATACCTAAACCCTACAAATATAGGGGAATTTAAATCAGGGGCTTTGTAGAAAATGATGGTAATTTTATCCGTATTCATTGAATAAAAATCACATATGTATCATATCCGATTTATATTCATAAATAAAAATGAATATAAATACGAATATAGATTGAAAAATATTTTATCCGCGCGAATACGGTGCGGATGCATATACAAATATGAATGCATATTTACACCGCATCCACCACATTATTCGTGTATAGACAATTATCATTTTGCTCATACATAATATAGGTAGATATCATGGTAATTTACATATGAAAACTTAGTAAGTTACTAATTGATATGAATTTTAATAATATATTTTATTATTATTTATTAAATATATTATTTGTTGGTTTTTTTATTAAATATGGTAATATGGTACAGATGCAGATGTGGTGCAGATATTCGCATATGAACGAGGTGCATGTATGGATATGAATCTATATTCGTAGTGGATGTGAATGTGCATATGTGAAGTGCGGTGCAAATGCATATAGTATAGTATCCGTACCTATCTTATCTGCTGCCATCCCTTTGGTTGCCCGAGAGTTGATTTGATCGACTGAAAAAAAAGGAGAGAAAGCAATCTGAGAGATAAAAGATGATTTTTATTACATAAAATAACTTAGGTGCACCATAAACTATATCATAAATGGATATAACACAAACTAAGTTCACCCATTTTCTATTTACGATTTGATTAGATTCATTCACTCGAACGGCTTCATCCACTTTCTATTTAAGTTAATCCGCTTTGCCTGCGTTGCACCTAATTTGTTTTCATTATTACAACCTTAATTTTAAATATATATTTTGAATTAAGTTAGATTAAGTTGTTTTTTAAAAAAATAATAATAATAATGAATATAATCAAAACCATAATGAAATTAACAAATTTAATACAACATTTAATTTGCATCAAAATCTAATCCGATGTTTTTGAATTAACACCAATTATCCCACCATCAAGTCGATGTTAATGAAACAATTAGTTGTTGACGTGACATCCTTGTCAGTAACCCATATGTTAATTTTTAATACATATAGACAATGTTCGGCTACTAACTTGTATATATAAGTATTAAAAAAATAATATATTAGTTCATGACGGGGACGTCACATTAGCAACTAATTGTTTCATTAATAGTGAAATAGTGACTTGACGGGGATATGATTGGTGTTAATTCAAAAATTCGAGTTAGATTTTAAGCAAATTAAAAATTAAATTAGATTGGTTAATTTCACGGATCAGATTCATTAATTTTCTATTAATTAATTCATTAAAATGAGAGGAATTGGAACAATAAAACAAATTGTGACATGGGCTATGAAATTGGGCGGGGCCGACTTATGGGCTAAAAGATCGAAATTGGCTGCCGCACTCTCATCGGTGAAAGGTTGGGATCCAATAAAAAGGCATCAACCGAAGCCCGGACAGGGAAGTCGCGTGTTTTACACGTGGCACGCAATGGTTGGTGTTTTACATATTTGACTGTCTGCACACCAGTTCCAAATCCGAACTATGCAAACCCTAGTACCATTTTGGCGCCAAACGTCGACCGAGCTTTACATATTTGGCGCCAAAGAGTGATACGGTCATACGGACGAGCCCTAGTATTTTGTTTTTGCTCTCTCATTCGACATCGCTCGATCCGTTGATCAGATAAACGAAGGCGATATGGAGGAGTCCGCCGCTTACGGCCGCCGGACCCGAAGCCGTGGCCCCGAATCGTCCGTCCGTTCCGCCGCCCTCGAGCGCCTGAAAGCCCTCCGCAGCTCTGGCGGCCGCCGCTACGATGCAGGTGGCCTACAGATCAAGATGGAGGCCCCGGTCTACGACACGGTCGCCGAGGAGGACTACGCTGCCCTCGTTGCCCGCCGTCGGGAGGAGGCCCAAGGCTTCATCGTCGACGACGACGGCCTCGGCTACAATGACGAAGGCCAGGAGGAGGACTGGTCCAACCCTAACCTCCCTGACTCTTCCGGCGACGACGAGGAACCGTCGGGCCGCGAGGAGGAGCGGATCAAGAAGAAGAAGGCGCCCAGGAAGGAATCCGCGCCTAAAAAAACCCCTCCTTCTTCGCTCACAGCAGCAGCTGCGATGATGGGCAAACAACGCCTCTCGTCAATGTTCACGTCCTCGGTGTTCAAGAAGAACGATCGGATGAAGGGGTCCTCCGACATGCTTGTGGATGATGTGATCGCTGAATTTGCGCCCGATGAGACTGATCGGGAGGAGAGGCGGCGACGAGGATTGGCAAGCGGTCTCCTTAGTGTGCCTCGAACTACTGTCTTGACACCACCTGCGGTCCAAGTTAAGGGCGAACTGCAGTTACCTATTATTATCAGCGGCCATAGTACTGAACCTGGGAAAAGCAAGGTTGAAGAAGCTTTGGCTGAATCAGAGCAGGAATTGCAAGGAAATGGTGACATAGGACATGAAAATAGTGTAGAAGTCGAAACAAGAGAGGAGGATCCGGACAACAGGGTTAAGGCAGCGACTAATGGGGGTCAAGATGCCATAAAGTCTGATGCTGATTTGCCTGTGAAAGCCGAGGATCCAAAGACTGAGAAGAGATTGTCTCTGAATGCGAAGATTAAGGTAGAAAATGATGGTTCGGTGATGAGCGCAACTGCTGGATGGAGAGCAGTATGTGGCGAAGAGGGGCAAGTTGCGCCTAATATAGAGTTTACTGAAACGACAGCCAATATTGATGCAGATGAGAAGTCTGAATTTACCCTGGATACTGATGGTTCACTTCCTTTTTACATAATCGATGCACATGAGGAAACATATGGTTGTAATTCTGGTACTCTGTACTTGTTTGGAAAGGTAAGATACTGCATGTGGCTGAGTTCTAATATATTTTGTTTTTCTTAGCTGAATTATCTAATATACTATAAATCCTTGTCACATATAAAGTAACTTAAGATGTTTAAATAATATTATTGGATAATGTATGATACAACTTTTACCACAATACCATTTTACATTGATAGTTAATTGGTAGTTTAACATCTTACACGTGTGGACATTAAATATACTTCTAAAAGTATGAATGTCCTGGGATTATCAGAACGATCACATGACACATGCTCAAACTAGCAATGATAATAAAAGAAGTTAGATCAAATGTATCTAACTGATTGTGACAAAACTGTTTATTGTTGTATCTCCTGCGGATGATAAAGAATCTGTATTGGTTATTTGATAATTCATATTTCTTTGGACTTTTTTAGTCAACTACTGTTTGATGCCGGGTTCTGTTAACAATTTTGGAAAATCTATTATGGTATGTTCGCTTCATTGGATAGGATAGGATTGGATAATAAATGAGGGTGGATTGGATATAAATTTTTTAAATCCGGTATACACCGGATATACTATCAATTTTATACTCATTTTCTTCTAATCCATGCACTAAACAAACAATGGATATTAATCCATCCCTTATCATATCTTTCCTTATCCTATGAAGCAAACATGCACTTGTTGTTGTTTGCCTACTACAATCATGTGCATTTTGTTTAGAATCATTCTTTGTCTGGTCCTGTTACAAATTTAAAGTTTCTAATTTAATTTTGGTGCACACTTTATATATGCTTAAGGTCAAAGCAGGCGGTGGATATCATAGCTGTTGCGTAGTTGTGAAGAACATGCAAAGATGTGTTTATGCCATCCCAAAGGATTCTGTTTTTGGCGGCAAAGCCATATCTGCAAGGGATGCCTCCGGTCCTCAAAACTCAGAAGCAACTTTCCGAGCAACTTTGCAAGTATACACTTCTGAAGGATATTGTGCCATGATCATAATATCTATTTCTTCATTTAGCTTCATTTATCTTTGAAATGGAATTTATCTAATTTATGATATTCATACTCTTTCTTAGGAGATGGCATCTGAAATGAAGAGTGAAATATCAAAGCACTTGCTGGATCTAAATGTATCAACTTTTAGCATGGCACCAGTTAAGGTTTGTGGAAGTTTATGATTATTTATTTTTTAGCTGAACAAAGAATTCACATAATCACATGGAATACTATCATTTCATTTATATTAATCAACCATATATGGAGTTTTTTCCAGCGAAACTATGCATTTGAGCGGTCTGATATTCCAAGTGGTGAGCAGTATGTTCTTAAGATCAACTATCCGTTTAAGGTAGGTAATTAAGTTGAACTGCTTATTTTCTTTTAGTCTTCCTGCTTCTTCTTTTTTTAGATGTTTTTATTTAAGGTAATTGTTTTGGTTATCTTGATCAGGATATCCAATAGTTGACTAATTAGTGAAATATTTTCATGTAATCTAGTATTGACAAAAGATTATTAGTCTGCCATTTCCTAAATTTAACTACTAATTGGGCAATACCTGTACATAGATAGTCCCAAATAAGCAACATGCAAGCAACAAGGAATAAACATGTAATATCCCTGGTGTAGAATTACTGGTTAGGAGTTCAGGGAAATATGTAAGATTAATAAAAATTGAACTTATGGGGTATACTTTCACCAAAATATCTTTTTCCGAGCCATTGTCACAATTTCAGAGAGGATACTACGATCTGTTATGGTTCTAGCTGAGCTGGTAGTAATGTAGGTGGGGAGAGTTGTTGAGAATGTTAGTATTATTTGCAAGATTTATAAAGTAAAGTGTTTAATTCCTTTCTTTTATTTTTCTGTATCAATCTGCTGAGTCTCACAGTGTTTTATTTATTATACCTATTCTTCCAACTTAGTTGAATGGTTATTCTTGTCGACATGTTTTCTTGCTATGAATCATGATTTTTATGCAGTTATGCTCCTCTCTGTTCACTTTATCCCTCTTATTATGATGTGTGACTATGCTGATTTTCAGTGTATTTTACTCATTAAACCTATTCTTCCAACTTAGTTGGATGATTATTCTTGCTGATATATGTTTTCTTGCTCCTCTTCTTCACTTAAAGTTGCCTCTTATTCTGATGAGTCACTAAAAGGTTATCATTACCTACATGGCTAGTACTAGGAGTAATGTGTATTTTTGGAGAGAATGCGACCTAGTTCAACCATTGAGAGCTCTTGTTAGGATCTGGTTTAGTTATTTGACCATTTTCATTACTGTTAAGAGGCGTCTTTCTCTCTGAAAATTAAATAAAATAACTTATTTATTTTCCGTACGCCATTTGAGTGCTTATGTCGCTGTTTCAAATTGATCACAGGATCCGCAACTTCGAACTGATCTTAAAGGAGAGCATTTCCTTGCATTGCTTGGAACTCACAACAGGTAATGAGCCAAATATAATTTGATGCATGACTTCTACAGAAATGTTCAATAGGAATTGTTAACAATACAAGTAAATAGTTCATGTCTCATCTATCGCCTTAAGCTTTCGGATGGATGATAGCTATCAAACAGTTTAGATGGTATAAAGTCAAGTTTCACATATTGGGTCGATTTTGCCCAGCCACATGTGAGAGGAGTGTTAAAAATAAAAATGAATAGATCATGTCTCATCTAATGGCTTAAACTTTAAGATGAAATGCCAAGGATAAAAAATTAATAGGAATCAACATAATTTGATGAATTTTCTACGATCTTAAAGTTGAAATTGAAAGAATAGGTTATTTATGGGTGGTTATATTGGACACTCTATTGAATCTGCTTATAATTCAAGTATTTAATAATTGTGTAGCCTAATGTTTAGCATAGTTTGGTAATACTATATAATTGGCTTTGTCATTCATGTTCTCATGAAAAAGCAATTACGATGTTTTTCAGTTCATTGGAGTTGTTTCTGATCAAAAGGAAGATCAAGGGCCCATCGTGGTTATCCATTTCCAAATTCACTAACTGCTCAACCCCTCAACGGGTGTGTTCTTCATATTTCAATTTTAGATTTGCTCATTTTAATGCATTTCATGCCATTAATTGTCTGTTGCATTTTCCTTTATTACATATTTGCAATAAACAGGTCAGCTGGTGCAAGTTTGAAATAGTTGTTGATTGCCCCAAAGATATATGTGTCTCTGCTTCAAAGACCTTGCTAGAGATTCCTCCGGTGGTTGTTACTGCAATAAATTTGAAAACTGTTATAAACGAAAAAACTAATGCTAATGAGATAGTGACAGCTTCTGTTATTTGTTGTCACAAGGCTAAGGTATGCACATGCTTCGACAAGTGAGAGATCTATTAAATTTCTCTTTCTGTTAGGCTACTAACTCCTAGAAATGTAGTTGTATTTATGTTAACTACTTTGATCTTTTTTAATGTATATATAATTTCACATCTGCTCTTGTAACTTTTTTACCTTTTGATTATGCAACTTACCATTGCTTTAAAAATATGCTCAGATTGATGGCCCTATGGTGGCATCAGAATGGAAAAAAAAGGGTGCACTTACTCATTTTTCTATTGTTCGCAAACTTGGAGGCATATTTCCAATGGGTTTTACAAAGGAGGTTTCTGATAGAAATACAAGGGCAGGGATCAACACGCTGGAACTAGAAAGCAGGCATGGAATTGTTTATTTGGGTTGTATACCTCATGGTTTAAAATCTTGGTACCGGTACCGGTTTCGGTCACCGGCCGGTACCGGTATATACCGGTACCGTACCGTACCGACACACGGTACGGACCGGTATGAAAATGCATACCGGCCGGGGTTTTTTTTTTCCCGTGACATACCACCATATACCGCCCATACCGGGCGGTATACCGCCATATACCGCCCGGTATACACAATATACCCGGTTTTTTCAAATACCGGGTATATCGTATACCGGAAACCTAAAAAACCGGTAAATACCGGACTTACCGTACCGTACCGACCGAGATTTTAAACCTTAGTATACCTGCTTAATTTGTTATTTTGTTGTCACATTCACTAATAGTTTCCTTTTTCCACCTTGTGCAGTGAAAGGGCATTGCTCAACCGTTTGATGATTGAACTGAATAAATTGGACAGTGATATTCTTGTTGGACATAATATATCAGGATTTGACCTTGATGTTCTTCTTCATAGGGCTCAGGTTTGGTTAAGTTCTGATTCTAACAGTTATTGTTTCCATCCGAAAAGGAATAGCTGTACTTCCCTACTACCAAGGACTTGATATATTGACCATTATATTTCTTTCAATTATATTGGTTTTCAACTCAGATTTTTCTGTGAATTTATTTGTTTCTGTTGGGACTCTACTGAACTCATTTACAATAATCATAGTGAAGTGTGATTTATGGAACTTTTCCATATAGATTTGGAGTAATCTCATTTTGTTTACAGTTTCTAGTATTCCACATTGAGTTAAATGCCTAGTATTTACTGTCCCAAGAGTAAATGTAGTGCATGCATGAATTATTGCAGGCTTGCAAGGTGCCAAGCAGCATGTGGTCCAAGATTGGTCGCCTCAAGCGCTCTGCGATGCCTAAATTGACCAAAGGAAGTGGGCTTTATGGATCTGGAGCTAGCCATGGAATCATGTCTTGCATTGCGGGTCGTCTCCTCTGTGATACCTACTTGTGTTCAAGAGACCTCCTGAGAGAGGTATGCTGTTTTTTTTTTATAAAAAAAAATAGCAATGAACTTCTGGTCATTGTCGTTCTGAGGCATGTGATTATCTGCTGAAATTGCTTTCTAGATAAGCTACTCTTTGACTCAACTCGCAAAGACACAACTAAACAAAGAGAGGAAGGAGATATCTCCACATGAGATTGCTTCTATGTTCCGGTCCACAGAAATGCTTCTAGAACTGGCAAGTTCTCTTGAACTGGAGCTTTACATTATAGATCCCAGTTTCAATTGTTTCTCTTTTCTACTTCATGCAACTCTGCAGTTGTACTTTTTATCCAAAATGTTCACTTACAGTATGAGTGGGTCATGATTTGTTGTATCAAAATAGGTTGAGTATGGGGAGACTGATGCATGGCTCTCTCTGGAACTTATGTTTCATCTCAGTGTTCTACCGCTCACTCGACAACTAACTAATATCAGTGGCAATCTTTGGGGAAAAACTCTTCAGGTGTGCCACCCTATGTTCCTTTTGCTTTGATTTTGCCAATCCATCATTACAAAGGCACTTAAAATCACTGAAATTTTGTACCTCTTAGGGTGCCAGAGCGCAAAGAGTGGAATACCTGTTGTTACATGCATTTCATGCAAAAAAGTACATTGTACCAGATAAAATCTCTGCACGTATGAAGGAGCATAACACAGAGAAGAGAAAATTAACTAATGGCGAAGAAAGAAAAGATGTTGATGATGCCACAATGGACAATGAGACACATTACATTGAACAAGGAAAAGGTAGAAAAGCTCCTGCCTATGCTGGTGGCTTGGTTTTGGAGCCGAAAAAGGGTTTATATGACAAGTATATACTCCTCCTTGACTTCAATAGTCTTTATCCTTCAATTATACAGGTATTTTTTCTCTTTGTGTATCCAAATAAACACTTATTTTATCTATCTTCTGGTTCTTTTTTTTTCAGCTGCCTCTAATATGATGTTCAATCTTTAAACAGGAGTATAATATATGCTTTACTACAGTTGATCGGTCTCCCGAAGGTGTTGTACCTAGTGTGCCATCTTCAAAAACTACTGGAGTGTTACCTGAGGTAATCAACAAGCTAGTTTAGGTATCTTGTAATTTTGCTTTGCATGTAGTGTTCACAATTGTTGCTTTTTTTAAATATGGAATGAGAAGAAATTTTGCATTTCAATTATCACAATTTTGTACCTTCACACAACTTCCTCGATGCTTCGCAATTTTTAATTTTGTTCCTTGTTCTTCAGCAATGGTTGGTTTAATTTGTAAGCATACCAAATTGACTGGAGTGGACCTACTATTCTGCTTTAGACAACATTTGTTGTATAAGTCATAGCATTTGCTGTGTATGCTATATTTATTGCATGATCTGATTATAGTTCCAGTTAGCAACAACTTCTGCATGTAGTCAGAACATTATAATTTCTGCAAGCTATTGTGTTTCCAGCTTTAACTGTTTGATTTATATGTTATTCAAAAATATGATTTTTCAGTTACTGAGAAATCTGGTTGAGAGAAGAAGAATGGTCAAATCGTGGCTTAAAACTGCTTCTGGTCTGAAAGTCCAGCAACTTGATATTCAACAGCAAGCACTAAAGCTTACTGCAAACAGGTGGAGTAGTATCAACTTTTAAGTTCTAGACCTTAGAAGCTGGATTCTCATGTTTAATGTTTCATATCTCTAACTTCTCGATTATTTACTTCAGCATGTATGGTTGCTTGGGCTTTTCTAATTCTAGATTTTATGCGAAGCCACTTGCAGAACTTATAACTCTTCAAGTAAGAAGATTTCCTTTATTAAATTTGGAACAATTTCACATGTCTTGAAGTTATGAAAACATGACATTCTGAAAGGTGAGATCTCCCTTTGGACTTACAAGTTCATCCATTTTCTTGTTGCAGGGGAGGGAAATCTTGCAAAGTACTGTTGATCTAGTGCAGAACAACTTGAACTTGGAGGTTTAGTTGCTCTTTTATTTTTATCTTAAACATTAAGTAACAGTCATGAATATGCTATTGAAAGCTAATTTGTGAGGCTCATTAAATGATGATGATGATTTTGTTGAAAGTCATGCATACTAAATGCTTCTCCTTGTGGTCTTTTCTTAACCTATCACACTGTCTCTTCTTAGAAGGATTAAGTTCTGGAAAAGGCTTTATATTACTCAAGCCTCGAGGTCAAAATTATTTTACACCTGAACACAGGACCACCCACTTTTATCTACATCTGACAATTTACCATATTGCTTTTCACTGTGGAATTCACCCACTGCAATATCAAACATCAATTCCTGTGCAGTTTTATGGGTTTGTGTTTAGTTAACATAAAGAAACCAATTACGTTTTTTAGCAAAAGGAATAGATGATTTGATAGCCTTTTTTTGGGTATCAACAGGTGATTTATGGGGATACAGATTCAATAATGATTTACAGTGGCCAGGATGACATAAGCAAAGCACAAGAAATTGCTCGGAAAGTTATCCAAGAGGTCGGACTTTTCTAACTATATGGTTTGAGCTCCTTTGATAAAGTTTTACTCAAAAGTTTGTTGGATTATAAATGGTTCTTACCCTCTCATAGGTTAACAAGAAATACCGCTGTTTAGAGATAGATCTTGATGGTTTATACAAGAGAATGCTGCTCTTGAAAAAGAAGAAATATGCTGCTGTGAAATTGCTCTTCAAGGATGGAATGCCCTTTGAGGTCAAGCTTGATATATTCAACTTGTTTTTCACTTATTGCCCTTAATACCATGCTGATTCTTATGTTTGTCCATGAGGCAGGTGATTGAACGAAAAGGTCTGGATATGGTTCGACGTGATTGGAGTCTGCTATCAAAGGAAATAGGAGATTTTTGCCTAAGTCAGATATTATCTGGAGGGTATGAAAATATATTTTTTAATCTTAAAGGAAACTTAAAGCTTCTTTATATTTATTTCATTGTTTCTTTTTGATCCATATAGCTTTCTTTTCACTACAGAACTTGCGAAGATGTTGTGGAGTCCATTCATAATTCTCTCATGAAGGTAACTAGTTGATGCATCAAAAAGAGTGGCGTCATAGATGTCATGGATTATAAACTGGCATCTGTAGTTATTGACCATGCATGAATGGATCTTGTCTTTTCTTAAAAAAACTGTTGATCTGACCTGAACTTTTTCTGTATAAACAGGTTCAGCAGGAGATGAGAAATGGTGATATAGCACTCGAGAAGTATGTCATCACAAAGACTTTGACAAAACCACCGGAAGACTATCCAGATGCCAAAAACCAGCCTCATGTGCAGGTTAGACTTCTTTTATGCATAGAGATCGACAATATATCTTTTCATTACTGATAGAATACTTTTGTTTGCATGTCATCTTCAGGTGGCTCTAAGATTGAAGAAGAATGGCTACTCAGGCTGCTCTGCTGGCGATGCAGTTCCTTATATCATTTGCTGCCAGCAGGTACTGTAAGACTTTACCGTGCAATAAGTGTGATATGCCTAAATTGTGAGAATAGTTGGCGATTGACTTGAAACAAGGATAAAAATTTTCTTGGATTTTATCTTAATTCTACTTTGTTTTGTTGTGGCATATTGCAGGATACCATCTCAAGTTCTATGGGAATAGCTCAAAGAGCTAGGCATCCTGATGAGCTGAAAAAAGAAAGTAGCAATTGGATGATTGACATTGACTATTACTTGTCACAACAGGTTTTTTTTATTATCATCAGCAGAAGATTAAGAGACCTTTTAGCTTTAGAGCTCCATCTTTTGAGATAAAGTGGTGGTTTCTTTTTGCAGATTCATCCTGTTGTGTCGCGTTTGTGTGCTTCAATTCAGGGTACTAGCCCTGCACGCTTGGCCGAGTGTCTAGGGCTTGATTCATCTAAGGTGCACCTCTTAAAAAATTGCTTCTTTTTCAGAGTATTGTCATGCTGCTCTGTTGATACAAATTATCTACTGTGTGTAGTTCCAATTTAAAGCATCTGAATCAGTTGGTGAAGACCCTTCTAGTGTGCTTTCATCAATAATTGATGATGAAGAAAGGTAAACAGTTTGAACTATATCTTTAGTCATGAGGTAACATGAGAAACTTTAATATACATTCTGAAATCCAAATACCAAGTATTTTCAGGTACCGAGGATGTGAACCTCTGTGGTTGTCATGTCCCAGCTGCTCCAGCACTTTTGACTGCCCCCCTGTTGCTAGTTTATTTTCATCTGTGAACAGTGACAAGACTTCTGATTCACAAGCCGACCATTCTGATCATAACTTTTGGCAACGGATGCGTTGCCCAAGGTGCCCAGATAATATTGATGGATGCAAGATTTCTTCAGCCATGTTAGCCAATCAGGTTCAGCTGTCTATCCTAGGATTATTTTTTGGTTCACGGATGTTTCTAGTTATTAAATCTGTTATTTGACTGCACAATCAGATAAGTGAGAATTTTAGCTCACTGAAAATGCTTGGCAACTATAGTTATTGGGTTTGTGCTGATTGTTTTTTTCCAGCAGGTGAAAAGGCAAGCTGACAATTTCATTCTTAGGTACTACCAAAGATGGATGACGGTAAGCTACAAACAATAGATGTTTTCTCAATGCTTGTAGACAAATTTGGTATTCTGTCTATGGCCAATGCCTTCAATGTCGTGTGATTTTTTGATGTTTCTGTCAGTGTGATGAAGAAACATGCAAGCATACTACTCGCAGTGTGAATCTTCAGTTAATTGGTGATTCTGAAAGAGGATCTGTTTGTCCGAACTATCCACGCTGCAACGGACGCCTCATAACACAGGTATATGGTTTTTAGATCATGAGTCAGAAGTTAAACTCTACTCATGCTTTTATGCTAGAACACTAAAAACTGGTATTTTACCTTGTCTAACAGTATGCAGAGGCAGATCTATACAAGCAACTTTCTTATTGTTGCTATGTATTTGATACCACACGATTCCTTGAAAAGGTTTGATGTTATATTTTATAATATTCGCATATCTTGGTAATACTATTGTACAACTATTTATTGAATGTTATGGCTGCAGCTGGACCAAAAAGTTAGAATACCTATCGAGAAAGAGCTCACTGTGATTCGTCCGCAAGTGCACCTGGCAGCTTCTGTTATTCAAAAGATTAGAGATCGATGTTCTTATGGTTGGGTGCAACTAAACGACTTTTCTGTCTCAGTTTAGCTGCTTCGAAGAAATGTGTCAGGCATACCAAGGAGGCCTCCACATCCGGAAGGGCCCACAACAGGAAGCAGTTCATTACTTCATTGTATAAGTTTTAAGAGGTATTCGCATGGCAAGTGGAGGGCTCGCTAAGGAGCATGTGCTGAACTCAGTATTATTATTTTTTGAATAGAAGGTGAGGCAATTGACACACTTGAAATGTACAAAACAATGCAAAAAGTGCCGATTAAAAAGAAGAAAATGTTTACAAAATCTACACCCAAACCTATAAAGTATGACCAGAGCCGATATTCCTGCTTTTATAAGTGTCACATACCATACTGTTAGGGACTTTTTCGATGCGCCGAGCGATGAAAACATTTGGTCCGTGACAATATGCTCAAACACTAAATCACAGAGTGTAACTCTGCCTAAGTTTCATTCATTGATCTCAATGTCAGTGATAGGGATTACCTTGAACCATCCTACCTTCTCAGAGATGTCATCGAGGGTCTAGAGAGTTACTACCATGTTTGATTAGTCTAGGAGCTTTTGTTTTATTCCTAGCCACAAAACAAGTTTCCTTTTTGTTGGACACTTGCGTTTCCAGATTTTTGCTGCTCGAAAGTTATGAATGCCTCTATCCATCGATTTCTTATACATTGACTTCTTGAGGCATTGGAATTTGGAAGCTGAGAAGATACTCGTTGATTCCCACCGCCGTAATGATATGTCATCCTCATCCCCAGAACCCCAATGAGCAATAATTGTTCTTAAGGAACTTCTCCTGTTTAGGGTTTGGATGGTGATATATTCTTGACGTCAATTCGAAGCTCAATCCGGAGTTCTGGACCACAGCTGGAACCCACTTGCACTAAGCCACTTGGATGCGCATCTCCTAGTGAAGTGAGCACCTTCCCTTGTTCTGAGTAAAACCAAGAACCTTGCTCTATATCTGCATTTATTGGTTCGCAATTCCATCCTGTAAAGGGTTTAATGCATTATTACGAGACTTGGAATTATATTAAGACAACTCATCGAGCTGGGTTGCCACTTTTTGTTCACTATGTTACTTCTTTTGCTAACCTCTATTGTGGCTTGTTATTTTGTCCTTCTTTGCAGTTTGCCACTTTGCCCACCTTCCATGATGATGCACAGAGCCCCACAAGAGAGTGCAAGTTATTACAATCCATGAATGAATGAATATAGGTTTTAAGGGATCGAGCATAGATAAAAAAAATATAAATATGAATAAAAAAGAAATGTATATAAATATATTTATTTATTTATTATTTATATAAAATTTATATGAGCAGATTGCTCGTGTAAATCTTTTCCCCGGCGAGGCAGCACTCACTCAGTGTACCTCTCTTTGGAAAATTTAAAAAAATCACATATTTCTTAGAATAAAAAACTTGTAAACATATTTTATGTTCCGTAGTTTCAACCTTGTGTCAGCTTTTGCTGGTCCAGTTCTTCCAGAGAGAATGACAAGAAAAGGCTGCTGAAATTGAACAACGTTCTCAAGTGGAGATTTTCCAAAGGGTGCTCAAAATACTATTCAAAAAGAAGAATAGGGCAGCTAATTCATTGTAGACTAGGCATAGCTGGAAATATTAAATTAAATAGCACATGGGTACGTAGGGAAATAAATTCCTCCCTTGTAATTAATTATGTGGGAAGATAAATAAATAAATAGTCTTTTAGCAGACATTACAACGAAGGATTCAGCTACTACTAGAACTGACTGAGCTAGTGAGCTACCATCATCATCAGTGAAACTATGAATGTCATGCCATGGATTTAACTTTTCTTCTTTTTCTTCTCAGCCTCATGTCAACTTCATGGACGGTTCCTGCTAAAGCAGGGCATCTTGTGAAAAATGAAAAGAGACATCTGTTCTGCATTTTATTGCAATTTAAATTAGAAACTTTTAAGGATCTAGTGACGATGGAACTTATTCCCTTCCAATAACATCCCTATTGTTATCAGGTTCTTTCCTACCTTTCTCAAAAGCTTCCATATATACTCCCACGTGCCAAAAATTCTTGCGAGTACTAAAAGGATGCTTCTTTCATATGAGATAATAGATGCAATTAGGTTAAATGATTTTAATTTTTTAACTTATAAAGTATTTTATATTACAATTATTTATAATATTATTAGGATTAAGAGTGATTTTTGCATTCGAACTATTGAAAATAAGTTAAAAATATCCATAAACTCTTATTTGGTTAATTTTTACCCTTAAACAAACAAAAATGATTGAAAAATGCATTCGAATAATTAGAAATGAGTAAAAATACTAGGGATGATAATTCAAACCGATTAATCGAATTGCAAAATTTGATTTTAGACAGTGGATTTGTGGTTCTGTTTCAGTTTTGATTTCGAATAGTAAAAAATCCAAAATCGTTTAAAATCGGTTCGATTTTGATTATCGGGTCATGATTAACTAGTATCTGAAATAGGTTATATATTCGGTTTCGGTTATCGATTTTTTTGCGGTTAATTGGTATCCGAAATTGATTTTGTTATTAATCTTTGAACCAATTATTCATTTACTATCGATTTTTTTTTGCGATTAACCGGTATTCGAAATCGATTTTGTTATTAATCTTTGAATCGATTATTCGTTTACTACCGGTTAATTGATTAGTAAACGGATAATCGATTCTATCCAACTCAAAAAATTTGGTTTCAGTTATATGCAGATAATCGAAACCAAGTCGGTTTCAATTTCGGATATAAGTTTTTGAAACTAATCATTTCGATTTTGATTTCGGTTAGCGGGTTTGGAAATTGATTTCGATTTCGATTAACCATCAAAAGTACGATTAATCGAACCGTTGTCATCTCTAAAAAATATTCCTAAATTTATTTTTTGATATAATTTTTACCCTTAGACAAACGAAAATAATTTAAAAATACTAATATTTTGACCCATTTTTAAGAAAAAAAATCCTTTCTAATTTTAGACATCGGTAAAAATACTGATATTTTTTAATTATTTTTATTTATCTAAGGATAAAAAATCTATCAAAAAAATAAGTTTAAGGATATTTTTATTCATTTCTAATAGTTCGAGGATATTTTTAACTGTTTTCTTTTATTTAAAGGTAAAAATCAACCAAAGAAAGATTTAGGAGTATTTTTACCTTATTTTCAATAGTTCGATGGTAAAAATCACCCTTAACTCATAAAAAATTTATCAAAAAATAAGTTTAAAGGTATTTTTACTTATTTCTAATAGTTCGAAAGTATTTTTAACTATTTTCATTTGTTTAAGGATAAAAATTAATCTAAAAAAATTTAAAAATATTTTTACCTTATTTTTAATAATTCGAGAGTAAAAATCATTCTTCAACTCATTTTATTATTGGATATAGCAAACACCGATATGCAAGAGTGCTTTCTAATCTATCATGAGTGCTTGGCACCTTAAACCCGTTGAATAATCTCAAACTAATCTTCGACCCCAAAAAAAGTACAAATCAAATGATGATTTGGTGGAGAGCATTTCTTTTGAACCAACTTCTCAAGTTATTAATTTTCTCAACTATTAAATTATTTATGACAAGACAGCGATATAAATTTTGGTTGTTGTGCCAATTAAGAAGACACTTTAAACTCGTTTCGGCTCTTAGGCCTCATTTGGTTGACTAAATAAATGATATCAATCATGAAGTTAATTTTGGATAATAACAGTTGTGAAGTCAAACATAAATTATATCTGTTTGACTAAAATTTCCAATCAAATATTAATTAACTACTAGGTGAAGCTGAGTAAATTTGAATAATATATCTAGTATTGAGTTGTGTCGCATACCTAAGGGCGGCATAATTGAGAACGACACAATAGCACAACATGATAATTATGGACTCGGCCAAAAAATTCAGATCGATAGGCTTATCGGATCGGGCCGAGCGACGCGGGCCAACTCTTTTTGGGCTGGGTCGGCCCGTTTGGCCCGTTAAGTATTAAAAAATAATAATTTCAAGTCTAGTTTAGTATTTTAAAATTGAAAGTTGTGTTAATTCGTAAAGTTTTTTATGTTAAATATTATATTTAGTCTCTCAAATATTTTAAATTATTTTTTTTACAAATTTTTAGTTGATAAACGGGCTCGCGGGCCGTGCCTAACGGCCCGCAAAATATTGCGGATCGGGTCGAGCTGAAAATTTTTGACCCACGGAGTTAGCGGGCTGGGCCGTTTTGCCACCTATATATATATATATATATATACCATGTTTTTTGATATGACATATATGTAATTAAATAATAATAATAATAATAATAATCATGAACTGGATCCCGGTGCGGATAAGATTCAAAAGCGCTCATATTCATAAATCAAACTCAAGTCAAGTCAAATATTATTCAGTTCCGGGCCTCCATTCCATCATATAAGGACACTTATATATTTCATTTATTACTATAAATTCAATAGTAATGAGTCTGATATTTTCGGCATAAATCTCGATCCATTTCGAATATATTTTCTTGAGATTCAAGAATACATCATCTCTCGTACATCCCTACCATGCACCTATAACTATACACAACACACGTTATATATACTTTCGATTTAAATTTCATACTCACCGGTTGAAATTTATTTTTATTTGAACGTAGAATATCTTTGCACGTTATCTCGTCGGAGTCGCATCTAATTAAGAGGCAGAGGACCGCGTATCTTCAGCTCAAGAACAAATAATAATAATAAATTATTATATATATTTACTATTGTTTCTACAGGATGAGAAGACATGTGTCGTATGTCATGCTTGCTTTGAATTGAGCTCACTCTATTTTATGAACAAAGTTAGTCAAACCTGACCCATTCCACCATATCAAACTCATGGCCCACATCCGGCTTGACAATTATCATCCATAAAATATTCAAACATTCATCAGTTCTACAGACATTTGGTGAACTTCACAGAAAGTCAAACTCTTTATGTCAATAAAACCCCAATTGGAGCTTTCGGGTCAATACGGTCCAGTCAAGATTTTTGACAAATTTAAATTGTTTAAACCATCCATATTTGATTTTTTTTAAAATGAAATATTCTAATGATTTTTATCAATGTGGATTACATTTTTTGAAGGAATATGCTTAAATTCCAATAAAATCTTGTTTGGATGAGGTACAGTATAATTTACTAATACATGATATGATATATAATATTATATGGTATGGTACTATAATTATTTTTATCATGTTTGAGAAAATAGTGCGGTATAATATGATTAAATTATAGCAGCTCGAAGAAAAATGAAGTATTGACTAAATCGATCAAGAATAATAAATAAAAATTTAATATGATAAGAATAATAAAAGATACAAGAGAAATTATAAATTTGATTGAGAATATTTTTAAAATAAAACTTTATAAAATCATGAAAAATTATTAAATTCATGATTACAAATTTAGTTAAAATCTATGATTTTAAAATTATAATATTATCATTATAAATCATCACCATTATTTGAAAGTCTTTTCAAATAAAAAATTAAATAATATTATACCCTATAAAATTATACCTTACCAAATAAATAAGACTTGGAGGAAAAATTCTCCTGTTCTAAGTCATGACTAAGTCAACTGTAGAACAATTTACTAGAACCGTAGGAGGTGGTAAAAACTAAAAAATGAATATTAAAAGATATTTTAAGCCCACTTGGCCCCACTTTAATCAAATCCAATCTAAAAAGAATAAGAATCCATTTAGAAGGTGGGTAAAGGAGAAGAGTCCACTTCTTTTACTCTTCTAATTCCTTGTGAACTTATCCTTCTTTCCCTGACTTGATTATAACCCTTAAATAAATCAAACCTTTCATATTTACCCCTAATCACTAAAATTATCCAAAGTACCCCCTTCTAATTTAGATTTATCTTAACAACATGAAAATAATATACATTTATTTTTTCCCTTGACTAATAACCCTTCCCTTAAACAAATCAAACTTACGGTGATAATTGCTTGGTTAATCAATTTTTTTAATGAATTAAAGGTGATTTTTACCCTCAAACTATTAAAAATATGATAAAAATATTCTTAAATTATTCTTTAATTGATTTTTACAATTAAATAAATGCAAATAATTAAAAAATATCCTCGAACTATTAGAAATGAGTAAAAATATTTTTAAACTTATTTTTTAATAAATTTTTTACCTTCAAAAAAATAATATTTAAAAAATACTAATATTTTTATCTATTTCTAATGAAAAAAATTCATTTCTATTTGTAGACATGAGTAAAAAAATGATATTTTTTTATTATTTTCGTTTGTCCAAAAATAAAAAATTTATCAAAAAAATATTTGAGAGTATTTTTATTCATTTCTAATAGTTCGAAGGTATTTTTTTAATCATTTTCATTTACTTAAGAATAAAAATCAATCAAAGAAGAATTTATGAGTATTTTTTATTTATTTTCAATAATTTAAAGGTAAAAATAATCTTTTAACTTTTTTTTATAAATAATTGAAGCTGAAATTATTTACAAAAACACCATATGGAATAGATAGGTTTTTAACATTACTATTAGAAATCAAAAATATTTAAACGTTGGATTAACCGAACTGGCTTAAACGGTTCAAATAGATATGGTTAATCAATTATTAAATTATTGATTGATTGCTAAGGGAATAGTCGTCACTAAAAAAAATTAAAATTAAATATTTGTAATTATATATATATCTATATATAATAAAATTTATAATCAATTTTAATTATCAATTATCCATGAACATGTAATTGAAATCAAGCTAAATTAAACTAATTTTTTATCGAACCGCAAAATCACTCTTTGAAATTGAATTTTAATGGTTTGATTAATCGGTTAACCATCACGGTTAACTGGTTCCAATTTTCGTCCTTAAATTAGATCGATATTAGCTATTAACAAATATAAAAAAAGTAATATAAAAATATTTATGGAAAAATATTAAAAGAAGTTAGAGAAAAATAAATAATAGATAGAAAGGGGGTAATGTGCAAATATTGCTTGATTTTATGGAGTTTTTTTAATATATATATATATATATATTAGATTTTATTTTTGTTTAGAAAACACTTGAATTAGAGTAGACATTACTCTCTGTCTCTAAGCTGTCAACAAGCAGCTTTTTTTTTCACCCAAAATCTCAAAACCCAAAGAGAGAAGGCAAAAAAAGAGAGGAAGAGAGGGTCACAAAAGGAAAAAAGAAAACCCTAATTTGCCTTCTTTACAGGGAGATTTATCGATTTGGAGTAAGAGTGGCAGCAGAAATATCCAACCTTTTTATTTTCGTTCTTTCCTGCTTTTTATCGCCGTAGATTTAGGGGAGAAGCGAGATGAGCGATTCCGAGGTCTCCGATTCGCCTGCGGCCTGGTGAGCAGCGGGAGCGTGGCTGGTTCTCTCCCGCCATGGCCAAGCGGGTATATCAGTCGTGGAAGGGGAACAATGTAAGATTTGGGGCTATTTATTTCTTCCACCTTAGCCTTCTTCGCTGCAATTGCTCGATTTTTTTGGGTGCCGTGTTTTTGTTGGATTTCGGAGCTTGGGGGTTTGCTCGTTCGGATGATGGATTTTGGGTTCTGGTGTTGGGTTTTAGTTGATTTGGAGGGCTGGGAGGATTTCCTCGAGTTGCTATGCTAGAAAGGAGGATCTTGTGGTTGCTTGCCGCCTGCATTTTGGTAGTTCGCGCACAGTGTCGTGTAATGTTCTACGAGCGTCTGGTTCGTACTAAAGGTTCCTCTTTTACCTGGAGCATAAAGCTTTACTGAAGACTTTCAGTGTTAGCGTGGCTGGTAGTTTCATGAGGAAATGATTCTTGGGTTTTCCTTTGCTTGATATTTCGCATTGTAGTGGATCGATTAACAAGTCGCTTCATTCCATCTTGATTAGCTCTGTTGCTTCCGTCCTAGTTCCTAATCTTTTTCTAACAAGCGCGTTGTAAAATGGTTCCCTTTAGTTTCAATGGCTTTATCCTTTTCTGACTAGGTAGATGAAAACAATGCCAAAACTCAGCTGTTGTGTTGTTTACTATGTATCAGATGTTATGCTTCTGGCTTTTTATAGTTATCACTTGTCTAGTTGTCTGGTGTGTATTTTACATTTTTTACAAATAATATAAGTTTGAATTCTGTTCCATGTTAAACTAGGTTCATGGAATAACACATTACCTATCTTGTTGGTTGGTTGAAAAAAGCCAGTTCTAAAAGTATACTTCGGAGTCAATTTCATTTGGTGGGTATGTTGCTACTCCACTCTTAAAAGTGTGCTTGAAGGTGCATATTACCCCTTTGGCCCTTTAGTAATTGGTGGTTTTGAAATGTGATTTTTACTGACTCGATAGTGGATTTTGGCATTTTGCTAATACTTTGTCTTTGTTTTCCAAGTGTTTAGTAATAGTTATGGCACATGGAATCCTTTTGTTACCTTCTCTCATGTATTGCCTCGATTTGTCTGCATTTTTCCTTCTATTGTAGGTGAAATATGTCACTCTATTCTCCAGTACGGTATAATGAACTTAAATTGGGGCATTTAGTAGATCATATAGGACAAAATGAAAATGTATGATTTAACAAAGTTGTCATGCCTTCTTAAACCTCTCAGCAAATAGTAAATAGCTATTATTGGACTATCATGGCACTACATGATATAGTTATAAGTTTAGTAATGCCAATGGAATTGAAGTATCTTTAAAGCTAATTCAAAGACATTCTCAGGCCTCTCATCAATTGTCTTTCTTTTTTGCAATTTTGATGATAAATTCCCACGTATTAATCCTATATTTTTAAAATTGTTTGTCCTTTTCAACCATTTTCTCATCTTTGCACTCTGTTTTTGGTTAAATCTTCTTTACTTGACCTTTTTGCTTTTTAGATACTGATATCCTACTTCTCATGGATAAAGAGTTTTTTTCAACATTGCTTCAAGATGTAAATGCTGCCTTTTTCTTTGCATCATCTCATTTTATGTTGTTAGATGTGACAATTTCAAAGTGCCAAAGCATGATCATCGTGATGGTATAGTTTGCTGTTAGGTTTGAATCCTATTGGCTTACGAGGGACATAATAGCTACCGAAACCCCTTATATGACAAGGTCTCAAATGCTAGGTGTGGTTAAGATGACCTGTTGGGTGTCTAGAACAAAATTATACGTAGTCAATTGAGACCAAACTTGAATCAAGAATTTAGCATAGCATAACTTACTTGTGAAGGTTGGGCCTATACCCATATAATCAATTTTATGGAGGTGTGAAGTTCACTCAATTTAGTTGATGTTTCCCCTGTATTTTTTTTATGGCTGTTGTGAGATCTACTCTTAGTCATGATTTATTTGTTACTGCGAATCAACATATAGTAATATTTTACCACAAAATTCATTTAATAGTTGAAGGGAATATAATAATGAATAGGTTTTTTATAATTATTTCTTGAGATGTACAGATGATAATATTTAACTAATGTACCCTGACATATTTTTTGTCAGCACTAATGCTGGACTCACATTTGGAGGTTGTCTGGTTTCCATTTTCTTCACATATCAATATCATTCTTTGTATCTGTACCAGCATCATCATGTGTTGATCCTTTTGCTTGCCCAACTCAAATGCTTATGTCGATGTATTACATTTGTATAAATTAATATTAGCTGTGTAGCCTTTTCACCTTAAAGAATGTTGAAAGAAGATTGTAATATAGGAATCACCTTATATAAGAAAATAATCAAGTATAATGCTGAGATGTATTATGAGTTCTTACAAAAGTTACTCTATCTATGTAAAAGTTATTAACTTGACATTAATCTTTTGCAGAAATTCTTGTTACAAGGGAGCTTAATATTTGGACCTGATGCGAGGTCGCTCTTTTTCACTGTGTCACTCATCGTAGTTCCTGTAGTGATCTTTTGTGTATTCGTTGCAAGAAAGCTTCTCCACAAATTTCCTGCATACAATGCAGGGTATGCTGTTCTGGTGGTTGTAATAGCCTTCACAATCCATGTGAGTGCACTGCCTATGTATACTTCTAAATTCAAGCATAGCTTTTCTTGAAAATCTGTGTGATTGCATAAAAGTATCTGAACTATCTTGGCAAACTTAGGATTAGTATTCTACATCCACATGTGATGTTCTTCATCTATCCACTAACAACTTTTGATTGATAGACTCCTAATGCTTAATGTGGTTGATTCACCATATCTTATTTGCTGAATCATTTTGGTTCTATAATGTAGCTTCGAACTTGAACAAAATGATAGCTCTTTTATAGATCGGACGTGATTTATTTTCAGATACTCTTGATGCTGCTGATGACTTCAGCCCGAGACCCAGGTATTGTACCACGTGCTTCACATCCACCCGAGGAAGAATTTTCGTATGATAATTCAAGTCGTACAGAAGGTGGAAGGCATACACCGAGCCTAACATTTCCACGCATAAAAGAAGTAAATGTAAATGGAGTAATGGTGAAAGTGAAATATTGTGATACTTGCATGATCTATCGGCCTCCTCGTTGCTCTCATTGCTCAATATGCAACAACTGTGTGGAACGGTTTGATCATCATTGCCCCTGGGTTGGGCAATGCATCGGGCAGGTTTGTTTCTTGAGTTGCTTCAGCTTATTCTCTCAGACTTTCGCAAAGGCTTATTTTCTTTTAATAATTTGGCTCAGTTGTGAATATTTTGGTGCGTTTGAATGCAAATTCCATCCGTCTTATTAGTTTTCAGGATTAATGGCTTCCGATATAAGATTATGAAGATTATACTCCTGATATGTGTTGTTATTTTTAATAGGAAAAAGAATAATTGATGAGTTTATGTTTACCTTCATGAGTTTTAGCAGCCATGTTTACTTGGCCTCTGTTGCTGTTAGTGTGTGGCTTGTCTTGTGTCTACATATGGTGTAATACTTATGCCAAAAGTTGCTCCTAAAATGTTTACTTGTTTCTTAGAAATAATCTATTGCATGTTCTTTAACATGTGGCTCATAGATATTATTAGTAGTTGAGATGAAAACTGGAATAGAATTTGGTTAGTTGCAATGCAAGTAGAGAATCTACGAGTATATGCTCAAGTAGCGTACTATGCACCAATATACAAACATAATTTAACTAGAATAACACAAACGACAATAGCTAACACTTGCCCTTAAGCTAGAGCATAAATAGTCAATATTCCCAACTTGGAACATGAAAATGTGAAATAAAAAAAACCAAGTCAAACTGAGAAGCTTTGTGAAGATATCTACTAGTTGATTCTCAGAGCTAGTAAATTGTCTGCTAATCTTCTTGGACAAAAGATTATTCCAAATAGGATGACAATCAACTTAAATATGTTTGGTGTGCTCGTCAAAAGTAGGACCAATGACAATGTGGATAGCAACATGATTATTGCAATGCATGTTCATTGTAGGTTTGGAATATCGGAGTCAATAGTCCTCAATAAATGTTCCGAGCCACATTATCTCTCACAAGCAATACGAGCTGTACTCTTAATTCTGCCATGCCTCGTATATCAATACAGGTCAGAAAAATATCATCAACATAATAACTAAAATATCAACATTGAAAAACAGATGAAATCATGAGGAAAAGGTATAGAATGATCTGTCATATTGCATCAAAAACTAATATGAGTAACAACCTGACGAAGCTTATTAAATCACACCTGAGGACTGTGCTTGACACCATATATTTCCTTCTCAAATTTGCAGATTTTCATCCCCCCTTGAGCAGCATGCTTTAGAGGCTGCTCTATGTAAATATCCTCAGCAACACCATTATATAAGATATTAAGATGGCATCTTTAACATCCATTTGTATGTCATTTATATGTGTTTTTTGATAAATTATGCTTTTAACAATTCTCTATGCCTGCACACTTTCTGTAGCCAAATATCATGCCATCTGGTTGTCTTGCTGTCTATTTTTTGTTGTTCCCCCTCAGTTAAATTTATCAAATTTGCGTTTGTATATGTGCTTATCATATTGATTTGTCTTTTGCAGCGCAATTATCGCTACTTTTTCTTATTTGTTTCTTCCTCAACTCTTCTTTGCATCTATGTGTTTGCGATGAGTGCATTATACATCAAGTATCTCATGGACGAGGATTATCCTACAGTATGGAAGGCAATGAAACATTCTCCTGCATCGGTGGTATTAATGATATATTGTTTTGTTTGTCTCTGGTTTGTCGGAGGTCTCACTGGATTCCACTTATACCTAATTGGCACTAACCAGGTTATTTCTTTGTTCCTTCCAACGTTGATCATTACCCTTTTATTCTTATCTGTTCACTTTACTTACTTTTTTGGACTTGTTACTGGTTGCTTTTTATTGTGTTCTATTTATTTTTTGCTAAGTAATACAAATCAATTGGTAAAACTCATTTGTTCACTTTTTTGGATTTAGATTTTTGAGATCTGTGCTTAACTAATGCTTGCTCATTCATCCTTTTAACTGGGCCTAGTTGCTTTTCACGGTCAAGCCTTGTAAAAAGTGGTTAATTTTCTTTTTCCATTAGCAATTGTTCCATCCAATAGACATCATGCATGCATCCGGAGATAGAGGAGGCAATCAATTTGTTGTGTGAATGTAATAGTAATATGTTATGAATACTCTATTGTGGGAGGTGAATACATGGCAGACATGATGATTTTAAGTTTTTTTCTTTTAAATTGATTTATATTGATATTCTTTCTTCTCAAATTGTGTTTCCTTTAGTCTCTATCTACATAAGGGGAACTTTGTTGTGCAGACGACCTATGAGAATTTTCGCTACAGAGCTGACACCAGAAATAGTGCATATAACCGGGGTTGTTTGAACAATTTCATAGAGGTACTTTGCACTGAGATTAAACCTTCCAAAAACAACTTCAGAGCCTATGTACAAGATGAATCTGCAAGACCACCCCCAGTTAGCCGTGCAAGGGATATTGAAGAACCGGACAGTAGCCCACGTCTAAAAGTTGAAGATGACCATGAAATTGGCGGGGATCTATTGAAAATATCTGGGCGTCGTAATTTTGAAGAGGTTGATGTGGAGATGGGCAGTAGAAACAGCAATGAGTTGCATGGCGTCCTTACAGAGTCTGAGCTCATGATGAATTCTGAGACAGAGATTCCTGTTGCTAAGACTGAGGTGAAGAGCTCAAGTCGAGGCAGGAGAAGTGGTAGTTGGGATCTCTCCCCCAGTGTCTTAGCAGCAAGCTCTTCAGTAAATGAAGGTGATATCCCGTCTCAGAAACCAGCAAGGTAGTGTGCATCATTCAGTGATCGATGTGGTATCAACAGTTTGCACCGTTTCAAAGGAAAAAAGAAGCTGCGACGAGTAAAACATTGGCGAGGAGACTGCAATCTGCATCTTTTTTCAGGTTTATGAAGCTTCATTCCTTGTTGCCTGATGTGTATGTATGTTTATTGGTTTGGTTGAAGCAAAGGATCTTGAAAGTGACGTCCTGTGGTTGTCTATTTATCTCACTGTCTTATATTTGCTCTTCCGATTCTTCTGAGTTTGTCCAGATTCTTTCTGTAACCAACTGTTCCAGGATGTGCAGAATGTTAGATATAATTTTCTTTTCCTTTTGCTCCCCACTATTTATTTTTCTCTCTCTACAAGTTGAATTCTTTACCCCTTTTTCTTGAAAGAGTATAAATTGCAGAGTGTACAGTGATAGACGTCCCTTTTGAAATACCACCCAAGAATTATGCAACCGTATTCTCATTTTTGTGAAAGTTTGACAAGGATTGATTTGAGCTAACTATCTTTGAAATCTTTATTCCTCTCTATTTTAATCCATGATAATACCCAGTCATTGATGCAGATTATATCCCAATTGAACCATATAGATACCAAACCTACTTATTAATAGATTGGTAGTGGTTTTGTAGATTGCACTGATACTGCTGCTACTTGCCCTTTTTAAGGTTCTGGTTAATGCAATGGCACAAGCCTTGGGGTATTATTTTCTCTTCCCATTTCTCTAACACCAAAACTACACCAAAGATCTAGATGACAGTCAGTAGATATGATTTTGAAGGCCGAAACTTGCACCATCTTCTCTTCAAGGAGTATCTTCTATCCAACCTTAATTGCTTCGAGTCTTGCGAACGGAGAAAACTACTTCCGCCTTACACTGCAACTATGGCGGCTTCCTGCGGGGATAGAACGCGAGTAAGTCAAATTATCATCCTATTATTAGTTGACTCATCAACTAGGTTGACCCAGTCACTATACGGTTCATTCAACCCACCACTTGAGCTTATTGCAACAAGGGCCAGCGCTGCCAATCCGAAGCCTTGGAGGACAGCGTTGACTTCGTAGGAGCGTAATGTGCAGGGTGGTAGTGGGGAGTTGGGATCAAACATTTTATGTGCACAAGGTGGATCATCTTACAGACTGTAGCGCCTTTGACTTTTAAAAGTTGACTCAAATTTCCTGAGATTTCTCAGAGGAGGATTTGCTCACATGTATTTATCTAAACGATGGTTTTAAACTCTGCCACATTGACTTGCAAAAGCAATGAAAAATGCAGAATTGCAGGCGAAATATGGGCCTGTCTTGGTTTGACTTCTTGGAGGGGCAAGAATTGAAGGATGAACTGTTGGCTAAATTTTTTAGTTTTTTTGGAGTTTGAATAAATGCATGGAAAAAATTCCAAACTTCACCAATTTGAAAATAGAAGGTTTTAATGAGTCAAAGTTGACTTTCTGGGTGCTTTTGAGCCTCTTTTTTCAAAGAATTTGTAGTTATTTTGAATCCTTCTCCTTTGACAAACTATTGAGCAGGTTGTGTTGTGGTGGGCAGGGCCTGTTGCTTGCTTACCAGGAGAAGAAAATTTGTCAAAAGTTGGACAAAAATGGCAGCATTGGAATTTGATTTTGACTTGGGAATTCCAAGTTGTTCCAACAGGATTACATGCTTTGTTGTAGACTTTGACTTTTAGACCAAATGAATCCACTGATTTGCCCCCATCAACTCACTTTAGTTCTTCATAATCCCAAAAACATGATTCTAAATTCTTCAAACCCTACTTTGATCACAAGTCAAATTAATGAATCTATCTTGGGAGTTTCTTATATGCTATACTTGAATTAATTTAAATCACTATGCAGTATGCACTATACTTCATGTCATTGTTTCTAAATTTGGGTTTAACCTTGAATTGGTTGAACCTTTTTCATCTTCAATTTGATTTTGGGAACAACTTTTATTGAATATAGTATTTCATCAATAACTCTTTTATCTTGTTATTGATATTTGATGGTTCAAAACTTGATTCTAAATAGGATAAACTTCACATAATTTTTTTGTAGTTAAAAAAAATCAATTGGTGTGCTGGACTTGATCCGATCCATTGTCACATCTACGTTAAACCATTTAAACAGTTTTACTGAAATTCTTTAAATAAGTCATTTCACCTCGAAAATGCATTGTGAATGAAATGAGATTCACAATTTGGATTGATGAAAATGAATGTGTGCAAATTTCAAAGCAAAATTGTTAAACCATTTAAATGATTTCAGTAAAATTCTTCGAATATGTCATTTTATTTTAAAAATGCATTATAAAAATTATCAAAAAATTACAGAAATTCTAATTTACTAAATGAACTTGGTTCACAATTTGTGCCGTACAAGTCTCAAAATAAAACTTTTGAAGCGCATTATATTTTTTTTTAAAAAAAATCATAAAAATGACCTATTTCTGTGATTTATATATATATATATATATATATATATATATATATATATATATATATATTACATATTACGAATTAACTATAGATAGACCAAACTCATCGACAAAGTTGGCGTGAGAAGCATTGCTCCTTTTTGATCTTCTTGTCCAAATTTGGAAACACCATTTACAAATTAAGTCACCTAACAAGTAGCAAATTTACAAACACAACCTCCACTTTTGTCATATACACACACAAGCACCAAAACTTGCTCTCTAAAGTGGAAGGTATGATGATTGATCAACCAAACCAAATAATGTGTGGTGGATAAAAGAGCTGTGTTATGTGTCATCATCCCCCACCCCCATTTGCAAGGCACTCATGGGGTCCACATTGCTTCAACTTCAAGTGGACTGACTGACCCAAGTCCTTCCCTTTCTAACACGAGAGGAATGTGTGCCTAAAACCTTTGCGCCGAACCCTAAAAGTAAAGGGTTTTTTTTTATTAAAAAACGATTAATATTATAATTATTGGATTTTTTAGAAAAAAATAATATTTTACTTGCCTCATTGTTTTTTTATTCCTCTTTTTATACATTCAGGGGCATGGAATTAGTGGATTACAGATCATTTGGACATCATCAAATCATCATAATGAGCGAATTAGTAATAGGTTATTTGTAGTCAAAGTATTATTTAGACAAAGTGGAGGGTGTATATGTGCAAATTAATGGTGTCTCTGTCTATCTTTACATTTGTCATGATTTACTATAACGGATGACTCTTTTTTTCTTTATTGACCCAATTGCCGTAAATAGAGGTCGTGTTCAAAGAGAAAAGGGAAGTGAAACTGTTATTGAGATGTTATGACTTATGAGTGTTAATTTAGTAGTGGAAACCTAATTCTCGAGATGTGACATACTTTGATTTGATGTTACATGTTTGAGCGAGTTGATAGCAGACCCCATAATTTTTGACCCGACCCGATGGCCTAGCACGGGCCCAGCACGATCAAATCGTGCTCGAGCTGACCCTTATCATACCGGGTCGTCATCGGGGTCGGCCCGATAATGCACAAACTGCTATCGTGCCGAGTCAGGTCGGGTGCTATCAGCTCGGGTCGGCCTGGTAGCTTGATAATGTTTATTGATTAGATATAAATTTTTGAATTTCAACCTACTCAGTTCATATTTCAAATAAATTTTTAAATTTTAAATTTTATTTAAGCTTTAGCAATTTGAATAAGACCTGGCTAATTAAATATCAAAATTTAATTTTATATAATGATATATAATAAGCCTTAAATCAAGAATAATGGTCACTCTCATCTCATAATGTTATGAGGTCTGATAGGTCCAATTCATGATATCAAGCTGAATCAAGGCTTGGTTCGGTCTCGATTCAATTTTTTCTTTTATGTTATTAGGTTAAACGGGTCATGTTGTGCCGACCCATTTAATGTCTGTGTCGTGTCGGGCTTGGGATCCTAGGCTCGAACTTTTATGGGGTGAGGCCAGGTCAAGCACGATTTTTTTCAGCTCGACGCGAATTGCCAAGTTTAGCTGATAGTGTTGGAGAGGTTGAGAGTATACTCCTAATTAATATTGTCAGGTAATAATAATATTGGTTGGGACCAATTTAATTATCTATAATATTATAATTAACTATACTGTATATTGTAAAATAATATAAAATATAAAAACAAAAGCAAAAGAAACAATAGATGTATTCTATTTATATTAGAAATTTATATTAGAATTAATTAGAAAATAAATCTATAGATTATGATGTGATTTGATATTGATAGATATATATTGATGATTTTATAATAGTAACTTATTATGTATGTATGATCAATGGTTAAGCCATTTTTATCATGAGATATTCATTTTTGTGGCAACCACATTAACTGACACATTTTTTTTTAAAAAAAAAGTAAATTACATTTCGTACATTATATTTGAAAGAAAAATATATTATCATCCTTTTTTACTTTGGCTCCTCTCCCGATGCATCACGTCATCACTTGTCTCATTTTCTTGTAACTAAAATATCATATTAGCTATATAATATTAATCGTATCTGAAAATATATATATATATATATATATGTGTGTCAAACTATTAATTTACGAAAAAAATTCATATTAAAATAAATATATTATTAGTTATATATTTATATTACATACTTAGAAATTAAAATTTAGTCCAAGTCTAAGGGCATATTTGATTCAAATAGTAAACACATCTACATTGATTTTTCACCTCCACGCACCTCACACTATACATTTCAACAATTTAGCAAACAATTCAAGTGGCATCATCATCAATAATCAATTTGTGACTAAATTGTGACTCTCCACCCATCAACAATCAAAATCTCAAATATAAAATCAATAACACATTAATTGTCTCCCTTTGCAAATATAAAAATAATCCAAATATGTGGCCCCCACAAAATTGATTAGGAGAAGAGATGACAACAACCCTCCCAATAAAATCTCCCCTCCCCCTCCTCAACTAGGGCTGCCTAAATTTTGGATTACACTGAATCAAATCGAAAAATCAACGGTAAGAGATTCGATTCTTGATTCGAATCGAACTTGAATACTAGATTTCGGTTCAAATTCGATTTTCGAATTCTGAAAATCGAACCGAACCGAAAACTAAACTAAATAAATAATAATATTTTTTATTTTATTACATATTTACACTACACGGTTGGATTGAAAGATTAAAAAATTAATATAATATTGAAAAAAATTAGCATTGTAATTAAAATTTCAATTTTTGATTTGGAAATCGAACCGAATCGAAATAATTCGGTTCGAATTTATTCGATTTTTATTGAATTCAGTTCGGATTCGAGTTAAAATTCCAAAAAAATATATATTTGATTTTATATATTTCGGTTCGAATTAAACCATATGGACAGCCATATCCTCAACAAGTCAACAATGACAAGTCCACGTGTACAAAGAAGAAAAAGTAGTCGCATTGTGATCCTCACTTGCTATAAAAAGTGTCTAAATTGCTCAAATGAAAGCCACATCGAACTAGTTAATTAGGTCCACTTAATTCGCTAATTGACATCACAATCCAAGCTATTAGCTATCAACACACACACACTAATTGCCGAGGGGACGTGAGTCACACTATGGAAATTAAATGAGCCGACAACCAATCTCTCACCTCCAATTTTTAATTTAATTAGCTATAAATTTTTGTTTACTTAATTATTCCGGATCAATATGCGTTGTCGAATTAAATATATAATTCGTTCGTATTTATTGGCGTCATTTTACATAATAAAACAAATATATATATTCCCCACATAAGTCCCTCGTGATTCTTGCAATGCGTTTGATTTGTTTTCTTTCGTGATTTCTTAATAATCCAATGAGAAGATTTGGATCGAGTGAATTAATTTCAATGTGAGGCCAAGGAATTTAATTGTTTTCTTCTTCCTATTTTGTATTGCGGCATGTGATAAGTGTCCAATATATTTACCGGATTAATTAAACGAGGCACGTCACTGTTGCTTGGATACGTGCCAATTAAGATGTGACACGTTGTGCAAATTGAAGCTGGAAGTCTAGGTATCCACTTGGACTGTGGGCCCCAGGTTTTATCGTCCTTGGGGATGGGGAATTAATAGCTCAATTATTTCGACATTCAATCTGAAATTTAAACATATCACAGATGTTAATAAATCATGAGCATTTACCTAGATTCATATCATGAATTCAGGATATTATTGAATTCATATTTTTTTAAGTAAAAAGTGATGGACTGAAAATTTCCGAATCCGGATCCATATTATGGATCTGAATAAATGCTCAACTAAATTTATAAGTTTCAAATCAGTCACTTCTCTTACCTTCTATCTTGTTCCTTATTGTTGTTAGTGTACTTAGAGTGCATTATCACCGCTGATCTCGATGAAAAGAAACATCCAACATTTATCAAGAAAAGTAGAGAAAACTCGGCACATGATGGAGTCGATTGTACTATTGAGAAGCATCATTGATCTTAACACCGTCAGGCGAATGGCCGGATCACCCGTGTCGTCATAAGGTTGGAGAGTAGTCGGCAGTTTGAAGTTGTCGGGTCGACGAATTGCCATGATGTATTCGACTAAAGGTCTCGAATTGACGATAGGGGAGGAACGACCTATATGGCCCTAGTTCTTTACTCTTCTCTCTGGTGGTATATGTGGGATACCTCATCTCGGAAGGCTAAGGCCGACCTTTCGGTTCTTTCAAGATGGCTATCTTGATCGTGCTCCGAGCGGCGATGCTCGTGCTCGGTTGGATGTTGCTCCTTAAATTGCATCGACGCTTCAACCTAGGCTGCCAACCGTTGGTTCTACATTTAAGATCGACGAAAGTTCTTATATAGTTGAATCGGTGGGCATCATAACATCACTCCTCAACGCGTTAGCGTTTGTGGGTAGTGAGAACGATGCTACAAAGTTGATGTGTGTTGGTGGCAGTGTTCGCCTAACTTCGGATGTCTACCATGATGGGGCAGACAAGATTTACTTGGTTCCACGATAGGCACCAAATGTTCTTTGCTTAAAGTAGGGATGATGCAAGCCTCCGTGTATCCTAGTCCAACGTGGCTCCAGGGCTAACCTGCAAGGATACTTCGATGCTCGAGTAAGAAAGAATCCCAAATGATGGGATATGAAATTGGAATTAGAGGTGTTACATTGTATGTGTCGTGTCTTTATAATGCACGTATGGCGAGGGTATCTTGTGTAATTCAGGGAATATGTACATTATGAATGAGTTAATGTTTATCCATAATATGGTGAGATCATTACTGTCGAATCCTAACAATAAATGAAGAGAGTTGGTACCATGTTTGGTCGGGATGGAGACAATTTGAGTTTGGCTCATGAACGTGCGCTTTTGGATCGTATCCGTTCGAGTCTAAAGAGTCGGTCCAGTTTCCAATTTCCGATCTACATGGAAAATAAAATCTAAATAATTGAGTGGTTCAACTTTCCTCAATCAACGATGCATTGGTTGGTCGACAGATGTCGAGCACATGCAACCTAAAACCGGCATGCTAACACGAGGAAAAAGTAATGTCATGTCCATTTCCATTAATTCGGATTTGATTGAAATGGAAATAAAGCCAATCGCAAGCATTCATGCACTTTGGCTCCATCATCACCATCCTTCTCCCTTATTCTACTTGTACCCGACGCTCGAATGGATGCTTGACCTACCCACCCACTTCAAGCTAGATTTGAACTCGTGGGACCCGGCCCTTTTCCCTTCCAAATTCCCCCTTTGGTTATTATTTGAGTTTGAGCCTTCTACTCTAAGACAATGTTTTTTTAAAACTCAAATCGAGTATTAAATCGATTGAATCATCTACTCTACTCCGCGCCAATGTCTTTGAGGGTGAAATTTAAGGTTGAAGATTCAATCAAGAAGATAAAAGCTCAAAGCTAAAATTTTGCACAAAAAATTGCTCAATAAAATTTAGGAATGACTAATAGATGACCTAAGAAGATTAAGAATAATTAATAGTGGCACAGGAAGACAGGAGCATCATTTTATAGGAAGCCAAGTGATCAACTTCAGGATAAGGACGGTCGACGGTTCGAAAAATAGTCATTGGCTTTTTGCAACGTCGCAGATCGATCGTAGAAGATTTGTCGCAAAATGCATTTTTGTGCATTTGATGGTTTTCAAGTTTTTCGGGATTTGAGTTTCACATTTTTTTGTTCTTATGCATCAAATAGAGGACTATACAAGTATATTAGACATCCTAAACATAGACTTCATCTTTCCGACGAAATTCGAGCGTCGACATTCTTCTTTGTCAAATTCTTCAATTTTTTTATTTTTTTATTTCGATCAGGGATAGCGCGCGCAAATCGATATAAAAATTAAAAATATTTCTTCATAAAATCATTAGTTTCATATTTATTATCATCAAAATCGAAATTAAGACCGAGATTAAAAAACCTTTGACCAATACACACATTGTGATTGATATGTTA
Source organism: Canna indica (assembly GCA_034359265.1). Lineage (NCBI taxonomy): Eukaryota > Viridiplantae > Streptophyta > Magnoliopsida > Zingiberales > Cannaceae > Canna > Canna indica. The sequence goes on along the minus strand of CP136893.1, from coordinate 4,938,317 downwards.
GAATATTTTTTAATTAAAATATATATATATATTATTTTAAAATATTCCTTTTGGGCTACAGTCAATTGTGGTTTTTAATTTAAACGAGTTAATCTTATGATCCTATTTGAGATGTATATTGACTCATTTAATTTGATCCATGTGACTTGAGTTCGAAACACTTAACCTTGATTGATGTGATTAGTCAAGTATAGGACCGATTAATGAAGCCCGTGATGGAGAAGACTCATTTAATTAATTATAAATAGAGGCTAGGTCCCCTTTACACATATGATAGAATCAGATATTAGAAACCCTAGCTCATTATTATTTTTTCCATCAAAACAAAGTCTTTTGAGAGAGTGATATAGAGAAAAATCTAATTATTCTTGGAGACTCAGAAAATTACTTTTGCTGTATTTTTATCTCTTCAAGTAAGATCCTTTTTTATCTATTATTTTAATATTTTAAATTCATGTAATTATTATGATATTAATTTTTTTTTACGATTGGTATTAGAATCTTTTTCACGTGAATTAAGAATTCAATATATATATAATTAAATCAGATTTATTATTGTCCAGAGAAGTACGAAGAAAGGCATATTTGATTCTGTGCTCTTTCTATTATTATTATTTTTTTTGTCAATTTTATTGCTTCAATCATATTTCTGTCAATATCTTCCTTTAATTCTGAGCCACATCTGTCGGCGTGCTGTAAATTCATGTTTTCTTTTCTAATTGTTGTGGCTTATCTTGGATTGATGCCTCCTTTTAATTAAAACAGCACATTAATTATTGTTTCTTGAACATGTTCCTTTTTGATGATGTAATAATTTTTTCACATTATCTTTTGGTCATTACGCTTAGGGGTGTAAACGAGCCAAGCCGCTCGCGAGCTACTCGAGATCGATTCGGTAAAAACTCGAACTCGACTCGAACTTATCGAGCTCGAGCCGAGCCGAGCCAGACATTCGAGCGAGCCGAGTTCGAGCTAACCTATACTCGGCTCGCGAGCCTAATCGAGCCTAATCGAGCCTTCTATATATATTATATACCGGGTTTGATTTTAAAATTTTATGAACCCGTTATCCTCTAAAATGAACCCGAGCTTAGTCGAGCTCGAGCTCGATCGAGCTCGCGAACGAGCTCGGCTCGTGCGGCTCGACTCATTAGCCTTGATTTTTTTCCCGAGCCGAGCCGAGCCGAGCTCGAGTTGTTTGAATGTAACTCGAGCCAAGCTTGAGCCGATAGACTAAAGCTCGATCGAGCTCGAGCTCGTTATTTTCCAAACGAGCCGAGCTCGAGCCGAGCCAAGCTCGGCTCGGCTCGGCTCGGCTTGATTACACCCCTAATTACGCTGAACCTATATGCACCTCGCGTGTCGTGCTGCCGTCGTATGGCCTACAGCACTGCTGAGTTGCATCACGAGTTAATTGTGGTGACTGCACTTTTTTTTATATAGTCTTCATACATTTTGACTAATTAATGTTAAGATTTGTTTATTATAATTTACTACATTAAATTAATTCATTCTTATCATTAATTAATGCTGGAATATAAACTGTCATCATCTTTTTGCTGTGCACGTCGACCATTGATTCATTCATTCTTACCATTGTAAGACGACGCACGGTTTGCCAATTTCTTTTTTTCCTTAAAACTCGACGTTTGATTTAGTCTTTTGATCGACTTTTAGGAGATTACCTTGCAAGATTATTTTACGTGTTCTCATCGATATTTTAGAAAATAATTGATCATGATTCGATCTATTGGACTGAGCGCAAGTTCTATTTTGCATGGGCTCAACGTCGATTTATTTTTCAACACAATTTTAATCGATTTACTTGATTTTTCATCAATTCACTAAATTTTTTGATTGGTTCAATTTAAATTATGTTTAGTTCAACTCATTTACATTTGATTCATGATTGATTGATTCAATTTTGATTCAGTGAATTTTTTATTTATTCATTATGTTTTGATCAATTTACTTTATAATTAGATCATTACATGAAATTTTGAATACAATATTATTGTCGACCACTCATGGTCTTATATGAACATAACGTAGATTAGTTTATCATGTTAATTTTGCTCATATGCTATAATTAACCTTAATATGTTATTGTCAATTTTATTTTGTTGTTATGATACATATGTTGTACGTAGAAATGTGATTTTATTTATTTATGTTATTTTTCTACGTATTGACATAATTATTTGTTTTTTTAATTCACGTAAATTTTATGAATGTTAATTTATTATTGTACATCATGACATATTTTGCCTCATGTGGGGTCATAAAATATTGATTTATTATTTTATCATTGTACTTTATGTTGTGCTATATTTTGCTTCATGCATATGATAGTATATTGCTCGTTTTAATACATATTGTATGTATTTGGACCTAGTAATATTTGTGGGTCATTTTTTTAAATAAATTCACTATTTATAAAAATGCTTTTACAACATTTAAATCGTGTTGGAACCATTTCTCATTGTATTTAATTTTTGAGAGCCTTGTGTATTTATGAGTTCGAATTTTGATCCCAATATAAACCTTATGATTTAGTATATTAAATATCGTGATATAATTTATCACATGATTTATTGCTATCGATATTATTTTACATTTATTGCGGTATTTTAAATTTTAATGTGGCTGCAAAATCTTTTCTATATTGTGCTGGAACTGAACTGGGCTATTGGATCTTGAATATGAGCCTAATGCTATTAATGATAATTCTTCAATTTTTTAGCATGCTGCTTATAAAAGTTCTGCGCACTATAAATATGATTATTTTTTTGCTTAATTTAGACCTAATGCAGCATTGATATCCTGATATTATAATAATACTGTAAAATTGACACGATATGATAATTTATCCTTACTTTGCCAACAAGATTCGTTTCATGATTTTTTACTGCAAATTTTATTGACATGTTTCAAATTATGCTATATTAGATTTGATGTAGAATCCATGTGATTTATTATTTACATGATAATATTGTTATTCATTTTGTGTTATATGAATTACTTGAAATATATATGAATTCATTATTGTAAATAATACTGCCATTTTGTATGTATATATAAAATCTAATATAGCTACAATTAGGTGTGGATATTGGCATAATTTACAACCACATAAACATAAATAATATTTTGAAATGATCATTGATTTAAATTCATTATTAATTGTTGACACGTGGGAAATTGATTCATGTATAAAATTTTCCACTGATTATTATTTGTAATTACTGTCAAAGTGGGATTACTTGTAGTGATTAGTGGTTTTTCTTACCATACGAGGAATGCTTCAAATTAATTTATTCAATAGTTTATCCCAAAAGTGAATTATTTGGTGTTTTAATTGAAAGTTTTGTAATAGAGTTAGAAGAGTGTGCATTAGTCTATAAATCTGTCTACCCAAATGTGATAGATTTTTGAAAATCAGTGTATTCTCATTATTTAACTCATCGAGGCTTTATTTCGTGATTGTATGTTCTGCCCAAAGGTGAATATGTAATATTTTATTAGCCTCAATTTTAAGTATATTACATGCCCTATAATTTAATCTAACATATTGTGATGAATTTAATAGAGTGTGCGCTGGTCTATAAAATTTGTCTGCCTAAAGGGCACATGTTCTCGAAAACTAATGTATTCTCATTGATTAATTGATTCATAAATCGATAACTTGTTGATAAGATAGTGACACTCAAAGGATGTGAAGAAAATAATTGATTAATATATATGTGAAGGTCAGTGGGAGGAAAATATTTTTTCTATTAGTAACTAGCTGAATATTAAGTTATCTAATCTAAAAATATTAATATATGATTTCACATTGTAGATATCATTACAAGACTCCAAACATTTAGAATCAATTTTTTTTTATAGCTACAGATCTTGTAAATAAGGAGACATAATTGTTGAACACATGAAAATAATTTTTATATTAACATATTCCTTAATCAATGACTTAGGCCCATAGTCTTTGAAAGACATGTTAAAAATATGGGAATTTTTGAGTTCTTTTGATGTGCTTGGTTAGTGAGAGTTTTATGTTTGTTTATGCTAATTATTGAGCAATTTAATGTGTGATTGTTAGATATTATGTTACTGCATGCTTAATAATTTGTATTCTATTGTCACAAATTATTAATATATGTGTTCAATGTGTTTAGAGACTCGGTATCATATTGAATCAAGTTATCCCTTGATTGATTCCATATTTGAGTCTGGGCGACACGATAATTTTGATTATCCATATGCATATTTGATACTTTGTATCATTTGAATCAAGATGTCCATTGATTGATATTTGAGTCTAGGGCATTATGACTTTGTTTATAAATATGTGTTTTGCATATTTGAGACTCGGTGTCATATGAATCAAGTTGTCCACTGATTGACACCATATTTGAGTATAGAGACATGATGATTTTTTGAATCATGCGCTTTCTATTGCCGAAAGGTATATAAAGAAGAGAAAGTGTGAGCATTGACAATGAAAATATCACTGTTCTTATTGGATCATTTTGAGTGTTGTTTTCATGCTACACTCCACACTAATTATAATTGTCAGCAATGTAAATAGTATTCGTGACCATGAAAAGTCTTATGTCCAGAAATGACGTGATGACTGCTATTATCCAATATTATTGATTTATTGATAGGAGACATAATAAGTGTTGCATATTGGATCATATTTTTTTTGTGATCATACTTTTTTGATTAACCCGAGAGTCATTTTTTAAATGAATATTTTCAAATTATAGTTATGCAATTGTTCTTGCCCAATGAGAGAATGTTAGAATATTTTTAAATTAATATATATATATATATTATTTTAAAAAATATTTTTTTGGGCTACGGTCAATTGTGATTTTTGATTTAAACAGGTTAATCTTATGATCCTATTTGAGATGCATATTGACTCATTTCATTTGATCCATGTGACTTGAGTTCGAAACACTTAACATTGATTGATGTGATTAGTCAAGTGTAGACTCGATTAATGAAGCCCGTGATGAAGAGGACTCATTTAATTAATTATAAATAGAGGCTAGATTCCCTCTACACATATGATAGAATCAGGGATTAGAAATCCTAGCCTATTGTTGATTTTTTCATCAAAACAGAGCATTTTGAGAAAATGACATAGAGAAAGATCTAGTTATTCATAGAGATCCGAAAAATTGCTCTCGCTGTATTTCTCTCTTCAAGTAAGATCTTTCCTTTATCTATTTATATTTTAGTATTTTTAATTCATGTAATTATTATGACATTAATTTTTTTTTTTCCAAATGATAAACATATCTTTGTACTTGAGAGTTTTGAAAATAAAAAGTATATTGAGAATTTTTTTTAAAAGTTTGAAAATCATATTCGATTTTAAAATTGTTAGATAATTCATATTAGGATTTGAAAATTCCTAAATGGTTAAAAGTGAGCCGCACATTGGCATTTACTTTTGAGAAGTGGATCGGTCGAATCACCTGATTTGGACTCCTCATCATTGATTGATGGAGACAATCTTAGATTGATTCGATTGCAAAATGCATGTGCTCACACCACATCAACATCTCTAATTCTCTACATCCCATCCCCCGTTTCACTTTAATTATTCTTTTTACATGGAGTAATTATCTAAATTTATAATTTTAACCTGATTTATTCTGATTTATTCTCAAAATCATAACATATATCCGAATATTTTCGGATCCATAACTTAATGCCAAAAGTTTCAATTTTATTCTCAAAATTATTGGGCCGCTGGTTTGATCCCTAGTCGACTGGTTCAACAAAAATAGGAACCAGTTCAATAAGGTAAAACAAATGATATAAAAAAATAACTAGTTTGAAATTTTTTGAGGGTGAATCAGTCTCCATTTTAATTGAAATCAAATCATATTTTTGTTGAATCGATCGACCAGAGTTCAAAAGAGCGATCTAGTAGTTTTGAGGGCAAAATAAAAAATTTTGACATTAAGTTATGGATCCGAAAATATTCGGATTCATATTAGATTATTTTGGGAAAAGAATCACATTGAAGTTATAAATTTGGGTAATTCCTCTTTTATAAATATCTTTGTTTACATAAGAAGTAATGGTATATTTCAAATAATTTGCTGCTAGAACAATCAAGTTCACATGTAATGTTTTGATTTTTATTTCAATTTGAGACCCTCATATGTTCATTGCATGAAATGTTTTTTCAATTTGCTTTATCTACAAATGTGATAGGATGCATGATATTATTAAAAAATATAAGAATATTGGATAATATTTTTTATCCGGTAAGCACGAATATAACATCAATGTCATCTTTTTTAATTTAATTACCAAATTATTATTTTTACATCTCATGAAATGAACATATCATTATTAGTTATGCACAGGAATAAATAGATATTTATGTTTTTTACAAGCACTAGGATTTGACCATGAATAAAAATGAATCGATTGGGTTAAAATATGTGAAAAAAAACAAATATTCATTTAATTTTCGCATTTAAATAATAAATATTTTGTACTTGGTTAAGAAATGATAGAATTTCAAACCGTTGGAGCAATTTAATTAAGCAATAAATGATCAAATTGAAAATTTTGCAAATGAAATTGATATTCTTTTCTTTAAAGTTAGAGGATTAAATTGATAAAATCTTAAAATTTTGATATCAAAATAAAATTACACCTAAGGTGGTGTTTGGTGAGATAAAATAAATGATGAATAAAATACTATTGCTTTTGGTCTAGTTATTCTCTTATTTGATTGTAATTTATTGATAAAAATAAATAAACCATAAAGAATAGATAACTAAAAAATATTATTTCTTATGAATAAAAAATACTATTTAGTATCTTAACCTACTATCCCCGATGAATATTTTCCAATATTATCATTCGGTAATGATAATATTATATAAGAACATAAAAGTTAAATTAATTTTAATATTTACTAGATAATCATTATTTTTTATTATTTTATATAGATTCAATTATTATTATTTTAAAATAAAATAAACATTTTTATATTTTAAATTAATAAATTATTTTACATTAATAAATTATTAATTAGAATAATTAGAATATAATTTATTATATTTTTTAAAAATATTTTAATTTTTTTAATCTATTTTAATATTAATTAAATAAGATAATATTATTGTTTATCTATTTCATTCAATATATATATATATCATTCCATCCGATCAACAACACTCAATAGTCATAATCATGAATTCATTTTTCATCCGACCCGTCAATATTGGATTGAGAACTAATCGACACGATCCATATCAATAATTGGATTCATTTTCCCATATTCAACTCATGATCCATTATAATATACATCTGAGAGGATAATTAACGCCGTGACGCCACGTATCCGGACAGCACATCCAAATCTTTTTTTTACCAGAAATCTCAAGGTACGATTTGAGTCGCGAACTCTAAAAGTGCATGTGATTAAGTAGTTAGGCATAACTAGTTTGTCCCAGATTTACATCACCGTTAGGTTAACACGTGCGGATTAAGGATGAGTCAATGACACGTGTTATCAAGGAATTAATTAGTACAACTACTGGTTCTTTTCATTACATTAATCACTTTCGGCTGATGGATCGAAACCAAACTACGTCACATGCATGGCTTCTTGAAAATATACTGAAATATAATAATAATTTTTGGTCAAAATATGAGTCAGAAAATTCCCAATAAATAAATTAGGCGGTTGTAGGTCATCTAGCATTTTTATTCTGCTTGGATTATTCATTAATTAATTATAAAATGATTGAAATAAAAAGAAAAGAACAAAAAATAGTAAAAATGTTGGTCAAAGCCTCAATGTTCTGAGTCAGAATTAGTACGCATTACTCAACGAGGTTGAGCCTGCCAGGGAAGAAGACAGTGCAGTGTATGGGCCACCTCTCGCTGTATGTCGGCAAGAACAAAAGCCTGATCCAACTTCTCATCAATTTTCCAATTCCTCTCATCCACCGCCACGTGTTCTTTCCTAATCCCAACGCAACCTAACCCGGTCAAACACTCCAACCTGCGTGTGAATGGCATATTTTGCCCTTTCACACTTCTTTTTTTTTTTCTCTTCCCCTTTTTCTTTTCTTTTAATTTATTTATAGTTGTGAAAAAAAAGACTCTTTTTTATAAGCATGTTAAATTTTTTTTATAAGTTTAACAAAATTTATAGCCAAAAGAATATTTTTTTGGATAAAAATTATTCCCATTAATCCGACTATATGACGAAAGATGTGTCGATTTTAACAAAACAATTGTCGACAATTTGCACAATCTGTTCATATGCGAACAAACAATGAACACAAATAATAACATATTCCATCCTAGATGTCAATATTCCAGGACAACCCGAGAACGCATGCTTCATATGCCAACAACAAGGGACAAAGATAACACACATTGCTTTGGATGTCGACAATCTAGAACAATCTAGAAAGAAATCATCAAGGGTATCGACAACTCGGAACAATCTGCCAACTGGGTCAACAAACCAAGACAAAGACAAAATACCCTGCATTAGTATCTATGTTGCTTGTGTAATTTCTGTTTGTGTTGCGGATGACTTAAAAGGAAAAAGAGAATTTGATTTATGTCAAAGATGATTGCGAAATGCCAAAGATAGATTGATGAAATTATGAAGCGAGACTACGTTGGCTGCGACTGTTGTCCACGTAGGGTTGGGCGAGTGGCATTGGCCATCGGCCTGCTCAACATCGACGTCCTACGACTCTAGCCATGGTGGCCTACTTGCTGCAGCGTTCACGTTAGCCATCATTGTGGAGCAGCAATCCTGCCCCCCTCCCCCCTAATTGGTCGACGATGGGCTCAAGTGAATGAAGCCGACGATTAGAGGAGAGGACGGAGTGGCATGGGACGACCATCGGTGGTGGATCCCACAAGGAGAGAGAATAAGAGAGGGAGAAAGATGAGCACCGGATTCAAAGGAGAAGAGAAGATAAGGATGAAATAAAATTTTGGCTTGAAGTTATCCGAGGGTCAATTTTTAAATCGAGTTCAGTTCCGCAATTTGGTCAAAACAAAAATGTACACCCGGTAAAAATTATGAGATCGGAAGTGGAGAGACGGCCGAGTAATGACGGCTGCTGCCACGTGTGCAAAATTCACATTTCTTTATCGGGAAATGATATATTAAATCGAGTTCATTGTTTCAGTTTACTTTTAATGCAGTGGATCGATTCTTCTCTTTATATACGTTAAAAATCTAAGGAAGAAGGCGGAGCGCAGGTTAATCTCATGCATGTGTCTCAAAGTGGCGAACCCACATGAGTCGTCGGACGGAAGCTTCGCTGCGGCGCGGGGGGAGGGCGATGGGATGACGGAATCAGACGCGGGGACCGCCGCGGCGATGTACTCCTCGTCAGCAATGGCGCAAGAGATGTTGCTTTCGGCCGGTTACCTTCGAGCGGAGGAGGTGTCGACCATGGTGGCGGCGCTGAGACACGTCATGGACGGCGGCGAGCAGAGGGCTCCGCCGGCCGTGGAAGCGCCGGTGGAGTCGGTGTCGACGGTCGTGTCGTCGCCTTCGTCGTCGACCTACGTGTCTTCGTCGGCTTTTGGTGGTCAAAGTGGCGGGCAGGCGCAGTTGGCATTGAGGTATTACTACCAGGGATTTGGGAGTAGTTCAGTCGATGCTGCAGGTGAGCCTGCACATTCATCTGCTTGTTCTTCTTATTCAGATTAATGTTTCTTTGGTTCTTCTGCTTTAATTTCCCCCCTCGTTTACTGATATTTTTCTATCATTTTATGTGATTTATTCTCTCTGTACTCCTCCCAAATTCTTGTTGTTTGTAATCTGATCTCTTTTATTTTGAATGAGAGTTTGGAATCTGATCTTTCTTCTTCTATGATTTCATGTGCTTCTCATGGAAAATATAGCTTTGTATCTATTTTTTCTCCTGATACATCTGAACTATGTGATCATAGTTTTTAATTTCTTTAAAATATGAGGAGATTAATTAATTATGCATGGTTAGCTAGATTGTGATTCATATTTAAAACTTGTAAACATAAATATCAGTACGAACTTAATTGGATACAAATTATTTGCTTTCTTTTCTTTGCTTTTCTAGGTACATATATACTAGGTGTTGTGTTCACATCTCTTTTCTCAGCTCATGCATGCCTTAATTCATAAGGCTGCATCTGAATCAGGTTAGGTACATGTTCTTCATCACTTGCTTCTCTCAATTTACATGTGATAATATGTAGCTGCAATTGTACTATACACATCTTCCTTAATTTACACATGATAATATATAAAGCAGCATCTGCAGAGGTCATTTATTGTTCTCAATGTATTAATCATATATACTGATAATTAAATTAAATAGCCTTGAACTGATTTCATAAACATCAAAGGCTTCTTTGTTGTCTCTTGATCAGTCCAGTATATGTATATACTGCCATTTTTGGGATGAAGGTGGCCTAATAAAACCTAACTCAGCTTCTTTCATACATGATAAAAACATGCATCCTTCACTCACCAAATCTATCATTTTCTTTCTTTCATCCTCACACTTCTTCATTGGAAGCTTGATATTAACTGCATCACTACTTCTTCATAGATAATAACCAGATGCTTACTTTTACTGCATAACACACAGAGGATATATCAGATTTGTTTCTCCTGCTTTCTTTGGTTGCATGCTGTGTTATCTTTCTTGAAATTATTTTCTGATATATATAATATAATATTTTATGGGTGTATCAAGTTTGGAACCTTATCACCTCTACTCCATGTATCCAAGATTGGTGTTACTATATGTGTCCAAGTTTGCAGCCTCATCACCTCTTCTCTGCCATTTTTAGCTGTTGCCACCTTATCTGAAACATTCTCTATATATTAATATTAATCTGCATGGTGATGACTTCTCCCTTTCTTTTTGCCTTTGATGCTGAAACAGCAATACCGTACTTTCCACAAGGCTTCATCCAGTTTCTACCATCCCCTGCTCCAGCAGCGGCGGTATCCATGGCGGAGGCCGCCTCCCCTGTTTCCTCCAACCAGGAAGAAGGCGAACGCGCCGTGGCGAGGCGGAAGTACCGCGGCGTCCGGCAGCGGCCGTGGGGTAAATGGGCCGCCGAGATCCGCGACCCCCACAAGGCCGCCCGGGTATGGCTCGGCACCTTCGAGACCGCCGAGGAGGCGGCGCGCGCCTACGACGAGGCCGCTCTCCGCTTCCGCGGCAGCCGAGCCAAGCTCAACTTCCCGGAGAACGTCCGCCTTCTGCCGTCACCCTCCGTCCCGTCGGCACAGGGGGCCCAGCCCCCGGCGGCGGCCGCATCCTCTTTGGACGCGCCGAGGCCGGACGCCATGAGCGACTACTGGGCCTACTCGAGGCTGTTGCAGGGCAGCGGGGAGTACCAGAGGCTTCCGTCGGCGAGCCTCTTGGACCAGTTCATGCACGCGTCGCCCCCGACAACTTCGGCGGCGGGCGACGGCAGCTTGCTGCGTTCGCGCTCGTTTCCGGAATACTCTGTTCCGTCTTCCTCCGTCGTGTCTTCTTCCTCGTCTTATTCGCCGTTTTATGCGTCGGTCGCAGCGGAGCAGCAGATGAACTGGAGTGGATCGGAGACGACATGGATGGATTCGAGTCAGTTTCCTCCTCCTCCTTCATCTTCTCCTGGGCAGAGATGAAGCTGGAAATTGGATGTTGTTGGTTTCTTCCTTCCTTTTTCTACTCCCATGATTCATGTGATACAAGGCATCTTTTCTACGTAATACGTGCTCTGTTTTGCTTCTTCCTTTTCTCTTCTTTCTTTTGTTCTTTGTTTTGATGCCAAATACACAGAACCGAGCTGTTATTTGATGTTTAATTTACAGCAGCAGAGATTTAGTGATGCAGCTATTTGCAGATTCTTCTGCAAGATAAAAGAACAGTGAGTATAGGTTTCTCTGCAATAAAAATCAAGTCAAGATTGATAAAAAGGCGTGCAAGTATAATTCTTGTTCTCAATATTTTATGGCCGTGTTTTTATTCCATGAGATGTCCAACAATTTTATGAAAGAAAATTTGTAATAAGTGACTGCTAATTTAACGGCAAAAAAAAGCGAGAGTGATGAAATTTTTGACGAAAAATATTAGAAGTGAAGAGATTCTTCTCCGGATGTAAAACTTCAAGTTCAATTCATGATCTAAGAGAGAAGTGCAAATTTGATCCTATAAATTTTATTTTGATATTTTCGGTCTTATAAATTTGCTCTGTAGTATAGATTTGATCATATTCGTGATGGTCCGTTAACTCTCCGTCAATGTGGACTAATGTCGTTCATACACGTTGACATATTTGGTCCTATAAATTTTATTTCGAAATTTTCAGTCCTATATGCTTGTCTCGTAGAACAAATCTGATCCTATATGTTTGTCCCCGTAGCACAGATTTAGTTCTATTCGCGATTGTCCATTAACTCTTCGTTCACGAAAAAATAAACGACATTATGTCGAGTTAAATTTAGATACAGCACCTTTAGCTAATGTCTTCTTAAGATTACGAACGTTGGGAAATCTTCTTCTTAAACGAGTAAAATGGGAAGTGGATAACCCCTGATACTAAGATCCACAATTATATTAATATAATTTTAGTTTTTTTTTTAGGTTGTTCAGATTCTCAAGGATGATTTTAGACGAACTCCAGAAGATGACGATTACCAACCATGGAACTTACTGGTCAACAAAGAAAGATATATCGGATGCGCAACACTGGGCGATTTTAGGAGGCGCGACCTCAACCGGAATGCATGAACTAGAGAGATTAACGAGAAAAATTCTCTTTAAATTCCCGAGGCCGATGGAAAAAGAACATAAGTGGACGCAAAGAGTTAATCAAATCCACCACGAACAGACCCTCAGGACAATCTCAGAGCTAGAGAAACTACTTGCAATGGCATTCCTACAGAAAGCAAGACTTGACTAGGCTGCTACAAAGGACAACTGGGCCTCTGACGCACTCGAAATGGTGAAACATCACATCGAGAATCTTGCCCAGTGCCACAAGATGATAAGCAGCACTAGGCAAAGTAACACTTACTTTGTCTGACAACTGACCCATCACAAGGACAATAATTCACGACCCATGAGCTAGAAAGAGAAGACCAAAGGACGGAGTGTCACTATCATATAGCTGTAAAGATAAGCTGTGTGTATAAAGGGAATCTTCTTACTGTATAAAGACTAATAATTTAGTGGTCGATGGGGCCCAATGAGCACCCGCACTAAATTATTTATACTCATGATCGCTATCCCATTCACAGTGCATCATAGCGACGAATTCTTGCTCTGTTTCGTTTCTTCTATAGCACCTTCTAGTGTAACCAGATTTTCTATCATAAACTCTGGTATGCTTTCTGTTGTGATCATATTGGTTGTCAGCCTGGACAATGCATCAGCAAGAACATTCATCTTACCATCAATGTGTTCAAAATGAACTTGAATACCTGTGCCTGTGATGAAATCAACAAAATTTATCCATCTGACTCTTGATGACTTATTCTGATTTGACTTGTTGTGGAAACTTATTATCGCCTGGCAGTCAGTTCTTAAGGTGATTTCTTGTTTGTCCAGGTAGTGAATCTTGAGTGCCTTTAATGTTTCCATACAGGCGTAGATTTCTGCGTCAATTGTTGATTTTACCACCGGGAATTTTCCACTTGCGTAGGCACATATTTTCTTAGATTGCCTTGGATCATGTCTTCTTTTCTTCCATTTGCAAATTCCTCCCCAGCCTTCCATACATCCGTCTGTTTCCAAGATTATATATGCGTCGGAGGGGGGCAGTTCTAGATCTGGCAGGTTTTGAACTAACTTCTTAACCTTCATTATCAGTTCTCTGTCAGAGGGCTTAATGCGTTTATCCCCATGAGGTTCTGTCCTGGAGTATAACGGCCCCAAGAGTGTTCCCAAATTTGGTATATAAGCCCTGGCATAGTTTAGAATGTCAAGCCATGATCTTAAACCAGACTTACTCATAAGTTCTTCCTCATTGAATGAAACAATCTTTTTGATGATGTGAGGTTGCAATCTGATCTTACTTCTGCCAATTATTGCTCCTAGGAACTCTATTTCCTCAGTAGCTATTTTCATCTTTGTGGGGGAGAGTACTAGTCCCCATTTCTCAGTGATTTCCAGCATCTTCTGGAGATGTTCTGCATGCTGTTCCTCGTTCTCTGAAAATACTAAAATATCATCAATATAGACGGTTATGAAGCTTTCCGTCCCTTCGAAACATCTGTCCATTTTTATCTGAAAAACCGATGGAGCATTTTTAAGTCCGAACGGTATTACTAACCACTCATAGAGTCCTCGGGGCACTATAAAAGCTGTCCATGGTATGGATTCAGGATCCATGGCAACTTGGTGAAATCCACTCTTCAGATCAAACTTTGAGAAAATTCTACTATTACCAATTCTTTTTAGAATGGTATTAATACCCGGGAGACTGTACTGGTCAGGAGGAATTTGCAAATGGAAGAAAAAAAGACATGATCCAAGGCAATATGAGAAAATATGTGCTTACGCAAGTGAAAAATTCCCGGTGGTAAAATCAACAATTGACGCAGAAATCTACGCCTGTATGGAAACATTAAAGGCACTCAAGATTCACTACCTGGACAAACAAGAAATCACCTTAAGAACTGACTGCCAGGCGATAATAAGTTTCCACAACAAGTCAAATCAGAATAAGCCATCAAGAGTCAGATGGATAAATTTTGTTGATTTCATCACAGGCACAGGTATTCAAGTTCATTTTGAACACATTGATGGTAAGATGAATGTTCTTGCTGACGCATTGTCCAGGCTGACAACCAATATGATCACAACAGAAAGCATACCAGAGTTTATGATAGAAAATTTGGTTACACTAGAAGGTGCTATAGAAGAAACGAAACAGGCACCCCTGGAAGTTCTTACCACATTGAGTACTACGATAGATTCAATGAGCATGTTAAAATTAACATCGCAGGAAGCAGCGTTCACCACAACCTCGTGGGATGACGAGGTCCAAGAGGTAATTCAAGCTAATGAGCTTGCCATCAGTGATATCATGGAACAAGGATTAATTGGGAGGTATGAAAGGCACCTAGACCCAGATCTTAATCCACCACCTCGATGGGATGAAATTCCGTACTGGGAAGAATTCGAAGATGGAGAGGAAATCTTGCTAAGAGTAGCAAGATATGAAGAAAACTTTACAAAAAATCTTTTTAAAGAAATACCAGAAAGCTCAAATGCCAAAACCAGACAGAGTTTAAAAGAAGAAGAAGCATGGCTAGTACCAGAAGAACAGCCGGAGAGCTCCATTACCCGGCAAAAGAAAGAAGAAGAAGAACCTTTTTGGTATCTTTGGGTAATAGCGGATGGCTTAACAAATCCTTCAGTCGGTTGACTGAGAGATTCTGTTGCCTTAAGAGCTTCTATATAGACTGTACTGGCAGCTGTTAAATGCAAGCACAGTACAGTCTATATAGAAGCTCTTAAGGCAACAGAATCTCTCAGTCAACCGACTGAAGGATTTGTTAAGCCATCCGCTATTACCCAAAGATATCCTAGTGTTACAATAGGCTGTGAAAGGTGCATGCAGGTCACGAACCTGCGACCTTCGACATGAACCCATTTTTAAGCTTCATGCTTGCAATCTGCTGCGAGTTCACGCCATTTATCTGAAATGGATATGCGCTCTGATATCATACACTAGATATTTACTAGCAGAGAACGATCATATCAATGAGGAAAATCTCAGACTAAAGCAAGAAATTGAAGTTCTGAAAACTAAGCAGAACATGGAAGATCTAGAGGAGGAATTCCATAACTTGAGCCTAGAAGAAGATGAAAGAGAACGAAAGGGGAAGTATCCTGCTCAGGAAATATCACCACAGAAGTCTTTAACATTTGTACAGGACAGTCTTTCAAGATCCTCATATGCTCTATTTTGCTCTTCAGTTGAGCCTGTAGTGGGATCTTCAAGTAGGAACATTCTTCTGATTTGAGATAGAACATTTTGGGGGTCGTCTGCAATGTTGGTTAGCTCGTCATATTCAGTTGGTAGACTCTCCAATACTAGCCACACCAATTTTCGCTATAATGTCCAACATGTAGCGGATCACTTGGCTAGCAGAGGCATACGAGCAATTCCTGGTCAGATAAGGACCACTGAGAGCCTACAGGGCCAACAATGGATAATCAGACCAGCCTCTATTACTGTTACAAGAAACCCACAAACTTCGAGCATCCGGACCAGAACGGATGGCTCACTTGCAGTACAATTTGCTGACTATGCAATTACACCCGAAGAAGCTACTCAGGATACTGATATTGAGCAAGAATTCATGCTATGATGCACTGTGAATGGGATAGCGATCATGAGTATGAACCTTGGTATCAGAGCTTGTTAAGGTACATACATCTTGTGCTCATATTTTGATATAGTACTGCATCAGTTATTGTTAACTTAAGATAGGCGATAAAGAGGGATAATAGTACTCGTTTAAGAAGAAGATTTCCCAACGTTCGTAATCTTAAGAAGACATTAGCCACTTATTGGTAGACTCTCCAATACTAGCCACACCAATTTTCGCTATAATGTCCAGCATGTAGCGGATCACTTGGCTAGCAGAGGCATACGAGCAATTCCTGGTCAGATAAGGACCACTGAGAGCCTACAGGGCCAACAATGGATAATTCGACCAGCCTCTATTGACGGGGTTAATAGACTATCATGGATATGACCAAATATATATGACAGACCGGGTAAATTTGATCTGTAACATAGATTTGCTCCGTAACATATATAAGTGTGCTTCGTAACATAAATTTGATCATATTCATGACGGTCCATTAACTCCGTCAATATGAACATAATTTCATTTATTTTTTCGTGGACAGAGAGTTAACAGACCATCACAAATATGATCAAATTTGTGCTATGAGACAAATATGTTGAACCAAATTTGTGATACGGGACAAATATATATAATCAAATTTGTGTTACAGGGCAAATATATATGACAAAATCTGTGCTACGGGGCAAACATATAGATCTAAAAATTTTGAAATAAAACTTATATGACCAAATATGTCAACGTGTATGAACGACGTTAGTCCACGTTGACGGAGAGTTAACGGACCGTCACGGATAAGACCAAATCTATACTACAGAGCAAATTTATAGGATCGAAAATACTAAAATGAAACTTATAGGACCAAAGTCTAAAAAATTAAAAATTTATATGACCAAATCTGCACTTCTCCCCATTATTTAATGACTTCATGCTCAGCCCTACCAAATGACAAATTCTGAATTTTTTTTTTTGTTGGCTCGCATTATTAAGAATGAATATGATTCAGAATTAAAATTAAAACTAAAGTAAAAGTGTTAGGTTCACTTAGTGATGAGCAAAACTCGAATCAATCTGAATAATCCAAAAATTCTATTCGGGTTATTTGAATGATTTGGATAGGATCGGGTCTGATTTTTAGGGAGTTTACAATCCTAATTCAGGTTGGGTAAAAATTTTGATATACTCGACCGAACCCAAAAATTAAAAGAAATACTCCAATAGTAAATATTTGATATGTTTATAATAGTGAACTTAAAAATTAATCTTAACATACCACTCCTAATAATGAATATCTTAGATGATAATATTTAAAATTGATATATTTATAATGGATTAGAATAATGACAATTTTAGATGATAATATTAAAATATTTAAAATTATTAGACAAAATGTTGAATGTTGATTTTTTTTAAAAAAAAATTAGGTTATTGGAGTTATTGGGATTGGCCCCGATCTTATTTGGGTTAATTGGGTCGAACTCATAATTCTTATTTGGATAGGGTCGGACGATCTTGGAGTCTCTTTATTCAGGTTCGAATTATTTGGATCGGGTCGAGTTTTGACCCGACCTGATCAATGCTCACCCCTAGGTTCTCTTTTACTTTAGATTGAGTTTTAGCGAGCTATATGCACTCCTATAATGGCCTCCAGTCCATAGCAATTCTCGTGGAATCGGAATTCATATGAGCTTGTTTGGTTAGCGAAATCAAGTTTATTTTCATGATTTCGGTTTCACCGAAACCAAAGCTACTTACGAAAATATATTTGGTTCAGTGTTTTCATGAAACTGAATCGAAACCAGAATGAAAATGAAATCAATTTTCTTAATAAAAATAAAAAAAACACTAGAATGTTATTTTCTGTGATTTCGAGACTGTCGGTTTCGTTATTAAAATGCAGTGATAATTTTATAATTATAAATATATTTTTTTATATAATTAATTAATTTTAAAATAAATCAAATTATATCTAACTTCAAAAATAAAAATAAAAATAAAAATTTTCAACTCAACTATTATCTTAAATTTATAAATTAATTAAATCATACTCAAATCCAAATTTTAAACAACTCAATTTTCTTAAAATTGATCTATTTATAATTTAATCAAAACTAATTTTAGACCACTGAACTTATTTTTTTAAAAAAATTGTAATAACTATTAATTAATTTTTATATCTAATTAAATAAAAAAATTATAAATTATCAATAACTTAATTAATTAAATCATATAAATATTTTATAACTATATTAGCAAATATTTAATTTTGTAAACTAACTAAACATTTAATTACTGATAAAAATATTCAAATAATAATAATAATATTTTTTATAACCAAATAAATATTCACTGGTTTCAACTGACTAAAATCGATGTTATTTTTTTTAACCAAACGCGTTTTCAAAAAACTGAAAACTATAAACCAAAATTAAGTTTTCAAAATCAAATTTTCAATTTCATTGAAACCAAACCAAAAAATAATTTTCGCCAATCAAATCTCACCTATAAGTTACACTCTCTCTGCCCTCCTCCTCCTCTCCCTTCTTTCCTCTCAAATAAGTTCTCATGAATTGAATTTACTTAGAAAAATGAGTGAACTTGGTCAATAAGTGAATAAATTATATTAGAATGTGAATAAATCTACATAAGAAGTATGTTAATTTCGTCAATTTGGAATTTGGAATGGAGAAGGTTTTTTTATACAAAGCTTTTAGATTTAGAATCCACCCATTTGGAAGGCTATGGGCATAGACTGCATCCAAAAATAAGTGGAGCCCAAATGTTATCAAAATTTTATTCATATATATATATATATATAAAGTATATTCAACTATCGAGGTACCTGATCGAATATATATATATCGAATTTCATATAATTTTTTATGGAATTATACACATAAGTGAACCTAAAGTAAAAAAATATTAGGTTCACTTTTTCACAACTCGGATTCAATTTTAGTTCGGCTCTAGAAGTTGCACTATATCTAATTTCACATGCAAATTAACTTTATTTAAAATAAAATCTCGGTGAACCCACTTGTGCTCAAGTTGTAGTATCATCTAGGTATGTTATTTATAAATTTTGGGTTTAATTCCTAGTTGTAACGCTTTGTGCGTATTTTTTACGTTTTTGTACGTCTTGTACGTATATTATCACGTCTACATTTTTGTAATGATTGTGTTATAAAACTATTCTTTTTATATAAAAAAAAGTAAAATCCCGAATTACATAATATATTTGTTAAAGAGTATTTCGAAAGCAATTAAAGATAATGAATAACTCTTAGATGGCAATGGTGCACAAATAACGCAATGAAATACAAAATTCTTTTAAAATTTGAAAGTATATATATGATCATAAAAAATATTTTTTTATATAAATATATTTATGTAATCACGTAATTTTATTAAATAAATATTTTTGCCTGAAGCATGGGTGCGATTGATTAGATGCGACTCCGGCGGGGAGCCTACAATGATACTCTAACACTTAAATAAGAAATAATCTTAAGTGTAAGTATGAAAATTGAAATCGAACGTATGTCTAATGTATGTCATTTCTATATATAATGCAGGATCAATGATGTCTCTAACGATGATACGTGTCTGATGATGATGCATTCTTGAATCTCGTAGAGATATGCGCATAGTAGGTCGAGGCTAATCCTGAAGATGTCGAGCTCATTGGCGATGAATCATTTGTACGTAATTAATGAGGACGTAGATGTCCTTGTATGATCTGGTGGAGCCCTTGGGCTAGTGTGTGGTTCGACTTGAGTCTGATTCATAAGTGTGGATGCTTTTGAGCCTTATTCGTCCGGTTCTAAAGTGCTAGTCGAATCCAATATATACATTGCATTTTTGCAAAAAACTAAGTAAAAAATACAACGATTAGACGGCCCAACTAAAGCAAGCCTAATAGGGCTCATTAAATCGACCAAAAAGCCCAGATAACATGGTTCGACTACATGGACACCGTCGGATTTATATCGAACGGTGGACGGCATCACACTTCCTATATATTAGAAGGGCTTCTGCCTTCTTGTTAGCATTCCTCCGCCGCGCTGTCTCTCGAGCCCTCGAGCGGCTGCAACCCTAGGTGATTATCCTCGGCTTCTGTCTCTCTTGTCACCCTCTCCGGCTTCTGTCCTCCCTCTCTCCCGCTTTATCGTTTCGCTCGATCGTCAAGATCTGCTTTTGTTTGTGTTCATTTTAGTTATGTTTGTCAGTGGCCTTCTTTTCCGTGGTTGATCTCATGTGGCTTTTGTGTTTCTTGAAGGATTGAAGAAGGGAAGAGATACTCTTTTGAACAATGAGGTATTGAGTTATCAAGTTCTTCTTTTGCATGATTATGATGCTGTTATTTCTGAGTGTACACGATATAATATTACTTTTGACATGGATCGTATCATACTATGGGTTGCTCTAGATAATCTCGTGAGCAATACGGAGTAAAATACATTCTATGCGATGCTTTTTTTGTCATTCTACTTAGTCGAATCTTTCCGATCCGTGTTCCTTCTTTTTTTGAGAGAGAGCTGTAGGCTATTCCCACCAGGAAATTTTATTAGAAAGGGAGTGTTGGAATGTATATTGGCGGTAACCGAATGTTACCAAGAGCTAGATTTCAAGGGTACATGGAAAAGTATTAGGCAGTAGTAGTTAACTTGCATCCAAGTTTTGACATCCACAGTGTCACTGAAACAACGAGCTATCAGTTATCCATTACCATGTGTTGAACTCCCCTGCAGCCAACCATTTGATGAAGTAGTCAAATAGTTCTGCTGGTGTCCTTGAGTCTCCAGGGAATATTCCCCTGTTTCTATGGTCAGTATGTACCAGCAATTTTTTTGCCATGACATGAGATATATGCTACTCTGGTTTGCCTTTCTCGGTATGTATATATTATAAGGATGCAATATATTCTATACTGACCACTTAGCTATGGAGCTTAATTTGTCGTGAATGAGTCCACTTATGCTATTTATGGAACGAAATTGAATTTATATTATACCAAAGAATGCATCAATCCCAATAAACTAACATTATATTTGCTTATTATATAAATACTAACATAATATTTGGCCTTTCTATGATTTTATGTCATGTCATTACTGGTTACTTCCAATTAGAAAATAGAACTTTGGATGAAAATTGACTTCATGTCTTGATTAACCATATTAAAAATTATATTCCCATTTTTTCTAGCTCATTCTTTAATTGCATCCCTTGTTACTGGTTATTTCTTTTTTGTTAGTTATTCAAGACTTAAGTTGCATTGATGTGTGATGAAAATATTCATTATGAGAAATAATTTATTATAGGAATATCTGTATTGCCATTGTCATTTTTTCCATCAAATTTCTAGAGTCAAGTATGCATAAAGGGTGTCAGATTACCATTTTGTTTATATACTGACCTTTCTTCATTTACATTTATCTTTGTTTTGGTGTGTTTATATTCAAACACATTTTTAATATATTGTTACGACCACAGCAAATTACAAAGTGATGTTTTGAGGGAAGCGATTGCCCAAGTTGCTGGTGATGCACGGGATAAAAAACGGAAGTTCACTGAAACTATTGAGTTGCAGATTGGGCTAAAAAACTATGACCCTCAGAAGGACAAGCGTTTCAGTGGGTCTGTTAGGTTACCTCATATCCCACGCCCTAAGATGAAAGTATGCATGCTTGGAGATGCTCAGCATGTAGAAGAGGTAAATAATATCAGATTTCTAGCTTGCTTTACAATTTAGTTTATGTAGGATATATATGAATTCTCCCTCCTGATCTAAAAAGGCTAACATTTTATATTAATCTGCTTATAGATAGACCCACTGCGAGAGCTTATTCAAGCACTTCGCTGTTAATCATATATTTATACCCTGCAAGTCAACTATGTATATAGTAGGATTATTCCATCCATTGTCAAAATTATCCGACAGCAGTACTACTTGGACCATTGTATATACTTGGCGATTTGTGGAGTAAACATCTTTGGGTCATATATAAGAATGACTTTGATATTAATCTACATCATAGATTGTCTCCATTACAAGACATGGTTTATTAAGAATATTCTCTTCTGTGAGCCGTTATAATTTTATTGTCGTATGTTGAATCTGATTATGATGCTTGCACAATTATGATTATACAGTATGCATCGACATTGCTTGCAGCAGGTTATACTGATGCTTGCTGTTGTTACCTTCAGGCAGAGAAGATTCAACTTGATTACATGGACGTTGAAAGTCTTAAAAAGATGAATAAGAATAAAAAGCTTGTTAAAAAGCTTGCCAAGAAGTATCATGCTTTCCTAGCATCAGAGGCTATCATCAAACAGATTCCTCGTCTACTCGGCCCTGGTCTTAACAAGGCAGGCAAGTACACTATTGTTTTTGTACTCTTGTCGCAATTTTGAAGCCCCATTATTCTTTAGTCACTTACCTGTAGGTAGTTAAACAATGACATGAATATTTTTGGTCTCAGTGATTCTTTTGATGTGTTATTGGAGATTTGTCTCATCTAATAGATTATAATAATGGTGATTTGTCTATACCTTTTCATTTGAGTTAACTTGGCTGCTACGAGATATATTATAAATCTAACATTAGAAAATATGCAACATTCATCTATCTGAATCCCATGGAAGTTTTGTGGTACTTTTGAAAATTTTATTAATTTTGATTAACATGTTTCTTGATATGGTAGTTGTGGTGTATTATTATGAAAACTGTTTTAATTTGCAACATAACTAATATCAATATGTATTTCGTTTCTTTTTCATCATAATACAATATCTTATGGTCTTTGGTCATAGTACTATTTCTAATGAGAAGAAACTGAAAATGTGTGTGTGGCTCCAAATAGAAAAAATTTAGCAGAATAATGATGCTTTTAATTGTATCTTCACCTATGAGTTAAAAGTACCATCTTCTACATTGCTGGATTCCTCTATATGTTCAAAGCGTATTCAGTTTAACATGAAACCACAACATCATTTTTAAAATTTTTGTAGAATGAATGTTTTTTTTGTTGAAAACCTCTATTTGCTTCTGCAATCTTCTTGTATACCCTTGTGATATTCTTATTCTAATTTTTTCCCTATCACTTACAACTTTGTATTGTATGTTTTTATGCAGGGAAATTTCCTACTTTGGTTACTCACCAGGAATCACTGGAATCCAAAGTTAACGAGACAAAAGCCATGGTGAAGTTTCAGCTGAAGAAAGTTCTTTGCATGGGCGTAGCTGTCGGCAACTGTGCAATGGAGGACAAACAAATCTTCCAAAATGTTCAACTCAGTGTGAATTTCCTTGTGTCTTTGCTCAAGAAGAACTGGCAGAACGTGAGTTTCTTCTCTTAATGTTATTTATATTGGTTGATCGGTTATGTTTCAGATTCATGCTCATCTTTTGCATTAGAATTAATCATATTATCCTTTTATGCTGAGGTTCATTATTGTGTCTGGTCAAGTAAATATTTTGTTTTCGTTATGATTTCACTTATTGGAGTAGCAAGTATAGCAAGCAACAATTCAATTATCATTATCTCATCCAAGTTTTCTTATTCGTCCGAGTGCTTACTCTACATTCTCTTTTCAGGTGAGGTGCTTGTACCTGAAGAGCACAATGGGTAAACCATACCGAGTGTTCTAACTTGCTGTCGTGATGATTGAAGACTTAAGACTGTCTTATTCGTTCGAGTTCTTACTCTACATTCACTTTATCAAGACTGAAGACTGTAATTTGAACATTCGATCAATTTTGTTTTAAAGCTGTGGGGATGATTTATCTTTTAATATTTTGGACTGTTTGCATCTGGAAACATTTTTGCTGCATTCTTATTTCCTATTTTAAATTTTCGGATGATTCAAATGGGAGTTTTTAGATTCGGATTGACAGAAATTTTTAGATGCAGAATTAAATTTTCGTAATACCTATTTTACCTCTGCGAGAGTGTTTAATCGCATTTTAAATTTTAATATTTTTGGAAATTAATTCATAAATTAACTTGTGTAAAAAAATCATCATAATATACTATTACATTTTAATTTTAATCCATATAAAATTATGCGTTAATTTGTGTATATAAATTCAATATTGCTTGCAGACTGCAAGAGTGACACGTGGCTTTTCTGAAGTTGCAGGTCCATTTGCAGTGTCGACTTTGAATAAACCAAATGAATTTTTTCAAGTGGTCTAACAATATACGGTGGAAAAGAATAAATTAATATGTACCACTTGACAGCTTAACCATATAATTAATGTTAGGTTGCAGTTACAAGAGGCTAAACACAAAACATTGCTGATCTCATACTACAGTTTCACATGGTTAAATAGAGCAAAAAAAAAAGCCTACCAAAAAAAAAATAATTGAAAAAACTAGAAAGTTAGGATTATGGTCGTTGTGGCCTTGTGGGCATGTATATCTCATTGTGAGATAAAAGAAAAGGATAAATTACATTGATTATTTTTTAATTTTTAATTTTGTTTTATAATCTCTTTAAGTTTTGTAAAAAATTACATAAATTTTCTACTAACGAAAAAAGATTACACAAACTTTTTCTACTAATAAAAAAAGATTACACAAACTTCTTATACTAACGAAAATTATTAGTGGAATGTTTGTTAATGCATATGCTTACTAATGACATATTTGAAATATTTGTATTTTTTTTTTATTTTAAATGACAAAAATATTCTTATATCAATTATATTTCTCTCAAAATTTATATTTTAAAAATAAGATAATTCATTTCAAATTTTTATTTTTAAAATATTTATCCAATTATTTTATGCATGTATTTTAATGATTTTTCAACACAAGGCATAAAAAAGAAATCACATTATTAATGGACTTTATTTAACACTGTTAGCTAAGGGGGGGTGAGTGTCACTTGGACAAATAGAACGGAGGTCAATGTAATTTTACTAAACCTCAGAAAAAATTAGTGTAATTTACCCAAAAGAATATCATTATAGCAAAGCTCTCATACACAGGTGAAAGCATACTAGATGTCCAAAAGTATGATTATATGCCCTGAGTTATGCTGCTCTAAATTTTCTTAGTGCATTATATTTAAAAAGGAAAATCATATTTTTGGTTCTCACAATTTACTCCAATTTTAATTTTGATCCTCATAGTTTTAAAATTTTGATTTAGTCCTCACATTTTATTTTCATTTAGGATTTGATTCCTACCGTCACATGAGGCCTAAACGAAGCTAACGTGGATAACAGATGCTGACTGGACTTTGCTGACGTGGAGCTTACAGGGACCAACTTGGTAAACTATGAAGACTAAAACCAATATATTGTAAACTATGAGGACTAAAACCAAAATTATTATTTTACTTAAAAAATATAAAAAATCACATGATATTTTTTAATTTATATATAAATAATTATAATATTTAAAAATATTAAAATTGAGCACACTACAATAATTTACGTTAATTTGAATGAATTTAAATCGACGTCGTCATTAGGCGTCGATTTTTATTCCTTAATTACCCCGATTTAGGGAGAACATCAAAAGTGGTTTTGATCCTAAATTTAGCGCATTCAAAGCGATTTAAATTAAATTTTGAACGTAAAAGTGCCGATTTTCATTCTAATATAAGGCACTTACGTTCAAAATCTAATTTAAATCGATTTGAATTCGCTAAATTTAGGATCAAAATCACTTTTGACGTTCTCCCTAAATCAAAATAATTAAGGAATAAAAACCGACGCCTAATGACAATGTCGGTTTAAATTCATCCAAATTAACATAAATTATTTTAGTGTGCTCAATTTTAATATTTTAAATATTATAATTATTTATAAATAAATTAAAAAATATCATGTGATTTTTTATATTTTTTAAGCAAAACAATAATTTTGATCCCTATAGTTTACTTGAATTTTGATTTTAGTCCTCATAGTTTATAATATTTTGGTTATAGTCCTTGTAGTTATCAAGTTGGTCCCTGCAAGCTCCACGTCAGCTCCGTTTAAGCCTCATGTGACGGTAGGAACCAAATCCTAAACAAAAATAAAGTGTGGGGACCAAAAGTATGATTTTTCCTATTTAAAAATGCTAATACACCATTTAGGAGACAAATAGACCCTACTCTCGTGACAACTATGGACCCGTTTGTTTCGCAAAATGCTCAGCACAAAACACAGACATGGATAGGACACCAAGTATCTTGGGGTAGCACCTTATATCCTATTTGTTTCATCAAGAATTGGACACGATATTCATTTCTGTCCCGCGTTTGTTTCGTTATTACACGGTATTATTGAGGTCACAATTACAAAAATATGCTTTTATATTTTTAATGAACAAGTTTAATTATATATATTTCTTAATACATCAAAGAAATATCCCAAAATATTATGTGCAAGAAAAAAAATATTAGGATTTGAGTTGGGAGGAAAATAACCAAGCCCAACCTTTCACACCCCTATCCTATGTTTATGTGGGTATCACAAGTTAAAATATTCATGGTCAATATCTATTTTTATTTTAAAAAATGGAATACCAACTAAATTAATGATGAATTTTAAATAAAAAAATCACATATGCAATCGAAATCCTGCATATATAACAAGTATTTTTTTCAAATAAGATTAAAGAACACTTTGATATTTGCAGTCATATTTGGTACATAAAATTTTGAATTAAGCAAATCAAACATACATCAACATATAATAATGTGATATGCCAACAAATTTCATCCAAGATTTGCCGCTGATATTAACAATTGAGAAGTATTGTTCTTGAGCATTTACAATAAAAACTCTTTCATTCTT
The DNA here is from genome assembly GCA_034359265.1 of Canna indica. Classification (NCBI taxonomy): domain Eukaryota; kingdom Viridiplantae; phylum Streptophyta; class Magnoliopsida; order Zingiberales; family Cannaceae; genus Canna; species Canna indica. The sequence goes on along the minus strand of CP136893.1, from coordinate 4,911,132 downwards.
GTAGACCAATATTACATTGGAAATTATCACCATCTTCTTTGGTTGGCATGGTCATACAAAATTGTATGTCACAAAAAATCAAAAGGTTACGTGAGGGAAAATCTAATCTGCCTTGTAACAATACAATAGGACTTCAAATACTTGTATGGATTATATAGCACATATATCATCCTTAACTTTCCAAGTCAACCAGTGGAATTGCTGTTTGGCTTCTGCATCTGGACTTCTCTCTTGGATTTGTTCTTGACATCTTTCTTGTCATCACTCATCAACAATGATTCAGTCTAAATGCTGACGGGAACATATCAGGTTGATATGAAATAGTTTGATGTAAGGCTAGCAGAGTTATGAAATGGTATTGGCAGCAGAGTTCTAAGAAATGTGTTGTAATAGTAGGTTCAGATGTAAGGCTAGCACCACTGTAAATGTGCTGATTGGCAGCAGAGTTAAGATGGAAATAATGGTATTATTCTACCAGCAGAGTTAGGATGGAAACATTGGCAGCGGATTGATGATCATCAAGTTATCAGCAATTGTTGATGTTATCAACAAGTTTTCTGCAAAAATCGAAATTTCAGCAAGCAATTGAGAAGCAAATAACTTAAACTGATTTCAGCAAGCAAGAAAACTGAAATCGAAATGAAGCAAAAATCTAATAATGAAAACTGAAATTGAAATGAAGCAAAAATCTAATAATTAGAAAGATTTTAGCAAGCAATTGAGAAGCAAATAGGCTCAAAACACATTGAGAGTTGCTTGCCATTTGATAAAACATATGAAATATTAAACCGAGTTCACACCTTGGAGGACTAATCTAATCTATTGCTTATACTGGTTTTGTTGGTTTCTATAAGATCACTTATACCAGATCTAAGTGGCAGGGTTTCTCCTCTGATTTCTTCACCGACCTTAACACTATGTTTGGATTGAAGGTTTCAGGGGGTTTTGGAGGGATTTGGAGGGAGAGGGATTTGGAGGGGTTTAAAATACCCTGTTTGGATAACTTTTTTTAAGGGGTTTGGAGGAGTTTGGAGGGGTTTCAAACCCCTCCAAACCCCTTATGAAATCTAACCAAACAAAGTTTTTAAAACCCTTTCAAAAACTTTCAAATCCCTCCCCCTCCAAAACCCTTCAAACACCTCCAAACACCTCCCCCTCCAAACCCCTTACTCAAAGTTATCCAAACATAGTTTAAACGCCTTAAGCTGGTAGAAATACTAAATTTCTTGAAACAAGAAAAATTGAAATATGTTAAAAGGATTCTAGCGCTGCCATGCCATCACCACCCCTGCTATCTCAACAAATAAAGGTTCTGGAGAAGAAGAGTTGAATTTGACATGCATTGACTGGCGTCTATTAAATTTTACTTTACATTCACAAGAAAGGTTACAAGTAACTGATCATAGCATTTCCTCACTAAACATGATGCACATCACTAAGCATTGAAGCATTATACACCACGAGGTGGAAGAAGGAAAGTAAGGAGGACCTCATCAAGCTTCACGGTGACTCGTTCTCAGGGCCGACGAGTAGTAATGAGCCTCGAGCTCCTTGAGGCTGGCGGCGGCCTGCTCCCCTACTCTCTCCAGAAGCCGCTCCGTACCCTCCTCCAGCCGATTGAATTCGGCAATCCTCCGGTCCACATTCTCGTTCAGGGAGCCGAAGCCCGAGAAGATGGCAGTCTGCTTCAGCTCCGACACCAAGTTCCTCAACGACTCAGCCGCTTGAACCTGCCACCGAAATCAAAGAGTAAATATAAGAAGCCAATGAAAAAGAGCAGGGAAGGAGGGTCGCTCCACCATTCTCGCGGCGCGGATCTCCATCTGGAACGCTTCCTGCGAGTTGCGCACCGGCGGATCGTTTACCTAAAGCCAAAATAGCAAGACGACGGTAACTGAAAAGTAAACCTCTTGATGGAGCAAAGATGCAAAGGGGAAACGATTGGTAGGGGGCGATTTACGAACCCTAGCGAGGTTGACGAGGTGGCTAAAGTTATCAACGATGTTAGAGATGTCGGTATCGACCTTCTGGAGCAGGGTTTTCTGTTTCTGAGAAGCGGCAGCCGCAGCCGCAGCAGTCGGGCCGCCGCCGCCGCCTCCCATTGCTGCTTTGTTCATCATCCTTGTTACGCGCAAGACAACCAGCAAACGCACCGTCGAAGCTCCACCGCCACACGCACGCAGCAACAAGTAGATGGCTTGGATGATCTCGTCAATTCTCCCGCACCCCCATTCCCAGCCCTTCTGTCATGCCCAATTAGCGACCCAAATTTAACCATTGGGCCCAATTTATGACGTAATAAAAATTATTTTAATACTTCAATTATAAGTTTTTATTAATATTGAAATATACAACCACATCAACCACCAACTTAGAATTGCACTCGTCAAAATTGGACACTAGCTCTGAATGGCAAATTCAAGAATGTAGTGTTGCTTTGAACACTAGTTGTTGGGCTAAACTGCTTGAGCGCAGTCGCAATCATCCAAAGGGAGCCTAGAAGGAGAATCACGATCGACGATCACAAACTCGATGATGCTGCTGAAAATGGATGCTATATACAACTGCAATCACGTTGAGCAAAAGAGGAGAATTGCAACCATGAGCAGTGGCGGAGCCATAAACTAAATTGGAGAAAGGCAAGACTCTCAAATGAATAATGGGAGATGAGAAAAAAGCACACGACTAGGGATCGAGATCAGAAGATAAGGGAAAGGAAGAGGAAAAAGGAATATAATTTTAGGATATTAGATAATTTTAAAATTTATGGAGGGCAAAAGATGATAAAGTTCGGAATATAGAGATGAATTTTTTAACTTTGTAGGGGGCAAATGGGGATAAATATTAGAAACATAAAAATAATTCTATATAAAAAAAGCAAAATCATCATTCGTCGTGTATAAATAATAAAATTTTAAAATTGATGGAGGGCAATTACCTCCCTTCCCTTCCAAGGGCCTTTGCCCCTAACCATGAGTCAAGACTATTACTATCTCCACCCGCCAAAATTTAACAATATCGCTATTTCGCTAGGCTTTGTCGCTTGGGCAAGGAAAATGGTGGTCGTGATTCCCCCACTCGGAGCAATGCTCACTTCCGGGAAACAGAGGATCGCTGCCTACGATCTTAGGCATGAACATATGAGCTAATTGGATGGAATGTTCATATCAGTTTCGATTTCAGCTATATTTCTAGTTTCGATTAGCTTAGAGATCACAGACTGCAACAAACCCTAATTGAATGAGAGGGTGGGTAATCTTGATCACAGTCCGGCCCTGCAGTGTAGTTATCTTGTGGTGGTCTGCAGGAACATGGCCCGGCTTGCAAATCTCAATCTCCAAGAAATAGATCATACTGTTAAAAGCCCTTCAACAAGAACAGCCAACTAAAAAAGTTAACAGTTCAAAGGCTGACCTTGCCTGAACAAGGACCTATATGTGGAACTCACAAACAGAGAAGCAAATAGCTACCACTCGAAAAAAAGTGAATCTATATTTCAGTAACAAGAAGTGTTCAGTTGTATACGCTTCCAAAGTCGACTTAGCAAACATTTCCTGGGGACTACAGAATGTTAGACCATGTTCTTGAATTGACAAGGTCAATAATTATGAAAGAATCAAGTAAAAAAAACTTTATAGTAAACAATTTGCAACAAGTCAGCTTCTATCGTATCTACACCAGCCCAATGCCACTTGTTCATTTTCCATATCTGTTGCCAACCAATTCATTCTTCCTGAGGCTAACTCATCATGAATATTTTCAACAAACAATATTCACCTCAACTGGAATAAGATCTTCTGGAATTCCCAACTGTGAATGAGGCATCCAAAAAATTCCAAATTTGTTAATCACAATCCAAACCACAAACTTCTAGCACGGGGCCATCATATCTTGCAGTGAACGGATTCACTCGAACCCACAGAAGCGAGCAAATAGATGCTAGAAGTATTGACCAGACCACCGCAATGGTGGGCACTTTGTCCTGCTTTGCCATCATTCCTTTCAGGAAAGGATAGAGATGGACAATGACCCAGAAGGCAAAGAAGAGCTTCCCAAACAATGGTCCCCATGATTCATAACCATTGTTTATGGCATTGGAAATACCAGCAACGACACCAATTATGTTTAGAATGAGCAGGGTCAGAGGTGGAATCAGCAAAGAGGTCCATTTGAAGAGGTAAAGCTCTGAATACTCTCCATCATCACCACCTTTGGATGTAACAGTAAAGTTAGTCTCAACACCAGCTAAAACCTTCAGCAGGCCTTGAAAGAGTGCAAAGAGGTGTGCCGAGACACCACCAATCACCCAAAACTGCTCGTTCCTCCACCAGTCATCAATGCTTACGCCTCCCCATTTCATCTCTATTATACTGGTTGCAGCAATGGATATGAAAAGTGCCATGAACACTATGCTAGCATAGTTATTAATCTGCAAACAATCAATTCAGTTAATCCATAGGCAGAAGGAAAATAAAGGAAACAAGTGCAAACAATAAGTAAATAACTCTAAGAAATGGATAGATTTAAATGGATGTTAACTTTAGAGACCAATGGTTATTTCAAATCAAATCATCTATGGTTTTATGAATAAGCAAAGAAATAAGAGATTCTTATTTTGGAAACCAAACCAACATGTAATGTGAAATAAATTAGCTTTTCTTCCCACGAAGACTAAATTTAGACAAAAATCATTATGTGGGAGTGGCCATGGGACCAGATTCTAACCCATCAGCAAATATAGCTAACTTCAGGCTCTTAGTTCAAGGAATGAGCAAATCAACATAAGATGTTTTGTTACTTTGATGTCTATGAACCATTGGCAATTGCACAAGAGGAGATTCATTTCATATAGTATTGCTTCATCATTGTCCTTTAAATATGATGTTCCCTACTGTCTCTACGGCTGCATTCAAAAAACCATCCAAAAGCAACAAACAAATGTTATCTACAAACAGGTTCAATCATAATACCTCAGGCACTATAAACTTTCCAGTGAGAAGACAAATAGCTGGCAAGGTACAGTAAGCAATCAGAGGAATAGATGTCCATGGATAGACAACAGAATTTATGTAGGAGAACCGCTCCAACCACTTTAATCCTCCTCCATAGCCATACCATACAGGACAATGCTTGCTTAGAAAAATTTCTACAGATCCAAGAGCCCATCTTAGAACTTGATGAAGACGGTCAGAGAGGTTAATGGGAGCTGACCCTTTGAATGCAGGTCTTTTAGGCATACAGTAAACTGATCGCCAACCATGGCAATGCATCTTAAAACCAGTAAGAATATCCTCTGTGACAGATCCATATATCCAGCCAACCTGCATAAGATATGCAAATAGGTACACAGATTAGAAATAACAATATATAAGACAAGTACAGTGTTCATGCTCAACTACTCATGAACTAACAAGCCCTACCTCTTTTCCCCATTCAGTTTTATTCTCATAACCACAGCCAATAACATGAATGGCCTCACTAAGACATGAAGTAAAACAAGCACCCTGAACCCTCCCACCATTTTCCAGTAGTGTTGAAGCCACAAAAACAGGGGACTGTCCAAACTTTTTCTCAAGCTTTTCTCGGGGCACTAACGGTGAGCTATCATTTTCTTGTCCTGCAACAGATTATATCAGAAAAGGAATACTTTGGGTGGTCTCCTGACAATTAGAAAGCAGTTATTAGATTTACCTTTAATTTTCTCAATACTCTCAAGTGCATGTACTTGGACAGATGTTTCTCTGTGCTTTGACCGCTTTGTATTTTTGTTCTGCTTACGTTTCTCTTTTCTATCCTTTCTTTTAGATCCACAACAGCAGCAGCACCATTTTGGCCAACAATTACAAGTTTTCCCTGGGGGCTTCTCCTTGGCAGGAGCATCAAATCCATACAAAGCTTGCCTTCTGAAAACACATCCAGTACCAACATATATTGGTCCTTGGATCCCATCAAGGCCTTTCATATTAATCTGTTATGCCAAAGTAACATAAAAAATGCTAATATCATATATATATATAATCAAAGAGGCATAACACAGCATTGAAAAAAATATCTACTTACATCAAAAAACACAACATTGCGATTTGAATATCTATCATGGCGATCAATCCCATCAAATCTCTGAGGAAATTGCACATAGCATACTTTCTTTCCTGATATAGGATCCATCAAAAAGCACATAGCTTCCCGAAGTGCTTTGCTATTGTTTATATAATGATCACAATCCACATTCAAAATGTAAGGAGCATTGGAAATAACAGCTGAAACCCTCACCTGTATAGCGGTTTAATAGCCATTGGTTACTGAAAAAAGAAAGTTCACAATAACTATAAAATATAGTACAGGAAAACTGCCTCTGAGAAACCATACCAAAGCATTCATAGCACCAGCTTTTTTGTGGTGATCATGTCCTGGTCTTTTCTCACGAGATACATAAACTAGGCGTGGTAGTTCATTACCGGCCTCATCAAGCATGCCATTATGGCCCAGAAATACCTGTAAAATTTTCATCAAACTGTCAGTTTAATGTAAAAAAATGTAGAACTTTGATGTTAGAATTCTGTAAAAAAAATGAAATTCATCATTTAGGCCAATTCATCAGATTTTTTCATAACATGTAATATGGTGTTTTTAATGAATAAATATGAAACATAATACTATTGAATTCAATGAGAATGAGACATATAAAAGCAAAGAAACAGAATACCATTAATAGGATTGTAAAAATCCAGTAGTTCAACAAATAACCATCAGATATATCCAATCATGAAGCTCATGGCTAGTTTTTCCTTTGTCTAAATTCCATAGAACATAAGCACGAAAATGAAAGAAAATCATCATGCCAAATGCAAGCAAGCTCAATAAATAGAACATTCCTAATGAGCAAAAGTACACAAGATATTCATTAAAAGCATGTCATTCTACCATATTGTACAGTCATTTATGTCCAAATTATCTTCCATGTAACTAACCATGCTGGCAAGTCTTAATTATGTTCTATGCAACTTGGAGCATCCAAGTTGTCCTTTCCCTATTCACATTGCATACACCGGAAATAGCAGGGATCCCAAAAATTAAACAACATTGGCAAACATTTCAATTCAGAATAACTCTCCCCTGTTCTCCCTCCAATATCTGTACACTGCTTCCTTTTTGCATAGAAAAAGGATTCTAACTTCATTTAAGGTTCTTAAGACTTGCAATACAAGAAATATGCTTGTCCTAAATCATTGATTACAGTACAAGGAGTCACCTGAATCATTCCTGGATGGTCTCGAACATTGTTACCAGGCCATGGAGTTCCATCCTGCATTGTCCAGCCTTCTTCAGGAACCTTTTGTGCTGTGGCTACTAATGCATTAATATGAACTTTAAATTCTTCATACTCTCTCTGTATGCACAAAATGGAAAAGAATAAGTCTCAACTGATGAACAAGTAATACAAAAAAAGAAAACCTGAAAAGCTTGGGGATTCAAAACAAACATTTGGAACACATACCAAGAATTGATCAGATCATAGAGCATATATGAGATGGTAATAATAGTTGCAACAAAATCAAAGATGATGACCAGATAGACAGAACAAATTAATTCAAACAGCCTGAATAAGTATACACTCTCAATACAGAATAATAAGAGCTCTATATTTTGAAGACACAAACCTTCATTGCACGACGTTCCTTCACGAAATCTGGATGAACTTTATCCTTGAGATAGTCAATTTTCTGTGCGAAGTACCATTCAGGAGCACGAGGCTCAATATTGAACTTTTTGCAGAATGGAACCCATTTCTTAGCAAATTCAGATGTTTCTGAAAGTGCCTCAAATGTGAGCATTGCAGCACCATCATCAGAGACATAGCATGAAACTTTATCAACAGGATAATCCACAGCAAGAATTGACAGAACTGTATTTGCAGTGATCAAGGGAGGCTCCTTCATAGGATCAACTGTGCTGACGAAGATATCAATATTGGCAAGTTCGGATGGCTTCCCTTCTTTCTCATACCTGACAATAGAGTTAAAACAAAAGATGAAAACAAGAATAGTAATAATGAAAACAATAAGTGCTCATGAATATTTATACCTCAATGAAAGACGATCCAAGTAGGTCTCTCTCTCAATAGGGTACCATTTTGGAAATTGATCAAGAATCCATGATATAGCAAACCATATCTCACATATAACTGATGTAAGCCATAATCCATAAGCATCAGGAACAGGATGAAGAAGTCTATATTGGAAAAAGAAGCCAAGAATCACAAGCCTCAACAAAATTACTATCCTGAAAGGGTTTATCAAGCTGGATGATATGGATATCTTCCTTGATAATGGCTGCCTGCTCTCATCAGATCTATGACATTAAATAAAAAAAATCAAAATGAGAAGATGAGAAAGAAAGGACCAGATGATAATTGAGGATCTGATGAAGGCAATGGAACTTCTCAGATATTAAAACACAGTTGAACTAAAAATAAGCATACTCAAACATATCCCAGGTTTTCTTTTGTGTCTCAGTGTGTGTCTGTCTATAAGAGAGAGAAGGGGGGAAAATCAGTTCCCAAAAAAAATTTCTAAAATGAAAATGAACCATGTCTTTATTTTAACATTGAGTAAAAAGGAAATTTTTCTAATCATACTTTTCATTAAATAGAAAGGTCAAATCTACAAAGAAGCTGCCTCATGCATTCAACAAGTTGTTAGAAAGTTAGATTAGGTTGAAAGGACTAATATGGCATATACCATGATAGATGGATACCCTAGAGATAGCAATTGACTCATGCAACAAAAAATGTCCAGATCTTCCAAATTTCAATGATCAAATGTTCCCATGTAGGTATGGTGGAAGCAAACATTACAATATACCACATTGTCAATTGATTATATTTTATCGGTACCTTTAGTTCATCTCCTCATTGTTGAAAATACATATTCAATTGTTCCCTCTAGTGCTAACTCCATAAATTTGGATTGGCCAATACAAACAATAGACTGCATGTCTGAATATTGTAATAATAGTAACACATCTCAGTAGAAGGCATGATAGTTCAGTATACAAGGATATGATAAATGTAGAATTACAACTACCTAACAAGGAATGCAAAGAGAGCTCTCCTACAATATACTTAGTCCTAGGCTCTTTATCAAAATTCTAAAAAACAAGAATTATGAGGGAGCTGCCTTCTAGCAGCAATTTTAGAAGTTATGATGGGCTGTTAAAACCCACAGGAAATTGAAAATCATCTAGTTTATTACGAAGAGAAATGGATTAAACAAAGATTACTATTCACTCTGAAATAAGGACAACAAAATTATTAGACTTACATAGGCAAATCTGAATTATCTGGATCATTTCCATCAATGCCACCACCTTCCCCTCCGAGTTCGATTTGTTGCATTTTATCTAATTGCTTCCTCTTCCACTCATCAATTCGGTCTTTCCAAGCAACGGTTCCATAGCCGTAAAGTGCAATATCTTTATTTGGATTTATTGGTCTAGATGGTGCTGCAAAAAAAAAAAAAATTAAAAAGAAACAATTATGTCATGAAACAAATAATAGAAACATATGAAGCCAAACACATTGATATCATAACAATCAACTTACTAGAGGGAAATGTCCATGAACCACTACCTTGATAAGCTTGTACTCCTAAACCCCCATAAGGAGGAATAATGAGAGCATGGTTGTCAGGAGAAATTCCATCAACCTAATCAGATATCTTATGGTTACAAACATGACTGATGACATATCAGGACAATTTGAATTTACATTTAGAATCTTACCTCTTCACCAAATGTCAACAGGGGAATATTGCTACTAATTTGCTGCGCATTACTGGAACTAATACCCAGCCCACTAACAGAATTCTGCCCTGCATAGGGATACCCATGAAGCTTTGGATTGGGCAGATTCGCTGTATCTCTTGTATCAAAGCTGTAATAGTTGAGTTCCTTATAAATATCGTCATCACCATCTTCATCCTCATCACCCTCTACCCTAGCACTACCTGAAGAAATATGACTCATTCAAATTACTCCTTTTTTTTAATGAAATGGAAAAGATAACAGATGCTGCAGAATTAGTTTGTAAACCAAGGCAGTCCAAAGGCTAGACCTTTGTGGCGCTTGTATCGGGTCTTGCACCGGGGACAGGCCTGACTCCCCTCCCTCCGCTCATACTCGTAGCATGTTCTGCAAACAGGGAAGGCACACTCATTGCAGGCAACAAAGAGCTCATTTTCTTCCTCCAATATCTCAATCTTATCTCCGCATATCCGGCATATTTGCCCATTCGCGTCTAGGGCAGAGTTGGACTGCAATCAGCGATAGAATCATGAGACAGGACCCAAAAAACTGGCAAGCGTAAGATGAACTGCAACATGACTGGTTTGGTTAAACGATTGTCATGGCCGATTCGGAAGAACAAAACCAGTTAAATGACTCGTTCAAGACTATACTCGACAAGAATAACGAACATAAAAAATGGCAATATCGTTCCGAGTTAAGCCAAGATATAATCACGAGAATAAAATAATGTAAAAAATCTGGATATAGAAGGAACGGAGTAAAAGACGCTCATATCTACATGGCGAAGCTTGAAACAGGAAGGACAGGTAATCAAACAGATGTCCCTGACAACGATAGCCAGAATACACAAATCAGCCATTGAAGTCCAAATGGGACGACGAACGGCACCAAGAGTAGGCAGAAAAAGAAGTACGAGAATAAATCGTCCAAAAAAATGGAACAAAATCCTCATGAAAATCTCACTCACCGGCGCAGAATCATCCGCATTGATGACGACGAACTCGTTCCGGTTCCGCGAGCCCGCGACGAGCTGCCGCCTCGTTGCCATCTGCCACCTACCCGATCAAAAAATTCCTCTTTCCTCTGGAACCAAGCGCCGCCACCCAATCCTCTAAAGAATCGATCGCTCGCTCACTCTCATTCACCACCAGAATGGCGATCAGTACCCAAAGAAATGAAAGGGAAAAAACCAAGCGAAAACAAGTAGAAAAAACTAATTTTTCCGCTACTTTTTTCGCCTCCCCCGCTCCTCTGGGCTCCCTCTCTTTCCGAAAATTTCTAGAATAGACGCCACGAGGGAGTGAATCAGTGAAGTGGGCGCCAATAAGTAAATAGCAGGAGGAAGGAGACTCAAGTCTGTGACTCGATGAGTGACAGAACAGGAGAGTACGCGGACGCGGTCAGCGAGAGGGCAGCAAAAAACAAGGGGCAGGCAATAGATACATTAAACAAAGCAAAGCAAGGAAAGATGGCAAGGAAAGAGTAACCCTTTTTCTATCCCTTCAACGCGTTAAAGCGAGATCGGACGATCAGACCCCGAGGCCATAGAGAGAGAAACAAAAACAAGGGGAAGCCGATGCCAGAATGCGTAGAGAGAGAAAAAAAAGAGGAATCTGAAGCGTATTGGAGTCCGCTTGGGGCCCGCGCCTGTTGGTGCTTGCCAGCGGGGCCGGACGCGTCTTCGTCGCCTCCCTTTTCTCCCGTTCTCCTCCTCCTCAAGCCTTCATTCCTAGTAGGGTTTAAAGCACACCCTTCTCCAATCCAGAGAGAGAGAGAGAGAGAGAGAGAGAGAGAGGTGGTAGGAGTTACGGTATGGCGGATTGAATCCCAAGAGGACTGAAATAGTCAAGGGGACGACGACTCGACGAGCGCGAGCCGTTTGTGGAAATGCGTCCTTACTGTCGCCACGTGATTTGGGAAAATAAAATTGAAATTGAAATTATTAAAATTAAAAACTTGTTTATTATAATTTGCAGTTTCAGCGACGTGTGCTTTGAGATCCGTGCAAAGGTTTTAATGCATTCTAAGTTTGATTTGTTGAAATTTTTTTCATAATAGAGGAGAGCTTTGGCGATCTAATGGACGATCAAATATTTATCGTCTTAGATCGTCGTGCATAATTTGCAGCCTAATGAGCCGCTTTGTTATATTCACGAAAAGTAAAAGAAAATTTGCAAGTAATAAAGAAATGCATAAGCTTATAAATTTATTGTAGCTCATGATCCAGCATAAGGGAGGCAGCCTTGCAGTTAATCAAATCTAAGAGGACTGCACAATCTGATTCAACTTCGACGTTAGGGTGGTTGAAGGTCGCAAATTGTAAGCCTTTTAGAATTGTTACAGCTTTGGCCTGCATAGGGAAAGAACTGTGAAAGTAACCAGCTTCGAAATGAAAACAAGTATCAGATGTATCACGGGCAATAAAAGAAAATGCAGCATTAGAATTATAAACATAACCATCACAATTGAGTTTAATGAAATCGGACTCTGGAGGAATCCACCTAACATAGATGTGTTTGTTTAAATTGCCCTCAGGTAATCTAGGACTCATGTAATCTCTTAGATGCGACAATATTCGGGGCACGAGGCTTTGAACTTAAAATGTGAGTTATTGACAACGAAGACTTTGATCAACTTATTAGCTTGCAAACACCTTTTCTCTTGCCTAATATTATTGGCATTATTTTGTGCTTATTTCATCCTTTTTATTGGCCGAATTTGTTAATAAAATATTCACTTGTATTTAGCACGAAGTCAACATTCTATCTGCACTACTCATAACGTGGTTTTTAAATTTTTAGAATCCACACGTTATCATATTTGGTTCAAAATACTTTTATCAATAATCTAAATTAGGGGTGGCAGTGAATTTATGTGAATGTGTATTTCACCCGTCTTAGATCCTGATTGGTCATTAGCGGGTTTTGTCCGTTGGGTCGTGGGATGGGTATACATTTTTGAGGTAAAACCCTATAGGGTTTGGGACGAGTTCAAGATTTGTGTCTAAAATCCATCCCAACCATGTTAAGTATAAAATTAATAAAATACCCCTCATATTATTCATGTATATACGATAATTATATGTTTTTAATCAGAGTTTAATATAATTTATTTTTTAAATTAAAACTAAGTATATATTATACAACAATAACACATTTAATTATCACTTGTTGTAATCAATTTGAACTTATAGTTTATATTTGTCATTTGAGCTCTTTTTATAATTTTAAACTATTTGTATAAGTCATGTAATATTAGATGTTATGATAAGTACGTATAATATTTTTTATATATAAATTTTATTAATTATTCTTAGATGTTATGATAAGTATGTAGATTGTAGAATAATTTTTTCATATATATAATTTGTTAACGGACGAAAAATGGATACCCAGTGGGTACCCGTTAAATTAGTAGGATGGATTTGAAAATTATCCTTCAAAATAGTAACGGATTTGGGACGGGTGTAGAATTGAATTTTCTTAATGATTTTGGGATATGATTGATTTTGCCGTCTCAAACCCTCCCCAGTGTCATCCCTAATCTAAATTGCCTAAAGTGGTAATGTGGATTGCTCTTATGGAAGGTGGGTATGTGAATTATCCTTCAATGATAATCATAAATTTCAATATTACTCTTCTCTTCCGTACATTATTATCTGTGCAAGGTATCAACATATCTGTCAATGGGTTTTTTAGTAATTTTTTTTGTAAAGCCAAAAAATATAAAATTAGATTGTCATCTATATTGATCAAACATGTCAAATAAAATAATATTATATTACTGATAAATTAAAGACGATAATCTATTTTATGGTAATATGGATTGCCATTATAACCTTACCAATTAAGCAATGTACTTATGTACCAAACACAACCTAAGTAGTATGTGGTAAGTCGTGATGATAAATTCCATGCCTTAGTAAAATAGGGATGACAATATTACCCGTTTAGGCGGGTACCCGCGGGTATTTACCCGTTTATAATGGGTTTGGGGGGTAGTTTCCTACCCGCGTAGATTTCGCGGGTAATTTTTCTTATCCGTTTATTATATGGGACGGGTAATGATATCATAGTACCTATACCCGCGGATATCCGTTACCTGCGAGAATTAATAAATTATAATATTATCCTCGGTACATATACTAAAAAAACCATAACCTAATTCAATACTCATATACTTTATGTTTTGAAACCTTATGATAATGTTGTTATCAAAATGCTTAAAAGTTGAGTATTATTAAAATATTATACTTTACATTTTTTAAAAATGTTATGGGTACCCGCCAATACCCGTGGGTATTCGTCCCCCCGCGGGTAATTAAATGTGTACCTATTTTTGATACCCGTGGGGAATAAACGGGTAGCGAGTACCCGTTTATTTCGCAGGACGGGTAGTGGGTAGGCACCCCCCCCTTCATACCCGCTCCGTCTCGTTGACATTCATATTAGTAAATGTTAGCGGTTAAATTAGGATTGAGATTGTTCGATGAGATCGATGAATGTCCAAAATTTCAATAATAATATTATTTTAAGTGATGCATTATTAGATTCATGGGGAATCATGGATTTATCTAGTCTTCGCATGAATTTGACATGGGCGGATGCTAGGGGCCATCGAGGGGCCTGTCTCTTGAGATTTTTTGAAATAATTAAATATTTATGATGATATGGTGATTTCTTAAATAATTAAAAATCATTGTTTATTCTCTATGTGATGCTTCGTTTTTTCATCTTCGTCCACGTGCGCAGCGCCATGGTTTCTCACCTATCATCCATGTTGCATGCTTATAACATGCACTTAGGGCCTGTTTAGTTAGTAAATTGCTCGTCACATGATATCATATAAGGACAAGGATAAAACACCAGATGTTCTGGGATAATAGTTATACCACATTACAATTTTCTTTTATTACGATCTGTTATGATTCTAGCTTAGCTGGTAGTAATTTAGGTGGGGAGAGTTGTTGAGAATGTTAGTATTATTTGCAAGATTAATAAAGTAAAGTGTTTAATTCCTTTCTTTTATTTTTATGAATCAATCTGCCCGGCCTCACAATATTTTACTTATTATATATATTCTTCCAACTTAGTTGAATTGTTGTTCTTGTTGACATATTTTCTTGCTATGAATCATGATTTTTATGCAGTTATGTTCCTCTCTCTTCACTTTATGCCTCTTATGATGTGTGACTATGCTGATTTTCACTGTGTTTTACTTATTATACCTATTATTCCAACTTAGTTGGATGGTTATTCTTGCTTATATATGTTTTCTTGCTCCTCTTCTAAACTTAAAGTTGCCCCTTATTCTGATGAGTCGCTAAAAGGTTATCATTACCTACATGCTTCGACAAGTGAGAGATAATGACCTTCTGTTATTTACTGTCGCAAGGCAAAGGTATGCACATGCTTCGACAAGTGAGAGATATATTACATTTCTCTTTCTATTAGGCTATTAACTCCTAAAAATGTAGTTGTATTTATTTTAACTTCTTTGATCTTAAAATTTAATGTATATATAATTTCACATCTGCTCTTGTAACTTTTTTACCTTTTGCAACTTACCATTGCTTAAAAAAACATGCTCAGATTGATGGCCCTATAGTGGCATCGGAAAAAGAAAAAGAAAAAGGAGCACTTACTCATTTTTTTTATTGTTCACAAACTTGGAGGCATATTTCCAATGAGTTTTATAAAGGAGGTTTTTGATAGAAATTCAAGGACACGGATCAACATGCTAGAAGAACTAGAAAGCAGGCATGGAATTGTTTATTTCTTGTATAGCTTAATTTGTTATTTTGTTGTCATATTCACTAATAGTTTCCGGTTTTCCACCTTGTGCAGTGAAAGGACATTGCTCAATCGTTTGATGATTGAACTGAATAAATTGGACAGTGCTATTCTTGTTGGACATAATATATCAGGATTTGACATTGATGTTCTTCTTCATAATATATCAAGATTATTAGATTATTTATGTTTACCTTTTGGTTTCCTCCAATATTTTAGTAACTCATTTTAAGAAAAATATCATATTAATAATAATGGTGCTCTCTAATATTATGAACTAGTAAACATATTTTTCATTTATATATAATTTTCAAATAACAAGTAGTTAGATAATGTGTTTAGCATGAGAGAATTTAAAATAAAATGTTTGCTCAAATTTATTTGTATCTTCGCGCTTTTTGGATTTTGTTTCTTACATTATTGTGTATCATGAAAAATGAATTAACATGAAATAAATTAAAGTAGCTAGTGAATAACATTTTTATAAATATGTAAAACATACTAAGGAATCATTTAGTTTGACAAAAAAATATACATCTCGAGAAAATTTTACTTAATTTCTATATAATTTTACTTAATTTCCACAAAATTTTACTTATACCCCCCTCTGTGTGCTTTATTTCCTGTACTTTTGCAACATGCAAATTTATAAAATTATATAGAAAATTTCCAAATTTTTGTTTGCAGCGTTGTGAATAGTCGAATATATAGCTAACATATAACTAAAATGTATGTAACAACTAACAAGTATCATATAACATTGTATTTTAATTTTAAATACTAATATTATATTTAAAACATTATAATTAATATTACATTATTATATTAAAAATATAGTATTTATATTACCGTATTTTAATTAAAAGCATCATACTGCGTTAGCATAATATTATTATAACTTATAAGTGAACGATGTTTTAATCATTTGAAGTGTAATTTTTAATTAATATATAATTGAACTAAACAAAACATATGAACTTAATTCTAGAAAATTTGCAATTTGTATATATCAATTAAACATGGTTTGTATGGTTTCTTAGAAAATTCATCTATCGAGAAGTGCATCTTCGCATAAAAATCAAGTGTGAACCAAACGATGCTAAATATAAAGCGGTTAACTACAAATTATTTCTTACTAAATATTAAATAATTCAAACTAAATATTAAAATTGAGCTCAATTTGTTTTTTCTTTCAAAATTTTACTTAAAGTAAATTCAATCTATATAAAAATTTATATCATATTGAAAAAATAAGATAAATTAAATAAATATTTTTAAAAAAATAAAATAAAAAACACGATAAATCAAATCAAATCAAATTGAATAGTTCAAATTAAATTATATTGAATCTTTTTTTTCTCAACAATTTACTATTTTCATTTAAACTAGATTACGTATTTAAATATAAATTTCTAAAAATACTTATTTAATTTTTTCATTTAGTATTATATTTTATTAAGACAACATATTATTCACTATTATGTTCAATACACTATTTCATTAAAATAAAGCATTATGTAATATTTTGTTTTCTTAAAATAGCATACAAATACGAGGGCATTTTAATTATGATATATATTTATTGGTTCCAATCCTGATAAATCGGGCATTTTAATTATGATATATATTTATTGGTTCCAATCCTGATAAACCGAAAACAAAAGTCCCTAATTTGATCAACAAAAGATATTTGTTCTTGTGATTTTGTTAACGAAGAAGATTTTTGAGTGATACTTATGGCAGCAAACTATCCAGCAATAGTACAATTTTTTTTATTTTAATGAAGACAGAAAATCATAATAGGTGATCGTATTAGGATTTGAATCATAGATCTATAAGCAACTTACAAAATGTTGCCACCTGGTGCAATAGTATAGTTTGCAATGCGTTAAACATGAAAATGAATTGATCAAAAAAAAAAAAAAAGGAAGAGCATAAATGCACCCATCATCACAATATTTGGCTTGATGATGAAAATGATGGATATAATAAATGTGCTCTACTGTCATCCAAAGGATTTCACTTCCTATTTTTCATTTTCTATATATGTCAAAGAAACCAGCAGCTGGAGGTGATAATAATGGTATTGTGCAGAGGACTGAATACTGATGGCTTTGGAAGTGGTGGACCAAATTTGGAAGGATGCCTGCCACAGTTAAGCTTCACAGGTTTTCTTCACTCCTCATCAAGCACACAGCACAATGTAGTGGATGCCCTGACTGTGAGCTTGTGAGCTTGTGAGCTTGTGAGTTGTGACCACATTCTGAGTTTTGGGGGGCAAGTGTTCACAGGTTTTTCTGCATCAGGATGGATTTGGAATTGGTTGAGCTATTGATTCCTCGGTTCAACTTGTTGGATTGACTTAAATATTGAGAAATATTTCAAAAAAAATAAATAAAATAGATTAACTAGTTTGGATTTTATGAAGTTTGATTGAATTTTGTCGTTCATTTTTTTATGGTAAGTAGGAAATATTGTTGCGGAACTTTAGTCTAACATCGACTTCGGATGAAGAGTAGTATACTTGTGGAATAATTGGACGAAGAGTTGTATTTTGAATAGCAAAATCATATAGTAGGTATAAAATAAAGAGTACTTCGGGCCAAGTTAATGTGTCAAGAGAGTCCATAAGGATGTGTTTGGTATCACTAAAAATACTAGAGGTGAGTACGGGTTAGGACGTCCTGATTATCCTGGTTCGGCCCGACCTGAAAATTCAAGAAAAATTTCATCCTGGTTCAAAATCGGGACGGGACTAGGACAAATATGTTCTTCCCGATTAAAAACTGACACAATATAAAAAAATCGAGATTGTCCCGACCCGGCCCAGTTTATAATATAGGTAATATTAATTATGTAATATTAATTTTTTGAAACATCGTAATACAATCCACTATTAATTATTTGATGTAGATAATATTTTTATTTTGTAGAAAAAATAATATTAACAAATTCGGAACGTCCCGGACTCCCGGTCTTGTACGTCCCAGTCCCATCCAAAAAAATTCGGAACGAGATAAAATTCGAATGCTTCATATTCGGGACCAGGACACATATATATTTGCGTCCCGACTCAAAACCGGGAAGGGATCGGGACATATCAAATCCTGGCCTGTCTCGGCTCGAACTCATCCCTAAAAAAATTGTACTATTAGACAAAACAACTCGGTTTGTTCCACGTTTGGTGTGCAAAATTTGTCATAATACATGATAAAAATGGTGAAACTCATGTTACATGTATGTTTACTATGTCGTGGAAAATCATGGTGCAATAGAAATAGCATATGTATAAGCATGTAAAATTACTTGTTTGTTCGTGCAATATAATTATATGCATCATTTTTTTGTTTTTGATTTTTACGATATAATATATTTTCATAATTTGACAATAGTTTTTTCGATCAATATATAATGTCATGTGTTGTGATATAAAGTAACAAGCGCAGAACAATACTAATTTATTTGTCTAGTATTACGTAAAATAAATAGGGTACAACTCATTATTATGTATCGACTTGTACCAAGTGTGTCTTGTACTAACTTGTGTTGTCTTGTCCAATATGCGTATCAAATGTAGCTTAAGAGTTTGTGACTTGTCCAAATCTCAAAAGTCTCGTGGATTAAAAGGCTCCAAAATATTTTTTGAGATATTTTAAAAAGGTAAAATTATGAGTTAGACCCACTAGTAGTTTTGTGATTAGACATCCAAGAATGATGTTTGAGGTCATGGATTTGATCCTTACTTATACTGCTTTATACACATTCGTGAGTATGTGTATTCCTTATAATTACGACGATATGAAGTCTATTTTTTTAAAAAATATATATGTGATATCGTAGTAGCTCATAAGTCAAATCAACATATAAAAAACATAATCGACCCATTGAAATTCAAAGTGTCATCCTTGTATGATTTGATTTTGAAAATTGAATCAAATAGATGAATCAAATTTAAGACAAATGATTTGGCGTATCATAGTCCAACTTTGATTTCATGCTATGATATTTTTTTAAATAAATACTAATGATACGTTTACTTTATTGGATTGGAGAATAAATAAAAATAATAATTAGATAGAATTTTATAGTCCAATGCGCACCAGATATAATATCAAATTGATAATTTTTTAATCTTATTTTCTTTTAATTCAAACACTAAATAAATAAGGAATTAAATTTTATTTCTTATCTTATTCATCTTTATCCTATTAAGCATGCTCTAATTGAAGTTGACTCCTTACATGATTGAAGTAGACTACTCATTTTGAAGCAAATTTGAGGGATATATGCATAATTAGTGCTGACAAAGATGAAAAGTCTAAGCTTTGCAAAAGGATAAATGCATAATAGTTAAAACATTAGCTACATCATTTGCATGCACCTAGTGGAATTAATTAAGATAAGATGATGGGAAGGTTGCTAGGCAATTAACAATTCACTAATCTTGCGAGCATGATCAATGACATAATTTATTAATTGGCATCTCATCATGTCCAACAATTTAAATTAATCGTTAGAAGTTGGTGTTTGATGTTGATTAGAAGTTAATGTTAAAATATGGCATTATCCTTATCCTACAAAGAAGAAAGTTGGAAGGCACATAGAGGAACTTTTTCTTAATTGGTTGCCCAATTATAAGCAAAAGGGGTGGTAGAAGAGATAGGTTTCTTATAGGGTAAATATGTAGGTGAGAATTGTTTTTGCCTTGGTTTGGAAGTTTCTATGTGTACCCTCCCAATTTTGATATTATAGAGTTTATTATGCTAATTAACATCAGACGTTGACTTGTAGTGGTAGAAATGAGCACGATACGATAATTGTGAGCCGGGCCGAAATTACAGCCCGATAAGCTTATCAGGCCGGACCGATATAATAACATTGCGGGTCGCCGCGGGCCGGCTCTTATTGGGCCGGGTTGGCTCGTTTGACCTGCTAAATATTAAAAAATTAATACCTAGTTGAGAAAATTAAAATACTAATTGATAGTTGAAAACAAAGTTTTTGATATGATGGTTGTGATAATAATTGCTTAGCCAATTAAAAATCATAAAGTATTTTTGGCCTGATTGATGTTGTCATGATTTATTCATTTTATTTTTAAAAAAATAAAACTATCAACATTGGTGATTAATGCATGTTTGTTCATCAGTCGGGGCTCACGTGCGTTGACTTTGATTGGTTGACTCCTTCATTAATGATTAGAATATAGAATTAGAAAAACATTGAACACTCAATTAAAGTTTCCTATTAGTATTTAATTGAATTAATATTCAAGTTATAATGAATTCTTCATTCCTACCAAGAGGGTGAATTATAAGAGGGAATTCGTTATTTTTAAATTCAAAATTTACCTCATATTATTCATGAGACTTTAGGGATTTATTAGGAAAATATTTATCAAAATAGATGAGTTATGTAGTTAGTTACGAGGATAAAGAAATAATTTGGTCAAATTTTATACAAGAGATGTATTTTTCTTTACAAAAATTGCATTTGTGAATGAAGTAGTAAAATTTTTCAATGTGCTCTATGCCTTCTCTAATCTTTATCAATTGAGTTCCTGTTTTTTTTAAAAAAAAAGATTATTAGACGAAAATAATCTCAATTTTCGTAAATTTCTCAATTTTGATCAATCATTCGATTGATCTCAATTGTATATAAGAACTTTAACATTGGTTTCAATAATGACCATCCGTCTGCAAATCGTGATGTCGCCCGTTAATGACGTGGCGATCCAAAAATTATTTTAAAAACTTATTCCTCGCATCAACTTGATACACGTGGTATTATTTTTTAAATTGAGTCACACACATCTATCTCCTCATCCTCCTCCTCCATCTTCCTCTTGTTGCTGCCATCCATCTCCGACGAGCTTCGGCCACCGCGTTCACCGACGACAAATGACATCGTAGCACCACGGTCAGCGTGTGCGAGTTGTCGCCGTACACCCGCCGCCATAGCTTCATCGCGCCGTCGGTGGAGGCGGTGAAGAGGCATCTGTCACTACAACAAAATTTTTATATATCGACTTTAAATTTTTGACGCTGTTTGAAGACGTCAAAATGTAAAGTAATTAAAATATTTTAATACGATAAATTTTGACGCCGCTTAAAGACGTCAAATTTTTTTCGAAGTCTATTCCATAGACGTCAAAAAAATTCGACGTTGCTTGCCAGACGTCAAAAAGAATTTGACGCCTGATGCCAGAAGCGTCGAAATATTTCGGCGCCATTCTGGTGTCGAAATATATCGACGCCTGGAGACGTCGAAATTTTTAGACGCAGAGGTCTCAGCAGGCGCCAAAAAAAAAAATTGGCGCCTGTTGGAGGCGCCGAACGGCGTGGGTAAGCGGGCAAGCGCGCGTGGCACGCGCGCTCGCCCAGGCAGGAGGCGGGAGATTTCCCGCCTCCTGCTCCTTTTTTTTAAGAATAAATAATTATTTTCTTATATTTAATTATATTTCTTCTTCACTTCTACTTCTTCTTCTCGCCGGGAGCTTCGCAGCTCTCCGGTGTCGCCTGTGCACATCCCTCCACATATCGTTTCAGGTCCCCTGCATCGTGGAGCCACAGGATCTCCTCGGCCCCGCCGACGTGCCATCCGCCGACGAACACCTGCGGCAGGGCGATAGACTGTCGACGGCCACCGAGGATACCCTTCAGCTCCATCAGGAACTTCGCGCTCGTCGACGGCGACGTGGAATCCATGGAGGATGGCCCGGACGGTCGAGCAGTCCTCAAAAGTTCGGCGCAAGACGCGGAGAGAGGTGAAGTAGAGCACGATCCGCTTCTCCTCGCCCGGTGGGAGGCCGAAGGGATCCTCCTGCGGAGAACACCACGAGCGTAGGGCGGAAGAGGCAGACCGGACGTGACAGACGACCGGCGGCGGCGAAGACGCCCGGGAGGATTTGGTGGAGAGATTGTTGGCGTCGTGGTCGTCATCGAGGAGGTCCTTGAGGGAGGAGGAGGAGGAGCAGCGCGCTTCGCTCCATTGGCAAGGAGCTTCGAAACCAGGAACCATGCTCCTCTGCACCAACGACTCCCGCCTCCTCCGCACGCCATCCGGCACGTACCCCGTCGCCGTCGTCGACTACGCCGGCCCCCACCTCGTCGTCACTGACCCCTCCATGTGGAGCTGCCGCTCCTCCGACGTCGATGGCGCCGCGCCCCTGCGCCGCCCGGCCAACCCCTTCAGCCTCGACACCAGCACTCGCTTCTCCCTCTCATCCAAGAAAGACTACCTCTTCTTCAACTGCAGCAAGGACGTCATCATCGTCGAGCCCAAGCCCGCCTTCTGCGAGCGCTTCCCGGAATCACTGCGGCTCATGCTGCAGCATTGCGAGACGTCCACGAGCATGTACTGGAGGACGGTGGGGCAAACTTCCCGCCGTATGACTAGGTGCCGGAGTACGGGATTCGGGTGGACTTCGAGATCCTGATGAGGATGAAGTGCCTCCCGTGCCAGGACGTGAGGAGGGGCGGCGGCTCCAACTTTTTTTTCTTAATATTTTATTTACATATCGACGTCGGTTAAGACGTCGATATGCAAACTTTTTTTTTATATTTTATTTGCATATCGACGTCTTAACCGACGTCGATACGCAAATTTTTAAATTTTTTTAAATGTTTCGACGTCGGTCATTATACGTCATTACGTTGATATCGACGCCTGCTGACGCCTATCAGCAGACGTCGATATGTCGAACATTTTGACGTCAAAGCAGACGTCGAAATAATAGTTTCAGCGCTTGTTATATTTCACTCGTTTTCGTCGTTTTTTTTGACGTCAATATATTATTTTTGATGCTGTCGACGTCGAAATACCTTTTTATTTTGACGTCAAAATATACGTGGTTTGTTGTAGTGTGTTGAGCTGAGGTTGACGAGCATATGGCGCTGACCTGCCCCTCGTGCGCCACGAACGAGTCGACGCAGGCTTTCTCGCTCAGCCGTCACGCCTTCACCATCCGGTCCCACAAGTCGGTGTAGGCGAGACCATCGGCGTGGTGCAACGCGATGCAGGAGATATGTATTTTAATGATGAATAAGAATAAGCTAATTAAGAAATTACACATGTATTAATTTTTTTTAATAATCCTTCGTCTTCTCCATGAAGTCCTTTATTCTCCTCAGTGCAACTTCCTGCTTCCGTGCAGTGACATGAAGACCCTGGAGATATGTTAAGCTTCACCTCATGCAAGATCGACTTCCACAGCTCGAGCTCCCCATCTCTCGTTGGCTCTGCGAGTAATGGCTTCAAGTTCATCCAGCAGAAGAGCCCAGCGTCCCCCCTCCAAGCACTCGATCCCTGCTTTCTTGAGCCCTTCGACTATCAACTCATACCTCTTCTTCAACCTTTCCCGATTCCTAGCGAGGTACTCCTCGGCGAACTCTATATTCCCCAGCATCGTCGCCAGCATCTTCTGCGTCTGGGACAAGACCAGCGTGAAGTTGGACATCCGCCTCGTCGTCGTCGTCATCGCGTCATTGTAAGAGTAGATGGCGCCGACTCTGAATCCGGGAAGGCCGAGATCCTTGGACAGGCTGCACACGATCTGGGCTCTCTCACAACCGCGGTGCTCTCGGGCTTCGACGATCTCGGCCATGCTCACGAACTCGTCGGAGTAGATCTCGCTCGAGATCAAGTGGATGTTCTTCTCCGTGGCGAAGTCCAGCAGCTCGTCGAGGACGGGCCTGGCGATTGCGGTGCCTAATCACGAGATCGACGGTCTCGCCTACACCGGCTTGTGGGATCGGACGATGAAGGCGTGGCGGCTGAGCGAGAAAGCCTGCGTCGACTCGTTCGTGGCGCACGAGGGGCAGGTCAGCGCCATATGCTCGTCAACCAGCTCGACGGCTGCCTCTTCACCGCCTCCACCAACAGCACGGTGAAGTTGTGGCGGGGGGTGTACGACGACAACTCGCACACGCTGACCATGGTGCTACTGTTCCAGGTGTCATCGGTGAACGCGATGGCTAGAGGCCTAGAGCCCGCCGAAGATATTTCAATTGTCGTTGGTGAACGTGGTGGCCGGAGTTCGTCGGAGATATCATTGTTCGTCGGAGATGGATTGTAGCAACGGGAGGAAGATGGAGGAGGACGAGGAGAGAGAGGTGTGGGACTCAATTAAAAAAATATATCAAAAAAATAATACTACGTGTATCAAGTTGACATAAGGAATAAATTTTTTAAATAATTTATGAATCGACCACATCAGTCAATTAACGGACAACATCACGATTTGCAGAGGATGTCCATTATTGAAATCAATATTAAAATTCTTATATACAAATTGAGATCAATTAACTGATTGATTAAAATTAATAAATTCATAAAAGTAAAGAATCATTTTCGACTAATAACCAATTAATAAAATTATATAGTTTATAAGCTATCTAGATAATTATAGTATTTCTTATATATATATATATCCATGCCCATGATTTGTCGACCTTGATTTTACATCCCGTTTGTATTAAGGTTAAAGGAGGGGAAAGGAATGGAGAGAAATTTTGTTTGATTTTTTAATTTTAATAAAATGGAAAAGGATCGGGGAATTATTTACCTTAGTTTATTTTCAAATCTTAATTTTCTTTCAACCCGAGTTTGGGGTTGAATGATGGTGAAAAAATTATAAATATTCGTCCAAAATAAATTTATAAAAGTACTCTTATTATTTTAATACATATATAATATTTTATTAAATTAATTCTAGTGACATATTCTCATCTCTATTGAATACGAAGGCAAAAAAATTCCCATCGTTCTTAATTTTTTTTTTCCTTCATAGTATATTCTGTTTAATCCTAATATTTATAATCGGCAAAAAAAAAATCCTAATATCGGTAGAAATAAAAATGACAATATATATATATATATATATATATATATATATATAAAACACAAAAATAAAAATGATATAATTGTCTATTAAATAAAAGATCTCATCATTAATTTTTTTTTCATTACAAAGTACATTTAAATAAGGTTATTTTTTTCCCCTTGTTAAATTATATCCAAACATAGTTAATTTTTTCATTCATTTCTCCTCCCTCTCTTCTCTACCCTTTCATTCTCTTCCCCTTAATGATACGTATTCAAATAAATTGAGGCCATTTTTTAAAAAAAAAATAGTATTTGATAAAATGTGCTAAAACTATTTTTTTTAAAATAATATATATTTCAAAATCACTTTTCCAAAATAGCTAGATCTAGTTTGGTTGTTACGATTTAGTACATGAGGTTATACTTCCTAGGTGGTAGAGAAAAGATGTTATATGTGAAAAATATATACTAAATTATATATTATATTAATTATATGTGAAAAAGATTATATATATATATATATTAAAACATTAGTTTACGAATAGAATTTAATTTTTTCATGAATATTATATTTGTATGACAAAATAAAAATATTGATTTACAAAATAATACTAAATTGATTATTTGATATGTATTTTTTGATAAGTATTTGTGTCAAACAAACATATACGGTAGAAAATTAATTTATAAAAAATATAACTTATTAATTTCTTGTCAGCCAAATATTTTTTTAGAAAAATATATGTAGAAAATTAATTCATGAAAAATATAATTGTTCGTAGGTGGTTACCTAATATGTCAATCAGATAAGGTCTTATGAATTTATAACTGCAATTCATTAGAATGTTTTTTTTTGAAATAAATAGACGAGACATTTTAGGATTTAAGTTAGAGGCGTCAATGAGCCGAACTACCATGGGCGGCACATACCCGATTCGAAAGGAGGGTGTACTTGACTCGGCCCAAAAAATTTGGAGTCGAGCCAAGCCCGACACACCAGTGCCCAAGGGACGGATTGGGCTCGTTCGAGCCAAACCAAGCCCAACAAACTAATAGCCAAGGGACGGGTTGAGCTCGTTCCTTGGGCACGTGGGGCGTGCTCGGCATGGCCGGGAGGCTTGCACTGGCGCAAGCCTAGGCTCATGTTAGGCTATAGCTTGGCGCTGGACTGGGCTCATCCCTTGGGCACATAGGGTTGTGCTCGGCATGGCTGGGAGGCCTACAAAGGCACAAACTTATGTCTGAGCCAATCTATAGCTTAGCGCTGGGTTGGCTCGAGTTTGAAAGGGTGGGCAGAGTATCGAGCAAGCCGTATGTTGGGCTGGTCTACACATTTGAAAATCCAGACCATACCTGGCACGATCCAATATGCAATGGGCCTGCCCGAGCCCTTGTAGTTTAAGTCGAGTTTTGATGGGCCACTTGTCGTACCAAACCCTGTACGAGAGAATTGATGGGATGAGAAGATTCAATTTAATGCGAGGAAATATTTGGTCATTTATGAAATGTTTATAATTTTTTTGGAAACATGTGTAAAAGGTTCAGATAATACTAGTAATTAACCACTTTAGTTTCAAAATACAACAGAATTCCTTGATATTACAGTTAACTTTAAATATTTAAAAACTATGACAAAATAGTAAATTTTGTATTCTGATATTGTTTTACCACACAAATAATTTTTAATTATCTTTTAAGATTTTCATGCATCTTTAGATAACTCATTTAAATGCAATATTTCAATTTTATTATTTTAAGATCCATTCATTTCACATTATTTTAACATACAGAATCAAACGATAATAGCTGTCCATCTTCGTTTACAAAAGAAATGTTATGCACGTGACATAAATCATGCGTTGGGATAGTACTACACGACTCTTTATTACTTGAAATTTGAGTAACAATGGGCCAAGAAGAGGTATAAAACTTGAAAAATTACGACAATGTCCTCAATTTGCCACATAATTTAAATGACTCCTTAGGCATTATTTATTTCATGATAAAGTATAATTTATCATGATATGGTATAATTTAATTTTATATTTGAAAATACTTCTAATAAATAGTCATGGTATGATATGATAATCTCATAATTTGAAAATCATAAATTTTGATCAAATTTTCAAATCATGAATTTAATGGTTTCATGAAATTTTATTTCTAAAATATCATCAATCAAAATTATATTTCTTATGTCTTTTATATACCCATATCAGATTAAACTTTTATTTATCATTCTTGACCGACTTAATCAAGACGTCGTTCTCCTCCATAGCTATTATCATTTAGTCATACCATACAATACCATCATTTCAAACAAAATAATTTTTATAGTACTATACCATATAATATATTACTAAATCATATTTCACCTCATCTAAACTTAGTCCTTAGTTTAAACCAACATCGCTAATCTCTTGTTTTGGCTATAGCGATGAAGCAATAACAGATCGGTGATGATACTAATTAATCATGGTCTAATATTGCACAAATTAAGTAAATAGATCATTATTCGTCATATTGTTCTATTTTTTCCCACAAGAGTGCGTGCAAAGATTTTTTATCCATTCCATCCGGCCTCAAAATAGATTCACGGTGAGTGTGAGAAAGGAGTTACTTGTACTATCTCACCTCATTGTCGTTTCAATTTCTTTTTATATATCAAATACTAATTTTGCTAGTGCAGCGTTATTAAGAGTGAAGCTAATATTATTAGAAGTAAACTTGTGTTGTGAAAGAATAAAAATTATTTGTGTGGTAAAACTAATAACTCAATCAAGTTAACGGGTTCTCTTATTATTTTAGGCAGAAGATTTGAGTAATCAAGAGCATGATAAAATGATTTCAGGCTTGGGCCAAACCTGATCCGTTAAGACCCATTCACGCCCCTACAACCGAAATGGCAATCTACATATCTATAGCTGAAGAGTGAAGACCAAACTAATTCACGTGGCGAAGAGCTCCTAAAGCTAACTATAACTAATAAAGAAAATTAATCAATCGCTCCTTAATAATTGCCCAAATTATTAAAGATATGATTTGATTGGATAATAATTAAAAAAAATAGATATGAATTATTTAAATTCGATGTACATTAATATAATATATATTTATATTTATTTTTTTAAATTTAGGTATTAAATAAATAATAAAATATTAATTCACTCTTATTATAGAGTTTTTTTTATCTGAGAAGTAAACATGCACTTGAATACATCACATGCGCTTTTTTTACCTTGATAGCCCAAATGTCGTCGCATAAAGGCACCCGGACGCTTCCACACGTCTCCCTCCCCACTCACAATGCGAAACCGGGCCCACCTTTAATAGAAATGGTAACACGGTTTTGTGACGTGCGGCTTTTTAAATTTATTTAATTAATTAGAGTGCCCTTAATCAAACAATAGCTTTGGACTTTTCGACTTTTCTTAAATCTTATCATCGACCATTAAATACTACGCAAATCCATCAATAGCTGCTAGGGTTTACCCAAATGGTACCTCATTATGATTGGATTTAAGACGAGGCCCCTGTGTGAGTATAGGTGGGTAGGACGATTTGTAGTTTGAGTAACCATTCAACGGGGTTGGTTTGTATTAATTAGTGAACTTTTCAAGAAAACCCCTCTGAGGATTATAATTTTGAGATC
This sequence comes from Canna indica, assembly GCA_034359265.1. Lineage (NCBI taxonomy): Eukaryota > Viridiplantae > Streptophyta > Magnoliopsida > Zingiberales > Cannaceae > Canna > Canna indica. The sequence continues at coordinate 4,882,056 of CP136893.1, read as the reverse complement.
GGTGCATCTCTTCCGCGAATACTACGCGGAGGGGAGTCAGGGACACCAAGTCACCAACCTCTCTCTCTCTCTCGTTGCCTTCTTCGCACCGACGGAGTAAAGCGAGCGAGATGGATCTTCGAAAACCCTAACGCTAATCGCCGGGGCCTTCGAGATCGAAATAGCGGTTGATGGCATCTTCGCGGGTGATGGCGTCCTCCTCCTCCGCGAACTCTGATCTCACGCGGCAGTCCTCTCCGTGCTCCCTCCCCGTTCCCGATCTCCAGAGCTCCTTCAGCGGCGGGGTCTTTCTCAGCAAGGGCCTCGGATCCATGAGCATGGAGGACCTCTTCCGTAACATCTGCGGCAACAACGCCGGGGCTTTCGGCGATGGGGGAGAAGGGGCAGCCTCGGTCTCGCGGCAGGGTAGCTTCGCGGTGCCGAAGAGTGTTGGAGAGAAGACGGTGGAGGAGGTTTGGAGGGAGATCACCGCCGGCCGGAACACGGACGGCGAGAGTGGACCTGGTGCGGAGATGACGCTGGAGGACTTCTTGGCGAGGGCCGGGGCCGTGGGGGAGGAAGACGTCGGTGTGCCGTCCGGTTCGAGCCAGGGCGGGTTTAGGCCGAATCAGATGATGGGGGATCAATTCGGGCAGCCTCAGCCGCTGGCCGTGGAGAATTCGGTTCTAGGGTTTGGGAACGGTTCGGAAGGAGCTGGAAAAGGAGGGAGAGGGAGGAAGAGGGCAGCGTTGGATCCAGTGGATAGGGCTGCGCTACAACGGCAGAAGAGGATGATTAAGAACAGGGAATCTGCAGCTAGATCAAGGGAGAGGAAACAGGTCCTAGCTCACCTTCCCTTTCTAAAATTGAATCGATTACTAAATTAATGTTACTGACGTCAAATTTTGAATTTTTTGTAAATAATTTATTTGCAATTATTTGTATTCAGGCTTATATTGCTGAGCTTGAATCTTTAGTGGCACAGTTGGAGGAGGAAAATGCACAGTTATTGAGATCTCAGGTAATGCTATATTCAATCCATTCAAATTCCCGCTACCTGCTTATGTTCATATGTTTTGTGTTTAATTGTTTATTAGCTTACACGTCACATATAAAACAAAACTTCTTGTTTGGTGGCTTTGATTCGCTAGACAATTTTTGCTGCAACTGTTATTTAGGTTCTCGCTGCTATAACATGGTTACATGATCCTTAACTTTATAAAAGGCTTTAAATATGAATACAGCTTCCATCCGTGAATATATATTCGAGTTGTGGTTAAGGAACAAACTTTTTCTTTGTCAATGTTGTTTACATCGTGGTTGTTCTTTATGATGGATTCTGATTAAGCTATTAAATACAGGAGCAGGAGCAGAAGATGCGAATGAAGCAGGTATAATTAAGAAACAAAAACTAAATGAGATCTTCATACTTTTTCCCGTTATACAATGAGTTTGTCCATTTAAAGTTTACAGGTATATAGGTCATGTAGTCCTTCTTACCGTTACAGATATATATTGCACTGATTATGATGCATGGTAGTTTTAGTATCTATTAACTAACAGATTCAGTACCTTCTTTGTTTTCAATTTTTCAATACCTTTTTTAAGTCTAAACTAGTTTTAAAGGGTGAAATTATGATTTTTGATAAAGTGAAAAATGTCCATATTCAAAACAAATGCACACTATACATGCACACTGGTGAAGATGCAAATATATAATTTGACTAGGAGATTGTATAGAAATGCATAAGAATAAGCACACTCATAATGTGAAATAAGTTGGTGGTTGCTAAACATGCAACTGTAATATTCTGATTAAGCATGGAACTCCTGAAATTGGTAAAACTATACCTGATTAAGATTGTGTAGTCCAAACCATATCTAACCAGCATGTTCATTTGCACATATTGGCATGTATGCAAGGATATATTGATGGGCAAACAGTAGTTACTCAATAATTTTGAAAGAGCTACAAATTTACCCAATATTTTTCAGAAATGGGATAATGCTTAGTTTATGTAATATTTAGCAGTTTAGCATAGTCGACCATGTTTTTGTTGACAATGAAATGGTTATTCAAATTTCAATGCACATTGTATTTATGCTCATAAAATTTTTAGCAATTACTTTGACCTTTATACTTCCTCTCTATAAAGGTTCTATTCTTAGAGAACATATGCACTTCTGATATGAATGCCTAAATGATCAGTTCACAACCCATTAAAGATATTTAACCCTGACATTTGGTTGTCCTTTTAACTAGCTGTAGCAGCTTAGAGCTTAGAACAATATAACTTTTGCATTTAATTCATATGCCTTACCAAATTAAAATGCTCTGATGTGGGTTTTCCTACCCAGATTGATAATTTTTTTATTTTTAAATAATAAGCCCTTTCGGAAGTTTTCCTCAAGTTTTCGTCTCCTAAGTCTTTATGTGAATCTGTGTATTGGTTCGATGATTCATTAAAGGTGTCCCTATCAGTGTCCATCTGATTTTGCACAAATCTTTTACCTTCACTTTTTCCTTCATGTAAATTCTATGTCCATATCTGAGACCACGCATTAAGATCATGTCTCTCTTTATAAAAAAATTCTCATTAACTAATTTTCTGCTACATGTGTTTGGAATAGCAATTGGATAGTTTGAAAGAAACTACCTTCATAGTTTAAAATTATTGCGCAGCTTGTGGAAAATCTAGTACCAGTAACTGAGATGAAACGACCTAGGCGACGGCTGCGAAGAACTTGCTCTATGGAATGGTAGGAAGAGTTGTGCTACGTTTTCTGCTATCTTTTCGAGTGGACTCGTGCTGTGTACAAAGAATGCGTCCAGGGTTGGCAGGAAGATACATATTTGGACGTCTCGGAGACTAATCTGGTTTCATTATTTCTCTGTATTTTCTTCTTTATTAGTAGTTCTATTGTAAAGGAAAAACTTAAAATAAAATGTACTAGCCGGATACCCATTCGTCCATTGCTAACCACACGCCTACAAATCTACAATAGACTGATTTCGTAAAATTGTTTCTCATGGTTTTAATTTTTTATTCTTTCCTTATCCATGTTTCAAAGAAGAATACATTTTGATTGCCGGTTGGAATGATGTGATGAGGAGGCTTTCCAGTTATCTTTATGTATTTGCTACTGACCAACAGCTGGTTTTCATGCTTAACTCCATCTGTCTTTTCTGGTGTGTACGACTTTTCCAATTAGATAGATCTCGTGCTTACATTTATTTATTTGTTTCTGTCTTTTCATTCGAGAAGTGACTGGGTCAGTGGCCCTGAATTCAACTCTCTACGTACGCATGAGTGCTTTGTTGTGTTTGCGTAAAGGTCATGGTCTTCACAATTGGTCTTCAAACCTTGACAATTGACTGTATTCTCATAAAATGGGTCTGAAGAATAAGTTATACCAGAGAGACTGCCAGTGGAACCAAGATGTATGGACGTATAGTTGACCGAGTAAGCTCTGTCGCAAGATGCGCTTCTCTAAAGGGAAGACGATCTCTGAAACGTTTGCGCGTTAAAGTTCTTCTCCGTTTACTGCCCCGGCATGCTCTTCTCTCTAACTCATCTTCATTCAGATTTATCTCCAAACTGGAATGATGCCCACCTACCTTTCTTGGCTTTTGCAAGGTGAAGTCTCTTTCTGTTGCACGTCATAAATTTACTAGCTCTTATTTCTCTATCCACCAATTTGTCAGTATGCATCATTCTCTGTCAATATTTCATCGACGCTACACTACAATTCAAGCAGGCATCATTAACATTCTATGGAGCATTTAGACATATCGGAATAAGCATATCAAATCAGAATAATCATATGCCTTTCCCAAAAGGAATCTATTTCCTTCGTCTTGCCCATCAATCTTTTCCCTCTTGCTTATTTAGCATGCCTACAATGACCCATTTCCTCCGTCTTACCCCTCAATCTTTTCCCTCTTCTTGCTCATTTAGCATGCCTAGGGGTGTAAACGAGCCAAGCCGCTCGCGAGCTACTCGAGATCGATTCGGTAAAAACTCGAACTCGACTCGAACTTATCGAGCTCGAGCCGAGCCGAGCCGAGCCAGACATTCGAGCGAGCCGAGTTCGAGCTAACCTATACTCGGCTCGAGCGGCTCGCGAGCCTAATCGAGCCTAATATATATATTATATAATATATATATATTATATAATATATATGTTATATATTATATATAGTCGAGCTCGAACTCGATCGAGCTCGCGAACGAGCTCTGGCTCGATTGAGCTCGCGAACGAGCTCGGCTCGTGTGACTCAATTTTTTTTCCCGAGTCAAGCCGAGCCGAGCTCGAGTAGCTTGAATGTAGCTCGAGCCGAGCTTGAGCTGACGGACCAAAGCTCGATCGAGCTCGAGCCGAGCTCGAGCTCGTTATTTTCCAAACGAGCCGAGCTCGAGCAGTGAGAAGCTCGGCTCGGCTCGGCTCGATTACACCCCTAAGCATGCCTACTATGACCATTACAAAAACAGCACAGTACCCACCAGGTTTCTGCATTCCACTTGACCCTCTAAATATTTTGCCTCTTTTGGTAAGGGGCCTCAGCATCCATACGGTTCAATCTCCCAATCTTGCCACAGCTTCGCTCTCCCTTGAAAGGTCAATTAGTCATAAATTCATCTCTTTTTCCAAGCAAGTATGTCATTCACATCAAAGTTGTGATCAACAATAAATTTCACAACGCTACTAAGGATAGATGGAAGGAAAGGGAGAACAATTTATGACAGAATAATCGTGACACCAAAAAAGCTATAGGGCACTACTGATATAAGAAACAACATCAATAAGCATGACATAATAAGTTAACCTGAAATTAGAAAAAGGAAAGTCTGGTTGGGTTTACCAGTTCATTAGCTCAGCAGAGGTTGAAGTTTTGCAGATTATTAGAGCAATTCATTATGGCAGACAATGCCTCAAAAGATAACTGCATGTTACAACTTGTCCACTGACAACCAGGAAGAATCAACATGAAACAACAAATATATTTTTGAAAATTTTGTTCTTACCTATTTGGTTCTTTTTCACTAACCAATACTGTACTATTCACAAGCCAATTTGGTGTCAAAGCTGCTCAAACAGATCGCAAAAGACTGGAAGGCCGAGAGCGGATACCTATAATCCATGGTGAACATATCCTTCGCCACCTTGCCAAACTGCAGTATAATCTTATCATGCTCAGATGGTGCTGCTGGCTCTGATGGTGTTGGAGCTCCTGCAGCTGGTTGCACCGCAGATATCAGCTGGAAGTTCTTCACAGAAGCAACAGTCACCCGGCCACGGAAGTTGAGGCACCAACACTGTAGCTGCTCGTGCCACCTTGGGGGTTTGTTTCGCAGCACCAATGGCCTCTCCTTTGTCTCATCCTCCTCTTCCCTCTCCCTACTTACTCCCGCAATCTCAGAGAACCGCTCAGAGAAGCGAGAGCTGGAGAAGCGGGAGCTACTGAAGTCCATCGAAGGGTCCATGATGGAGGACTTGGAGAAGGACATACTGCGAAAAGAGTCCTCTAGGGAATGAGGTAGAAGGTTCTCAGGTTGGCCTGGGACTGTGCCACCAGGCTCAAGTGCTGATACAGGAATAGAGTACATGACGCAGTGCATCCGTCGTGGCCCTCGTGTGCCAAGGACATTCAACTCATATGAAACCTGAGCTATGCTGTAGCTGCCTGAAGTAGGGACTTTAGGAGAGACTTTCTTGGAGAACCTGCGGCTTGTTCGACTAGGTGGACAATGGGCAGCCCCATCATATGGGGGCTGGGTGTCGTATACTACAAATTTTGTGCCAAGGAAATTTGACCTACATCAGAAGGAAATACTTAGATTGTTAGGTTTACAGTATTTGGGTATTAACTAGAACAAATCAGTTTCTAATCTAGTACCTTAGCTTTCCTATATAAGTGTTGCTTGACCTTGATATATTGTTAGCATCCATTGAGATAATGTACTCCGTGTAAGTTGTCCGACGGATTCTTTTAGCTGATAGGAGAAATTTTCCAGTCTCAGCAAGAACAGCTACAAACACAGATACAGTCACAATGAGTGGTTAAAAATAAAAATAGGACTTTAATCTATACACACGAAAATGACAACAATTTTTACTAAGAAAATTTAAAATAATTGACAAACAAAAAGAGCTACAAATCATTGCAACTTGAGAGATCTCAGGTACACGGAAAACCAACAAGAAATTGCTACACACAACCATCCATGTTGTTTCCACACTCTGTGCAGGATCATGCACATAATAGGAGGAAAATAATAATTGTTTGCTTTATTATTTGCTGATGACTATAATCAAAGTATAACTGTAACTGACTAGCAGCCTGAGAAAGCAACGTTTGCTTAAGTACCATAGAGAAATAAAAAGTGATGAGAAACAAACTTTAGAATCGAAGTTATCCAAGAAAGGGTCTCTGAGTATGACAAGAGTCACAAGATGTAAATAAATTGCTCTAAGACACATTTCCTTTTTGCAATATATATATTAGCAACATAAGTAGTTTGATGAAGAATAAGATGCCCGAGCATGTTTTGCATTAGATGCAAACTCATAATTGAGTGGAACAACTAGCTCCAGATAGGATGAATGGATGTGATATCAAAAAGGATAAGTGCAAATTCACAATAAGTTAGCATGAATCGTTCAAACTTGTTACCAACTATATAGATACAGGTATTGAAACATAGGCATGCACAGCTGTGTTCAACAAAAGGTATTTAACTTAGAACAAAATTAAGAGAATAAGTTATTGCTAACAGAAATAGACCAAAAAGTAAAAGGAACTTACATGGGGTAAGACACAAGTAGAGACGATAAATTGATTTTGACTTATCCCTCTTAATGAAACACTGAATTGTTCCATCCCGAGGTCCAGGCTGCAAAAGATAACAGGAATTTTCTGTTAATGGAATAAGATGTTTGTTTTTAGCGAGCATCAGTAGCTATCAGCTTTTAGTGTGTTCTACCAAAAAAATAATTGATAAGGAGGACGACAATTTACATCACAAATGGTAAGTAAGGCTGAAGTTTGTGATATATAAGAAGGAATGAAGGAACTACCAGTTTAAGAGATATTGGAAAAGTGAGCTTTCCACAGAACTCTGGATTTTTAACAATCTCTTTGCAGATCTCCCTCCAAGATCTACAGACAGCTGCGCATGCAACAACATGCTTACGTGATGGCCAGGTGCTTTCATTTTCCTCTAGCCGTTTAATCACATGACGAAGAAGCTCGGGGGGTAGGCTAGCCCAACGACTCTGCAGGACAATAGGACATGGGTCATGCAGCTCGAGCACAGACCCATGGGATTTTCCCCTGCGATGGCCAATTAGACTTGATAGCCTCACATCAAAACTCCGCCTTGATAAACTCCCGAAGCCATCTCTGACATCACGAACTATACTGCGGAATGACATTTACTCTAACGCAACCACTGAAGCAAGACAAATGAGCTTGAAATAAATGTCTAGCAGCTGAATAACAAAAACAGTTTATATAGTGTATTAAACTGAATACAAAAATAAAAGAAACTGCCTAACTATCTCAACTAAGAGTACAAGATCTAAAGCAGAAGATTCTTTGGAAGGGAGTAAGTAAATAAACCATTGAGAAACAGAACTGAGTACTTATTTCTGCACCTTAGTACTTATTGTTTCACATATTAAACAAATAACCACAATATTCAGAAATAGAACTGAGCTGTGAACAATGAAAATTGTATTAAACCATTGACTATAAACAGATTGTGCATCTGGTGTACCCACACTGAAGAAACATACATGTTGAAACAATTATCAGTTAATGAACAACTAAGCTAAAATGTGACTACACAGCTAATCTTGCCTTGAAATAATAGCCAATCACACACATAGAAACAAATAGCACAACCATAATTCAAATATGGTCCACGACGCCAGAGCTGCCATCATTAGCACAAGTTACTCAATAATACATGACAACTAAAGCATGAAACTATTCCTTGATGCTTTAACTTCTTCATGTACTTCGGCACACTTGTTTTCTCAGTATTTTGATTTTTCCTAGAAACTAATAAGCCTCGTCTTATATTAGCATTTGACAAAAAAAAAACTGTATAAACGTGAAATCTTGATGATAAGGCAAAAATCAGTGCAATTGGTTGCAAAAGATATTTTTATGAAACCAACTACATCCGAAAAGGAATGAGATAAGCCTCTAAGGTGAAGAAATGCTATCCACTAAGACGTTTGATTAATTATCAATGACCTATCTTCAAAAAAGAGAAATCTGAATAAGGGAAACGAACTTTTGTCATGAGCAGAGGAGAAACCAATATAAAAAGGGGAAAAGGCTATCACGGTCTATTCCGACATAAATCTCTCGCTTCATAGGCTCATAGCTTCGAAGCACAAGCCGCAGTCCAACACCAAGGACCGGAATCTGCGATATGGAGCAAAACGCACGGAAAAGACAAGGAGAAATTCCCCATGGATAAGGATTGGTATCAAAGATAACGGCTAGTTCAGCCTTCCCGTCCCGGTTTTAGGGTCCCAGTAGAGATCCCAAGACCAGAAAAAGGACGCCTTTTCCTCCTTATAGAGACCGAAACTAGTTAAAGAAACCGTGAACCATCGATACAAAAGCAAACAAAATTACATTTCTTCAAAGAGACCTCCCAACGAAACCAAGAAAAATATGGTTCGAGCAACCGACAATGAAAGCAGATCATCGAGATCGAAGATGCAGCATCTCAAAAAATCCAAAATTGGAACTTTTTTCATGAATTATTACCACAATATACACCGAAATCACAGACGACGAGCTGCAGCTAAACAACATATTCCGACCCGAAAATGCATGAAATTCCATGGAAACTCCGCATCCCTACAAACTAAGAGCTATGCAACTGTGAGTACCTCGAATCACTTGGACAGGAAGGCAAAACCCCCGCAGAGAGCCCCCGGAGCGCCCCGCTTTAAAACCCGTGCCGAAGATAAACTGACACGAAACGAATCGCCCTTGGCCGCGATTGATCCCTTGCTTGTATCCCTCTGAGAAGACGGAACCCAAAGCTCAGTTCAATCCAGCTGGGGAGAAGAAGGGGACGAAGCAAAGGGAGAGAAAGAAAGAAGAAAAAAGTGGGCGTGGTGAAGGGGGTTGGCTCTTTATTTTATTGCTATCGCTCTCAGTTGTCGGGGAGTTGACTTCCCGTTCCGTTACCGTCACGTAACGGCGAATTCAGGGTCGTGACTGGCGGCGTCGACCCCCTGAGCGTCGCCGTGTCTCCCTCACGTGGAAGGGGAAGCTTCGAGAAACGGAATGGAACGGCGCCGTTTGCCCCTCACGGGTCGGAGTCGATGACTAGATATTCCGCTCTTCTTCTTTATTTTTGTGCGTAGGTAACGTAAATTTGATTTATTATGGTTAATTTTTCGCTTTTGCCCTTCAAATTTACCCAATTTATATTTAATTCCTTCAGTTTTTTATTCTGTAAAGTTATTATGTTATTTAAAAAATACACCGTTGAACTTTCAAACACAAAACTTTTAAGGCAATTACCTAAATATATTCTAAATTTATGATTTTATTTTAAAATCTATCAAATTCTCTCGCTTGCTCAAATTATCTTATATATTATCACATTTTTATCGATTAAATCCTCTTCATCAATTGCCCCGTTAGAAATGATGACATGGCATACTAAAGTGAAAAAATATATCAATTTTTATATTAAAATATTTAATTAATATAGTTGATATCACTATTTTGTTTAAAGGTTTTAATAATATTTAAAGTTTTTATACTATAATTCTAAATATTAAAATGATGTTCATCGTGTGTCATATTGAAATTAAACAAAATAATGACATGAAGTATATTAAAAAATTTAATATAAAAACTTTATTTTTTACCCATGTCAGTACGTTACGTTCATTATTTTAACAGTGATGCTGACATACAATTAATAGAATGATTTAATTTGAGTAAATAAAAAAATTGAATGGAATTGTAAAATTTATAATTAAAGTTCGTAATATATTAAAGTAATTATCCTTTTTCTTATTTGAGTTTTCAAATTTAAAACTCTCATTATAGCCTATACAATTTATTCTTATTACCAAGTTGATCCCTCAATTTTGAAAAAAAAAAATAGTTGGCCTCATCTTAATCGGACATCAAACAAATTATTTTAAAAATTAAACATTTTAAATGAAAAATAATGTAAATTTCATAAGATGGAGTGATGGAGTAAAAAATCTTAATGTAAAAACTAATTAAAATATGGTTTTTATAATTATTCTTCTTTATTAGTCTCCATGAGAAATCAATAAATGCTGGTGCAAGACAATTTTGAATGGTCATGGAATTGACATGCATTGATTATGAGAGTTAGTGTTGTCCAATTGATCAACGATCATTAAAATTAATGGAACATCAACCTTCTTTTTCTCGTCTCTACGGGGTTTATTCTATGCTAGGACTCGCACCATATTATGTGTCTTTTTCTTTCAATCATCTACGGGGATAAATTGTTTGTTTCTAGTCAAATATATATTTAATTTATTTATAAGCCTTTAATTGTCTTTGCAAATTAAGAAAATAAAATTATGAGATAGAACATCTTGGGAAATATTTTTAAAATATTACATATTAATATCACAAATATTGTTAAATCTATTAAATATGGATATTACACAACATGTGTTTATTAACATATATATATATATAAGAATTTGTAAAATTAATTGAAAATATTTTTAGTTGGTAAGACCTTCCTTGTTTTTTTTAAAAAAAATAACTTTGTAATTTAGTCATTATAAAAAATACACATACATGAAAATATACGCACAAAATACATTACAAAATGTACACATAGACATGAAAATATATACATTCATTGACAACATATATGAATGTCAACGTACCACCACCTTTTATCAAGCACCGAAAAGGATGAATGATATTATTTAATTATATTACTTTTATGAAACAAATTATTAAATTTGACTACAAAAGCGTGATGAAAATATAGTTACTAATTTAAGGTAAATATAATTTGAAAACTAAAATAAAATAAAAGAAAAAGGAAGAAAAGCACTACTCTATGAAGTTGTTTGGTTGTGGGTCTAATTGGTTATATGGTTAACCAAATATAGTGTGAGGTCCCAATTAAATGATTATATTTCATATAACACAAAGGATGAATCAAATTGATCTAGTCCATTAATTACACAAGTGGCTCGAACCGTTGATGGTGCACTCCTACGTGGTCCAACCACAGATTAACCTTTTTTTTTCTTTTTTTTTTCATTGAAAATTTCGATCACGGTCCACCGATGTATTACCTAATAGAAGGAGCCCACGTTAACCCTACATATACATAACAATGATGATGACGAAGACATAGATGAAAAAAACTCTTCAATGTGTTCATGCAATCGTCCATTTAAGCTTATCATTTTTTTTCTTTTTACTAAAATCATGAAAGCCGAAGATTATGCGCCCATTGAACGATGAAATGATGCATCATACTATAATTAATCAAAAGAAAAAATACACTCAAGTGCTTTAAAAAAATAGAAAAAATATAATGCATATACAATTACCTTTATAATAAACTATTATTAGCCATTGATGTCATTATATTTGATAAATGTGCATTATAAAAGTGGAGTGGTTTAAGGTTGAGCTACTTTATATCTTGATTTGTGTTGACTTGGATGTACAAGGAATTAGGGCAAGGTTTGGTTTCATGGAGCCAATTAGTAACTTAGTGAAGCCCCTATTTTTTTGGCCTAAAATTTAATTAATGGACCATGTTAATTACATGTGTTTGACTTAATAGTTAATTGTAGCATGCAACTCAAAGTGATGCATACCAAATTGGATTGGCAAATCTAATTAAATGGCATTTACAAGAAGTTGCTTTGTGAGGTGACTTGCTTACATGTGTGAAGAACATTAAAAAAAACAAGTAGGAGTGGTTGTGGATGTGAACGATGACAAATGAATGAGCTAATCTATGACTCACAACTTGGAAGATTCCAAGAATGTATTTGAGCATGATAAAGATTGTAAGATGATAGTGCTACTAATTTATATGTGAAAGTTATCCCCTAAAATAGTGTTTCTCAATCTATGCAATATATATTGGGGGATTGTTTGAGGCATCAACACAGTGAGAAGGGAAGGCTTGGAACTAATTATGCTTAATGGAGGTATTCTAGTGGGGATGGTTTACACTCCATGCTAATTGTAGGTGTCCAATAAGTTTAAGTTTAACCCTAATCTATTTTTGTTCAATAATCAATCAACTTGATCAAGAACAAATATGTTGAGGAAAAAAGAAAAAAAAAAGGTTAGCACTACAAGGAAGTCAAGAAAGCAAGCTTTTGCAATTACAACTAAACTATGTTTTAATTGTAAAGCACACTTTGCCATAGTTTAAACATAAAGAAAGCTAGGCTTTGTTGTTGCAAGTAGACTATGTTTGATTGTAAACTAGTGGTGACAATTCATATCGTGTCGTATTTAAACGTGTCGTGTTGTGTCGTGTCTAAACGTATCTCGTGTTGTTAAAAATTAAATATGAATTTATTAAACATGTCCGAATATGCAAATCCGAACTCAACCCTTTTATTCTCGAGTTGACATGACACGTCACACTTAATCCGTTTAAGTAAATGTGTCTGAACGTGTACATGTGTACACTTACACGATACAACACGACAAACATAATTTCAATAGTGAACAAAATAAAAACTACTGAAATTAAAAATTTAACACATTAGAAATACTATTAATAACAAGACATACTCAACATTCGTAACTTTTTTACTTTTTATTTTATATATATATATATATATATTTATAAACGGGTAAATGGACTAAATAGGTTCAGTAACACGATTAAACACGTTTAGTTAAATACGTTTAATCGTGTTTATACGGGTTACACAGGTTCAATCCGGATTAACATGATTATTTAATCGTGTTAATTCGAATTGAACCTGTTTAATCAAAACACACGTTTAACCAAATCCGAACATGCGTAACTTCGTATCGTGTCGGGTTATCGTATCGTGTCAAAAATTATCAGCCCTATTGTAAACCACACTTTGCCCCAATTTACGCACAAATTATTTCATATTTCAAGAAAAAGACATAATCTTTTCTTCAAATTGTGTATGATAAAATGATGCATTAATATTCATGGGGAGAGATGATTTTGCACCAATTATGATGTAGAGGGGCCCACCACATGGCACCCAAAGTTGTGAAACTTGTGGTGCAAGTTGCATTCAGGTAATTAGGTCATGCAAATCATAAGAGATAAAACAGTGTAGTCAACATCAAAGAATTCAAATTCAACTTAGTCATTGTAGACAAGGAGGACATCTATGATGTAACCCTAATCAATTTTTATTTCAAAAGACAAAATTATAAACTAGTAAATATGTATTTGAGTAATTGCAGAAGTTCATAATAAGAAAAGATCAAAATTTCATATTCATGGTCAAGGAATTGAAAATTCTAAAATCTATAACATATTGTTTTTGAAAAACTTAAAACTACTATTGAAATTACAATTTCCTCTATTTTCAAATATGATTCATCTATTTTACCACTTCAAGATTTTTATTATGCATCATATGAATTTGTTTTTAATAATTAATATCAGTATTTTAATATTTTCTGATTAAAATTGCTAATTTTTTTTTTTTTAATCAGGCAAAAAATATTTGCATGCCTAAATTGTGTTTTTTTAAGTGCGAGATGAATTTATTATTCACAATCACTATAGTAACTTTTATCAGTCAAAATGACTGTTTTTTTTTTGGTTTTTTTAGTCACTTAAATTTTTTGCATAATTTTTAGTGGCTAAAATTTTTTAAGTATCTAATTTTTTTGTTAAAGTGTAGAATGAATGATTTTTTTTTTGTTTGACAATTCCTATATTTTTAATAGCAATAATTATGGTCTTCTTGATTTCTTAGTCACTATATAAATGGTCAAAAATAAATTCATATTATACTTAACAAAAAAAAGAGAACACAATTTAGGAATTTAAAGGCTTTTAAAAAATCAAGAAAATAATAATATTAACTACTAGAAAAAATATTTATCCACTAAAAATACTATAGAGATTGCATAATTAATGTTATACTTAACAAAAACATAATACACAGTAGACACTTAAGACTTCTGAAAAAATCTTTTAAGTGATTAAAAAATTAAAAAAATGATAAAAATGTTTAGCCATGAAAATACTAAAAATATAATATGGATTACTAAAAATAAATTAATGTTATGCGCAACTAAAAAATATTTTGAGCCACTTAATTTTTTTTTTGAAAAAAATAATATTTAAATGGTAAAAATGGATTGAACCATATTTAAAAATATTTAAAAATTTAATTTCAAGTTATTTTAGATATTTCAACAAGTATGTTATTGATTGATAATTTATTTCCCTATTATGAATATGAGAATTTCATTCATTTTTATTATGTATTTGAAAAATTGTTTGATATATTATTCGCTCCATAATTTAATTGATTCAATTTCATTCATTTTTTCAATTTAATTATTGTAGATCGTTGAGAAGTGACCACGAGAACTCAAAATTTTATTAATAATGGATCCTACATGATTAGATGCTGACATTATATAAGTTGGATATCTTACTTAAAAAAAACATCACGTCATCAATTTAATAGGCTCACGAATTACAGAGGATAGATTATAATTGAGATCAATTTATAATTTTACGTATATAACTGATATCAATCAAAAGATTTATCATAATTGAGATTTTTTTCAAAGTTGAGACTATATTTAACTAATAATTTTTAAAAAAATTAAAAATTATTGTGTAGCACCCTGATTAGTCGGTCTAATGCAAATTATCTCATCAAGCGGTTACAATATAAATTTGTATAATTACTTATTATTTTTATAAGATTTATTTAGTATAATTTGTCAAATAAAGTGGCTCTTAGTATTAATTGATACTGTTTGAATGGAATAATATTATTTACATTTTTTTTTATTTGGATGCACTATCCCACCATCAGCCTATAGAGATACATAATTAGAGATAAATTAATTAATTTATTTCTAATTAATTTCTAAAAATAAATTTAGAGTCAGATCAATTAAGTGACTCTGTTGATGATATTTCTATAGCTTAGAGTCAAATCAATTAAGTGATTCTGTTATTGTTATTTTTATAGATCTTTAGGAATTAATTAAGAATAAATTTTTTATCTATTAATTTTTAAATATAAAAATTTAAAAATAAAAATATAATTTATCTCTAATTTTATATTTTTATAGGTCAATTGTATTATAACGATGAGATGTATCACATGTCAATTTAACCAATTGGAAACTTGACAAATGGATGCCTTCTCCCTTCCATTTACAGGCCTCCATCATGCAAAAGGCTCCCATTATTTGAGATTTTTTAGCTTGTTTTTTTGGTAGTTTGTTTGCCACAATATTTTTTAAAAACAATAAATAATTATTTAAATCAATAATTTATTTTAGTTTTGATCATGTTTTATTAACAATTAAAAATTGGACAAAATGTATCATGGCACTCATAAAGTTAAATGTGTTAAAAGAAATTAAATTTGACACTTCTAATTTATGTTCAGTTTTAGATAAATAAAAAAGAAATTAATCTTATTAAAATAATTTTTTAAATTAGAGGACTCGATGACTCGATTGTACAATTGATAAAATGTACCAATCAAATTTAAATGTGTTCATGCAAAATTATTGTATAGTATTGTGCGGCATCGTGATGTTTTTATTGATTAATATTATCGTGTGAAACGAAAGAATCTTAATATAATATTTTAAATATATTCAATGAATAATAGTATTATTTTGCTCTTTTGTCTTTCATAAAAATAATAAAAAACAACCTATTCTCTTAGTAAAATACTTGATTAGTTGGTGAAAACTATTTTTCTTGTGGAGTGAAAATTGAGAAATAAAGAGATTGAAAGTGTAAAGACTAAAGAAGTGTAAAAAACAGAAATAACAATTATATTTTTCAATAAAATAAAGTGACAAACAAAAAATATAAACTAAAATTAATTGAACGACTAATTCTTCTATAAAAAACTGAACCATCAATTTAAGTTTGCTTGACATTTCATTAAATTTAATTAATATAATTTTGAGGCTAAAATTAGATGGGATTGATCAATTTGAAAGTTTTGCTTACAATCAATTGCATTAGAGACAATCCATTGCCTGCAAATTTGTTCTAACATGTTTTCTTAATTTAAAAAAAAGCATCTTGTATTCAATCGATGGGTGGTGTGTGTGTGAAGGTAACATAAGGACGCGGGGGAGAGAAAAACCAAAATTCAAATAACAAAAGTAAAAAAATATAGAACAACAAATAATAGTAGATGTGAAGGCAGTGCCTATTGAGTATGAGAGCACCCTATTAGGGACCATCGTGTTATGTCAAGTCATGTATCGTGTCATGACGGTTCATATTGCACATTGTAATTATCTCATTTGATGTTCATGTAAATATGCATTCTTGCGCAATCGTCACCGCTCTAGCAGCATGGTTAGGAAACGCCCCCCTCATTTTGTAGTCATGGTTTGGGCGGCGAGCTGTGCGACACTAGTTTAAAATTGTCATCCTGATCTGTGCTTTGGGAACTCCTCGGATGGCACAAAGGGAAGGACATTATTGGTATATTGCATTCGAACACCGCACACTCTAGTTCATCGCCTCTCAAGCATTGTTCTCTTGTTCATTTCATACAAACGGTTGATTGGTCAAAATAGTTTTTGCGCACAAATACTCAGAGGTTAGCGAGCGAGCGAATTCGAAAATTACGACTTTCGACATCAGTGAAGGAATCCCATGCAAGGTTTATCCCTTGTCGGGGGCAAGGGAGCCACATGAATGTTTGGTGCCCAAAAAGACAAAGTATGTGACAATTGATCCACCAAAATGAAAGTAAAAAATATAAGCCACGTGCATCCACTACTCGCGTCCTCAAAG
The DNA here is from genome assembly GCA_034359265.1 of Canna indica. NCBI lineage: Eukaryota > Viridiplantae > Streptophyta > Magnoliopsida > Zingiberales > Cannaceae > Canna > Canna indica. The sequence continues at coordinate 4,865,035 of CP136893.1, read as the reverse complement.
CATCTTCAATTTCTCTCAAATCAAAAGAACCACTTGCAATTAAGGAGCATGTGAACTTTCGGTAAGATGACTGTCGCGTCGTCCGATCCGAAATTTTCCCATGACGATGTCTCTGCGATCCGAAATACGCCCAGATAAAAGAGGAAGAGGCTCCAACCCCCAAGCGAGAAAACCAAAAATGATGTTCATGCTACTCCAAGTCAACTTGGCATAGCAAACAAACCCCAGAGGTGATCTATTTCATGCATTTATTTGTTCTAACACTTGTTTAAATTAAATTCCAACACAGAAGCCCTAAACAATTGATCTGATTACATATTCAAAACATCAACAAATGCAACACCAAAACACAGGCCACCAAAACGAATCAGATGGATAAGAACGATCGTTTTCTTTACCAATTCAAAAGAGCTCATCAATCTCTAGTTGGCCTACTTCTTTATACATTCACACGTTGACTTTTTCTCCCATTTTTTTTTTCTACTTCACTCCTTGATATTATTATTATTTTTTGGCCTCCAGGGATGCGTGTCTGAGTCTCCCACTTGCAAAAGTAAGCCTTATCATCACTTGCTTTCAGCCTCTTAGGTCAATTAATTAATTGAGTAGTTAATGTGAATCCGGAATTAGTCAAAGGGTCTCCATTTGTCCCTACTTGGTTAAGTATACTTGTGTCAAATTTTAACTCTTGTCCCTATTTGGTTAAGTATACTTGTGTCAAATTTTAACTTGTCTTGGGGTTTAAACTCTAATTATTGCTGCTTTAATAATTATTCCATTTGGACAAGTCCCCAACAATGACATTTTCCTTAAAATGTGAAGGATGACAAGAAAGTGAGGTGACCATGTTCCACTCATGTTGGCTTTACTTCCAACTTTAATCATTCCCATTTTGTCTCATTTCTAGTGTAATATTTTGGAAAAACAATGACATAAATATTTACAGTTGTTATATGTGCAAGGTAGTAAAGAGACTTGAAGTTGTTCAAAGTGTTTTATTGTATGTGACAAGTATCTAATCTAGGACAGTGATTAAAACTTTTGAAGCGTTAGTTTTTTTTAAGGAAAGAAACTTGCCTTCGTTTCAAGAGAATTGAATAGAATATAAGTCTAGGGAGGAGGAAGTGAGAAAAAACAAAAAAACCTAAATACATATTTGTCACAAAGCAGCCTAATTGAAAAGGTTGAGAAATGACAAGCTAAACTCCGTCGAAGCGTTGCTTTGGAGGCAACGATTATTCCTTTCAAATCAAAGAACTAGCACCATATGAGAAGGAGACAGAACCTCAACTAGTCTTCTACTAGTCTTCTCTCCGCACTCGAGAATTTATGATGTTCCAAGGCCCCCAACGCAAAGGAAACCAAATTTTATTTACAGAGGAGAGAAAGTACGACCACCCTACACAAGAGAACTCGCAACTACCAAAAATGTGATCATGAGATTCCGTGTACATCTCATAGAGAAAGCAATTAGTGTCCACTAGAATGCCCATACGAGCCAATCTATCTCTAGTGGGAAGTCTATTTCGAACTTGAATCCATCCAAATATTGACATCCTAGGGGGGATATTCTGATGCCAAAGGAACGTGTGATACCTATCTTGGATGCCTCCGAAACAAGTAGCCGATAGAGAGACTATGTTGAAAAAAAGCCCTCTTTGGTCCACCTTCAGAAAATTATGTTTGCCCCTGTGCTTGTTGGATGGCCTTTAGGTCTGTTTGAAGGTTTAGCTACCCAACCCAAGAATAAGTCTCACTGGTCTCTAAGTCTGGCATTTAAAATGGAGATGTTCGGGTGCATGGCCCATTGGAAGATGTTGTGATACCTATCTGACAAGCGTTCTCCATCACTCTATGGGTCTTTCCACAGCTTGATGTTTGTGCCTTCACCCACATGATCTCGGATACTAGAAATGAAAATTGGCAGTAGCTTAACAATGCCTTTCCACACCGGAGAAAGGTTCTGTACTCTCCAAGTTTTCGACCGACCTCGTCCTTCTCCAAGTGTTGCAGTCACAACCAAAATCCTCAGTAATTTCATCATGTGAACCAACTTCTAAAGCCAGGAGCCAAGTCTAGCTAGGTTATGTGCTTGTAGCTTGAGAATCACCCGACTACCATCTTCCTTACGGCAGGTTACATGATCCCAACGAACTATGTGCTTGAAGCATTAGTTTTTGATAATTGGATCAATATTTTTTGCTTTGCTTGGCCCAATTGTATTTGCCTACTCCTTTGTGAAATGCAAAAAAAACAAACCATAAAAATAGCAAATTTAGAGCCATCTAATGCTTGAGAGTAATGGATGGGGTTGTAAAGACAGGAAGTATATTTCATTAATCTTTTGTGGCCCATGGATTGGTTGGGCTCTTGCTCCTTCTATAGGCTCACTCAGTCACTTAAACCAATTGGGCTACAATGATAATCTCAGAATTAATCTTTGAAGAGTGAACCAAAAGGAGAATGATGGATAACAATGAATTAATGAAGAACAAACACGCATACAACACTAAAATAACAACTTTGGTTTATAGAATCACAACAAGCTGAAGAAAGTAAAGCAAAGCTCAAAGATGAAATCATTATTCATCTGGTGACAATGACTTCTGTTCTGAACTGTTTGGATCCTGGAATTGTACTCCAGTTTGCACCACTTCAAATGACTTCTCAAAGACTGCATATTCTATGATATCAGATTCTGCTTTCTCCAGAGGGAAAGGAACTTCTTTCATTTGTTCCACATCTGTTATTTGCTCTCCTATAATTACATTTTTTACAGTCTCAAAATCGAAGTTTTCTACTTGATGTTGTTCTGGAATTGCTGCTTGTTTCTGAGAAATTGGAGGTTTTTCATCTTCAAATTTGATCTCCTCCACAGGTTGTTGTATTTCAGTAATTACTGTTTCTATTTCAGATCCAACTTTGTCCACATACTCTTCTGCCTTTGATTTCTCTTCTTGCTCCTGAGAAATTTGAGGTGTTGAAGCATCGACTTCAATCCTCTCCAGAGGTTGTTCTTGCACAGATTTGTCTAGGACTGTAGTGGGCTCAGCAATTACTGTTTCTTGTACAAATTCAACTTTCTCCATATGTTGGTTTGGAGCTATAGCTGGCTTCTCCACTATATCCTGTGAGTTTGATTTCTCTTCTCCTTTGTGAGAAATTTGAGGTTTTTCATCTTCAAGTTCAACCTTCTTGGAAATTTGATCTTCCTCAGGTTGCTCAATCACTGTAGTTGATGTCTTGACAATTACTATATCTGATCCAGATTCAACTTTCTCTACAGATTGCTCTGCAACTAAAACTGGCTTCTCCAGATACTCCACTGCCTTTAATTGCTCTGCTTCTTTATGAGAAATTTGAGGTGTTGCCGAGTCCAGTTCAACATCCTCCCCATATTGCTTTTGCGTAGGTTGTTCTTTGGCTGCAATTCCTGTTTTTAACTCAGCAATTAGAGATTGCTTTGCAACTATAGCTGGGTTTAGTTTCTCTTCTTCTCTACGTGAATCATCAAGTTCAACTTTATCCGCAGATTGATCTTCGGCTGCAATTGATAACCCAGCAATTACAGTTCCTTCTTCAGAATCAACTTTGACAACAGATTCTTTTGCAATTACAACTGAGTTCTCCAACAAGTCCACTTCCTTCGGTTCTTCTTCTTCTTTGGTTTCCACCTATGTTAGCAAAAACTGTTCTTAGTTTGCTCCTAATGTATCTAGCATTGCATGCTTTGAATTGTACCTTTTTTGCAGTCTCTTCATTTTCTTCTGTTGTTGCAGGATGTTCGACTTGCTCTGCAGGGTGTTCCACCTTGGGTTGCTCCAATGGAGGTTTTGCCTCTCCAGCTTCGGTCTAAGCAGTCAAGTACTTTGCATTTAAGTATAACTCAACGTAATCACATATAATTTCTTCGCAAAAGAGCAACAAAAGAAGGTTATAACTTATAAGGATAGAAGCGAAACATTTCAACCAATCTGATGGTTTTTTCTGAAGTTGTCATTATGTCGAACATATTATAGGCAGAATCATTAACATGGAGAAAAATCATGCATTTGTTGCTTCACCTCTCTCATTAAAACGCCGAGAGACTTCCGGTTATTCTCCCCTTCTTCGCCACCACCATCGCCAGTTACTCCTGCTTCCTTTGCGTCATCCACGGCCTCCTTCTCCTCCTGCTTCTGCTCGGCCTCGCCGATCTTCGTGATCTCCGCAGGTTCCTCCAGCGTAAGAGGTGCTCGCTCTCCCCCATTCACTGCCTTGGACTTAGAAGCACACGCACCCATCTATCTCCCTCCCCGCCTCTCTTTCTCTCTCCGCCCAGGAAGAGTATGGCGTAGAAGAGGAAAGAGAAAGAGGATAAGAAGACAGGAGATGGCGATGGAGGAGCGGATACGGATCGGCACAAATGAAGCCTCCAAAAAGCCTTGGTTTCAGGGGACTTCCCCCACTCCGGCTTTTGTTCTGCATGCTTGGCAGCACCAGCATCCACATCTGGAATCTGGGCTCCACGGCGTGTCGCGATGCGCGCATCGTCTCGAGTGGTGCGAGCATATGTTTTGCTGGGAGAGGATGTAAAGGTGTCGAGCGAGTTCTTCTACCGAGGCGGCAGATGGAGGCTGTGATGAGCAGTACCGCGTTTTGGATAAAGAAAGGCGGGCGTGGGGTCGCGTGGTGGCCGGACAACTCGAGATATCCGCCATTGTTGCCGGTGAGAGCGCAAAGTGGGTCACACATTTCCTCGAGCATCATTCCACTCCGTCAGCGGCGAGTGAGGAGCTGATGATGGCGAACGAACGGGGTAGCGTGTTCTCTGTGTTGCTGGCCGTAGGAAGGTTGCATACAAAAGCAGAGGTCCACGTGTATTTTAAAATCAAAAGAAGTTGAAATTTAAAATCAAAATGGGAAAATGTAAAAAAAATACGTCTGAAATTTTCTTGCAGCTACTAAAATATTTTTAATATTTTTTTGGATCAAAAATATCTCTTACATTATGAATTAGGTACAAAAATGTTCTTATATGTAAGCGATATTAGTTGAGAGATAACGGAATTGACGTGGCTGATGACTGGGACTGATGACGTGGACATCTGACGCGCATGCGGGCCAAGACATTTTCTTACGGGTATTAAAATGCCCCTGATGTTTTCTCACGGGTACTAAAATGTCCCTAACGTTTTCTCATAGGTACAAAAATACCCCTAACGTTTTCTCGCGAGTACTAAAATATCTCTAACGTTTGTTTTGGACCTAAAATACCTCTGAGGTTATTAAAAATGATACAAAAATGACATCATATTAATTTTTTGTTTAGTGAGACTTAACGGAAATGTCATTGATGCTGATAAAGATGTCGACTTTACACGTGATGCATATGTAGAGAGCAACTTGCCACGTAAATGACACATAATAAATCGAAAACTGCAAAATTTGGTTTGGTTTCAAATCAATTTTTTAATTAATCGAATTTTTAATTTTTTTTATTCATCCTTACGATTGCGTGGTAAGTTGCTCACTGCATATGCGCCACATGTAAAGTCAATATTTTTGTCAGCATCTATGACATCTTTGTTAAGTCTCACCTAATAAAAATTAGTCTGATGTTATTTTTATATCATTTTCAATAACCTCGGAAGTATTTTAGGTCTAAAATAAATGTTAGAGGTATTTTAGTACTCACGAGAAAACGTTAGAGGTATTTTTGTACCCGTGAGAAAATATTAGGGACATTTTAGTACCCGTGAGAAAACGTAAGGGCATTTTAGTACCCGTAAGAAAATGTTTTGGCTCGCATGCGCGTCAGATGTCCACGTCATCCGTCTCAGTCATCAGTCACGTCAATTTCGTTATCTTTCAACTAACATCGTTTATCTATATGATCATTTTTGTATCCAATTCATAACGTGGGGAGTATTTTTGATTCAAAAAAAATATTAAAAATATTTTAGTATCCGTGAGAAAATGTCAGGACATTTTTGTACATTTTTCCTATCAAAATAGGAGTCTATGCGAGAACGAGATTAATTTCAATAACTATAAATTTAATTGATTAATTTCGGCAAGCTTTTAGATTCGTGCCTGAGCAGAAACGTCTATCTCTGAGATGTGTGCCATGATGGAGGACGGACCAGCTGTGATCGGAAGGGTAGAAGTCAGGGCCGAGGGTCGGTGGGCGGCCCTGCGGAGTGCGGAGTAGTAGGGAGCTTCTTTTGGTAGGACGAACTCGCGATAGCCCGTGGCGATGCCGAGGGCTTCGGGCCACGCCACGCCCGTCCGCAGATCGATTGCGCCCCACTGGTTAAATTGAATCGATACATCTCCGCCCTCGCAGTTCTTCTCGTCATCTGGATTCCCGGAGGAAATCATGCAAGCGCTTGTCCCGAAGAGCGTCTCGATCGCGCGGGTCCCTTTCTGTCGCCCCCCGCAGGGAATCTCTTCGTTCCATTCCACCTCGATTGCTCTCGCCAAATGGAAGTCCAAATGGGAGGATTGTAAGGTCAACTTTCCCGGCCCCTTCTTGCTCGATCTTATGTATATAGCAACTAACTACTCGTTTCTTGTCTTTTTACTCTCTTTTTTCTTTTTGCATGATGCTGTGATTTGGTTCTCTTGTCTGTTGGGCTATTCTCTTTGAAGTAAAGGCCTAGAATTTAAACCTATATGACAAATTGTGCCTTGCCGCAAGCGAAAACTGAGTGACTTTGATATGGAAAAGGAATTATGTTAAGCTGTATTTTAGTGAGAAGCTATTGTCATTGTGATTGATAATCAAATATAGCTTGTTGAAGGTCTGGAAAATTTGAGAACTTTTATAATACTTTTGAGTTTGAGGTGACAAACTCCATGAGACGACCTTGAAGAAACCATCAAAGAACTTATAAGGTTGGTATAGGATGTCTGAAGCTCTTTTTTTTTTTCTCTAAAAAAATTAAATTCAAGACTGTCGACAAATAACCTAGAATCTCCATCCAACTAATCTCGAACCTGGAAGACTATACTAGATGCCACATAGAGCACTTAGTTTTTTTATTGCCTAAGCTTCACTATGGCATGATAAGGTCAGACAATGATTTTCTCGAGAGTAAGAGCCGACCGAAGTCCTTAGCTGCGGATGGTTAAGTGAGACATTGAGAAAGCACAAATTGATCGGGTGAGTTCTGTATGGTCCTGACTGAGATCTTCAGGAAAGCCCCTTGGGGTTTGGCCATTCGAAGCTCCCTCCAAAGACTAAGTCAGAGCTAAGGAGTGATTCAGGTGGAAAAATTATAGAGTTCAGAGAACGGTCCAAGTTGCCTTCAGCAGCCTTCTATACTTGCCATGTTGTAACTGTTGTTTGAGGCACACTTGGACTGTCTGAAGGGCCTACTTCTTGGGCCACCTGATAGGTCTGCCAAATCTATACTGATCAAAGAGTGTAAGGCATGCCTTTGTTAACTGTCTAAACCTTGCTCTAGATGAAGCTTGAAGCCTTGAACTTTTCCTTGTTGAGACTCACTAGATTTTTCTAAGAAAAAATATTTCCTATTGGCTGATTATTTGATGTTTACTAGTAGTGCATTGGCCATTAGCTAAATATGTCCAAACTTCAAAGCCATTATGATCATTCTAAACTTGTGGACTCACATGTCTTGATGAGTTTGTTTTAATGTGCTAGAGGCATCTGTTATGCTCTAGCAGAAGCTGATATGCTTAGTTTATACAATATCATTTATTTTATACAAAATACTTATTGGACTGTCTGAAGGGCCTACTTCTTGGGCCACCTGATAGGTCTGCCAAATCTATACTGATCAAAGAGTGTAAGGCATGCCTTTGTTAACTGTCTAAACATTGCTCTAAATGAAGCTTGAAGCCTTGAACTTTTCCGTGTTGAGACTCACTAGATTTTTCTAAGAAAAAATATTTCTTATTGGCTGATTATTTGATGTTTACTAGTAGTGCATTGGCCATTAGCTAAATATGTCCAAACTTCAAAGCCATTATTATGATCATTCTAAAGTTGTGGACTCACATGTCTTGATGAGTTTGTTTTAATGTGCTAGAGGCATCTGTTATGCTCTAGCAGAAGCTGATATGCTTAGTTTATACAATATCATTTATTTTATACAAAATACTTATTGTAGACAAATTTTTTTCAGGCTGAAAAAAGTGGACCAAAGCCATCAAAGGTATGATCAAAGGCTTTCATGTTCTCATGCTTCAATTTATAGTATACCACTGAATCTAGGTGAAAAATGTCTATAGAGGGTTGGTTACTGGACTGGTCACCTGATTTGCAGAATTCATGATATTTGGTCTTATTGTTGTGAGTTGAAGCATTTAGTTTAATAATTAGATGATGAGATGAATCTTTTACTTAGTTTTGATTGGCTAATTTACTTGTAGGACACTTCTCATAAAAAAAGGGTGACCTACTGTACTGTACGAAGCTCGAAGCTTTGAACTTTCCTTGTTGAGACTCACTAGATATTTCTAAAAAAAATTATTTCCTATTGGCTGATTATTTGATGTTTACTAGTAGTGCATTGGCCATTAGCTAAATATGTCCAAACTTCAAATCCATTATGATCGTTCTAAACATGTGGACTTACATGTCTTGATGAGTTTGTTTTAATGTGCTAGAGGCATCTGTTATGCTCTAGCAGAAGCTGATATGCTTAGTTGATACAATATCGTTTATTTTTACAAAATACTCATTCCAGATAGTTTTTTTCAGGCTGGAAAAAGTGGGCCAAAGCCATCAAAGGTATGATCAAAGGCTTTCATGTTCTAATGCTTCAATTTATAGTATACCACTGAATCTAGGTGAAAAATGTCTATAGAGGGTTGGTTACTGGACTGGTCACCTGATTTGCAGAATTCATGATATTTGGTCTTATTGTTGTGAGTTGAAGCATTTAGTTTAATAATTAGATGGCGAGATGGATCTTTTACTTAGTTTTGAATGGCTAATTTACTTGTAGGACACTTCTCATAAAAAGACCTAGTGTATGAAGCAATTCCACTTTTGTGGGCTGTGGGGAGGGGCAATGCACGCAGCCTTCCCTTTGCTTTTTTTTTTGCAAAGAGACTATTTTCGTGAGACTCTATACGCGGCTCGAATCCATGACCTCTAGGTCACAAGTGGGAAACTTTACCGTTACACCAAAGCCACCCTCTTGTAGGACACTTCTCATAATTATAAAAAATATTTTTGTATCTTACATTATGAATTGTAAGAGGGTGCATTAAACATAGAAGATGCAAGATGAAGAGATGGATCTTTTACTTAGTTTTGCTTGACTAATTTACTTGTAGGAAAGTTCTCATCATTCAAAATTCTTTTTTTATCTAACATTATGAACTGTAAGGGTGCATTAAACATACAAGGCACAACAACTTAGTTCCCTGACTAATACACTTTTAGGACATTTTTATAGGATAACTCTTATTGTCTACAAGTTATTTTAAATGGAAAAGATAATGCGGTAGGTACCAGTATAAGCTGCAACTACAACCTATTAACTTCATTCAGAATTTCTAACTCAATGATTTTGACAGACATACATGAGATATGCAGTTCGCCAAAAACGTGCTGAAATAAAGAAAGCTCTTAAAGAGTATCTTCTATATGGGAAGACATCCAATCCCCATTTTCAGGTGTGGTATATCTTCTCTTAGAATCTTGGGCTTGTAGGTTTCTGTCATTATATTTCTATCTCATTGCTTTCTGCTTATCAGTTATTTTGGTAGAATACTTGTTTAATGAATTTAAATCCCATACTTCTGGGTACTCTATTTCGTGTTAAAAAACGCTCTCAATGCTTTAATCTGCTTGACATTTGGCATTTTATATTAGGCTGAAAACTCATATGGGTGTGCTGATGGAGCCTGCAAAAGGTTCAAAGTTGATGGCACTGCTTATGGCTTTAATGACACCTCAACATCTAGGAACTTTCGAAAAGCCAAATCTCACAGTTCATCATACCAAGGAAAACACAACCGTGGCAGGAACAAAAGTGAGTTACTTTTTGGACGGTTTCATATCTGAACTGGGATCCTTAGTAGTCAAATTTTGTCTCAGTGAATTTCATCCATGTTTTTTCCCTCCAAAATATGGAGTATGGCTCTTGCTAGTGGGGTCAGGGAGGGGGAGTCAAATATACAGTATTTGTTTCATAAATCATAAGCAAAGAGGTTGTTTTATACTTGAACCTATAGTCAATGAATTGTCAATCTTCACTTTCTTGAAGATCCATATAATACTTCCATTTTAGTTATAAAAAATTCTGACTGACGCCACTGACCCTTTCGTGATCAAGAAGCCAAGAACATCAAATTTCTTGATCTGTAGTTTTTTATAAATCAATTTGAAGCCCCAAAGTATTTGAAATCCTTCCCTTGATTCTTTTAGGATGTTGACATAGTGGTAGTAGCACTAATGGTAAGGTGGTAAAATAATAACAGCCTGGCATACTGGCATCAGTGTTAATAGAAGTAACAACAGAGAGTGGTAATATCTGTTGCAATTTTGGCTTCGTTCCTGGTGGCCAAGTGGTTTTTCTATATGGTCATAGTGGCGATACTGTTAACCAAACTGGCAGTGCTGATGGTTGCAGTATCAGTGGTGGCAAAAATTTGCAGAAACAATGATTGTGTTTGTAGAAAACTAGAAATTTATTTGATCCTTGCATATTCTGTTCATGGGCTTTTGCAACTCTGTGGTAGAAGGGTTTGTTTTTGGAATATTGTTACAGTAGTTGTCTTACTAGTATGTTGTCAACCTTGGTCGACATGATTGACACTTTAATGTGGGAGTCCTTTTTTCCCTTTTGATTTTAATTTTGTCAAACAATACACTTTTATGTATCTTGCATGTTATGCTTTAAAGCTGAATGAATATTCTTATATAGGCTGGCAGACAAGGAAGAGCTTTTTTGATGAAGATTATTATGAACATCCAGAGATGATATATGAAACTTTCTTTGGTAGATTCAAAGATTTTACGTGGTCTTATGAGCCAGGGGAGGATTTTCATTTTGGTGACTCACAAAAGCAATTCAAATGGAAGGATGAATACAGATGGGAAAAAACTCAGAGTAGATGGAGTGAAAGTGATGAGAGTAGATGGAGTGGAAGTGATGATGAGGATGAATCCACTGATGTAGGCTCACATGCACACAGGGTTACTCTTGGATTGCCACCAAATGGCCCCTTGAAGTTAGATGATGTCAAAAGCGCGTAAGATTTGTCCGCATATCTTCATTTAACCTCTTCTTCTATATTCTATTTTACTTCACCATACTACTGTTGCATGCAGTTTCCGGTTATCTGCTTTCAAGTGGCATCCTGACAAGCATCAAGGCCCTTCACAGGTCGGTAGTGCTTCCTTGAAATCTTGGTGATACACTTCTATGAATCAAGACAATGACTTGAATCTAGTAATGGGCCTTTAGTCGATCTATTGATGGATGCTGGTTGCCTATATTTTTTTCACTCAAATGATTGATACAGCAATATTGATCATTTTGATAAGTATTTCCCGCATTAACATAATATATGCTTTTTAGAAATAGTTGGTTGACTGCAACTATCCCTATTCTCCTTTTCTATGTGATATACCGATTATCTAGAACTATAAAGTGCAAGGTAGAGCTTATGCAAATGGGCAGAATTTGGAAAGCTGGGGAAGCAAAACATTTTTTAGCCTAAGATAAATGGACTTCAACATGCAGTCTCTCATTTGTAATCATTCTTGCCTATAGCTTTATAGCCTCTTATGTTCCTTCCCTTGGCTCCTATAATTGAAATCTTACTGATATCTTTAGATGTATTTTTTATCTAATTCCTTCTAAGAATTGAAAGTGGCTGAAGCATATGCAGATCCAGGCACATCAAACTATCAAAGTTAAATGGAATTAATAATCACAGAAATTATAAACGTGTCCCACAAGAGGAAATTAATATAAGGTTTATATTATTTTCATCAATTAATATCATATCATTTTGATGCAGGCTATGGCAACTGAGAAATTCAAGCTATGTGTTGATGCTTACAATTCACTATGCAGTGTCCTCAAAACCGCATAAGATGAGACAACACTGATCTATTTAAACAACTCAAACGAAGTTAATTCAAGTGTAAAGTTGTAACTCCCCGAGTATCTATTCATTTAATTATTTCCTCCCTAGATTTAGATTATCGTGTAATAAGCTGCAAATTTACTTGCAGACTTACATTCAGGTAGGACAAAATTGATAACCCTTGTTAATTCCAAATTTGTACATTACATTATTGCAAGAATCTCGATTTAATTTTTTAACCCATGCAGAGTGGAGGCATTCTGATGTTCTCCGCCTTACGTCATTTTCGTGCCTGTAAATTTCCATTTCTGTTTGTGTGTGCCTTTGGCATTAGCTCGCAAGATATTCGGCATTGAGGGAACTTGGATTATTCGGCATTCAGAAGATGAATTATCACTATTTTTGCAATTAAATATGGTAATATGGATTATTTTGTATAAATATTCAGCAATCTGTATAGGTTAGCTCATACCAAATGCCTGGTTTGAAATTTGAAGGGTAAAAAAGAATGAGAGAAAATATGCTCTTTTTTATGCGAAAAATATTTTCTAAGAGCAGAAAGAAACTTAGTTTATTTTCAATTATATTTATTTGATTACCTATTATTTATTTATTTTAAAATAAAAATTTATATTTGTTTCATTTTCTCCCTTCCTTTTTTTTCAAATTTCTTCATTCAAACTGACTTTTCTTCTATTGTTATTTTAATTATTTTCAATAATTTGTTACTCTAAATATACTAACATAAAGTTAAGAATGAGCTATAATTATTTTTAATTAAAATTAAAAATTTAATTAAAATAGGAAGTATTATAGCAATTAACTCATAAATATTTATGATAACTTCATATTTAGAGCAGCACGCCAGCACATACGAAAATGAATAAGTTTCTAGGGTATATCAAATGTGCCAACGAGAAAAATATACGTGTTACAGGGCCCACACAAAAACTGCTGACATGGCGTTATTAAGCTTCTGCCATTAAGCTATATTAGCCTTGGGCCCCAATGGGCTACCGTCCTTATTTTGGATGTAGGCTTTATAATAACCCGGCTCTCAGGTTCCGTTAACATCTCATCTCGACGAGGAGCGGCAAAGGCAGCCGAAGGGGGAGAAGAAGGGTTTTGGAAGTGAGGAAAGACGATGGCGACCGAAGAGGATAGCGCGGTGAAGGAGCCTCTCGATCTCATAAGGCTCAGCCTGGATGAGCGCATCTACGTCAAACTCCGCTCCGACCGCGAGCTCCGAGGAAAGCTCCACGTGCGTAGGAAAATCACGCCTTTCTCTCTCCCTTGTGTCTCAACGTATTTTATCGATCGCTACCACATGGATCTCGTCCTTATGCTTTAATATTAACTTTTTTCCAACCTCTGTAAGAAATCTAGGGTTAGTGTTTACAAGATGTTTCTTTTATAAGTTTTAATATAGGTTAGGGTTCTGTCTTCGTCATTGTCCTGTTGGTTTATCTTAATTGGAAACCATGGTTCTGAAATATTTTTTCCAAAGCGGGATTTTTTTTTTCTTATGCCTTTTATTAAGGGTTTTTAAATTGAAACCTCGACGAAAACCCTGTACTAAATAGTATGCTTCTCCAGAAAGTGAATCCTTACGGTTTCCAGGCTTCTGGAGCCAATCTATGTCTTGTGCATCTGAATTCTTTACAGTGCATTAAAACGAATCGTTTTGGAACCCTCCAATCCTGCTGAAGAACTTTATAGTTTCGTGAGGTCTCTGTCCTAACTATTAGTTACAATTGAAGAAATGTTTTGTATGATCAATGCTGCACGAGGGCCCATTGATATGTTCAAATTATGCATGTGAGCTACTGATGTATGATTCAACTGAAATTTTGAAATTCGTCTAATATTCGTGATTAAGTTTTAATAGCATAAATTATATGTATGGTAGAGTTGTCACTACTCTTTACTTCTTTAGGACTAACGGAGACATATGCTGCCTTGAGTTCTTTTCTTGTCAATTATTTGTGCACTTTATTGACAATATGATAAACTAGTTATATATGTTATTTCCCTAATCACACAAATTTAATTAACCAGTTTAGGTATGATGTTTACTTGATAATTGATACTAAACTCTATAGTTGGAAACAAACACTTCAAACTAGAGGCTATACAATAAGCTGAACTGAAGCTGTGTATATAAGTGTAATTTTAGCATTGCGGCGAAGAGGATCAGCATCACCATTATTGCTGGCTTGATCTTGACACTATGTCTGAATTGAGACTTAAGAATAGTTGTTGCTCTAAGGCTAGTTTTACACAATTATGTCTTTATTTTCCCTTTTCTTTGCTACTTTCACACAAGTTTTACACTATATTTGTCCCTAATGATCAATTAGTTTTATCTCTACACTTTGTTTTTGAAGTAGAAACATCAGGATTTTCTGTTGATTTTTTCTTCTTAATGGACGCATTAAATAAATTCTTAGCAGTTGTTGTTACTTGTTGCTTTTGTACTTTTCTGAATTTACAGTTGGATCATGGCATCCTAATGTTCTTTGTCCTGCTCTATTTGTCTTTAATGTAATAATGTCAGTTATGACTTCTCTTCCTTTTCTTTCAGGCTTATGATCAGCATTTAAACATGATACTTGGAGATGTAGAAGAGATAATAACTACTGTGGAAATTGATGATGAGACCTATGAAGAAATTGTTCGGGTAAGCTGCTTCTACTTGTATCTGCTTCCCTTCCCATTTTCAACAGTGTCATAATAAGTTAATAACTGATCTAGTGTCTAATGAATTAGTTTCAACAGTAATAGTTAATAAACTGCTCTAATATCTGATGAATTAATTATGTGAAGGGGCAAAGTTGCCTGAGTTCATTGATTCTGGTTTAATATGCTATGTAGAAAATTAACAGTTTTGCTCATTTGGTTTTAATCTGTTTTGTTACAATCCAGATGGCACAAGCATTGGTTTTGAGGAAAAATGAGGGCTGTCATCTTATTTCTATTTGTATTTTTGTTAGTTTTAAATCTTGTAAAAGAATCTAAACTTCAGAAAAACTTTGTTTTAAAGCAATGTTACATGTCTAAGTCTAAGTCCTATGCCCCAAAATCATCATAAAAAGGAAAAAATGCACAATTAAAATACAACAGAAGCTATAAGCCGAATTGGGGTTAGTGAGGAAAATTAGCTACATCTTGAGGCCCTAGTAGTTGAAGCTAGGTCATGTGGAGTAGCAAAAAATGTAGACAGGGTGCTTCTGCTCAGCGTGCGCTAGATTGACCTTTTCACCACAGTTCTTGACGAACTAGGGATGGTCTTCATCTCCTGCTATTGACACATATATAGGATAATCCTTTCTTATGTCCTCCATGTACTTCGGTTCTGCTTGTTATTGCTTTAGCTTTTTTAGTTATGACAAATTAGCTTTAGAAAGCACTTCCAATTCTTTGAAAAATGGCTTTAGGAACACAACATTTGGTGTTAAGCACTTTAAGTATGCATTTACCCGATATAAATTTTTCCTTCAAAGTGTTTATTAGCTTTAAAGCACTTTGTTAAAGCATTCCCAAATGGAGCCTTGATGCGGTAGCATAACTGCAGGTTTTAGGTTGAAGGAAAGGGAGAGGGGAAAAGAGGGATTTGGAGAAAACAAATTTTGTAATTGGTTTTATCCTAAATAGACAAAAAATCATCCTTGCTATTGGACATATTGTGGTTGAGGTTGGTCACAAGTTGAAGCTCTCTGTTCCTTTGAGTTTGAGCTACAATATATCTAGATTTTCAAGCTTTTCACGATGTGAAGTAGTCATGCCTTTCCAAACCAGAGCTCATCTATATATGTGATTATGCTTGGACAACTTGGCAATTTATACAATCACTAACAGTTGCAACTTTTTTCTCCTAAGACAATAAACCTAATGTTCTTCCTAATTAGATTAAGATACTGGACGGCCATGTCTCAAAATATATCCGAGATATTAAGGACTTTTTATGCTATTACATCTGTTTAGTTATGCACATGAAAATTTAATTCCTATGGTTCTAATTTAATTTATTTTTACCTTCAATGAACAACTCTCTTTCAACTTGTTCTTATACAGACAACGAGACGAACTGTTCCATTTCTTTTTGTTCGAGGCGATGGAGTTATTTTAGTTTCTCCACCCCTGCGGACAGCATGATAGCTCAAAGAAGATGCCTTCATTATGCAATCTCTTTATTAGTGACTATTTCAATTGAATGATCTATATAATTGCATGTATCTTAGGCATGGTAAAATTTGTGATCCTTTGTTTGGACACTTCTCCCGCTTTAGTTGTGTATCTCTTCATTATTATATGGATATTTATGGTTTTAAGCATGTTCTATTAGCATACTTCCCATTTATTAAAGATGGCTTCTGAGCAATCATTGGACAAACAAGCAATTGTGGTTGTCTCGATGTTTGACGCCTGTTAAAGCATCTTATCTTATTAGGTTTGATTATTTTTATCAATCTTTGAACTGATTTTGGTGTATTTTCTGGGAATTAATTTTTGTTGCTTGGTTTCTCCTTTGCCTGTGGATGCTCAATCTTGCTTTGCCAGGCTCAAGTGGTCCACTTAATTGTATTTTTAAGAAAAGAAATTCAAGTTGGCATTCTAAAAAATTACGGTTCTGCTTGATTAACCAAAATTTATGTTTATTATATAAATTACATGAAGCCTTAGCTATTAAGACCTGTTTGATTGACATGATAAGTTATATTTTTCATTAATTAATTTTTGATATGTAAATCAAATGAGTTTGATTCATATGGAAAGTGTAAGTTCTGGAAAATTAATTTTTCACGTGTTTGATTGAGATTGGTATTTCTCAAAAAGTAGGCATTTGATCAATATTTTTAAAAAAGATGATATTTTTACTATATAATTATATTTTTACTTTTTTATATAAAATAAGAAACTAGCATATAAACAAAAGCATCTATTTTTTTCCAAATTATCATAACAAAGTCAACATAAATTAAAAATTCAGTTCAAAACCAAATGGAGAGTAAACTTTATGAGAGAGAAAAAGAAAAAGAAAAAATTCCAGGCGAACCTTCTAACAAGTGCGCGTTCAACACGAATACACGATGATGGTTTACAGGTTCCCTACTCATAAATAAAACCAAAAACAATGTTTTCTAAATCTAAAAGACTAAAACTATTCGAGGAGTACTGCATGCGCAAATTATGAAACGAGACTGGAAGATACGTTAGGAATATTACTCCACATATGCTGCTTTTGAAAATGAGCGGGCTAAGTCAAGGGAGATAGCGGGTTGGCAACTCATGCAAGCGACGTTGTTGCCAATTTAATAAAGAGATCAGAGAATAGAGTTGTGTTGTGTGTGACCACAACGCACCACGTTCATCCACATCACCTTTTCTTTTGAAAGCCCCACTATAGTATCCTCACGCACGACTGGGCATTACATTTTATGTTATGCTATTTGTAGAATAGATAGCAAATAAATATCACGATGCTCCACTAACACCAACTTTTGCCAACCGTATGACAACTTATTTTTATAAGGGAAAATGAATCAATCTAATATAAATTATAGTGAAATTAACGTCAGTTATATCACAACATCAAATTATTATTAATGAAATTATTAGTTGCCGAGGTAGCGTTACAATCAACAATTAATATATTAATTTTTAATATTCATATGAATAATTTAACTACGAAAATTTAAAAAATACATAAAAAAATTCTAACTCGACATTCATCTTCACTTGAACTCTCATACTATATGCTTATTAATACGACTTCACAATATAATATGGCGTCTCAGTCAATAATTATAGCGGATTGTCAAGTTATATTACTGAGCAGTAGTACGAGAGTTCAAGTGAAAATGAATATTGGATTATGATTTTGTGTGTTTTTTAATTTTTAACTTCTGACCTGTGTATATGAGTATTAAAATTAATATATTAAGTGTTGACTAGATTGTCACGTCGGTAACTAACAATTTCATTAATTTAAATTCGTTAATTTCGTTATATTTTAGATTAGATTCTTTTCTCTTTTTATAATTGTAAGCTTCATTAATATTCTCCAACTTTTGAAGAAGGCTATACAACGACATAAAAGTATGCCAGGCCATTCGAATCATAATTAGGGTAGTAAGAAATAATTAATTGCATATGTGGAAATTTGAAACACGAGCTCATCATATATTATAAAACCCTTTTTGTTTAATATTCCATGATCATGTTTACATAAAAATCCTTTCAGTAATTTTACATCCGAATCAAAATGAATGGGGAACCGGGTCGAGCACTTCTTTCTTCAATCCATGCTAACCCGAATTTTCGGTTCGAATACCGACGGTGAGCATACCGCTTCACTCTTTCTTACTGCATATTCAAGATGAGTAGAAGACTGAAGATTTGAACCCGCGGCTTTGCGCCCTCTTCGATCGATCGTGGCGGGGGAGGTGAAGAGATCCTCCTTCGTCTCCTCCGCCAACCCGGTCATAGCTCCTATAAATACCCCTCCTCCTTAACCACCCTCCATCATCGCGTCAAAATCCATTCAACTGGCATCGATCACTCTTCCCCTTCTCTCTAGCTAAATCCAATCCCTCGGCGTTCGGTCGATCGCTTCGTCGAGGTAATAGCGGTGACGCCGTGATGCCTTTCTCCGGATTCGTTTTTGTCTTCTTGCTCTTGATCCTTCTGAAGTTTTCTTATTGGGGACAAAGGTTGCGGATTCAATTTCTTGCTCGATTGTGTGGCTTTCTCTTTTGCTTCAGTCGATGGTTTGCAAGGGATTATAGATTTTTGGTTGTTCAATGTGATTTGAGATGGCTCTCGATCTTGAGATCATTGTGTTGGGCGTATGATTTCCGTCTTTTTTGGTGAGAAATTGATAGGTTTTGCCTGATAGCAATGTGCCAGATTGGGCTTAATTGGAATCTCTGTTAATTCCGCTGATTCTGTGTCGAAATGAAATTTATAAGTGTTAATTTCGGAATCTCAACTGTTCGTAAATTTTCAGGGTAGGAATGTCCTCAGTAGAACCTTGCAAGTGTGTTGGATCCGTTCTTGCTTTGAATTAATAAATTTCCATTTATAGACTGCTGAGTAACGAAGTTCCTCCAACTGCTAATTTCCCTCTATAAGAAATTAAGAATTTCTTAATTAATTACTCAGGAATTTTTTTTAATACGAATAAGCTCAATTAGTGCTCTAACATGTCGTTACCCACTATTTTATAATAGAAATATGAGTGAAGAAACTCAGAAGGAGAAACGTACAAGTACAACTCCACAATTGAATGAAAGGATTTTATCATCGTTGTCCAGGAGATCAGTAGCTGCACATCCTTGGCATGATCTTGAAATAGGTAGGTACCTGATATTAAAAGATCAGTAACATTTGCATATACTTTGCATCTTGTTTTTTCTGACTAAACCTTATGTGTGTGCAGGTCCTGGTGCCCCTGCTGTGTTCAATGTTGTAAGTATTCTTCATTTCTATGGATACCAAATATCGAAGGACATGAAATAAAAGCACATATGAGAGATGAAATCTTGTTATACCCGACAGATGAGAACTGATGCCCAAGTATTTGACACCGACATTTGTGCCATCAATATTAGTGAAAATACTCAGTATAAAGGACTGGGAAAGTAGTAATGGTCATGATGAACAAGTCAAACATATCATCAATCTGTTTCTGATTTACTAATTAGTGAGAAATTAGGAGATTTAGTGAAAATGTTATTTCTATATAGTAGCAATTCCACACATTTTTTCCCTTTTGAGAGTTTCATACTTCATGCAAACAACTTTTTCTCTTTGACCCTTCTCTCCTTTCTAAATGTGACAAATTGCAACAATCTTTGTTGCAGAACCTGACAACCATGCTTGTTTTTGCCTTCTTACTTGGGGCTTAATTGGTTGGGTGCAAGTGGCTGCAAAAGGCCGCAAGTGATATGAAATGGGCCTAAAAATTTGAACTAATTCTGGGCCCCTCTGGTTCATCAATCTTTATTTCGTCATTGTCACATCCGTGTGTTAGTTATAATATATTCTTTAATGCCACTGTATGTCTATGATCTTGTTCAAACCTGCATTAGCCTGGGAAAATGACATCATCAGGCGATAATTTGAGAGCACCTTTGACTTCATTTTCTAAGTAGCCCTACTTATGCATTGTAGAATGATTTCTTGGAGATGTTAGACATGATTTTTTCTGTGTTACTTTTTCTGTTAGTTGTTGTACTTCTATAATTGATATATTCTTGTTTTACGTATGGGATATAGGTTGTGGAGATAACAAAAGGAAGTAAAGTTAAATACGAACTTGACAAGAAGACTGGGCTGATTAAGGTGTGTTTATATTCTACATATCCTCAATATGTAGCCCAACAATTTACTACGAATAATACTTATTGCAAGAAATTTAATTGCGTATTCTTATGTAAGCTCTTTTCATCAATTTTTCTGCCACCTGACATCTTCTGCTGATACTATCTGATCGCTGCACATTTTGGCTGCAGGTCGATCGTATCTTGTACTCATCAGTGGTCTATCCTCATAACTATGGTTTCATTCCCCGCACACTTTGTGAAGACAATGACCCAATAGATGTTTTGGTCCTCATGCAGGTTGAAACTATGCTTGTTATATCTTATGTGCGATGGATTACCATGAATTTGTCTTGTTAGTTTATTGGTAGTGATTCCTCAGGCTAAACTGTTTTTGTAATTTGCTTTGCGATGCCCAAGCTCAGCTGTAATTGTTGTTCCTTTAATGATGATGGTGATTATTTATTACATAACTGATATTTGAACAGGAACCAGTTCTTCCTGGATGTTTTTTACGAGCCAGGGCCATTGGTCTTATGCCAATGATTGATCAGGTATCATATTAGATAAAGATTCAAACATGAATTTTACAACCGTAATCTAAGTATCTGGTTTGGTTTTCTTGGAACAGGGTGAGAAGGATGATAAGATCATTGCAGTTTGTGCTGATGATCCTGAGTTTCGTCACTTCAATGAACTTAGCGAACTGTCCCCACACCGTCTTGCAGAAATACGACGCTTCTTCGAAGACTGTATCCTGTCAAGCCCCATATTTTATGATATTTTATGTATTGTGCATGTTCATCATGTTTTTCTCCTATACAACCGGATGCTTTAATCCTTGACAAGCTCTTTAGACAAGAAGAATGAAAATAAAGAGGTTGCAGTCAACGAATTCTTGCCTGCAAATACTGCTCGGGAAGCCATCCAGCACTCAATGTAAGCTGGCTCAAACGTTATCATATACCAAAACTTAGCCCACTGACTTCTGATGAACCCAATTACATTATGTAGAAATCCTCATTAAAGATTGAATCATTTATGGATATGCTAATTTAATGTTTATATAGTACATCAACTGATTTATTTCAATCTAACTACAGTTTGATGATTACTTGTAGGGATCTTTATGCGCAATATATCCTTCAGAGCTTGAGGCGGTAGACTGGCTGCACCTATTTTAATAATTTATGGGCATTTGCTTTTTGCGGCATAAGTAAACTCACCAGTTCTAGCATATTGGTGTTCGTTATTGAGTTTACATGGTTTGTTTTTTTCTCAAAAGTTAGTATCTTTTTGTTTTCTATTCAATTTGAGCTTGTTTCCTATTTTACTTGGAACAATGCCATCTAATCTTATCAATTTACTCAAATTTCATCTTATCAATTTTACTTGGAATATCACATTGATGTAAATTTGTTATAATTTTGATGCGTTAATGGATCAATACCTTAGCAGCTCATAGTAAAGGACAAGTTCTCTGAATGGATTTGAAATAACGTTATGAAACTTGATACACATGCCCGAGAAGATTTGTTATAATGATGAGCATAAGATTTATTCAACTAAACATGAGCTTTTAGATTAGGCATTGCTCTCCTCCGCAGCATACAGTGCTTTAACATCCTCCACATCGTCATAGCTACCAAGAAAGATTGGTGATCTCTCATGAATCTTTGTGGGAACCAAGTCGAGAGCCTGCATGGAACGTGAACCCGTTTACCGCATCAACCTTTCAACTAAAATTATCACTACGGTTTACAAAATTCTGTAGATATGAGACGAACTGGATTGCATATATTATTCTTGCTTTTTTGCACTATTGACAAATTGTTTTGAGCCAATCCTACCATAATAATTCATTCTTCAACAACCCTCAAAGTCGACAGCATATTATCTCTCTCAGGTGAGTGATCCACGTGAGATTAGTATAAGAAGCTCGTTAAATTAGGAATGGTAGCTGAGGTAGAGTGGAAATTGACAAATACTGGGTGAAAAATGTTCATACCCGTTGCTTGCCGGTAAAAGATTGACCTCCTGCTTGTTCCATCAAGAATGACATTGGGAAGACTTCATATAGAACACTGTTACGTAAAGGAGCAAACCATTTTTTACGCAAATTAAGAGGATATACGTACGTTAATATGATTATCCCCTCCCCTAAAATACTAGTTGAATGCATACCGTAATTTTCCATTTGGACTCTTCTTGTCTCCAGGGTATAAAAATATGCCTCCATAAAGCAGTGTGCGATGTACGTCAGCAACCATGCTGCAGAAATAAGCCATAATTATATGATGAGATACGAAGAATATATACTTCAACTGTGGAATCCATTATTTCACATCAGCTATGGGCAATATCAATTATGACTTACGAGAGTCCACTGCTTAATATATGTGAAAACCTAGCTAGCCACTTCATAACTAAGAAAGTAATTTGAGATAACCGAATCATCCTTCAAATCTGTCTGTGCTAAAATTCAACAAGTCTGTATGTCCTCAACTATACTATGAAATACAATCAACCTGTGCTAAAAAGTCTATATATATAGCAAATAGCAACCAACTTAATAACAAAATCAAATGCTAATATGTTATGTGAGATTGTGAGGTATCTGAGGATAGTGTGATAGGAAGAAATAACCAACAAAAATCAAACACCTTCCAACGTATCTCAGAGATTTTGGTGATGAGCCATCCTGGGGGAACTTGCATTTTTCCACGTACCTAAAAACAAATTAATGATGAAGGATTCTTATAAAAAAACACTTAATTTAGTTTCAATAAATTGCTATACATACTCTGTTGTAGGTCCATCCCAATTCTTGGCATTCCCCTCATTCACTGAATATATTTTGCCTTTCTTTGGTATCTACAACAAAATAACAACTATGATGTATAAAAATTTTAATGTCAAGCTGCAAAAAAGATATTCCTAGAACTCAAGAAATCTGGTTATGTAAAAGTCATATAATTAAATCAGATTAAAAAACCTTAATATCTGGATGAGTCAGTATGAACTCCCCAAGAGATGGATCTAAGGTGAAACCATTAACGCCACTCCCAGTGCTCAACACAAGCTGCAATACAAAGATCCAGGAAGGATACTAAGAACTAAAGTATAACAAATGACACTGCCAAAACAAAAAAGGCATTGCAACTACACAACTACGCCTATGTGAAAACAGCGAACTTCCAATTTAGTGAAATTAGAACATAGTGGCTGAAAGGATAGCTAATGTACATGCTTTTGAGGTTTCTAAAGATGCTTCATAGAGAAAGCAGATTGCACAAGGATAGTTGTGTTAATTTACCGTGCAAGAACTACCATACATGCAATAGCCTGCTGCTAGCATATTCTTCCCAGGTTGCAGTACGTCGTCTAGAGTGGCATTGTCTTTATCTTTAACCATGTAAATGCCAAATATCTACCCAAAAGAAGAACAGCAATCAAATACTGAATGAAATACATAGACGTGAAATTAAATTAGAAACTAGCAACCGTATGAGATTGCATGTGAAAGCAAAATAACATTCAAACTTAAGACAATGTGAATTTTTCATTTCATCAAAATCCCACCATTTATTATGGAAGGAAAGGAGCACAATCCATCATCTGTTGTCAAATGATGAAGCATTATTTTGAGTGAGATCAAATTGAAGATTTGCAACCATATGATACATTGCTTTTAAATGCTTAATGAATTAATGTTAAAGCACTTATTTTTCTGTGGGGTATTTTCTTTTAAGAAAAAGTAACATTAGCAAAGTTATTTTCAAAATACTGAATCTTACTGTTCCAATGGAGACACCACAATCGATGTTTGAGGAACCGTCCAGTGGATCAAAAACGACGCAGTATCTACACGAGCACAGAGAATCCAAAACCTTAGAAAGAGCAAGTGAAATTTCACAATGTTCAACCAAAGGCAACGAGTACATACTTCCCACGGAGAGATGGATCCACGAAAGTTGCCTCTTCATCCTCTTCCGACACTAAGATGCACTATGAAGCACATCAAATACAATTAGAACGTTCATCGTAAGCCAAATGATACAAATTGCATCAAGACTCACAGTTCGTCCACTGCTTATCAGAGCCTTGACAAAGACTTCATTTGAAAGCACATCAAGTTTCTTTTGCTCTTCACCCTGGCAAGTCAAATCACAGAACAACGTAAATCTTCCAATTCCAACTACTCCAACATCATGCCAAACTAGAAATATAACTCAGGAAAAGTCACCTGCACATTGGTCTCTCCAGCAAGTCCTATGAGCTTAGCAAGCCCAGCCTGTTAAGAGAATAAGAATTAAAGACACAAATTTAGCAAAAAGAAAGAGAACATTGAACTAAATATTTACGAGTTATAACAATATCTGGATGTATGAATTGAATGTTAGCCTTTTGGGAGAAAGATTAAACGAAAAACTACATAAATCAGAGCCACATATGACAGTATTTGGACCGAAGTCTAAATGGAAACAACTAAAATTTTGAACATAAATACGACAATGTCTGAAAGAAGCCCAAAGGGGAGAGAGAAAATTGGATCGGATAATTAGTTCGAAGTTATCTAGAGAAGAAAAATACAAAATCGGAGAATGAAGAGAAGCAGAAATCATTAAATCAAGTAATTAGAAACTGCTAAAGGCTCCATTGGATTTAGGAGGATTAGAGCGTAGAAAGAGGAATAACAATAATAAGGAAATAATTTGACAGATTAAAGTAAGAAAGAAAAGGGTGAGAAAGGAGTTGACCATGTTGACGGCCGAGCAGACGAACTTGCAACCGAGGACGATGTTGGAGAGGAGGATGGTGAAGTCGCCGCGCGACTCCGGGTACCGCGACTGCTCGTTCAGCACGTACCTCGTGATGGTCATCAAGTCCGTCCGCATAGCCTCCGCCGCGTGATCCATCGCGCGCCAACCAGGGCGATTCCTCTGGACCGTTATCAGATGTGTATGATTTCTCAAACCTTCGATTTATAAGCGCCCAATTAATGGATGCATATATTTATAGAGAGAGGCGATAAGAGTGAGAAGGAGAGAGAGGGGGGGGTAGAAGACGTATAAGAAGCAGAGGCGGAGGGGAGGATAGGGCTTCGGCGGCTCTCGTGGTCGATGTGCGGATAACGCGCCTTCCCCACCTCCGATGGCCTCTCTCTCTCTCTCTCTCTCTCTCTCTCTCTCTCTCTCTCTGGTTGATTTAAATAGTAGTTTTGTATTGTTTGGGGGAAGGGTGGGACGTACTAAACTTGTAATAGTGACGGACTCGGGAGCTTTTTCGTTGCTTTTTGTCTTACTATTTGTATTTGATTCATGATTCATGAACGTGGTTGGTTATGAGAAATGTGTTAAAGTTCGAGGATATTTCTTTACACGCAACTAAATACTTTCCTCTCAAATAACGCGCATATATAGCGGCCGATAAAAATAGTCAATTAAGATTAGACTAAAGAATTTTGATAAAATCATAAATATTTTATGATATATTCGAAAAATTATAAATGCTTTATGATATTATTATAAAAATATTAAAGAATTTTGACAGAGTTATAAATAATAAATACCTTATGATATTATTATAAAATTATTAGATTTATTAGTGAAATCATAAATACTTTATGATATTTTGCAAAATCATTAATTTTTTTATGGTATATCCAAATTCCTCCCATCTATTCATTAATTTGGTTGTATTATGAATTAGAGACTTACATGAAAATTTTCTACTTTTATATGTATTTTTACTGTATAGGAAATTTTAAATAAGTTAATGAACTCATCAAAGATATTAATTGCAATTGTATTGGTGGGTAAGTTTAGTATTTTTCATTTTATTTTAGGTAATAAATCATAAAGTGTTTATTATTTTGTTAAAATTGTCAGTATCATTAAATAACACCATTCATAATATTGGTAAAATAGTTAATCTCATTTTTTCCGTTTATAAAGGTTGATAGACTTAAGTACTTAACCTCATCTTTTGCCTTTTGAAAAAAGATGCCATATTTAATGATGTGTTTTCATATCGTGTAAGGTGTCACAAGATAGGGCTTGTATATTAAATAGGTTGTTACAAAGATACACAATACTAATAGAAATTTTTGAACATTTATTACAAGTATTGACTACCAAAAATATTGTAATTAATAGAACATTTTTTCTCAAAATAAAACCTTAACATGTGCCCTTAGGGCCAGGTTACATATTACCCAAACCCATATTACTTGATATACACGTAGCTTTAATTGCGCCTTAGTTGACCTTAATTAGCTGTTTCTTCCTTCTTTGATCTTCCAATCGGCAATGGTTACCCACCAATAATTCCATCTTTTTCATTTGAGGATATTCCTTCACCAAAATCATCTAATAATACTGATCATGAGTTTGATTTTTTTTCCTTTAATATCAAACTAAAAAAAATCTTACAATTATAAGTATGTCCTTTGAATTATTAGTTTTTTAGAAAGAAAAAAAAAAAGAGAAACCAAAAAAATTAATATCTTTTCATTTTTTTAGAAACTAAATACAAATGTTAGTATGCCACCATCTTTTTCCTTCTTCAATTTTCATTCTTTTTTTGAAAATGAGAACCAAACGTGTTTATTGTTTCCCACTTCCCACACCTACTTTCATTTTCAACGAAAAATCGAAATTGAAAAACGAACCATAACAAATACAAAGGAAAAAAAATACATTTTCAAAAAAAAATGCAAATTGAAAAGCGAACCATCACAAGTACAGAGGAAAGAAATTCAATCAAGTCCCAGTTGAAGGTTACAAGGAAAATACAGAATGAATAACGCATAAGTTGTCAGTATCCATATATCCACAGCAAGACCATTACTTGCATCATTTTTATGCTACAAGCAAATCCCATTGAGCAATTAGTAGATTAAAGAATATAGAGACTTTCAAATTAGAAAGAGAATCTGCACCAATGTCGAAACTTTCTAACAACTTCACAGCATGGTACAGCACTGGTTTGTTTTCCTAGCTTGCTTGTAGAACATCTGCAAATTAAGAATTTTAGAGGGACCAAATAGCAATCAGTGAAAAATGATAAGATATCTGCAACTTTGTGCTCTTATAATATAAACATATGCATAAATATGGGGAGCCTCCAACTAACCTCATAGATATAGCTCTAGTGAAAAGCATGAGTACACACTAGAATATCATCCTCGTGTAAATACTATTAATACAACTAGACAACTAGGATTTTGTCAATTTGTCCCATGCTTCCCATGGATATCCTTACTTTGGGCGGGAAATTTTTTCATGAGAGCTCGATACTTGTTCTTTAGTTAATCTTCATGGCTTCTACTTTTGGTATAATAGATAGATCATAGATGTCATTTTGGCATTTTCATCGATCTATTCAATGAACCCATGCATGTGGAGGAAATGCCAATGCAACTTAACCTTGCCATATAATGTATTTACAAAAATTGCACGGTTTGTGCATGCATATGAAGATGTCTGTCAATTGTGCAAACCTGCATGTTTGATTGTGACTGTGCACTGTGTTGTTGGGGTACAATATCAACTCATAATGTATTCTTCATGCATGTTCATGCTTACCTGCGATGCTGCACTGAGATCTGAACTCTTCTCAACTAGGCTATCCAACTTCTCCCCTCGTTCAAGCACACTGTCTATAGTTTTATGCTGTAAGTTCAGTATAGACCGATACCAGTCAGTAAAAGCAACTAATAGTTTCCATTTAAGCTTAATACCATAATAAAATATGGAACACATAAATTTAGTGAATAAATACGTACAAATTAGTATTTCACATGGACAATCACATCGAAAATAGTTAAGCATATTTATAATTACAACATCAGGAACTGAGTATAGTGATGTCAAATTCTCATTTTATGTTATTATAGTTAAGCATATTAACTTGAATTAGTAATTTGCTAAATGAACAAACCAATGAACATTGGGGTACCCTCAATCTTATTTCGAAGAAAAAAATATTGTTTCCAGTCCATCTCTTCTCTAGTTCAAATTAAATGAAATATATAAAGAATTGTTCTATGGAGGAAAATTAGGGAATGAAATAAAGAAAAAAGAACACAACTCAAACCCAGATCCTCTTAAGCTTGGATTGCTACAAGTGTATAATAGAATATGGTCTTCTTTGAATATCATTCATTAACAAGTCAGCAAAGCAAAGATTAGAAAGAATAGATCCGTGTCCTGCAATTTATATGTCAGTGGCAAATTAAACACCATGAAAAGGAGATAAAAGCTTGCTTCAGCTAAGCTATGCAAACATATCATGAGTATTAGGTAAGCAAGCATTCCCCTGAAAACATCAAGAACACTTAGCATCAGCTGATAGTTATGTTAATCACAGATCAAACTGTCACTCCCTAAAATGTAATAACATGATTTAGGAAGAAGATCCATAAAACTCCATAGTGTCTACTCGTCTATTCCTTTTTGTAAAATTAATATTCGCACAAACTAGATAGAGAATAGGTGATCTTTCTTGGTCAAGATAACTTTATTATTTTGGTCAGAGAGGTAAGAAACTAAAGAACATTTATAACAACATTATTAAAATCAAGGAAATAAATTTTGCTTATGGCATTGATATGTACTTACTAGAATGATCTTAGTTTCATCCAGGTCCTTCTGAATTTTCAACAACTTGTCAGCTTCTGCAGGATCCTAATGAATATGTAAAAGCAAAATTACCACTTAGGTTTACAAGACAAACACCAAGTGAAACCAGAATAGAAAACGATAGAATATTAATAGAATCCAATAGTGAAATGGGGGCAGAAAACAATGTTTATGGTACAGATACAGATGAACTGCAGTAGGAATAATTTCAGCATTTTCAATATAATAGCAATTAGAAACAGACAAAACAGTAATAATAATCCATTGTGATATAAAATGCTAAAACACTTCTTAGAATGCTGATGAAAGAGAGTTCTCTAACACAGGCTGCTATCTTAGGTTATACACACATATAAAAAAGAAAAAAAAACATCATATGTAGAAAATAAAGTTCACCAAGCAACATACCTGAAATTTTGTCAAGGCATCAGTTAGATATGGCCATGGCTGATCAGCATCTGTCTGCTGAACCCTCCAGGATTCACCAAAGGTTTTCTGATATTCTTCTAGTACCTTTAAGCATTTAGAATTATGGACTTATTGCTTGGATCTGAATAGAGATAACACCGATGGTCTAATATACTAGTCACTTTGACTCTTTTATGTACTAGAAAATGAAAAAAAAGAAGTTCAATGACAACAAAGCACAGAGTAAGATAAGTTCAATTCAGAAGATACCCAGATCATAGGATACTGGATGACCCAAGAGACTAAGGAGACTATCTTTGCATATCGTGGATAAAGATCTTTCACCATTCTTAATAATAATTAACTTATTTTAAAGAAAAAATAGTTCTCTGACTATATGATTCAAACAAGAAATTTTCAGGACCTGATTGGCATAATCTACTCCATCATTCTCAATATTTAGTGGATAAATTCATGCGAAAGTCATTGCCCTAATGACAGGGTCATAGGACAAGGTTATTTTTGCTGTCTTCCACACTTGTTCAATTTCGACAACTGTTAAATATTAACAAAATACCTATTTCTGTAATTTAGGAATAAAAGGAAGCTGGTTAAATGTTTTTTTTCTTTTCTCATTACATATTTGGACTTCATTCTTCTTATGTAATGTATTTGTAGTTCACCACTACTTATGTTCCAGATGTTACACATTTTCTTTTTCTTTGTTTACAATGGCATTCCTTCTCAGCTCTATTAATTCAGCAAACCTATCATCTATCATTCTGAATCATTGTTTAAAGACCACACACAACGCTTCTTTTCCTCATATCTTTCATGATCCTGTTATTCTGTATTAACATACATATTTATAGTGGCTTCATCTGGCAACAGCTATCTACACCCAAATGCAATTCCTGAATATTGACCTTATATTCAGTAATAAGCAAATTCAAGAAATGTATAATGGAAGGAGATCTAATTTCTAAGAAAATCGTGTGCAAAACCACAACCTACAAAAACCCACTATTCCATCAAAACCAAATACAACAAAATGTGGTGTGGGAACAGAAATCATGGTTGAGATACCTTGTTTAATAGCGAAAATGCACTTCGGACTGGATAATGATCATCCGCAACTGCCAAAGCGCAAAGACCATTTTGATTGTAGCAGTGCACCTTGTACTCTGAAAATATATCAAATAAAATAAGAGTTAACGGTAACAAACGAATCAAAATACACCAGAACAAAAGAAAAGAAATAGGGAAAAACATTATCCTCGGTGGTGAATATTAAAATGCCATCTGCACAAGTTAAGTGAGCAAACTAACAACATTAGCAACAATCATAGTGAAGAATAAAAAACTCAGCAGTTTAGTTTCTGCCTTTCTGGAAATGACTGAATTATGATTTTTAAGGCTGGGCAAATGAAGATGAGAACCCTAAGTATGATTTAATTCGATCTCCTGAGCTCATAAAGCTATTTTAACGAAAATTTAAATAGTAATCCACCCCGTCCAGCTGGTCTTGTCATAAGAAATCAAAGTTAGACAATTCTCCAAATAAAAGAAACACAAACGCAAAATATGCCGCCACTAATAAGGCGCACTATCGAAATGCAACGACGTGCCAAATGATACACACAACAGGCCAGATCGGAACATCAAACCTATGACAAGATAAAAATAAGAGGCTCTGGTTCTGAACCTTCGTGCTGTACAGACTGCCGCTGGCCAGGAGGCGTGCGCTTCGCGACGGTGCGGGCGACAAAGAGTACGAACTCCCTGGCCGCCCCCCGCTGGAAGTAACCGAAGTGGCTGACGTCGGTGGCGTTGGCGAGGACCACCGGATCCGACGACCCGGAGGAAGAAGCGCTCCCGCCCGCACCGTCGCATCTCAGAACGAGGAGGGCTGTAATCTTCATCGAGATCCGTAGATCGAAACTGGGTAAACCCTAGAAAAGATTAACAGCAACAGCATGACCAAGTGGCCATCGTCGACGTATATTTGAAAGGGAACAGCAACGATATCTCCAACGAGTCCCCGGAACGATCTAAATTAAATAGGAACAATTTTATAACGACGACCCCTTTATAGTTCTTTTCCAATATAACCCATCCACCAAGGCGTTGTTTAGTTATTGACAGAGTATAATTTATCTGATTTAATTTTATATTTAAAAAGACTTCTAATAAATGATATACATAATCTCATGATTTAAAAATTATAAATTTTGATTAATTTTTTAAATTATGAATTTGATGATTTTTTTCATAATTTCTTAAAAATTTATTTTTAAAATATCGATAAAAATTCATAATTTTTTTATTCCGCTATCAAGTAACATCGTTCTCGCTTCAACTTATCAAAGACCTAAAAGTTAATCAACAACTTTTTCATTTAATTTAACGGACCAGATTTAATCCCAAAACCGATTAACTATTTTACTATCACAATATATAGAAAAAAAATCACAATATATTTCTATCTTCCAAACAAATTCACTGTATAAACGATTTTATCTAGAAGCTTCCACAAAAAATGCATTTTCTAGTTACACAAACACAATAGTATTAATTTAATTTGGGGATATTTTCATAAGGGATAATCAAATTTAATAAATATTATTTCATGATAGCATATGATGTGTTGGAGATTATATATTTATTTAATGCATTTATTAATTAAATGCGCAATACTTGTAAAATATAAACAAGTAATTAAACGAAAATAAAGTCAAAAATTGACCATGATGAAAACGATAAAAATATAGAATCGAGATAATACTGAGAACGGTAGAAATTGTATACATCATTCCCTAAAATACAACAGTTCATTCCTTCTACTTGGTCTAATATCCTAAAATGCGCATCTAAAACCTAATCCTTACAAGATGTCAAGATGGAATGACAAATCAGAAGATTTCATTGTTCGACAACTACTATGTTACGCAAGTGCTCAAGCCCTCTCTCCACGGATGCGGCGGGCGAGCTGGATATCCTTGGGCATGATGGTAACCCGCTTGGCATGGATGGCGCAAAGGTTGGTGTCCTCGAAGAGACCGACGAGATAGGCCTCAGCCGCCTCCTGGAGCGCCGACACGGCGGAGCTCTGGAACCGGAGGTCCGTCTTGAAGTCCTGCGCGATCTCCCGGACGAGCCGCTGGAACGGGAGCTTACGGATGAGCAGCTCCGTGCTCTTTTGGTACTTGCGGATCTCCCTCAGCGCCACGGTTCCCGGGCGGAAGCGGTGGGGCTTCTTAACTCCGCCGGTGGCCGGGGCCGACTTCCGCGCGGCCTTCGTCGCCAGCTGCTTTCTTGGCGCCTTACCGCCGGTGGACTTGCGAGCGGTCTGCTTGGTTCTCGCCATTGATCAAGCTCGGGGGAAATTGGAGCAAGAGATCGATTAGGGTTTGGAGAACGAGAGATGAGTTGGGCATTGTAGAAAGGGTGTTAAATAGCGGGAAGAGGCGGGATTTGGGATTCTAGAGTTCGAGTTTGCAGGTGGCGCGTCAATATGGGGCGTTCGATTTGGAGCGATTGAGCGGCTAGGATTACGCTAATGGAAGGACACGGGTCGCGATCCGTGGCCTTTGCTTGGATTGGATCTATTCTTGCTAAGCAGCACATACCTGATGGATGCCTAACATATTTAAATATATTTCTTTTCCTTTTCTTCAGCAAATAACAAAGTTTGAAATATCCCAAAACTTTCTTTTAAAAAACGAAGAAATCAGCATTCAGTTGGTTAATTTACGAAAAAATAATTTAATATGCTTTTCACATTTCTCAATAAGTTCATAAGGGAATTAAATTTAGGGTCGGATCATATATGACATTTGAATAAGACTTTTTAAAAAATAACCCCCAACATAAATTTAATAAAAAAATTACTAAGAGAATTATTTTTTTGGATAACATCTCATTCATTCTCAGAACAACATATCTACTTCCACAATATCTCGTCAATGATTATAATATCTCGTTTGTGATTATAATATTTTACCACTTGTACAACATCTCGTATATGGTTATAATATTTCATCCACTATCACAATACCATATATGTGATTATAACACTTCATCCAATCTCACAACATCATGTATGTTGCTATAACATTTCGTCCACTCTCACATTTTTTCATCCATGATTATAACATTCCCTTCACTCATAATATCTCCTCCACAACATCTTGTCATCTTTGTAACATTCAATCCACCATCACAACAAGTCGTCGTGTCTTATACATCATCTCGTCCATAACATTTTGCCTAGATCCAACATTCCAAACATCTCACAAGCATACCTCAACCTCATTCTGATATGTAGAACATAAATTGAGGCTAAATTGAAGATTGATTCTCTCACTAGGGCATTGAACAATCGCTTCACAAAACAATAACACCTACTAAAAAAAAGAGATAAAAGACGTCAACAAGCAAAAATCCATCAACATTGGGCTAGCCACAAACGATGAATCCAACAATTTTTAAAACGCAAGTTGAGGAGAAAGTGGCTTCAGAATTGGAATGTAGATTGAGGAGATCAATGCAGATTCAGAACGATAGCTTCGAAATTTTTGGAACGTATTTTTTTTTTCAATTTTATGACAAAATTGACATATTTTGCCTTTAGTTAGGGTTTTGAGGTTTTAAAATCTAGATCCAATGATATTTTCATATAAAATGGCAAAATATAATCTTAAGTCTCATCCAACGAATCATTTTTTTAAACTTTTATCTCAAAAGGAACACACTTTGTAATTTTCTAAAGTCTATTTTTTCACGATAGCTTACTTTATGTGTAAAACAAACAACATAAAATGAGAAAAAAAAATTGGATACAAATTTTTAACTCAATATATATCAAATTTAGTTTATTTCATGCACTAATGGTTTACTTGTTTAGTCGATTAACTTTATGGGTAAAACAAACAACACATATGAGAGAAAAAAATGAATACAAATTTTTAATCTAATATACATCATATATAATATCAAATTTAATTTATTTCATGCACTAATGATTTATTTGTTTAGTCGGTAAAATTTTAATCGTATAGGAATTTAATTTGAATTGATTATGATATAAAAAACTTGTAGGATGTCTACATCTTGTATTGCATTAATTTAAATCTCGACTATCCAAATATAATATCATATCACAAATAACTCAAAAACAACATATATTACTTCAAAAGTTTGCAAGTGTCTAAAACATCAAAGAAATAATAATTCTAATCACTCAAGAAACATAAAAATACTAATATAGATGGATACAAATAAATTTATATCATGTAAAATAAAAAATATATCATTTTGGGCCACCTAAAGACTTTTGGTAATTTTTAAAAGACTTTCATTTACTTTCAAAGTCTTCAAGTGCTTAAGAAATTAACAAACTAGTTACTCATACTACTCAAACATAATTTCATGTCACAAATCACTTTTAAAAAATATATTACTTCAAAACTATCAAAATTATAGAAAACTACCTAAAGACTATTTTTTAGAAGTACTTAAGTGCTTAAACAACCAAATAAATAATAGTTTTAAACATCAAAATAGCATCTAGCTACTAAAATACTAATGTTGATAATTAAAAGTAAATTCATAATATGCATAATAAAAACTATTATATTTTATGTTAAAATAGAGGGAATTATATAAAGAAAAAAAGAAGAATTTTTTTTTTTAACATATTTGACAAATATGATTATGATTTTAAAACTTTTGGGCTTTCATATTATGATTTTAAAAGTTTTCAATAAAATTATTATGATTCTGAGAATTGCACCACTGCTTGCTGACAAGCTATTTTAAGTGTTGAGCTTTGTCCCCCATTCACCAAGCTCTTTGCACAAAGAGATCAAAGCTGCTTCAAAGACATCAGCAGCATGTCTTCGTTTTCTTTCCATGGCTTTTTCTTGCACAAATTAGATGTACATGCTTCAATATTTCAATTTAAATCAATCAATAATATCACAAAACCATGCTTTATTTTAAAGATTCCATTAAATTCGAAATTGAACCTAAAATCAAAGTAATATTAAAATTAATCTGACAATTTTACTATTTCCACATTGCACTTTCCTATAGAAAATAACGATTATTTATACGGATGTCTAAACCGAAACTTCTAGTTTGAAATTTTAATTTGGACGGAGGTAAGTTTGATTTGGCTTACAAAAAAAAAAAGTTAATTTACCATTTCTAAAAGCACATATAGTTGAGCATTTGGACATTTTTTTTCTATTTTATAATAGATACTGTAGCAGATCATTTTAAATAGCTTACTAAAACTAAAACTTTCATAGTAGAAAAAATGAAATATTTCACAGAATTGGCTAAAAAAATAACTAATTCGATTCATTTGTCAGGTTGAGCTGAAGTTCCACCAAAAACAGACCTTTCATGAGTTCATGTTTGATACTGCAACAACATTTTAAAGATATCGTATAAACCATTTCTCAATATGATGTACACATAGCAGATGCTGACATAAAATCTTTACAGTGTAATTGAGACACAGTCCAAACTTCATCAAAACGAGCGCAAGAGCATGAACAAGCAGCTCAATATATCACTTGTGCAGTTCCATCACCAGCCAGAAATAACTACCTTGTTTTTTATTAATTACTGCTGAAAAGAGATGGAATATGAACCTGTATTTGGATCCTTTACAGCTTTGAAGTTGTCAGTACTCATCCCAAAGCGTCCCAACAAAGAATTTCCCATCTCTTTCAGCTTACCTGCGATGATGCACAAGATGGATACAGGATCAGAAATCACAATGAATTTTGAATGATTATAGAATGCGAATATGGACTGAAACCTCAGTTATTCTTAATTAGCCTCATAGCACAACTTTGAAAGTGAAGCAATTACATTTTGACTTAAACCTTAGCTGCATCACCACGGAATATGGACAAAAATGAATATTGTCTATGTAATGTGCTTACTGATCATTTCTTCCTTCATCTTTTCCCTTTTTTCAGCAGCAATTGGTTCTAACCTTCTTATGCTCTTTCTAGCTTGGTCATTTGCAGGATCCAATTCAATAACCTTTTTCATATCTGCAGTAACATCAAGAGAAAGCTTCATGAAAAAAGATCGTCAGAAAAACCATCAGGAAAAGTTATAATAACTAAATTTATTAACAACTGAAATAATACATAAGGTATAGAAAATAAGTATAGAAAGGAAATCCCCAAGTCATCACATATGTTTCATGAGACAACTTACCAGCAATGGCCTCATCATAGTTTTCAAGCTTTTCATGTGCTTCTGCTCTTCGAACCAGTGCTTTAACATATGAGGGATTCAATTCCAGCGCTTTTGTGCATTCTGTTACGGTGTCCTTGTATCTATTCTGAAAGAGAAGACAAACAAACAAAAAGAAGTATTGGTGAAATTGATTAGGAAACTATTAGTAATATATCAAGCGGAATATCTGCTTCAAAATAATAATTTCTACTAGCTTGCTATACGTTGGTAATAGAACAATCCTATTACTATTTTTCATGGATTTGCTTCTGCATTTGTCAAACCAACAGTACACATTAGAGATTACTTTGATGCATGTTTGACCGGAACTATCTCTAACCATTCATAGTTTAGTATTTGTACTCTGTTCTCAAATAATTTCACATGCCAAAATTTATCTCAATATCTCATCCATTTTGACACCAATTGACGAAGATTTGGGCATACACAGACCAAATATCGTCAAAATAACTGATCATAAGTACAGCATCAAAAGGCATCCTTCACCATGTCAGTCATTTTGACTTCAAACCCTTGACCAGCTTAGCAGCATTCTTCTAATGTACCCTCACAATTAATAAATAGAACCAAAGTTTTGATTTCATCTTCACTTCTAAGATTAGTGAGGCAAAAAGGAATGAGTTATTTCTAGATATTCTTCAATGACCAATATGGCAAAAGAAAAATCAGCTTAGGATTATATGAGAATTTACAAGATAAAAAACTTATGCACAACCCCAACTGTCCATCTCTGATTGAGATAAAATTTGAAACCAAAGAAAAAGAAGCATGATGATCTTCCAAGTCCCTGATGTAGCATTTAAATAACTTCAACAACAAAAAAAGCACTTGCATATGTGATGTGACATTCTTTCCAACTGATTCTTACCAGGCAAAAATATTTAAAATGGTCTTGTGATTAAAACAATAAAGCTACAAAACAACATACAAGACAAAAACAAAGATGGAGATGTTCTTAACAAGATCATAATCACAGCATGTTACTCCAGAATAGGTAGTTGTCAATGAACATACAATTTTAAAATACGAAAACCAACATGAAGATAATCTCCATGATATCATACTTATGCATATGAAGTAGTTAAATTGGCTAAAGAATTTTCCAATAACTGATTTTTTCAATAAAAGATTTGCATGCATGGTTGTCCAACATCCTTCCCCTGAATCTGGGGCATGTCTCCTAACAGTCTCCACTAAGACATTATTGTGCCTTAACAAATAAACGAAAAAGAAAAAGAAGAACTATTTCACCAATATAATAAACATCATTATCAAAGAAAAGCTGACTTACCAATTTCAAGAAACATGCAGCGCGATTTCCATGACACATAGAGCACACATCTACAGGTGATGGTACCTCAGAAGCAATTTGCAAAGCAACTTCATATTGTAAGAGTGCATCTTCATATTGACCAGTCCTAAAGAGTTTGTTCCCTTCCTCTTTTGCATCATTCGCTTGCTTAAGAGCTTTCTGCATTATAAACAAGGACAGAGCCATATTTTGATAACTCATCTTAGTAGTGCACAAAAAATGAAACTTAATATATTCAATCCATGGATCATCATACTAGAAAAAATAATGAAGTGGCTATGTTAGTTTATCCTCAAAGGACAGAAAAAATAATGAAGTGGCTATGTTACACACCCTGCTAAATAGAAGCTCTTTTCAGTCTTGTATCTCCAAAAGTATGAAAATAATGAAGTTATTAAAAGCATTCCATAAATTGACACATGCAAAATCAAACTTAAATATATGAAACCAACTCATGAACCCATTAAAAGAAAAAAGATATATACAGCTCAGAAAGTGAACCTGGCAGAAAGATTTACAATAGAAAAGGAATACATTATACAGAAGAATGTCAGTGTCACTGAGATAAGTAAGCAAACAATCAATAGAAGACAAAGAATATCTATTGTGCCTCACTTGACAACATTCTGCCCAACTCAACCTAGTTCGACATGTAATTTAGTGGCAAACTAAAAATAATTTATATTAGTTTATAGCATAAGTTGGCATAGAAAGATTACAATGAAGGAGCTGAAAAATTTGAAACCTCAGCTTACTAAACATCCGGGACCAATTATCTAATGTCCTTGCCAGCCTTCAGAAACGGAATTGTAATGCAAAACCCTGGTCAACTCTTGCAGAATTAGTCAAGCAACAAGGTAAAACTAAGGCAGAAAAACCACAAGAATTTAGGCCTCATTTGGTTAACAGCAAATGGTGTGGGAAGTTAAATCCCATGAAGTAGAATTTTTCCTCCTTGTTTAGTTGCACTTCCCACAAAACATATGAAGTGGTTTACCTAGCCTTCTAGGTAAGTTATACTTTATGTATTTTCTTAGACTGCAAAATTTTTAGTGTAAAAATACAATATTATAGACCCTCCCTCCCTACCTCATATACTAATAAAATGTATTATTAATTATTTCTTAATATCATATAATAGTAAATTATAGTATTAACTATATTATATTTGTAACATAAGATAATACAATGGTATGTTTGCTTCATTGGATTGGATAATAAATGATGGGGGATTGGATATGAATTTTTTAAATCCGATGTACATCGGATATAATATCAATTTTATATTCTTATATTCTCATTTTCTTCTAATCCATGCTCTAAACAAACAATGAATATTAATGCTATGAAGCAAACATGCTCTAATAGTTATAAACGAAGGAGATAGTGATATATACTTATTGGAACTTCGTAGTTGAACTAAACAAAATGTGAACATTCATGGAAAGTTGTAATTCGCTTAATACCAAATAAACATGTTTTTGGTACTTCCCCGGAAGTTCACATGGGAAGTTAATGAAAAGCAACTTTCTACATGAAGTTGTACTTTCCATGTGAACCAAACGAGTAATTCTAGAAGTTGAAGTTAAATTAAACGAAAATATAACAAAACATATATTCAATACTTCTACAACCAAACAAAATCCAATATGTTAATCAGAATAAAAAGAATAAATTGAAGAGAGATACACGCGAATCATAACGACCAGAGTACATAATTCGACCAAACGTGAGAAAGCTAAAAAATAGTAGGAATCAGATGAAGATCAAAAGCGCGAGAAAGAAAAAAAAGCCGGACCTCTCTCAACTGCTCATCGGTGAGGGCGTCCTCGAAGGACTCCTCGTCGCTGCTATTGCCGCCTTGAGGGGTAGCCGCGGGAGCGTCCATGGATCCCGATCGGGAGGCGCTCGCAGGCGCTTCCCCGGTCTCCGCGGCGTCCGGCTCCTGCTCGATTACGACCACCATGTTTTCTTCTCTGGGAGGAGATGAACCGGAGGGCGGATTGGATTGTGCGAAGCTCGGAGATGGTCGATCGGGACTCGGGAGGAAGAGGACACCGGAGGAATCGTCTAGGGTTTTTTAGGAGAGAGGATTTGGTATAACGGTTATACCACATCATTTCTCTATTTGGTGTCGCTCTTAAAATCTCTCAACACGTGTTTAACATTTATTGGGAGATAAAAAATAATATTTTAGCTTTGTCATAAAATTTCATTATTATTATTATTTTACCAAATATAAAAGACTTATATTAAAGTCTGATAAAGCCAAGGCTAAAAATGTCAGAGTACAAAATACAATCCAACTCAGGGAATCAAATTGTGGATCAAACAGATCGATCCCTAATAAC
Source organism: Canna indica (assembly GCA_034359265.1). Lineage (NCBI taxonomy): Eukaryota > Viridiplantae > Streptophyta > Magnoliopsida > Zingiberales > Cannaceae > Canna > Canna indica. The sequence goes on along the minus strand of CP136893.1, from coordinate 4,824,651 downwards.
ACGAGCATGATTTGCTACCCAGTGGGCAGCTTCATTAGCCTCTCGATAACAAAATGATATACGAGAGACATTACACCTAGACATCAAATAAAAAATATCGTCAACAATATTAGAGATAGTCCAAGGTGCAGGAACAACTTTGTTGATTACATCAACAATCGTTCTAAAGTCAGACTCAATGGAGAATATAGGAGTCAAATTCTCGGTTGCAAACTGCAAAGCCAACTTCACGGCCATAGCTTCAAGTTGAAGGGCATTTTCCCCTGAATAGAAACGTCCTTCAGCCGCAAGACAAGCACCTTTCGAGTTTCGCAACACAAAACCTAAGTCATCATGGACGTCCAAAAAAGATGCGTCACAATTAAATTTTAAAAGGTCGGGAATTATGGGAGACCATTTGACCAAGATATTAATGTTTCTATAATTGCCCTCGAACCTAGGTTCGCCTATGTGGTCATGAGTGAAGGCCAGAATACGGGTCACGAGATTCATGGGGGTAGGCTGTCTAGCCTCGTGCAACAAATAGTTTCTAGCGTACCAGATGAACCAACAGAAATTGACAATTAAAATTAATCTAAACATCTCAACTCTCCGGGAGGAAGAGGAACATGCTAACCAATCACCGAAACTCCAATTGACCCGACTATCAAGACCAAGGCCCGTCTTAAGGGAAAGATTATGCCAAACATAACTAGCAAAGATACAGTCAACGAAAATATGTTGGATAGTTTCTGATTGACTTTGGCACAAAGGGCAGGGGTCAGAATCAAGGACTTTAAGATAATGAAGCCTAGCACAAGTAGGAATTCGCTGGTGAAGGAGCTTCCAACAAAAGAGCTTAACTTTAGGAGCAGTACTTAATTTCCAAAGAATATTCCACCGGGTTGGTGGTCCAGACAGATAAGTAACAGGCTCATGGCTTCTAAGAAAACTATATGCTGATTTGACGGTAACTCTATCCCTAGAGTCCTTACTCCAAATATAGGTGTCATCCTCGAGGTTCATAGGCAACATAATTCTCGAAATGGACTCCCCTAGGCCCGGACCGAAATAACAATCAATAGCATCAGGCATCCAATTTTGAGCAAGTAAAAAAAAACTTACATACACATCATCACATAACAGATTAACGTTGAAAAAAGATGACTTTAAATATAAGGGAATATCAGACACCCACATGTCATGCAAGACAGAAGTGTTACTACCAGATTTAATGAGCTTGGTAAAACTTGAAAACATCTGATTAAAAGCTTGCCTAAACAATCTCTAGCTCCAAGAACAATGCTTATCCGGACAAAGGAAAGAGTTCCTCAAGTCATGGTATTTAGCCGATACTAAGCTAACCCACAATGAGGGCCCATTGTTTAGATAGTCTGCCATCCTAGTAGCATGTAAGGAAAGAGCCTTACAAGTAAGGTCGTGAATGCCCAAGCCACCCGACTTTTTAGGGTTGGTAACTATGTCTCAATTAACCAAATAAAGGCCCTGCTTATCCTTGTTATTGGACCATAAGAAATTTATAATAATCTACTCCAAATTATCAATCAACTTTGACGAATACTAGGAGACAACGGGGGTATGAACGGGAATAGAGTTGAGGACCGAGTTGATAAGAACCACACGGCCAGCTTGGGATAAAAAGGAGGGGCAATAATAGTTCCAAAGTACTTGAAAGGGAATTTGCCTCTATGCATATTTAAGAAATTACAAACATGATTCGTTTTATTATGAGAGATATCCCTAGGGAAAAAGATTTTCGACTTAGCAAAATTATTCGTCTGCCCCGAAAAAGCACTATACTTTTCAAAAATAATTTTGATGGATCGTAAATTTTTTTAAATAAAATTTAATTATCAAATTATCGAATTCTCTTTATGTTTTAAAAAGTTAATTACATCGTGTACGCCGAATTTGACATTTTTTTCAATTATATTTCGAATTTTTATTTGTATCAATAATATACTTATAAGACTTATAAAATTTTTTAAGCTTAAGATTGAATCTCACAATCCAAGAGATCTCACACATCTTGTTAATACACTACAAATAGTGTTTCTTCAATTTTTCATTCCAAATGACTTGTCCAAAATGACAAAGTTGGCCTTTATATAGACCAAGGAAAGGAAGTGCCAAATATTGACAATTAACGCATTGGAAAGAAAAGAAAATTCCTACATTGGAAAAGAGAAGATCCATGCACGGGAAAGAAGGAAATCCATGTATGGAAAAACATGAAAATAATCCTAAATCTATTCGTGATTACAAACTCAAATCACATAATATAATCTTCATGCCACCTAGGCATTCTAGTGGCATGGTGGGACCGACGATGTTGACGTGGCGAATTTTGATCCCCGTCGATAACTTAGGAGCTTTTGATAAAAAAAATCCCTAAGTACACCCATTTGCGAATTATACTGAGACATATTGATGTCATGATAATCACGTTTTCTATTGAAATAAATCAACAAAATAATTATTTGATAAAAATAAATCAAATTGCTAAAAGTATTTCGATTCTTTATTTATTATATAATTACCTAATTACTTTAATAAGAAATTTCTAAATTCTCGTATATGCATTTTAGTGGATAGAAACATCACACTTGACATGTTTATAAAATTATAAACCTAAAAACTCGATTTTGATTATTAATTACTTATAAGTATATTGGTTATTAGAGACTTTGTTCAAAAGTTCAATTACTCGTATATACATTTTAGTTTGTATAAATCCTCATGTTAGATATTTTTATAAATTCATACACCTAATATATGTCAATCAACTCGTAAAAATATCAATGAATTTTGCAAACATGTTAAAAATATGAGGTCTCTTATATACTAGATGCACATAATAACACTTATATATATACTTTTCATTAAAATCCCCAACAATAATACGATCGTAACTAATACCAAAATTTAAATTTATAGATTTATAATTTTTATAAACATGTCAAATACGAAGATTACTATATATTAAAATACATACATGAGCACATAAGATATTTTACTAGTCGATATAATAAAGAGAACCAGAACACTCATGATAATTTAGTTTTTTGTTTGTTTAGCAAATAATTTTTTATTGATTAAATTCAATATAAAATATGATTGTCATTATTTTGATGCGCCTTAATTTAACATACAAATGATCTATACGAGGACTTTTGATCAAAATTTTTAATTGTCAATATAAGAACATTTAGAGTCATTTTACAAAAAAAATTAAACCCAATTTAAAAAGAGGGTCAAACTAGTCTAATTTGGATAAATGTAAAACAAATTTATAATTTCTCCATATACTTAATTATATTTCTGGTTTTACCATATTTCTCTTAATATTTATGGTTTTACAAACAAAATGCCCCTTAAAATTAAGGCTTATGTTAATATCAAAACTTATCTCACAAGTTTAATTATGATTTTGCAGTAGAATGGTTGCTCGTTCATATCTACAAATGTAAGACAAAAATACGAGATAACATAGTTGACATTTTGGTGGTTTTATAATATAGATGCAAATAAAATGTCAGATATAATAGGATATAGGATATGATAAGAAGTGAGAAAACATTAGATAAATTTTTTAATTTGATATAATGTATCTACTTAAGTCATATAGCATTATATTTTGGGAAAAAGGTACAAGATAACACCTGACATTTTCTCGCGGATACTAAAATACCTCTAATATTTTTTGGGATCAAAAATATCTCTCACATTATGAATTGCGTACAAAAATGCCCCTATAGATAAACGATGTTAGTTGAGAGATAACAGAGCTGACATGGCTGATGACTGAGATTGATGACGTAGACATTTGACGCGTATGTGGGTCAAAATATTTTATCACAGGTACTAAAATGCCCATGACATTTTCTCACGGGTACTAAAATGCCTCTAATATTTTCTCACAGGTACAAAAATACTCCAAACGTTTTATCACGAGTACTAAAATACTCCTAACGTTTGTTTTGGACCTAAAATATTCTCGAGGTTATTGAAAATGATACAAAAATAACATCAAACTAACTTTTGTTAGGTGAGACTTAACGGATATGTCATGAATGCTAATAAAGATGTTGACTTTACACGTGGCGCATGTGTAGAGATAAACTTGCCACGTAAGTGACACATAATAAATTAAAAGTTATAAAATTTGATTCGATTTCAAACCGGTTTTTTAATTAACCAAATTTTTGATTTTTTTATTCACCCCTACGATTGTGTGGCAAGTTGCTCTCTGCATATGCGTCACGTGTAAAGTCAACATCTTTACTAGCATTCATGACATTTTCGTTAAGTCTCACCTAACAAAAGTTAGTCTGATGTTATTTTTATATCATTTTCAATAACCTCAGGTGTATTTTAGGTCCAAAACAAATATTAGGAGTATTTTTGTACCTGTGAAAAAATATTAGAGATATTTTTGTACTTGTGAGAAAACATTAGATGCATTTTAGTACCCGTGAAAAAACGTCAGGGACATTTTAGTACTCGTGAGAAAACGTCTTGGCCCGCATGCGTGTCAGATGTCCACGTCATCAGTCCCAATCATCAGCCACGTCAGCTCCGTTATCTCACAACTAACACCGTTTACCTATAGGAGCATTTTTGTACCTAATTCATAACGTGATGAATATTTTTGATCTCAAAAAAATGTTAGGGATATTTTAGTACTCGCGAGAAAACGTCAGGGGCATTTTTGTACATTTTGCCTTATATTTTTATTGTATTCATCTTTTTTTTATTTTTATAATACCAATAATACAAAGACAAAATAAAAATTATCCACTAAAGCCACCTACATGCTGTATACGTAAGCTTTTGCATTTATATATTTGTTATGTTGATTTAATTATTCTTTTCCTTTATTATCGTGTTTATCTACTAAAGAGAGAAAAGCCAGACAGGGAGACAAGGGGAATAGTTGGTAGACCGTGAAAGCGTTTACAAACATTTGACTCGGTGCCACTCCAACCCATTCTCCACTTGGCTTGATCAAGACTGGTGAACACCTGACAATGATATCTTCATCAAACTTCCATACGAAACAACTAGGTAATTAATTTAATGAACAAGTTGCACATTTAATGGTTAGACATTGTAATACAATATAGTTATTCTATTTATTGAAATAAAATATTTGGTAGATAAATTATTCATTATATAATAATGCATATTAATTCTGCATTCTACCATTTGGTAATTGGTTTAATGTTCAATAAATATAAATATCTGGATATTAACATATTTTGCGAAGGCAGCGTCGCAGCGGATGGCAATGCCGTGATTATGCGGGCACTCGACTGCCCTTAAAAAGCCCCTCGCCAACCACTTCTGACCTTTCTCTGCCGCCACCTCGCTAACAGCACCCCCCCACCTTCTCTTCCTCTGCTCGCGCCGGAGCCAGCGACGACGAGGATGAGCTCGTGTCAGGCGGGATCGGACGAGGCCAGCGACGAGGTCGACGCGGAGATGACGAGCCCGATCCAGCTCCTCCCGCAGGATGCCATCCATAATGTCCTCGGCCGCCTCACCCTCCGCCAGGCCCTCGCCTGCCGCTCCGTCTGCCGGCTCTTTCTCGACGCCCTTTCCTGTCACCCGTTCCTCTCTTCCCTCCCACCGATCCGCCTCCTCGCCCTCCGCCACCCCCGTGCCGCCGCCGCCCCCCACCCCTCCCTCCACGTCTTTGATCCCTCGCTTCGCCGCTGGTTCCGTCTCCCGCTCTCCTTCCTCCCCTTTCAGTCTCCTTCCCCTGTCACTGCCTCCCCCTCTCTTCTCTACCTCTGGGTCGACGCTGCCCCTTCCCCTTCCTCAACAGCCGCCAAGAACCACAGTAAGTCCCTCGTCGCCTGCAACCCTTTAATTGGGTCCTACCGGCTCCTCCCCCCGCTCGGCTCTGCCTGGTCGCGCCACGGTACCGTTCTCGCTGGCCCCGACGGCGCCGTCGTCGTCGTTACTGAACTCGCGGCCCTCTCCTACGCCCCGGGCCCTGACCGCTGGCTCAAGTTCCCCCTCAGCCTCCCGTCCAAGCCACGGAGCCCGATCCTGATGGGCGACGCCGTCTTTGCCCTTTGTGACGTCGGCCACCCATGGAGGAGCCAGTGGAAGCTCTTCTCCTGCCGGCTTCGCGAACTTGGAAGCGCCAACGGCTGGGCCCCGCTCGAGCGGCACGAATGGGGAGACGTGTTCGACATCTTTAAGCGGCCACGGCTGCTTCCGGGGGCGCATAGCGGCCGGCTTCTGATGATAGGAGGGCTGAGGTCGTCCTTCATTCTGGACGCGCCGTGCTCGACGGTGCTAATTCTGAGACTGGATCTGACAACCATGGAGTGGGATGAAGCTGGGAGGATGCCGCTGGAGATGTACCGGTGTTTTGGAGGCGGAGTTTCGAGCCCATTGGAAGTGGCGGCTGCGGCAGCTACCCTAGCTGGTGGCAATAATAAGGTTAAGGTCTTTGGTGGAGATGGGAAGGTATGGTTCTCAGGGAAGAAAGTGAGAGGAAAGCTGGCAATGTGGGAAGAAGAAGAGCTCGGGAAAAGTGGGGGTGGCCTGTGGAGTTGGGTGGATGGTATCCCTGGCTACTCTGAAGGTGTGTACAGGGGTTTTGTCTTCGATGCTGGATTCACCACAGTGCCTTGAAACGAGGGGATGAAATGGTGAGATATTCTGTCAATGTTTTCTGGACAGCTCATTTTTTTGTGTGATCCTAGCTCTATGTTCCAAACAATTTTCTATTAGTGTCTAAAAAAGAAAACAATTTTCTATTAGATGTCCAAGTTATAAACTTTTGATCTATATCTATGATGCTTTAGCACTACGTGGAGATTTTCCAAAGTCCTTGTATCTACATGACTGCTGTAGCATTGTAATGAACTTTTGATTGAACAAAGAAAAAATTATTAAAAAAATTTAAAGCAACAGTATTTTAACTTTTTCAGTTTATCAAGTGGTCAAAATTTCCCTAGCTGTTTAGCTCATTTGGTGGTATTAGTAAAAGAAATTCTAGGTTCAACCCACAATCTACAAGATGTAGTGGATTTTATCTTAATGGTCACTTTTTTCACCTGGATTTGAGTTAGCTTTACGATACATGTGGCCCAGCCATTGCATGAAGGTGTTGCTAGAACTGGTTTATTCAAGTTCGTTGTTATCCTCAATATATCCTCATAAAATTGCTGATAGAAATTTCATTTGATGCACATTTAGATAGAGATTATTTTTAGGGAATTCATTCTTGTAAATGCGAAATGATGCAGTAGAGTCCAATAGGTAGTTCTCTTGGTTCAAGTCCATGAAGGAAGCCAGGAGAGTCAGGTGCAACATAGAATGAAGTTTGGAGAGAGTAGGCAAAGCCCCCTTCTTTGGTGAATTACTCAAAGATTTTTAGAAATATCTCTCCAGAGATATTATTCCCCAAAATAATTACAATGAGTGTCCAAGGGATCAAGGTTAAAGGTAAATAAAAGATATGGTGAGATATTTTAACCAAAGCTAGGAGAAAAAAGTGCAAATATTATAATTTGGAGATTATCTAAATCATGATTTTACTGCATGCAATTTGTTGCTCAAGTACAATAACCAAGGAAGTTCATATATGAAGTTTTTCGTATGCGATATTTGCTCTATGTTGGGTAAGCCTTGGTCGCTAGTGCAATGGCAAAATTGTTCCTTTATAAATTCAGTGACCATTGTTCAAGTTATGACACACTTTCTTTGCTTAGATGGATATGGAGCATATGATAAGCCTCCTTTAACCCTTACTGGTAGGAACATTGTGCATTGAACTCTACTTTAGGTTCTCAATCTTATGCATATGCATTTGGCTCTCTTTATCTAAACATCAATACTTTCTTTTCCATGTAATATGTGGTGATAGGGGGTCTCATTTACCATCAATGTACTTGAGTCAAGAAACCTCCAATTTGGCACGAAGATTACAAGCTCGGTCTGTCCTAAGGTTTCTTTCTAGGTCATTCCAAAATTTCTTAGCGGTCTTGACATATAAACCTCAGCAAATGTAATCTTTCCTGTGTATGTGACCGCAAAGTTCTAAAATAATCATCCATACTGTTGGCCTAATCAATATACCTTGGGTTAGAACTACCTTTAAAGGTGGGAGACTCTATTTTTACATGTCCGAGAAGTTCCTCAACGCCATATTGGTCATGTACTAAAGGTTTTTTTCACGGGATTCAAGTAGGTTGTTGCCAAGCCTCAAGCTGGAGCTTCTGCAAAGATGTCATCTTTGTTCACAAAGTTCTCATCTATAGTGTGTTCTCTAAGGTTTTTATGAGCATCCAAAGATGTCATCTTTGTTCACAAAGTTCTCATCTGTAGTGTGTTCTCTAAGGTTTTTATGAGCATCCTGGGTTACGATACATTGTGCAAAGGGCTGTCCTATAGTCCTTTGTGGGTTCCTAGGTTGTGTGGCCTGATGAGGAGCCCTAAGAGTCCTTTGGCCCTTGTTATCCTCAAGTCTAATGGATGCTTGACGCTTCACCAAGTATTCTAAGTGGTCTCATGTTCCCTAACTAGATTAAACTAAAAAAACAAAGGTAGAAACCAATTAGGGACACTCATAGACGAAGATGAATGATAGGCGAATCACTAAGGCTCGAACTTCATCGCCCAATGATGATGCAAAGGCTTCACCACCCTTGTCTTCTGGGACAACACACCAAGGAAGAAGAAATTCATAAGTACACTTTAGAGGAATCAAATATTATTAATATGCTAAAAATTGTCGTTGATTCAAAGGTTTACAACTTATTTAGAGGCTATCAAATAAAGAAAAATGAGAGATTACTTCTGCTATTCTGTCGACTAAGAGATCCTATCATTTTAGCAAAAGAATAGGAGAAGTAAATTTATTCTTTTGCTAAGAGTAATGATGCAAATAAATTGCAAGTTTATTTTTGGTTGACGTGATTTAGTGGAATGTCAACAAATAACATATGGAAAATTATTGGACGTGCATAACTTTGTGTTGGAGAAATAAAAAAGATTAATGGGTAAGATGGAAGTAATTACTAGAACTAATTTATGCAAAAATACGGGAAATTGTGTGGATAAAAATAAACTGGTTGTGGTATTTGGTGGATTAAGGGTGATGACTGCTGTAACAAATAAAATCCAATTATGGTTCCCTCCAACTCGATTAAACTACAAATAAATAGCTCGACTTGACTCTTGACATTCCAAATGCAAAACAAAATTAAATATGATACTTAGGATGAACTGAGTTTGTAATCTTTGCGTCAAATCAAAGGCTTCTTGGCTCCAACTAATTGACAACAAGTCGTACCCGATACCAAGAGGGCAATATCATTTTCTTGTTCGATGACATGATGGTGTTGACATTAATAATAATACTTGGGTTTCTGAATAAGATACCAGGATATTAAATTTAAATTTTTAGGAGCATTATATTGCCCTTCACTTGTCAAAGCCAAAATTTTCCAACCCACGAAGAGTTGACGGGGATCAGGGTTTGACTCAACTCATTGTCAATCAACTTGAGTGAAGAATCCTCCTGTTAGACAATGAGATTACAAGCTCATTTCGTCCTGAGTATTGTATTTAATTTATTTTGCATTTGGGATGTCAAGAGTTCAATTGAGTTATTTATTTTATTGTAGTCGAGTCAAGTTAAGGAGAACTATGTTTGAATTTTATTTGCTCGGTCGGTCATCATCCTTAATTTCTCCACTAAATACCACCTTTTTTTATTCTTCTCCGCATAATCCTTTTTGTTTTCTCTATAAATTATTTCCACTATACCTCCATTCATCTTACTGGTTAACCTTCTTTGTTTCTTCATAATATAAAATTTCTCCATTTTCAATTTATTTTTAGTTACATTATTTGTTGTCGTTCTACCAAACCATGCTAACAAATTATTTGCATCATCTTCCTTGGCTGACCAAGGAAGTTAATTTTCTTTAATTTTTTGCTAAAAATGTTTGTTTATCTTTGCCAACACAGTAGTCAAATTAATCTCTCTCTGGGATAAGTTGTCCATTCACCTACCATACCTTTTTTTTAAAAAATTTTATTTGGTTTTTCTAATGCAATTTTTTGTGTTTCATTGCTTTATTCTAACTTTCAGTATAATAATCATGAGTTTTGATTTATTTTGCAGGATATTTGGATTCTTCATTGATTACTAGAACCTAAATTTGTGCTTGCTCTTTTTTTTTCATGCTTCCATACTACATCACATTTCAAGTTGATGAACTGTGAAGCCCAATTTATAGAGTCTAGTTTATGGCATTTTTCTGATGTTGTCATAGTAAGTCATGGTAGGCAAATCTGGTGGATAAGAAACACTAAGGACAACTCTCGAAATTTTAAGTTTGGGAACTTATGAAGAGATAACTTATCCCATTACTTTTTTTCCATACACCAAAACAAGGCCTCACTGCGAGCTCATTATGGAAGGTCAAAGCATTTTTTGTCTTGGTTGTTATTTCTACTTTATTTTGCTTTGATGGTTTTAACTGCTATAGGTGCAAACGTGTTTCTGGATGTCATTTCAAGGCTCCAGGAATTTGAAAATACTTGTTATAAGATTTTCTTTGACCACTAAAAGATCCAGGAGAATATTTTATCATACCCTCTGATTGATGGAGCAAAGATCAGAACCACATTAGAGAGGCTAAATTTTCAGAGCCTGATCAAACCAACTTGTTTATTGTTCAATCTTAGATCATTACATGTAAATATGTAGATTGATCGCAACACAGAGCATGAAGCAGTAGCACATAATCATTTTCAGCATTGCCCTGTATTTTCTCTCTGTAGAAGAAATGTTTTAGATTCTCACACACTAAAATTTTGTTTAAGGCTTTAAGCAGTTTATGAAGCTACTTCAGTTTGTGAGCATATCAATAATATAGCATAGATATGTAATTAGTACAATGATTAGATGAATTCAGGTTCAGCAACCTTGATCAGAATATAATTATTTTTTTTTCAAAGAACATTTTTAAGCCCATCTTTATTAGCAAATAAAGTTAATACATAATTGATAATTAGTTTCTGATCCTCATAAATATATCTGATATATAGTTAAATATGTAATGGTTAGTATTACGTATGAAAACAGTATGATATCCAATCATCTAAATTTCTAACCGATACTAATGTAGCTTCTTTATTCTGACAACTGATTTTTGGTCCGCTTGGCAGCTAGAAAGGTTTGGTTACAAAGCTAACTCATGTATGTAAATCAGCAGGATTTGCAATGAACTATGCTGAAATGGTAATAGGTAGTAACCGTAGTATTGCTAACGCATGTTGGAGGTATCAACAAATAACTACATAAATGTTTGGTTTATGATCAGCATTGTACTTTATTTTTGACAAGTTATTAAAAGCTTGAAATATATTGCACCAATGTGGATTCAGTAGACATCACATTTGCTCATGCATGCAGTGTGATTGATGCCAAATCATGATGTAGGTGTCAACAAAGTTAAGCCAATTTTAGTCCATGCTGGCTGGTACAGCTGGCAGGAGAAGAAAGAGATCATGCTGAAATATGGCAACCTTGATCATGATATCCTTATTTTTGTATTATGGGCCATTAGGGTATTACAGAACCATGAGGAATAAAATGCAGTAGATTACGTTAGGCTAATTGCATGGATATATTGTTTTGAATTTATTAGATGTTGTTTTATGGATATATACATGGGTATGTTAAATATTCAACTTTACTGTTTTATGAATACCAGTATACCACACTCTCTTTTATCACCTCAGAAAATAAGCAAATGAATATTTTCCATAGCTAATTAGGGTAGATAAATTGGTACATACAATTTCTTTTTCAAAAAATTCACTGTTTTGTTCTTCTTTGGTCTTCAGCTCCTGGTTGTCTTATTTGTATGCAGTATTGACAATAGATTGTGTCACTAATGTTTATTTTTTGTTTCTTTTGTTAAATAAGGTTCACATTGACAAGCTGACTCGATAGCATTTCCTTCAACATAATACGTCTCATACTTCTAACAAATAGCATTGAGGAGTTATCATTTTGCACTTAGAAGAGGAGCCATTGATAGAGGGATGAAAAAGTGGTCGACTCTTGCCTTGTGTAGTAAGAACTCTTTCTTCAAGTCGCTTTCATTGTGTCAACCTTGTGTTGACCTTGTATTAAAGTTTGGTTTAATGATTTGTAAGTGGCCATAACAAGCATATTATTGTTCAGTCAACTAAGGAAGAGAATTTGGAAGGGTGTATTCGTGGGAACTTTGTGAGCATGAAAATGAATGGGAATACTGCATTTTTGTGTTTAAGTTTAACTAGCACACGCTGAAACCATCTTGAAAGAGTGTAGGTGTTACTCTTGTCTCAGCTTTGTAATAATTCATGTTCTGAATATATGGAATTCTTCCCATGTTTGTCTTCTAATTTCCTTTACATGGTGAATTATATATTCTCCAGCTTCTATCACAGAGTCATGTTTCCTCTTTTGGAACGAAGGGAGAGTAATCATGATTGGATGTGATGATGCGACTTCGATTTCTTCTTTTGGCGTAAATTTTTATATTAGAAAAGGCTTGCTCATCGATCATCATCTGCAGATGTGCATCATGTTAAACTAGGCAAAAATTGAACATTTTTATTACTGAGTTGGTGAATCTAATTATCTAACACAAGCAGAATCCAAGGGGACATTTTCTTTGGCGCATACAACAATATTCATGTACTAGTTGTGCGTTGCACCATGCTCTGCCATCTTGCATTTGCAAAGTCTAGCTCTCACGTCAGGAGCATATGGTTGATGATGTATCTGGATATATTTTAATTAATGCTTGTAAATGGTTGTGTTTGATTCATGATGAAATATTTTATACCCCAGTAAACGTGTGAACCACTTAGTGCACAAGTTTCTGAAAATAATAGATGCTATCTACTGTGTACCTCTAGAGTATTTATTCCAATTTGATGCTACCAGTCTTCTTATTCTAGTTGTGACTTGTAAAGAACAAGTATATTTTACCTCTTGGATCTTGGGGTATTATGACAAAAGAGTTCTTTTTATCCATTGACTTCTACAAGTTTACATGTTGTATCTGGCTATCTGCGTTTCTAAGTTTTAACTTTGTTGTCATCTTATACTGTTTATATTTACCTTTTCTAACAGTCAAATTTGCGTATGAGTTAAGGTGAGATTCCACCAGGTTCCGGTGAACTCACGGTGGCCCAGCAATCCACCAACCAGTTTATATTCAATGGATCTAGTTCTGAAAAGAACATGTGAGGGACACGAACGAGATGCTTTTTGAGGAAACAGTGTCTTCCCAAGCTGTTCAGCTACCATGTAATGCTTGTTTTCTTCTTGTCTGGCCATCAATTGATAAATATATCTCAAGCCAGAACATCGGCAACAAGTGCATTCCACATCAGGACCATAAAACAACAACTACTAACATTTTGCTTGTACATGATGCATAAGTTGATATAAGATGACTGTCGAACAGGAGATCCACAATCAGGCTATATATTCAAATCCTCCTTTAATCCAGGATGTTAGTACAAGTCCAAGAAATGCAACGCAATTTGACTTGCTATCTTATTGTCCGTTCCACGTAATTTGATCATCTCTCCAATCATCATCTATTGGACTTATAGTACTTTTGAATTAATTTTGAGAAATACCGAGAACGTATTGCCAATGATGGACTCGTCAAGCAATTTGTGCTTATTACTGATGTGGGTTTAATCATCTGAAAATGTTTCACCTATAACTATTTGATATACAAAAACTGGCTATGGATTTCAGTGAAGGTAAAATTCACTGTAATTTTCGATGCAGTTGCAAATATTCGAAATTGGTTATATATTTACAAATTATTGTGTAAGGTTAAGTACTTACATCTTTAGATTAATGTAATTTTGATATCATGTTAATTTAGTAAGTAAATATTTGTTTACTAGTCCTATATATTGAATATTCATGTTTATTTGAATCATTTGGATTAAATATTTGTCAATTCAATTAAATTGATTTTAAATAGTATTTTTAAAAGTTAATTACATCAATCATACAATAGTATGAATATATCATTTGAGTCGAACAACTAGTAGCTTAATGATTTGACATTCAGGTATTTTGTCAATAAGATCGTGAGTTTGATTCATAATTATATTATTTTATGCGCTTATTTATGTGTATGTATACCAGGTAATGCACATTGTAGGTATATTTCTGCATCTATATACATATTACGTTATAAAGCTATTTTTTTTAAAAAAATGTATAGTTTGAAATTAGAAATATCAATTTTATAATTGATAGGTTGACGTGGCATGATAGGCACAAACTAGGGATGGCACTGGGGCGGGTTTGGGACGGCGAAGCCAATCCTATCCCAAACCCATTAAGAAAATTCAATCCTAAACCCGTCCCAAACCCGTTAGTATTTTGAAGAGTGATTCCCAAACCCATCCCACTAATTTAACAGGTACCCACTGGGAACCCGCTTTTCGCCCGTTAACAAATTATATATATATATATACAATTTACATATCACAACATAATTATCACAACATTTAAACATAAATCATATAAACAGTAAGCTAATTTAAACAATGAAATCAATTATCTGAGCTAGTATCAATGACTATCGAGATCTAGTAAAGACTATCAATTATCTGAAGAAAAAATGACTTCTTTCATGCATAGAATCAATAGGAGCAGGCGGTAGGTAACAATTAGAAAACAAGCAAGAAAAATAGCTTCTTTCATGCAAAAATCAACAGTAAATAATTGCAGGCGGCAGGTAAGAAAAAAGTAAAAAAAAAAATAGAAAAAAACTTAAGAATCAGATCAAGGGGCGTCCGGCATCTGCGTCGCAACGTCAGGAGAAGCAGATCGCGGCGTCGGGTCCGTCAGGAGAAGCAATCATCGGAGTAGATCATGACATTGGGTTCGTCGGGAGAAGTAGATCGAGGCGGTCGACTGCTGTTGAGAGGCGTCGGGAGAAGCAGTCGTCGGAGCAGATCGCGGCGTCGGGTCCGTCGGGAGAAGTAGATCGAGGCGACCGGTTGCTGTTGAGAGGTGTCGGGAGAAGCAATCGTCGGAGAAGTACATCGATTGGCGGCCGGCTCTGTTGAGAGGCGATCGGTTGTTGTTGAGAGGCGATCGGCTGTTGTTGAGAGGCATCGAGATTGAGCGGCGGTCACGAGAGAAGCGATCGTGTGATTGAGGAGCGGCGAGAGGGCGATCTAGTGAAAGGAGAGGCGGCGAGCGGGCGTGAGGGCAATCGGGCAGATGGCTGAGGCAGTGAGGCATCGGGTGACTGGGTGAATCGGGTGAATTAAAATAATGTATTATTAATTTATTTATATTATATAATGGGTTAGGAATTAGGGTATAAGTAAAAAGACACAATTATCCCTATATAAGTATATATTAGATAATATGAAGGGTATTTAAGTAATTTTACCCTTAATGGGTTTGGGACGGGTTTTAAACTAAAATCCTGGACCCATCCCAAACCCTACAGGGTTTTTACTTCAAAATCCTATACCCGTCCCACGATCCAACGGGCAAAACCCGCTAATGACCTATCAGGGTTTGGGACGAGTAAATACCCATTTATACAAACCCATTGCCATCCCTAGCACAAACAGACGGAATCATGCAATATCAGTCGCATAATGTTATCTTAAATAAAAAGGAGGCCTAGATAAGTTTGCTTATAACAAACCAGAATTCTTCTGGTGAATTTTCAAAGATGCGACTACAAATTGCAACTCGGACTAAAACGTGACCTTTTCGGTAATTAATCTGATAATAATGAATAGGTGGGACGAAAATAAATATGCACCTAATAAAGACAAATTACGATATCATGACCGTCATCCCTCATAAATAAATTTAGTTGCTTCCTTGTTTTAAATCTCAAACACACCTTTCGAAATCCAAATCAACGAGGGTCTCTCCATGTATTGCATTGATTTCTAAATATTATTAAGTATGAATTCGATTCTGAGTTTGATCCATTAATAATTAGTTGACTAATTAAACAATTTTTTAATAACTTAATATCTGAATATAATAAGTTACTCACAGATTTAACTTGGACCTGACGACGGGCACCCAAACCTAATTGATGGTCAGGATACCGAACGGAGTCTCAGCTAGCCAGATGATGCAGATACTTAATTATTTGCTTGGAATGAAGGATTGGTTATAATTTGTAAATTTTGAAATCAATGGTGTGCAAATTGTGAAACAAAATAGGACTGAGGGTGATTTTTGTCATCCAACCGTTGAAAATAGGGTAAAAAATTAAAAATACTTATAAACTCTTTTTTAATTAATTTTTATTCTTAAACAAACGAAAATAGTTGAAAAATACTATCGAATTATTAGAAATGAACAAAAAATATTTTTAAATTTATTTTTTGAAAAAAAATTATCCTTAGACAAATAAAAATAGTTGAAAAATGTTAATATTTTTTTATCTATTTCTAAGAATTTTTTTTTCTATTTTTAAATATAAATAAATATATCGATATTTTTTAATTATTTTCGTTTGTCTAAGAGTAAAAAAATTATCAAAAATAAAA
This sequence comes from Canna indica, assembly GCA_034359265.1. Taxonomy (NCBI): domain Eukaryota; kingdom Viridiplantae; phylum Streptophyta; class Magnoliopsida; order Zingiberales; family Cannaceae; genus Canna; species Canna indica. The sequence continues at coordinate 4,808,052 of CP136893.1, read as the reverse complement.
ATAAAAATATTTTTAACTATTTCTAATAGTTCGAGAGCATTTTTCAATCATTTTCATTTGTTTAAGAATAAAAATCAATAAAAGAAGAGTTTAAAAATATTTTTACCATTTTTTAAATAATTCAATTGCAAAAATCACCTTTAACCCAACAAAGTATCATCACGCTGTGTTCAATTAATATATGCATGTTTAATTTTATTTGAACAAATTTGAATTTTGCTTCGCGTATATAAAAAAATTCAGATTTCCGCTCAACAACTGCTTCCAACTCTTTACCCGCCCAGTCAATGTTTGCTTACGACCACCGCGGCGACACTGACCGCCCTCGGCACGCTATCCTCTCCTCCTCATACTGGAGCAATTTTATTACCTCCCCGTATGGTATAAATGTCGTCTCCTTTGACTCGTAATCATGGTCCAGTCCTCCGCCTCTAGATTTCCTCTTCGGGTCACCTGCCGTCCTCTTCGCCCTTCCTTCTTCAACCCCGGTGGCGGTCTCGGCACCGCTTCGGCTCTGCGGCAACATCGGGCGAGGCGGTCACCGCACCGCCGCCTCACGCTTATTTGAGCCCTACTCTGTTCATCTGGAGTCCACGAGCTCCGCCTCTCCGTGCACTTCTTGATTGCTTACCCGATCCCGGAGGAGATTTCTAGGGTTTAGGGAGAGCGCTGTGTCTCTTCCGGCCCTGAGATCGATGAGAGTCCGAGGAAGGATCTGCCATGGATGACACCAGGAAGCTCGAGAGGATCGATTCCGGTGGCTGTGGCTCTCTCATGGAATGGCAGATCTCTTTGGCTCTACGAACCCCGATCGAGACATCGACAAGGTATCCGAGTCGTGACGTTCTTCTTGGACTCAACCCTTTCTTTTCTTCTCACTTTTCGCTTGGATCATTGAGATTCTTTCCAATGGTTGTATGAAACCTCGAGCTGTTTGGGAATATCTTGTAAATTATTGGAAGACTGAACTATATGTCGCTGTTTTGGTTCCGATTCAAGGGGTTCTTGATAGTCTTCAAACTCGTGCCGTAGCACTCATGCAATGCCGTGTTGGTGACTATGATCGTCCAATGTTCGAGCTATACTATCATAAGGTTTTGGGAATTATACAAAATGGCTATATTGTTGGTTTTTGCGGAATAAGGGGCGTATCTCTTTTGCATCAAATCAACTACGATGTTTCATCTTTTTCAACTGGGTGATATATAACGAGTACGATATGGAGACCTCTGATACAAGAGTACAAGACAATTGTTTCTGGTTTGATTTGGTCTAAATTCTGGTCCAGTAGTGGGTCAGTAAATACCAAATCATACCAACTGTGTGTTGATATTCAAGTCTTTGTTTTGAGGGAGAGATTAATACTGCGGTTCTTTTTCTATGTAAATTTTGCACGCCGCTCCCTCACAGTTTTGAATGAGAGAAAAAATTAATATAGTTGGTTTTAGAAGAAAAACCCTAAAGATATGCATAGTTTATTAGAATAAAACATACAATAAAGAAATGCAGGTTGTGTTTATACTAATTGAATTAGTGCAATGATAGAAAACATAAATTACATGTAAAGTTGCAACATCACAACTAGTACAATATATTTACTAGTTATGCTTCTGTGATAGTGCACCTTTTTTTTTGACGGAAATTGTGTGGCATACACTTGATATGGAGTGTGAGCCTTTATATTTGACAACTATATAATGTGTAGGTATAAACTATACATGCTAGTTTCTTTGCTGTCTTGTGCTAATCTTATTCATTTTTCTAGGCACTGATTGCTTTGAAGAAGGGTGCTCAATTGCTTAAATATGGTCGAAAAGGAAAGCCGAAGTTTTGCCCATTCAGATTATCAAGTGTAAGTTTTATTTTGCCCAAAGTTCTATTTATAAAACATATCTTATTTTGCATGTATGCTACATCAATTCATTACCTATCTGATTTGCGATGATAGCTTGTAATAGAACTGCATTCTATTTGGAGTAGTGGATGTATGCAACAAATGTACGATTTGGATGTGTGCCAAAATTAAAATGCTCAAGTTCAAGTTGATATTAGCACATTGCACATCCATCAAACCTTATTAACCAACACAACATCCAATATACACTTTATGTCGGACTAAACTAGGGTATTATAAGTGTTTATTATAGTAAACTTTATATTGTTGTACCATGATGGTGGAATCATTTTTGTTTAAAGATCTAACTGAAATTATACCCTGGAATGTTTAATGGTTCCTCGATGAATGGAAAACTGAGTTACAGAATTGTTAATCATGTGATGGATTCTCACAGGATGAATCAACTTTGATATGGTTTTCTAGTGGCGGAGAAAGAACTTTGAAGTTAGCTTCTGTTTCAAGAATTATACCCGGACAAAGAACTGTGAGATTGCTATGTTTCTTATTGCTAATCGTACCATTGGTTTATCACGACCTATGTTCTGCTTTTTATTTTCTGAAATTTGATATGATAATGTTTTGTTTATTTTGAATTCTTATTCACAGCCTGTTTTTCAACGATATTTACGCCCTGATAAGGACTACTTGTCCTTTTCACTTATCTACAATGATGGGAAGAGATCTCTTGATCTGGTTAGTCAAGTCATTCTGGTCTTTGTACTAATATCTTCTATGCTCTTATCTATCTTGACGGTGATCCTCATTATTCTTAACAGATATGCAAGGATAAACTTGAGGCAGAAGTTTGGTTTTCAGGCCTCAAGGCATTGATTTCCACAGGGCAATATTGTCGCTCCAAAATAGATGGATGGAACAACGGAGAACCTTATACTGATGTTTGTTTTTTTACTTTAACTATAAAAGAATCTCCTTACACTCTGTTTGGATAGGATTCATTAAGGGGGAGGGAGAGGAGGGAAGGGGAGGGGAAGGGAAGGGAGAGTAAAAATTAACCTTGTTTGGAGTTAGCTTAATAAGGGGAAGGGAAGGGAAGGAAAAGGAAGGAAAGGAAAAAATCAACTAGATGTATCTTCTAAGGGGAAAGAGGGGGAATAAGAAAATATTTTATTTAATAGATAATTATACCATTTTTATTTTTGTGTTATATGTTATGCTTTGAGGCAAGACCTGCAATTGATTGTAGAAGAACAACTCCAACCATTAGGGATGGGAAGAGGCCACAAGGGTTTTAATGAATATCTTGTAAATTTGTGAAAATTATAATGGTAATTTCATAAATTTATTTTGGACAATTTTTTTATGTAATTTTATTCACCCCCATTCAACCTTGAATCGGGGTTGAAGGAAAATTGGGGTTTGGAGGGGAACCAAGGTAAATAATTCCCCCATTCTCTTTCTCCTCCATTAAAACCATAAAACCAAACAAGGGAAATTTTTTCCCTCCCTTCCCTTCCCCTCCTTTAACCCCGTGTTAGTTATGTCATCTTTCCATAACTTCGTCTGAGCAAATATATTCAAGTGACCACTCTGCCCCAACTCTTGTTTAAGTTAGTTTTGCTCCTCAAATAAACATTTGACAGTGTGTGAGCTTAACAGATATTGGAACAACAAGTTGACGGTGGATAGTCTTTTTATCTTTATCCATTCTCTACTAATGCATACTATGATTCATGAAGTCAGTCAGAAACTATAATAGGCCTGTAGGATTACTTATGAATAAAGGGTCTGCCAAAAATATATCTTGCCATTGACAATTATATTCCAATGATGTTACACCAATGACTCTTGCAATATGCCCAGTTGAAACTTTTGGAGGGTGTTTTTTGGCATGCATCATTTGTTGTAGCACCTACAACTATCTAAAATATAATTCAAAAGAAAATAGTTGTTCAATACTTTCTCTCAAATGTCACAATGACTACCAGTTAATTGCTTTTCCTAGCTTCAGAACATTGTGCTACAGGTCTTAGAGAAGCGTTACCATTCCTTGATGAAACTGTTAGGTTTTTTTGGTAATAGGTTTCAATCTCTAAAATTCAGGTTCGTAGATATTTTCTCATGTTCACTCTATTTTCTACTGACAATCAACAGTCGTTAAGTGAGTGATTAAATGCTTTAAAACTGCAGTAAGTGATTGGTTTTTGGCTCAATATTGTACTCCAGACAAATGCTTGAAGGAATTGCCCTGTGCTTTAGGACTAATATTATAGATTTCCCAAATGATTGCCCTGCACTTTGGGTGTTTTCTTCTCTACTGCAGTTTACATCACTTTCACTGTATTGTTTCCCTCTGTCAGTTTAAACAATAAAATATCGATGACATTATATTTTTGTCATGTTTCTTATTTATTGTTACATACGAAATGAGTGCAGGATAGTCGAGAATCTGCATCAAACAGTATAAGTGATCGGTCATTTGGCTCAACTTTAGATTCTTCGGAGGGCAGACTAACCTCAAGTAGCATACAACAAAACCTTTCTTTTGAATATTCTGGCACTCCAGAAATATCAGATGTGACAAATATGCAAGCCAAAGCTTCTTCTGATGGTCTTAGGATCAGTATTTCTAGTCTTCCTAGCACATCCAGTCATGGTTCTGCACAGGATGACTTTGATTCTGCTGGCGACATTTATGTTTGGGGTGAAGTCATATGTGATAATTCCACCAGGACAAATGCTGATAAAAATAGTAGTCCTTCCAGTGCAAGAACTGATATCCTCCTACCAAAGCCTATAGAATCTAACGTTGTTTTGGATGTTCATCATGTAGCCTGTGGTGTTAGACATGCAGCCCTTGTTACTAGACAAGGAGAACTATTTACCTGGGGTGAAGAATCTGGAGGACGCCTTGGTCATGGAGTTGGCAAAGATATTAATCTCCCTCGGCTTCTTGAATCTCTGTCAGCATTTAATGTTGATTATGTTGCTTGTGGGGAGTTTCATACTTGTGCTGTTACTGCAACAGGAGAACTTTATACCTGGGGAGATGGCACATATAATGCAGGACTTCTTGGTCATGGGACAAATGTGAGTCACTGGGTACCCAAAAGAGTTTCAGGACCTTTAGAAGGTCTTCAAGTTTCTTATGTTTCTTGTGGTGTTTGGCATACAGCTATAATAACTACAACTGGGCAATTATTTACATTTGGTGATGGAACATTTGGTGCATTGGGCCATGGAGATCGAGCAACTGTATTGTACCCAAGGGAGGTAGAATCATTGGCAGGACTGAGGACAATTGCTGTTTCATGTGGTGTTTGGCACACTGCCGCAGTTGTTGAGGTTATTGTGACACAGTCTAGTGCTTCATCTGGAAAGATTTTCACTTGGGGCGATGGGGATAAATATCGCCTTGGCCATGGTGATAAGGTAGCACGGCTAAAACCTACCTGTGTGCCCTCGCTGATTGATTACAATTTTAACAGGTTGGCTTGTGGTCATAGTCTTACTATTGGTTTGACCACTTCAGGACAGGTTTTTACTATGGGTAGCACTGTATATGGTCAGCTTGGCAATCCCTATTCTGATGGAAGGCTTCCATGCATGGTTGGAGACAAACTCTCAAGTGAACCTGTTGCAGAGATTGCTTGTGGTTCATACCACGCTGCAGTTTTGACAACAAGGGGAGAAGTTTACACATGGGGGAAGGGAGCAAATGGAAGATTAGGTCACGGCGACTATGAAGATCGTAAAACCCCTACGCTTGTTGAAGCTTTGAAAGATAGGCAAGTGAAGCGCATCTCCTGTGGGTCGAGCTTCACAGCTGTCATATGCCAGCATAAGTGGGTTTCTGGTGCTGAGCAGTCCCAGTGCTCAACTTGCAGACAGACATTTGGATTCACTAGAAAGAGGCACAATTGTTACAACTGTGGACTTGTGCATTGCCATCAATGCAGTTCAAATAAAGCCTTGAGAGCAGCATTATCTCCTAATCCTGGAAAACCTTATCGTGTCTGTGATTCATGTTACCTGAAATTGACTAAAGGGTTAGAGTGTGGTGGATTAAAAAACAAGAAAAATGCTAAAGTCTTACTTCCTGGTGATGGCAAAGATAAGTTTGATAAAGCAGATGCCTTATTTAAGGTATCCAGCAATTTGGATTTGATCAAGAATTTAGATATGAAGACAGCCAAAAACAGGAAGAATTCTAACTCCATGTCTATGATTCAAACTCCTAAAGGTTATTCACTTTCACCTCTGAAGAGCATTAGTTTCCCAAGCGGAATTGATATGCTTCAAGCAGTCTCTAAATCAGTCCAAACATCAGTAGCTAAATCTTCCAATCGCTCCAGAGCTATTTCACCTTTCTCAAGAAAACCTAGTCCTCCACGCTCCACAACACCTACTCCGACGACTTCCGGTCTTTCTTTCTCTAAAACTTCTGATAGTTTGAAAAAAACAAATGATCTTCTCAACCAAGAACTTATGGAATTACGTGTTGAGGTAGTTTTTTTTGCTTTTATATTTTGAGGAACATTTACCTGCCAGTTTCTTACCAATATTGATGTGTGATAATTAGGTTGATAGTCTACGACAGCGTTGTGAACTTCAAGACTTTGAGTTGCATAAGGCTGAAAAGAAAGCAAAAGATGCTATGGCACTTGCTGCCGAGGGATCTGCAAAATCAAAAGCTGCAAAAGAAGTTATAAAATCGCTAACTGCACAGGTAAGGTTACATTGAATTGTCCTTCCTAATCAGAGCTTTGCATTTAAATCTGCAAGAACAAGGAATGCAGAAAGGAAACAATAAGGTCATTCTAAAAATTCCAACAAATTAATTTTTGAATATTCATAACCATATCTTCTGCCTAAGCCGTAGTTGTTATCCTTCATGTGCTTCCATTAGCAAATATGTGAATTGAACTTTTAGGTATAAAGTTTTGAATATCTGTGAATAGCTGTGAGTGCACTTACGTATATTTCATCTTGTAAGAACTCCTTTTTATGTCTACCTACTCAAAATGAGGAAACTACAAGAAGATTACACACGAGTTCTGAAAGCAGGTCTTAAGGGATTTGCAGTTCTGAAAATATTCCATATCAAGTTGCAGTCTGACTTCTACATAGCTTGATGATACCAAACTAAAAATTTCGTTCATTACATTATCATATGTGAGTTTTGGATGAATTTTCTACTCCTTATTGAAGCTCATAACTAGTCACTTTCAATTTCTTCTTGTAGCTGAAAGAAATGGCAGAGAAGTTTCCTCATGGGATCTACAGCACCAGCACGATAAGACAAGTGAACCAGGCAAACGCTGTCGAGTTACACGAAACTGAATCAAATAGAGAACACTTGTTAAACAATGACGTGCTAAAGGGTCCCAAGACTTCCGACGTGGCTGATGTACACAAGACTGGACAGATAAATACAGTTTCAAATAATGATCCTGGAAGGGGAGCAATTTATCATCTTGATGACACAAGTACACCTCCAACTCCTAAAATCTCAAACACCAATACCAAACCACGACAAGTGGAAATGCAGGCAGCCTCTAGCACTGGAGTTGAGTATGTTGGGAGCAGCAGGGTAACCACATCTGCTACAACGCAGGGCGCTGCTTCATCTATTAAGACCCCAAATCTAGCAAGTACTGATGTGGAAGCTGAGTGGATAGAACAATTCGAACCGGGCGTTTACATAACCCTAGTTAATCTTCGAGATGGATCTAGAGATCTCAAGAGGGTGCGCTTCAGGTAGTGTAGATAACATATTTAGCTTAGAATATTCGTGCAGTATCATCCTATTGCAAGCTGATTTACGACGGTTATTTTCGTTACAGCCGAAGAAGATTTGGGGAGCAACAAGCAGAAACTTGGTGGTCGGAAAATAGAGACAGGGTGTACGAAAAGTATAACTTCCATGTACCAGACAGGGCCTCCTCGACCATGCTAACTTAATTTTTCCACGCAGCTTCCGCAAAAGCGATACATTATCAAATTTAACAATCACAGCGAAGGACGCTGTGATGGTTATTTCTTATCTGCATCACAGCATTGAAATTTCCAGATAGGGTTGTATTGTTGTAACATTCATAAGATTTTTTGTAAAGAATTTCATTTCTTTAGTATAATCAGTGAATAAGTTTTTCAAAAGTGGTGCAGAACTTCTCCCGCTAGTTCCAAAAGTTGTGCGTCGATTCAGAACTGGTTTACAAATGGATTCATATACAATTTGATGCGTATATCCATAAAACACTACGGATATTCATCACTAACAAATATTGACGCAGTACAACCAGAAGCATAATGTGGTGAAATAAATCTATTACTACGTTCTCGGGTATCCATGGACTCAAACGAAAAATCAAGTTAAAATACACCTACAGATCACTAATGATATTACAAATACAACGTCCATTATTGCAGCAGCGCCAAATCAACAAAATGTCATGATCATTTGATGAAAAAAATATTGAACTTAATACAATGAATCAAAGAATCGGAAAAATAAATTATAGGCAACAGCCAAATTGAACCAATTGTGAAATGATTTACTGATTTACGTGCAGGCGACATCTAACACTCGTCACATTTTTGAAGAAGATAATCCTAGTGGATGTACTATGCATATTTGAGAATAGAAATATAGAAACATCGTAAGTAGCCCCCAGCCCACCATAACTACCTGAAAAGTAATATATAGAATAGAATAGAGCTCAGATCTTGGGTCAAGAAAGAACGTAAACCATGCAAGAGAGCATCAGAACTTGCAGATGAGCTCAGCTCTTGGGTCAAGAAAGAACATAAACCATGCAAGAGAGTATCAGAACTTGCAGATATCTCCTGAAAGCAGAGCCCCAATAATTTCCGCAAGGTCTTCAAGGAGAAAAGAATTTACTAGGACCAAATGGTTCAAAGGGAGAGAGATCAGGCCCAAAATCCAAATCACAATCTACAGGAACTCAGTCACTTAAACCTCCAAAAGCAATCCGGGAACCAGGACACACTAGTCAAATAGGATTATTGTAACAATGCAAGATACTAGGTAACCCAAAATGCACTGAGAATGATCACAAGGCCAAATTGAACCTGCCAAAAGGTTAACCAAGTTATATAAGATAAGGTTGCCAAAATAACTCCAAAAGTTTCAACGGTAGAAACAATGAAATTACCCGGTTTCCATCCCAGAAAAATTATTGGTCAGTGCAAACTTGTTGGAATCAACAGAGCCAAAATCACCGCTTACTTTATATTAGTTCAGGCATTTCTTAAGTGAGAACAATCATTTTCCAAAAGTACACCTGAGTCACTTCAATCCTGCTGAGAAGCAGAGATCTTGCTGACTGAGGTGGTACATTTCATCAGCTTTTCCAACAGCATCCATATCAAGAACATTCCAAAGATCCAAGGCCACGGTACAAGAACTTACCAAACCATAGTATCCAACATGGGTAAATGCATAAAGCTTAAAAGTACCAAAAGCACTAGTATTCCATCAAGAACAAGGCACTGTATCAAAGCAACATTAACATCTGAGAAGTTGAACTCAAGCACTGAGGAGGCGAGAGAATAATAGCATGATTGACAGATCCAAAGCAGAAAAGAACAGTAGAACACTATAATAAAAGCCAGTAGCAAGGTCCACTGCCACCATAATCACCTGGAATGGTATAAAACTTAGCTTCATGGCTGCATGACGACATAAACATAAATGGTGTTAGCCAAACAGTCAAAAAAATAAAAAATGACTTAGGGGTCAAACCTGCAGCACAAGCAGAAATGAGATCAAGATCTGTAGCCACTGCCACCTCCACTAGGGCGTTCATATGGACCAGACCGATCACGATTATATCGGTCACCCCCATTACTCCCACGGCTTCCCCCATCTCTGCTTCGACCATTGAAGCGGTCCCCATTCCTGTCAGGTCCTCCATATCTGTTACTGCCTCGACTACCCCCATACCTATCATCTCTGCCACTGTACCTGTCCCCTCTTCCACCATCACCAGAAGGGCATTCCCTTGCAAAATGACCAGGTTTGCCACACTTAAAACAGTCACCACCATTTGAACCACGACCACCACCACCACCAAAATCCCGACCACGGCCACGATCACGACCACGGTCCCGATCAAAGTCCCGTCCACCATCACGATCCCTACTACCAGGACCTTGTGGTTGGGCTCTTTCCACAGTAATAGATCGCCCATCTAGGTCCATCCCATTCATGGCTTCAATGGCCTCTTCCATAGCATCCTTGTCATCAAAAGTGACAAAGCCAAATCCACGTGAACGCCCAGAAAACTTATCAAGAACAACCTGTATGTTGCAAGGCAATCAATATTAAGAGAGAACATCCAAATAAAATAGAATAAAGGTCATTACCCAAGAGAGCAATCTGTGACCAACACCAAAACTATGACAGACAAACCTCGCTGTCTCATTATATTTTCAAACCATTCCATGTGTTACTTCAGAGTTCCCTTGCAAATAATTACAAGACATCTAAAAAGCTTTTATTTTTTGCTACTTAAGAATTAGAACAAATAGCATATTACATTATTACTACTATTATAAGAAAAAATAATATGGTGCTGATAATAAATAAAATATATTGAGATTTTTAACAATGATCATTCATTATGAGAGCATTAGGTTATTCACATATTTATATTAATGCAAACTAATATTATGAGTTGAAATTATACAAGATACTACCACACATTAACACAAAGCAAGCATGTCCAAGGCGGTCAAGAAAAAAAGATCAGGCTGATATACAGAAAAGCATTCTAAAGATTCATTCTATGAAAAGAATATCACCTTTGCCTCAGTAAGATGTCCAAATTTTTGAAATGCATCCTTCAAGACTCCATCAGTTGTCGTCCATGAAAGGCTGCCAATAAAGCAGCGGTATTCCTCTGATTCCGACATTTTCAATTAACTGAGCTGTGATGAGGAAGATACGCACAAAAGCAAACATATAGATCAGCTAAAGGTAGGAAAAAATATATATCATTTCTCAAGAAACTAGTTAAAGATTAATAGATTAATAAGGCAATGGTAACAATATGTTAGAATCTTTTAAAGTCATGAAAAGAGACCACATAAAGAGTTTTAGGAAGTAGCAAAAATCATGTCTAGCAACTAAAAAAGACATTGAAAAAATGTGCATCCCCTACCTATAGAGCTATTGACTTAAAAAAAGAGCCAACTATAGTCAAATCGGTATGGAAAAATAATATATGGAATCTTTTTTACAAAGTATGGATCAAACAAAAGACAACTGAGAGGAACATAATTTCTATCTTCCCTTACTATCTGAAAAAATAGAAGAGACTGGTGAAAAGTAGGTGTTCAGCTAAAAGGAAAAAAGGTATCACAACAGACTAAAATTGGCTAATGCTAGCAAGTAGATAGACAATCAGAGTGTCTTAGGAAAAAATGAGAAAAAGAGAAGGGAAAGAGTGTCTTAGGAAAGATTAATCAATCTTTCCTTTGTTTGAATAGAGAAAAAAAAAGAAACATAAGAATACTTTCCATCCGCATAGGAAAAAAAATTCCTCTCAAAGAGAAAAGAAAGTTTCATTCCCCTCCTGTATCTTTACTTATACGAACTATTACCAAACAAGGGATAAAAACATCTTAATCAGTATTACCTTTCTCATCACTTTACTTCCTTCTCTTCTTCAATTTCTATCTAAGCATAGCACAACTGCATAAATGTCTACTTAGAGAATCAAATAGGACACGTGATACAGAGATGTAATATAAGTGATCGCCTTATATTGATACCTTATAGGTTCAAGTTTATTACATAAAGGCCAACTAAGAAAGAGCAGCAGTAAGCATAAAATTCTTATAAATCATCCATCTAGCAAAGAACAAACTTTCATATAAAGAAGAATCTTAAAGTAAGGGTCAGACGAGAGATTTACTGCAAATCCAGACCCCTAATCCACCGAGAAAGCCGATATCAAACACCCGTTGACCAATACAAACTCCGATCAAGCAGTTCACAAGAACAAGGTAAACTGTTACTAAAACCCTAACCATGAATATGGGACTTTCCTAATAGCGACCACTATAAAACAGATCTAAACCCCTAAATCGACTTCCAGGTTGAAGAAAACATGTAAACGAAGAAAATCATCAAAGAGATGCTCGAACGAAACAAAGAACAAAAAGTTCCATCATTACGCCACCGACGACCGACGATCTTGGAGCGAAGGTCGACAATAAACAAGAGGAATTAAGCAAGAAGAGAGGCTGAAGCTGAAACCGAACTCTTAGCGAAGATCTAACCTCGGATTCTATCGGGCGCGGCGAGGAGGAAGATCGCAGAGGCCAAGAAGACAAACCCTAGGCGAGGAGCGCTATACCGCGTTGGAATACCGAGCCCTCGCCAAGTATTCGAATTTATAGTCGCATCATGTTGTTGATAAAGTTGACCTAGCAATATGCCGGGCTAATGTGATAGAACCGGCCTAATTTATGCCGGTTCGGTGTTGTCCGACCGGCCCAATTGTGTCGGTCCATGATGTTCAACCGGCCCATATGAGCTTGAGCCCATGAAGCAAGTAGAAACCCTTGAGCTTGGGAATGAGAATAATGGTCCCCTAGAACTTGTAAATACCACATAATAAATCATATTATTAACGGTAGAAGCGGGTGTAGCACAGTTGATGACAACATATCATACGTTGCCTAGTAATTTAAGGTTCAAATCCTAATATGATCACATATTGTGATTTTCTATTTTTATTTTTAAAAAAATGAAAATGAAGATCATGTAGAGATAGTCGATCATCCAGCACTTTTATTTTCTAAAATTCACCTGTCATTGCATCCCAAGTTGTAGCTTCCTCCCTCGGTTCTGATCGATCTATTTATCCCTCTTGTCTAATTACTCTACATGCGCCGCCATCTTCACTTTTATGCTTTTCAAGATAGGAGGGGTGGGAGAGGACCAAGTGACACCGAGGCCGACAACATTATATTAGCCCATCTTTGTCATGCTGGTTGACTTAAAAATTAAAAAAGCATATTCAATATATATCATGGAGTAAAAAAAATTAGTTAAACCCACTATAGAAGATATGTAATATAATTAAGTAATTATAATATTATTTTTTTTGCCAAAGCAAGCGTGTTCCACACAAGGTGGAAAATTTATACAGGGAAGACCCCTACTGAGGTTCAAACCTTAGACCTCTAGGTAACTTATAACTGTTGCCACCAACTGTGCTTGTCACAATTGACTTATTAATTATAACATTATGTCAAAAGTAATAGCATATTGTAACGTAAAATTATGTAATAGTTACGTGTGAATAATATATTAGTTTTTGATGAAGTACATAATTGAACCAAACAAAACATAAAAAAATAATTCAATAAAAACTATAATTCCCTTGCTACCAATAAATATATTCTTTTGGTACTTCATAAAAAAATGACGTGAATATTAATTTATAAGAAGTAGTTTCAATAATGACGTCCTACTTCTCACGTAAAACCAAACCAACTCCTTGGGTTAAGGTCGTTATAGATTTTATGTTTTACTATTTTTTTATCATTTTAACTTGCTAATCGTCTTTGATACTCTAAAATTTATGCATCACAATGATATATAATGATAATATTGCTAGTTAATTAGCTCTACAAGATGGCTCACCCTCGTCAATATTGTATTAACAAGTCAAACATTGTATTTTTGTCTCTCTTTAGAGCTCCTAGATGGGTTCGTCAAATTGATCGAAAATGAAAGATATTTTCCTGAAAGCAAATTCGAGAACTAGAGAGGCAAATCCTTGGTGCACTAGGGCACACTTATTGGCTCAAAATTTGAAGGTAACTTGGGTTTGTTAAATCCGGACACACATAATATTGCTAGATTGGACAACTATATCTGAAAACTTATATAGCAAAGAGACATATTTTGGGTAAACATCATCTCAGCTTTCCACCCATATTGGAGAAGCTCAGAGTTTAGTTTGCAACCTCCACTATATATCACCAACTTGGAGGAACATTATCAAGTCTCAATATCGTAAATGCATCTATCATCCACATAGTCGGTAACATAACTAAAACTCGCTTTTGGCATGACTTCTAGCTTGGATGACATAGGTTGAATGATCCTTTTTACAATCTTTGTGCTTGCATTGACCCCTCGTACTATTATTGCCGACGCTAAAGAGTGCGGTGCCAATGAAGAAGTCATGGGTTGGAATATCATTTTCTTCAATTATGTACACTTGCATATGTTAACAGGTTGGCCAATACATTGAAACCTTTCATGCACTTGGAGGGTGACAATCAAGTATACCGGAGGTGAACCAATCATGAGAACTTCACTACTAGCTATGTATACCGCCTCTTGAACTACCGCGTCAAATGTCCTATGTGCAAATACCTATTACATCGATCCCTCCCGGAAGCCATCTCTATCGTAAACTGGCTGACATTAGAACATCGTTTATTAGCAAATGATAGGCTGATAGCAAGAAACCTACAATTCACTACCATTCACAATTCACTACCATTCACATATATACTATGCAATAAATAAAATGAATCTCATGATCATCCTTTCCACAACTGAGTAATTACTCTACTGCAAAATGTGATGAGCTTCTTAAGCTATGTAACATCACTTTCTTATTAGCTTATATACGAATTGCTAAAACTAGGGAGACCAACAAAGAAAGCAGACACAAATTTCATGTAACTACGATTTGGAGATAAAAATTATGACAAGAAAGAAATATCATATGTATCGATAACGCTTCAACCCCATATGTTTTAGGGGCCATTGAAGCCAATATCTTATTAGCTTATCTTGTAACCCCGGGTTGATCTCCCATTGTATATTCTCTCTCATCATCTATTCTCTTCGCTAGTTTTTCTCAACTCCTTTGATCCGCACAAGCTTTTACTTGTTAAAAAAATATCTAAAAATATTATTATGTACGAATATATATAACAAGACATGTCAATAACAATTAATTGTTACCCGTCGCGTGTGAATAATAAATATAATATATATCAAAGGCCATAAGCTACCTACGTTGTCACATTATCTATCAGGTGGATCATATAACTTTTTGATGGAATCCAAATCCAAAAAATGCACATTATCTACAATCATTCTCTAGTTAATTAGCACGTGCACGATGAGGTTGCATGATTCTCTCTATGTGATTTCTGACCCACCGAGGATTTTGTTACTTACTAAATCCATTAATTAATTACGCCAACTTTTGATTAATTAACTAATCATATCGCGTTCCATTTTCCAATGCCAAACTTTTTGGAGGTTCGACTGACACGTCGTTTCTGGGACCAAGTTATTATGCATAATGCTTAGGAGATATCAACTTCAGTTGACTTCAATATATGCACAGCTGGCTTTGTTCTCGTTTATGTCTCAATCTCAACAAGAGTTAATTGCCGCAAGGCAAGTTTAGGACCTCAAATGCTTACAAGTTTGGGTTAATCTTATTTTGACCCTCTATCTTTAGCCATTATTTGATTCCATATATAAACACACACAAAAAAATAATTTTATCCATTAGATACGACACAGGTTATTCAAAAATCACAAATATTTTTTCGAAAGTTCGACTCAAATTGGATCTTAACAAAATCTAACGAGCCGTAGTGAATCCAAATAAAAATTGATTTGATCAAATTATGATTGAACTAGATTTTTTAATTGAACCAAGCCTACTGAGTCGGGGTCACCGTCATGTTTTCTTCTAAACTTTTGACGGGATTCGATCAGTATTTAAAAGAGAATATATCTATATAAATTTCAGGATTTTTTTTTGAAAAGTTATAAGTAATACTCGAATCATTGACATATTTTGTTCTTTATTTACAACAAATTTTTCGCTGCAATTATGGTCGAATTTTCAGCAACACCCGATAAGAATGAAAGTTTAGAATTTTGGCCAAATTGACGGCAAATTATGGAGGTTCAAATTTAACATAATGACAATTAGTTACTCATTCTTTGATCGATCAAATTACACTATACATGAAAACAATTAATATTCTTGTTATCTCAATAAATTAATTATTTTTGATAAATGCAGTAATTAATTGCATATTAATTTTTTTATTTCATGACTTTTTAGTGAGTAACCCTCCCTCTCAAGAGAATCATATGGCAGGGGTGGTCTTCTACTCGTAAATAATTCAATAATCTTCTTCAATCAAGAAAGTAAATTTATAATCATATTAAATGCCAATCACAATTCCATAATCATATTAAATTTGATTTTTAAAGTAATTTCCTAACATATACGGTGAAAAATGCCAATTACAAATTCAATTTATAATCAAAATTTAAATCTGATATAAAGTTGCAACTATCTTAAGTTAGCCAAAGCAAAAAAATATCATCGGACACGGTGAAGAACCACACGTTGTTTCCACTTAAACATTGCTTTGCTCTGTTCCCTATCAACCACGAGTGAATTCCGTACTAATCCTGTTGCAAGTGAGAAATCTGTATTATGTTCTTCATTATAATATTGTCAACTCAGCTATGACTTAATTAAGAATGCCACTCGAAGCACAAAGAAAGCACAAGTTGAAGGATCCCAACACAAACGCGCAGCTTCTTTTGCAGAGTCAACACCTGGAAAAGAAAACTTCTTAACAATGGAAGAAACAAAAGAAAGAATTGGAACCCACATGATCATTGATGATTATGCAGGACAAAGTATTATAATAACACGCGAAGCAAAAATGTGGTTTGAGATAGTCCACGTTGATCAAATCATAACACACCAACCAAAATGGTTTCCTTCCCATATAGAATCCAAGAATATCCATCGCTTCAACAAAATTGTCTCGCATGAACAGTAATTCTCATGTGTAGTTTCTGATGGATAAAAGTTAAGCAACAAACCTGATGCTGTCTCCAAGATGGAGTCGGTCAAAGCCAAAAGATCACTCAATAATCTACATGTGTGACAGAAGCAATGAGGCATGCAAGTGGATGAAACATAAAGTTTACTCAGGTCAATTGAGATTTATGTTGAAGATAATGCAACACCACTTCACGTAGATGGGCAAGGCTTGGTTGACTAAACCTTGTAGTTATCATTTAATTATTAGATATTTATCTTATTAGAATAATAGGTAATTATCAGTTAATTATCAAGTATTTAGGAGTTATCGAAATGTCTTGTAAAGCTTATAAAAGGCTACTTCATTTAGCGAATTAATGCATCTCTCGTTTTAAGTTCAACAATTGGTATCAAAGCCAGGGATGAGAGATCGCCATAAGTAAGAGCCGAGGAGAGGGAGAGAGGCAAACACTCGTCGCTGCAAGAGGTTCGGATTGTCCGCGAAAGAAGGCGAAAGAAGACTTCGTCGGGTCCCCGTGAAAAGCACAGGGGGCGGTTCCAGTGGAGAGAGGAACAAACGGACAAACGAGACGAAGCCGAATTCATCCGACGACAGCTGTATCCATAAGAGGGAGAAGCATCGCAGCGAAGAAGAAAGTCCTCTGTTTGAGCAGAGGTGAAGGAGTGAAGTTTGCTCACTCGTCCGTCTCCTCGGGTGGTGCAACAACATCGACATCGGATTTGTTCCGAGCAAGGCATCAGCGAGGCCGACGCTGACAGATCATCATCAAACTAAAGTTCCGAAGGGTTTCAACGCCGCTCCATCACTTCGACTCCCATTTTGATTTTGGGGATAAGTCACGTTGATCACCACATAGGGGAGACCGCAATCGTGGAAGAAGCACCGATCAACCTCCGCTTCTTCGACAATAGTAGGCCTCTGAAGTGGGTTTTCACAAGTAGTCGTCGCCCAAAGAAAGTGAGAGGGAGATAAAAAGGACAATATCGCTCGGTCCCGGTGAAGAGCACAAGGGACAGTCTCGTTGGGTCCCCGTGGAGAGCACAGGAGACAACCTCGTCTGGTCCTCGTGGAGAGCACAAAGGACAAGTCTCGCCAGATCCTCGTGGAGAGCACAGAGGATGAAAGAAGTCTTGTTGGGTCTTCGTGAAGTGCACAGGAGACGAAAAGAGAAAGACAAAAGAGACAAAAAAAAAGATGTAGGCGAGGAAAGAGACACATGTGTGCGACGTCAGACAGAGGATGATGATCGAAAGCTTGAGATGGTGAAGCTGGTGTTGAGGGGGAGTGTTGAAGATAATGCAACACCACTTCACGTAGATGGGCAAAGCTTGGTTGACTAAGCCTTGTAGTTATCCTTTAATTATTAGATATTTATCTTGTTAGAATAGTGGGTAATTATCAGTTAATTACCAAGTATTTAGGAGTTATCGAAATGTCTTGTAAAGCTTATAAAAGACTACTTCATTTAGCGAATTAATGCATCTCTCGTTTTAAGTTCAACAATTTAAGCATAGAAAACTGCAGGGATGCGCTTATAGTATAGTGGATGAGTTTATAGGGAGCAGAGTGCGAGTCCTAGATCTTGGGAGAAAAGGGAAGTAGAGAGAGGAATCCATATGGAGGGGCAAAAAGTTGCGCCATTGTTTAGAGGTTTAGAGCATGGTGGGCGTGCAAGCTAAGCAGGGCGCCATTAAATACTGCAACTTACCTTTTGGAAATCAAAGCAATGGAGAAGCAGTTCGGATATGGCCTCGGGAGAAGGTGGCCAGGTAAGCCTCCTTAATAATGGAGGTGATCAACTCCTTCTCGCTTGCCTTTATTAGCAGTAGCACTTTGCCTTTGCATGCCAAATTGCCAGCTTACTTGAAACTTGAGAGCAGAGCGCCACCTTTTCTCTTTGGCTTTCTCTCTTTCTCTCTCTAGAGTCTGCAGCTAGTCAGTCGAGTTCACAGGTCTTCTGCTGAAGTCTGCAGCGGTATGTGATTTTTCTTCAGACATTAGTTTGTAGATCTTCCAGTTGTGTGGATGAATTGCTTTGTGTTTTGTGAGATATTAATTTGATCATGTAAGGATTCAGCTCAAGTATTTATTGAAGAAATAAAAATGGAAGCAAATGGATGGAATTAAATCAGATAGGAAAAGAAAAGTTGTAATTTTGAGAATGATTTTTTAGCCGCTATATTTTTCGTTCATGTAAGGATTCAGCTCAAGTATTTATTGAAGAAGAAAAAAATGGAAGCAAATGGATGGAAATATCATGGAATTAGATCAGATAGGAAAGAAAAAGTTGTAATTTTGAGAACGATTTTTTAGCCGCTATATTTTTCGTTCATCTGAAGATTCTAAACATGAGTGTGTTAGAAAGATAAAATGGCATGCTTGATGATTGATAGCAGCTTGTTACTTGGGCTTCGTGATTCGCGTAATCCCGAATCCTGAAGCGCCGCGTCGTGGCCTGTCCCTGCGACGCCGACGTACATTGTGCTTCCCGCTCGCCGCCCTCCTGTTGGAGGGTTTAGGGTTTACTTGCCCCTAAAAGTGAGAGCCATCAAAAGGAAAGAAGCTATCGCCCTAGGAATGGCAGCCTGGCACACGAGAGCGCTTCGAAGGCCGTGCCCCCGCTTGTTCTTGTGGATCCAGAGGCCGCTGGCCGCTCCACATGCGCGCGTGTTCGCTTCGCCGCTCGGCCCGAGGATGGCGCGAAAAAGCGGCGGATTTGGGGGGCTTCTTTTGGCGGAGATGGTTCGGAGACACTGTTTTACCTTGTGATTCTGTCATTCTGTGCATCTCTCCCTCAATCTGTGTTGTTCTAGGTGAGTTGTGATGACAAATTTGAATCTTGGCCTCCATTTCTTTGGAAAGTTTCGATCTTTCTGTCCCCTTTAATTCTAAGAATTTGGTAGTGAGGCTGAATTGGATGAGGAATGGAAAGGCAAAGCGCGAGAAATAGATGTTTATTGTTGTTATGTAGCGAAAGATGAATTACTGCAACCCTTTCTCGCTTTGAATCTGCCGCATTTTTCTGGTTTTTAATGTATTGTTGTAATCTTTTGTCTGAAGCTTTTAACTTTCTAGTTCTGAAATTTTATGATCCAAGGAGTGTCTAATGGAAATATATTAACTCTGGATAAAGTTGCATAAAATCAAGTAATTTACTCTGTGAATGCAAAAAAAATTCCCTCAATCTGTTCCGCAATATTCAATCTTTCTAGATCTTTTGAAATTTAGTGGGAATATTTTTCTGGGATATGACTTCTAACTTTGTTTAGTGATATTTTGCTGCAGATGTTAAACTAACTGATACTTCAAGTCGGATGAAGTTTGGATGCTGACTAGAGAAATCCACAGTGCGTGCTAAAGAGCTATAAGATGTCGCCCTGTAATCATATTTCCACTAAAGATGTTGAGTTTCATGAGAAGGAAGAAGATGTCTTCTTTGACTCGCTTGATTACCTGGATTCTTCTTTTGATCCTGAATTATCCACATCTTACCTGGTCGAGAAGCCGGAGTTTGAGCTGGGAAAGTTTCCCATTAAGTTCTGGACAGAAGAATTGTCTACTGTTCACGAAAGACGGAACAAGTTCTTACGTGAAACAGGCTTTGATAAATTAATCTTATCACAATTGATATGCTCAAAAGAACCAGAAGAAGTCAGACATAATGTTCCTTTAGAGAAGATGGAGCTGCAATTGATGTTGGACTCTCTATCATCACCTGTTCTTGGTGGAGATAATAATTCTACTTCTTCCACCGAGGTTCTTGACGCCAAAGAGAATTTGTTAGCCCACAACCTTGTGGAAAATGGTGCCACTAATACGCGTAATGAAGTTGGCTTGAATAGGATGACAATACGACAAGAAGTCGAGACTCATGTTGGTTCGCACATTGCTCAGCCATTCTTGGACCAAGTAACCAAACCTGATGGGGTGCAGAGACAGAGGGTTCTCTATGAAAACAAAGGGCTAAGAAGAAGATGGTGGAGGAGATTGACATTAAAGAGGAATGAAGGGGGCATTAGCAGAAAAGATGTGCCTTCAGGATATTCAGAATTGCCGAAGACGGTGGTGAAAAAAATTATTAATGACAACAGTATAGAAATCAGAGAATTTCGCATGACACAAGAAGTTAATGCTCACAAGGATTTAATTAAGACGATGAAGTTCAGTCCATGTGGGATGTATCTAGCTACCGGTGGTGAAGATGGTGCTGTTCGTGTCTGGAAGGTTAGAGAAGCTGATACATCACACAATTGCCTCATTGCAGATGGGCCCTGTAGCTTGCTTGATGAAACTGAGAAGTTTAAACTCAGATTAAAAGACCTGAATTGTGCTTCTGCTGTTAATTCAGATGAGGTTCTTAAGTTGGAGGAAGTTCCACTGCATGAATATTTCGGGCATACAAATGATATCTTGGACCTGTCATGGTCTAGATCCAATGTAAGTTGTTCTTATTTTCTGGAGCACTCTTTGTTGTTTGCTTACTACACAGCTTATTGCATGTCTTTTCTGCACTATTATTCCTCTTTTCGTAATGTTTAATACTGTTCTATTCTCTAACACACTTAAAATTTTGAATAGAGTTTTTGAGTATATGGAGTATTTGACATATGAACATAAAATTTTCAATGCAGTATCTTCTTTCGGCATCAAAGGACAAAACTGTTCGAATGTGGAAAGTTGGTTGTGATAGTTGTGTTAAAGTCTTCTATCACAATGATTATGGTATGCATTTCCAAAGAATGTTATTACTTTCGAGTTAATTGAGTAATTCTCTAAATCGTTGATATTCTAGGTTTATCTTGCATTGGTGTTGAGACAAGTAGAGTGGAACAATATCTGCATTTGAATTTGTTGACTAGCAAATTCATTGTCCTAAAAAAAAGTTTCTTATTCTTTTGCATGGAAATCAGTGACCTGCATTCAAGTTAATCCTGATGATGATAGATACTTCATCAGCGGCTCATTAGATGGAAAAGTTCGCGTCTGGAGTGTTGATGAAAATAGAGTTGTTAATTGGATTGACACAAGGAATATTATAACATCAATATGTTACTACACAAATGGCAAGGTTCGTCTATGTTTTAGTCATTCCTTGCAACAATAAGATTATGGTTCATTAAGGGTAAAAAGTTTACCTTTACCTATCTCACTTGAGCAGGGCTTTGCTGTTGGCACTCTTTCGGGAAAATCTCGTTTCTATGTTTATTCAGGTACTTATATCCGTGAGCATTGATTTTCCATTACCATCCATGGGCACATAACATTTAGAGAAGCATGATCCTTATCTAGTTCATCGAGTTTTTTTCATCCAGTTGTTTCTTGATTACAATTTAGCTGCGAGTTAAACATATTATCATACTATCTTTGTGCAGACAACAATCTACAGTTGGACAAAGAACTATGTCTATGGGGTAAAAAGAAGCTAGTGGGCAAACAAATAACTGGTTTGCAGGTAGGACAGAAGCTCCATATGGCTTTCCTTTCTTTTCCTATTTACATTTGCACTTATCTAGAATTTGTTTCTTTCAATAGTTTTGCCCTGGAGATTCAAAGAAGATTATGATCACATCAGTTGACTCTAAAGTTCGAATCTCTGATGGATCTGACATCATAGAAACATTTGGAGGTGAAGAACGCTTTCCTTTCTTTCATCCGAAATTGCTTTTCTTGTTACTTTGGGCTGATTGTGAATTCTCTGGATGCAATTATACAGGTTCCTGGAAATCAAAAGGACATGTGGTTGCATCTTTTACAGCTGATGGTAGACACATTGTTTCTGTTGATGAAAATTCCAATATCTCCATCAGGGACTATGATAACTCCGACTTTACATCTGCAAAGGGCGCGAAGTCGGTATATCCTCGCGAGCATTTCTTTTCTGAAGGTGTGACAGTGGCAGTTCCATGGCCTAGCATAGGAAAAAAAGAGGCACATTCTTCTATTCCACTTGAACAAGTCTCGGAGCCATTCGTTAAGATCCAACATCAGAAGTTTTTTTCTCTTGGTTCTTGTTTTCGGGCTACTGGTTATCCAAGTATTTCAGCAACATGGCCAGAGGAGAAACTTCCTGCAAGACCCATATCTTCAGAACAAGTTTATCATCATACTCGAACCCATAACAACTTGTCTCAACCTTGTCAGGGAAGGAAGGGATTAGGATCTCTTTTGGATGCATCAAGTCTAGTTATTGTTACCGGGAGCTGCAGCGGAACTATCAGGTTGTTCAGATATAGCAGGATACTTGTTAAATTCTGCTGATCAAGTTCATCATGGATCATCTTGAAATAAAAAACCCATGCTTCTTGCATCATTGCTATAAATTGGAAGAGCCGACTGTTGCGTTTAGCGGTCAAGCGAAAAAGAAATCGACGGAAGGCGCTGGTCGACTTGGTTGTTTGCCCTAGAGATTTGGGGTTCTTTTTTCCAATCCGAACCAGTCTGGTTTTTCCTCATTTTAGCCTCATAGGACAATTTTTGGCTTTGGCCATATAATAAGTTTCTACCTTTGTGCTCCACTGCTCCAGCCTCCAGGCATGCAGATGGCAATTGTGAATTATCATCAGATCTTTTTGCAGAGGAAAACCAGGAGGGAAATGAACTGATAAAAGGAAACTTCATCAGATAGCAGCTGTAATTTTTCAACTATTTTTTCCGAGTTTTTTTTTTTTTTTAAAAAAAAGTCTTTTGAGATGGTTTTTCAGCTTCATTCTGTAAAGCCATGATGATGTATATAGTGAGGGTGGACAGTGGAGAGTTTTTGCAAGTCAATGTTTAATTGAGCAACAATTTATTTTTTCTACTGTTCTATTTTAATATCAAGAGTATCATATGGAATCTCATTTTCCTGTCTTCTGTCCCAATTTAGATACCTTGCATTGGTTGGGAATCTCGCACCCTGTTTCAGTCTTTTCTTATGATTATTTAATTTGAGAGACCGTTATCGGTTATCTGATGGCATACGTCTTCGGTCGAGTATACTGTTAGGAAAATTCTGGGTGATGGCGGATTCGCTGTCTAGCTCCCTGCAGGCATCTTCATCCTTCCTCGTTGATGCTTTCTCGAAGGTAAAACATCGAACACCTGTCGAGCTTGCACTGGTTCTCTTAATAAAAGGCTGTCGCATTCGAGCAGAGTCATCAACTTGGCGAATTAGTAAAATCGAGTCACATGGGCCGAACGGCCGAAATCGAGCCAGATTTCAACCGGCATGGAAATCCGTGTTTGAGTCGGGTCAAGCCGGGCCAGAACTGAAGCTTCTAAAACCACAAGTTTTCTCAAATTTACACCTGCATTCTATCTTCAATTCTTCATCATTATTATTAAACTTCTCAATTAAACTTTAACGTACATGTCATATGGCACAAGATGATCACATTTTGGTCCCGTTGATATTTTTTACAAAAAATAAAAATACCTAAAAGCTGAAGAGAGTCACTTCCCATTCTGGTAAAGATCAGAGGATGCGGAGGATCAACGGTTTTGTATTCCTCATCTATGCCCAGAGTAGGAATTTTGGTCCCGTTAGATTGAATACTTGTGGCTTTATGTGATAAAACCAATACAAATAAAAAAATGCATGAAATTATTCAATAATTTATAGAATCTCAATATTCTATAATAAAAGAAATTATTAAAAATTATAACTAATAATTTATTCAATGTGTATTAATAAATAAACATTAAAAATATTATTTTGACCAACAAAATTTAAAAATTGAGTATTTTATAATTTTATATGCCTTCGTACGGAGAAAAGATCATATGTACATAAATATATAATTAACACAAATTTTATCATGTTATATATTTGAAATAAATCTTGAATGAACAAGATAAAAGTATGATATAATTGAAATAAATTAATCGATAGTATAAGATCTATATTGATAAAAATAAAAGCATGATGATAGATTTTAAAAAAATGCGAATGGACAAGATATATTCAGTAATTAATTTTTTTCAAAAAAAATAATATAAAACTTTATTATTTTTAAATATATTTTGGGAATGCTATTTGACAGTTTAGGGTATACTATTGAAACAAAATGAAAGTTACTTGTTGTGTTGTGAGCTACTCTATCTTAAACTATATTCATGATGAAATCAATCAATCTTCTTTCTCCATTTTTTTTAAAAAAAGTATTCGTGTGTACTTATCCTTTAGTTTCTTTTTCAATTAAATAAACTTGGCTCTTAACTTTTTGCTAAACTATGGTTTTTTTTTAAAAAAAAAACTTTTTGCTAAACTATTGTCTAATAAGCCAATATATATCTTTTGCTAGACCACGAGATTATTTGATTATTTACAAATAGATTTATAGTATTTGATCAATTAAGTTATTTGATTAATTTCAACTAAGTTAATTGTAATATTGGATTTTTACAAATTGCAAATTAGATTGCGGCCACAAAAACCTCACAAGTCTAATTTGTAGCCTATAAATGATAGGATTATTTTTCATTCTCTCGCTTACAACAACCTCTTGCTTCGATCGTGATTCTCGCAGTAGCCTCCTCTCGCTCAAGACAATCTCATCCTGCTCACAACAATATTCCTCTTATTCTCGTTCACAAAAAGTTTCCTCTCATTGGGCGACAACTCTCTTTTTCTTTAGTGGGCAATAGTCTCATTGTCGATCGCAATAATCTATCACACCCGCAATAGTCTCCTTCTTCTTTTATTTGTATTTTAATCAAACATTTGCAAACATAAGTTACAAGTCTATTAATTTGTGAACAACCAAATAATAGGTTGCTAATTTTTATTCGTAAATATTTGCTTTTGTATGTAAATATTTTTTGTAATATTTGTATTTGCGATAAACAAACATCCTCTAAATATATATATATATATATATTTAACTATTATATATCAAAATATTGTGTATATATATATATAATCTTGATTGTGTTATATAGAGTGTGCTATATCATCTTGAGTGAAAAAATATTCATTTTAAAATAATTTTGTATTCATCCATTCCACTTTAATCCATGGTTCTACAATTTTAAATGGATAAGGATTTCTTTTGCTAATATGTAACCATCTATAACTTAAGTTAAGATTAAACTAATTTAAAAAATGATTAACCAACTGTGAATAGCACAGTTGATGACTATATATTATATATTGTCTAAATATTTATGGTTCAATTCCTAGTATGATCATTTATTATGACTTTCTATTTTTATTAAAAAAAATTAAAAAATGATTAAGAAAAAGAAGAGCTCGTTGACATAATAAAATGCAATAAACATATATAGTAGGGCAAATGCACGTATAAGGAGCATGAAATTGATGGCGAGCGAATAAATTTACATATGAAAACATCCATTGTGTGCATCATGTGTGCATCCTGTGTGCTACACTTATGAGTTATATTTCCCTCCTTTCTTAAATAAAGTGGTAGGACATTAATTATGAGTAGCACAGTCAGTTTAATATCTTGGATATTTTTTAGAAATTTAGGATTTAAATTCTAGTGTTATCATCTATTGTAGTTTTCTCTTTTTGTTACAAAAAAAATGAAATGGTAAGACAATATATATTTAAAGAATCTTCGGTTAATTATTTGTAATTAATTAAAACGAATAGATAGATTAAATTATATACTTAATTAGTTGGAACTAATTTATTTCCATCTTATTATGTTTGCATCCAGGCATATAAATTGCCAATATATAGGTCATGGGTTGAATATATTCTTGGTTGTGATGCATCATGTGCTTAATATATATAGCCCTTTTGCTTCTCAGTTTTGGTCTCTTCTTGAACATATACTAACATTTTGATCTTTCTAACAAGTTAATCGAGTTACTGGTTGCTGGCTTAGCTCTAATTATTACCCTTATATATCATTTATTCAAAAGACATAATTACCAATACCTTCATGCTTTTACTAAGCTTTATCAAAGTAAGTTTGAGTACGATGGAATTATTAAATCAAGCTATATCAATCTAAAATGGTCTTCTCCTTTAGTCCGCTGGTTGAAAATTAATTGTGATGGATCTATTATTAATCCTGTAGAAAAGAACAACATATATTGGTCATGTCTTACAACTTTACAAGTGCTTAACTCTTTGACAAATCCGTCACTTATGCTGTTTGGTTATTGTGATTTATTATCCGATGCACCATGTACCTTATAGCTTACAACATCTTATTCGGCAGATCTTTAATGTTGTTCCAAACTATAATTTTTTCATCTTTCAATTTACTTATAAAGAATGTAATAAAATTGTACAGTGGACAACAATAAAAGGAAAGTCTACACTTTTCAATTTATACTGGTCATTTAGCAGACTTCCTGGTTTTCAAAACATCGTACAATTTTTTTTTTTCGGCAAAAAATAAAAGACATGAATTTTTTATGTTTAGAAACATCACATTTTATTGATAAAAATATATAATATTATTGAATTAGAATTACTAAGTATTAGTTGATAAAAAATTATAATATTATTGAACGAGGAAAGAAACAAAAATATATATATTAAGAGTATACCATTCGGATTTAAATTCATAATTAAATTAAATAACACTTAATGCTATTATAAAAGATAGAAATTTCTGCACTTAATGTTACCATATATGAATTTTTTATGTTTAGAAAATACATATTTTAATATTATTGAATTAGAATTAATAAATATATAATAATAGTATATTATTGAATGAGAATTAAGTATGGATCATAATTAATTGGTCAAAAAAAAAACTAATATTTAAAAAACAGAAAACATAGTACATGATGAAAGGGGAAAAAAAGGAAAAATGTACAAAAATGTCACCGACATTTTCTCGCGGGTACTGAAATACTCAGAATATTTTTTTTGGGATAAAAAATATCCCTCACGTTATGAATTGGGTACAAAAATACCCCTATAGGTAAACAGTATTAGTTGAGAGATAACATAGTTGATGTGGCTGATGACTGAGACTGATGACGTGGCCAAGACGTTTTCTCACGGGTACTAAAATGCTCCTGACGTTTTCTCACCGGTACAAAAATGCACCTAACGTTTTCTCACCGGTACAAAATGCACCTAACGTTTTCTCACGAGTACAAAAATACCCCTAATATTTTCTCACGGATACAAAAATACTCCTAATATTTGTTTTGGACCTAAAATACTCCTGAGATTGTTGAAAATGAAACAAAAATAACACTGGGTTGCAAAATTCGTGCCCGGCCCATCTAGCTCATCCTGACCCAAAAAAATCGTGCCCAATCCGGCTTTCGTGTCCGGCTCAGCCTGAAAAAATTCGTGCATGGCCCTGTTCGGCCCAACCCAAAAAAAAAATATGCCCGACTCGACTCGAAAAAATTCGTGCCTGGCCCGGCCGAAAAATTCGTGGCTGGCCAGGCCTGAAAAAATTTGTGTACGGAACGGCCCGACCCGAAAAGATTCATACACGGACCGGCCCGGTCCGAAAAAAATTTGTGCCCAGCCCGACCCGGCTTGAAAAAATTCGTGCACGACCTTGTTTGACCCGACCCGAAAAACATTTGTGCCCGACTCGGCCCGAAAAAATTCGTTCCCGGCCCGTCCCAAAAAATTCGTGCCCGGTCCAGCCCGAAAAAATTCGTACATGAACCGGACTGGTCCGAAAAAAATTCGTGCCCGACCCGGCTTGAAAAAATTCATGCACTGCCCGACCCGAAAAAAATCGTGCCCGACTCGGCCCAAAAAAATTTGTGCCCAGCCCAACCCAAAAAATTCGTCCCCGTCTAGGCCCGGAAAAATTCGTGCTCAGCCCGGCCTGAAAATATTCGTAAAATGCAAGTTACAAGTTGCAATTGTAATTGCAACTTCAATTTGCGGCCAACCAAATGCTTGCAAATAGAAGTTGGAACTCTACTTGCGGGCAACCAAACGGTAGGCTGCAAAATCTATTTGCATGCAAAAGCAAATATCTGCAAATAGATCTTGCAACATTTGCACTTGCGGGTAACCAAACGCTCCCTAAGTCTCATCTAACAAAAGTTAGTCTGATGATATTTTTCTACCCATGAGAAAACGTTAGAGATATTTTTGTACCCGTGAGAAAACGTTAGAGACATTTTAGTACCTGTGAGAAAACGTCTTGGCCACGTCATCAGTCCCAGTCATCAGCCACGTCAGCTCTGTTATCTCTCAACTAATATCGTTTACCTATAGGGGTATTTTTGTACCCAATTCATAATGTGAGAGATATTTTTGATCCCAAAAAAATATTAGGGGTATTTTAGTACCCGCGAGAAAATGTCAGGGACATTTTTGTACCCGTGAGAAAATGTCAAGGACATTTTTGTACCCGTGAGAAAAATATATAATATTATTGAATTAGAATTAATAAGTATTAGTTGATAAAAAAAATTATAATATTATTAAATGAGGAAAGAAACAAAAAAATATATATTAAGAGTATACCATTCGGATTTGAATTCCTAATTAAATAAAATAACACTTAATGCTATTATAAAAGATAGAAATTTCTGCACTTAATGTTACCATATATGAATTTTTTATGTTTAGAAAATACATATTTTAATATTATTGAATTAGAATTAATAAATATTAATTGATAGTATATTATTGAATGAGAATTAAGTGTGGATCATAATTAATTGGTCAACAAAAAACTAATATATATTTTTTAACAAACAAACATCATCAGATCAGGTTGTATTCAGATCCTGGGGAAAAGAAAGCAGAGGATCAATGATCGTTTATTCCTCTTCAGGAACCCGCACACTCCCATATTCATTCTGATATTACAAATTTTTATTAAAATCAAATCCAACTACAATGTTTTCGTCACACAGACGAGCAGAGTCTCTATTAACATCCTGAATATTACAATCATTAGACAGACAATTACTAAAGAAGAGACTACTATGTGGTAGGCCGTAGTCAACATTAGACCCACCACTTACAAAAAATTTATTGACAAAGCACTTAGAGCTGAGTGAATTAGGAGAAGAGTTATCAATACTAAACCAGATATCCGGTTTAAGTGATATAAATTTGCCATCATTAAGCCCAACTTTAGCAAGAAGGTGAGAAACATTGTTATCTTCTCTATTAATATGATACCATCCTTCCACCTTAGCTTTGACAGCCAAGCTTTTAATGTCCTCGACTAGGCATTTGTCAAACCAAGGAGGTCTTTGCAGATTGTTGAGAATATCAACAGCAGTGTTGTAGTCTGAAAAGATTTTTAAGTGCTTGATATATCCAATAGCTCAACATTCGACAGGGAGAACCCAGATTGCTTTTAATTCTGCAGTTAAACTATCAGTGGCAATAGCCCATCATGATTTCAACCTTATTACCATTTAAGCAGTAGAAACCAAGACCAACATCCTTAGTATATTTTGTCCATGCAGCATCACAGTACACAAAATTCAGAGAAGTATCCTCAAGACTATTGCTATGAGGATGGTGAATATTTACCAGGTTGACAGCTTGACTAGTGCTAGGAAGTTGGTTGCTTTTGCAGTCATTACCTTTTTGCATATTCATAGTACTTCTCTTACTATCCAGCCTGTTAGGATGAAGCTTGCTTAGCCTATTAATATTGTTAAACTCAATAAAAACTTTACTGATAATTGAAGAAGAACCCGTCCCTTTACCATTGAAACACCAATCATTCATGTTCTTCCAGAGAAACCAATGGCAGTGCAGCTGATTAAGTCTATTTTTTTATTTTTGTCAAATGACTCCCCTTCATCTATCCATTTGCCTTGAAGCCACTGCCTTTTAAATTCGAAATGATAGTTCAGAGCAGATTCCAAAGAATTCCAGAATTCAGTAGCATAATTACAATCCACAAATATATGTTTTGAAGTATCCTTACCTTCACCACAAACAAAACAATTATGCTCAACAATTTTGCTCATTCTTGAGAGCCAACTGGTAGTGGGCAATCTACCATGGCATATCTTCTAGACAAATATTTTTACTTTGGGTAACACTCTCAAATTTCATAGCATTCCCCGATCAAACCTCTTATCATTATCATCAATATCCCTATCTTTCAAAAAATTGTAAGCAACTTTACAATACAATTTGCCCTCGTATTGAAGGCGGCCTTGGAGTGTTGGATCTCCGCGACCATAATTCCGCTCGTCTTGCTAGATGGATATGGAGGGTAATACAAGGTCACGACCTGCTTTGGGTGCGCCTAATGAATTGCTTATATGGAGATTTTCGCAATTGGCCTCTCAACTCTTTCATCAGATCTGCCTCCCCTCTTTGGCGTGATCTTGTTCCTCTCTTTGATTTGGTTTTTCGGGGTATGTCTTTTGTGATTGGAAATGGTCTCCGTATCAAACTCTGGACTGATAAATGGCTTGATGGCGGCAATCTTGCTGATAAAT
This sequence comes from Canna indica, assembly GCA_034359265.1. NCBI lineage: Eukaryota > Viridiplantae > Streptophyta > Magnoliopsida > Zingiberales > Cannaceae > Canna > Canna indica. Next base: position 4,776,938 of record CP136893.1, on the reverse strand, counting down.
ATCCAGTATTATACTCCCATGCTTTGATCAAGGATTGCTCTATTGCTGAAGCTCGCTCCTCGAATGGCTCCGAATATGAATGGGATATCTCTTTCTCATCCCCGGTGGACTCTACGCTTCTTACATCATTTGTCCAAGATCTTGACGGCATTCATCTCACTATGTCTTCCGACTCTATCGGTTGGCGTTGGTCCTCTAATGGACAATTTTCAACAAGAAGTGTTTATCGCCTCTTATCTTTTCGTGGAGTATATGATCATCTCTATGAGGCTCTTTGGCATAACAATTTGCCTCCTAAGATCTCCATATTCAGTTGGCTATGGCTCAAAAATAGGCTTCTTACCCGTGATCGCATTGCTTCATGGGGAATCACAGCGGATACAGGCTGCCTTCTTTGTGTGGGGAACAATGAATCACATCTTCACCTATTCAAAGGGTGTCCATTTGTCAAAGCTGGGTGGAGAAGCTTCCTATCTTGCATTCGTGCATCTTTTTTCCCTATATATTATGCTTCATACTGCTTGCAATCCGGCTCTTCTTCAAAAATATTTCTGTCCAGAATGCGGATGTCTATTATCTGGTGCTGGTATATATGGTTTGAACGAAATTCACGTCTGTTCCGCCAAGAATCTTCTTCCTCTCAGTCGCTGGCCGCTGCGGCCGCAAGTTTCTATATCGGTTGCTCAAAACATATTATCGTGTAGTCTGTCCCTGTAGTCGTAGTGTCATGTTTACTTATTTTTGCTTATGTTTTACTAAAGTATGTCGTAAAACGTTTTCATCTCCCTCCCCTTTATAACCTGTTATCTTTCAATTCTCTTGAATAAGATACCAGGTTTTCTTGCTTCAAAAAAAAACTTTACAATTCAACTTACCTTTCCTGTTTAAAGCCCAGACCCATTTGTCATTGACATTATTTTTAGGAAGGTATATCTGAGCAATCTCCTTGACAAGAGTATCACTGAAGAAATACCTGATCATATCCATGTTCCAATCCCCATTTTGGATAAGGTCATTGACCATACTTAAGTTCTTCAACTTGTTTATGTCTGAAAGTAGGCCACTTATTTAGTGGCATACAACCAATCTATAGGTCATTTAAAATACTAGTGTTACAACCATGGCCGATTCTCATCTTTAGGCCGTCTCTTAGCTTTATCATTGCTGAGAATAACCCTTTGGGACACCAGCTCTTTTGCAATCCACATTCCATATTCCAAGGATGGATATGCTTGTATCTCTGATTCAAGAGATTGGCCCATACCATGTCTTTTTTGTTTAACAGAGGCAAGATTCTTTTGGCATGAATAGCAACTTTAGTTAGCTTAAGGTCTCTAACCCCAAGACCTCCCTTAGCTTTGCTTAATGAAATTTTTTTCCAACTGATTAAGTGGAAGCCATGATTCTTTTTTCCTGATCTCCAAAGGTAATTCTTTGCAAGTTTCTCATGCTCCTTTATCATTTTCTCACTAATCCAAGAGGTAGAGAGAGTATGAACTGGTCGAGAGTTGACAACAGTATTGAGAAGAACTATCTTGCTTGCCTGAGATATATTTTTACTGGCCCAACAATCCATTTTGCTTTCAGCTTTATTGATAAAGCCCCTCTGGATATTGATAGAGTTTTTAGACATGTCAATAGAAGCACCAAGATATTTTAAGGGAAACGAACCTTCCTTAATGCCTAATAACTTGCAGATATCATCTTTTTTCTCCCCTCGATAAGCACTAGGAAAGAGGCATTCAGATTTCTCAAAGTTAATTTTCATATTAGTTAGAAGGCCAAACTGATTCAAGGTATTTTTGATGTATCTACAAGATTGTCTACAATATTTTACCACCAGAATTATGTCATCCGCAAAGAGTAGGTGGCTCAATGATAATTTCCTGTATTTAAAAGCCTTGATATGACCTAATCTGACTTCATTTTCAATCATCATAGTCAAGAGCTCTTGTACAATAATGAACATATAAGGGGAGATAGGATCATCCTGTCTCACCCCCTTGAAACTTCTAAAGCTTGCAAATTGAACTCCATTAGTGCAGCATTTGAAACTAGCAGCATTCAAACAGGCTGTTCACCATTTTATCAGCTTATCTGAAAATCCCATATACTGACAGATATTATTTAAAGCCACCCAACTAACTCTGTCGAAAGCCTTCTCAAGGTCTATCTTGATGATGAAGTAGGGGTACTGTCTTTTAGATTTGCTAATGATGTTGACCACCTCAGCAAGCAGAATGGTGTTATCATGCATGTTCCTCTTCTTTACAAAGGCAACCTGCTCCTTGGAAATAAGGGAACTTATCCAAGGTTTAATTCTATTAACCAGAGCTTTTGAGAGAATTTTATAGGCCACATTGCATAGTGCAATTGGCCTATAATCCTTGACTCCATTAGGTATATCATTCTTTGGGATAAATACAAGGTTTGTTTGGCCCCAAAAACCAGGTATTTGGCTGTCAACAGAAAAATAATTAATTATTTCCATATATGATGGCTCAATGACCTTCCAAAAGCTTATGTAGAATTCTAAGCTAAAGCCATCAGACCCTGGAGCTTTGCCCTTGCCAAGACCATTGATTGCTGAGATAATTTCTTGCTCTGAGAAATCTCTTATTAGCTCCTTATGCTTAGACCTGAGAATTTTCTTCCAGTTCAGATTTTCAATTGGCTTCCAAGCTGAATTGTCCAAACAATACATATCTTCATTCCACAAGTTCTTATACCAATCCACAAACTTATCAATGATTTGAGAATTATCTGTAATCAGCTTCCCATTATCAGATATTTCAAAGATTGTGTTTTTCCTTTTCTTGAATTTAGCCAAGTTATGAAAATACTTGGTGTTCTTGTCATTCATTTCAACTCATGAAGTTCTAGCCTTAGTCCACCATTTGATGTGAATTTGTCTACTAAGGGCCATGGTTTTATTGGATAAACTTCTGATACTAGCTATTTTCAGCTCAGTAGCATTTCCTTTTTCATCAGCCTCTTCTGCTTTCTCAAGTTCCTTTAAGGTGTCCTTTAGTTTTACTTCCAAGTTATCAAAGGTACTTCTGCTCCAAGCACTAAGTGTATTACTAAGCTTAGCGAACTTGGACTCAAAAGGGTCATCACTATTAGCACAACTATCAGACATACCCCAATTCTCCTTGACATGCTGAAAGATGCTATCATTGTCCAACCAATACAACTCAAAGATAAATCTTCTGATTTTCTTAGCAGCTCTACCATCATTTTTTGTGCTTAGCAAGATAGGTTTATGGTCAGAGAAAATTCTGTTGAGATGACTAACAGTAGCATTATCAAACAAACTGAGCCAATCACTGTTTGTATACATTCTATCCAATCTGGCCATCACTCTCTTCTCACCATGCCTATTATTACACCAAGTGTACTTGTATCCAGTGTAATCAAGATCAATTAAGCCAGCAATAAGTTTAAATTTAGTGAAAACTTTTAAGGCAGTACCTATGCATAAACTTCTTCCTCTCTTTTTATCTTTTTGCCTTTCTACAAAATTGAAGTCCCCCATTAGTAACTAGGGAACCTCATCAGTGTTTAGACTTTTCAAAAACTGTCATAATTTCTTCCCGACCTTAACATTATTACTAGCATATATCCCAATCAACAACCAAGGCTTTCCTCTACCAAAACAAACTGAGACATGAATGGATTGGGAACATTTATAAAGAAGCTTTACTTTCATTATATCAGTCTTCCAAACAATAACCAAGCCACCTGATCTACCATCACCAGGCATGAACAGACCACTCCAATTTGATCCGAACTTTTTGATGCATACTTCAGACTGAACCTCATCAAGGTGAGTCTCCACAAGAAGAACCAAGTCAAGATTTTTTGTTTTTAGAATAAACTCAAGGAAGTCCCAGCCAGCTGCTTTAAGACTTCCTCTGACATTCCAAGAGAGCATCTTCATTTTTGAGAATTAGAGCTCGACCCCTTACTTAAATCTAAGGAGGAAACTCCATCTGAAATAGTGCATTCTTCATTCTTAGAAGGCTTCCTCCTTTTAGCTTTGTTATGCTTTATATTAAAAGGAAAAGGCTCCAAATGGATATTATGTGATATTGATTTCCTAGTCTTACCATTGTTGTAGGAAGGAGTGTCAACTAGGATTATATCATTAGATGGCTCTGAGTCATTTTTCTTTATTTGGCTTACAGCAATAGAGAATGTATCTGTAAGCTTATTATGGAAGGAATCAATGCACTTTTCAACATCAACTTGGACTATTGCTGATTCAACTTTTTCAGATTGAAAACACATCTTGCCAACACAGATCACTTCAATATCATTCCCCTTCTTCAAAGCAGTAAGATCTTCCAAAGGTGCCAGTTGACTGTTACTGCTATTAGAGACTAATTTAGAATTATCGAACTTTTCCTTGGACACTAATAAATCCCAAGTAATAGGTGATCCATCCTCTTCCATGGTCGAATTTTGATCTTTCACTTTCTTTAGAACATCAAACTCGTTAATGTTGCCATTGTCCTTAATCTCACCCCTCTTATTTTGAGGCATTTTTTTCTTGTTGATAACTTGCCAATGACCAAAGATATCATCTTTGTCTGATATATTAGCCTTTACCAGCTCACCAGCTTCAACACTGTTATTTGGAGTTACCCCATGGCCTTCTACCATTTTGCCTGATTTGTTCTCTACCACATCAGATGTGATGTTCATCATATTTTTGGCAGGGCAACTACCAACAAGGTGGCCAATTTTCCCACAATGAAAGCATAATTTCAAGATATTCTCAAACGCAATTGGCTGCCAAAACTTAACACCACCTCCATTTATCCAAAGCCCAGATGACGCTTTGCAATTTAAGTTCCACATGACACAGACACGAGCAAATTTTGCTCTTTGACCCTTTAATGTAACACCATCGATTTTAATTGGCTGCCCAATACAACTTACAATCTTCAATAGAATATCCCTGTGTAAGTACTCAAGGGGCAAACCAGGAAACTGTATCCAGACCGGTATTGCTTCAATTTTCTCTCGCAAGGGCTGAAAATTGGCTCTCCAAGGGATAAGCAATAAGGCTTGGCCCCTAAAGAACCAAGGTCCTTCAGTTAAGACCTTGTTTAGATCCTCTTCATAGGTGAATTTGAAACAAAAATAGCCAACGGCTAAATCAACGATATGAACAATACTTTTCAATTTCCAAATTTTCAGTATTGCTTGTTGAATCCACTGTAGCAAAGGTGTACTGCCATAGAATTTACCATAAAGACTGCTACACCATTCAGACCTTGCAACAGAGATCAAGTCTTCTTCAATACTGTCCACATTATCAGAAGCACTTTGAATTTTCCTTAACTTTTCATCCAGAACATTCTTCTCAAACATATCATCAAATACCTAAGCCCCTTTGAAGAGAGCAGCCCAAGAACTTGGCTGCTTAGGTGCGCTGTGACTAGTATTGATATCATGTGATTTCTGATTTTCCACAAACAATGAATTTTCCATAGCAGAATATTTTGAAACAGTAGGAGTACATACATTCATATCATGATCACAACTATTACTATCAGCAATTAAACACTTCTTAGGATCATTCACATTCAAGGTCGTACCTCCCAAATTGTAGATTGTTGAAGAGGCAATTGGAGAATTCGCCCGAGAGAATCAACCTTCTCAGCATTCAATTTCTTCCTCCAGATCTAGCCCACCTCCGAGCTCCTGAACATTCGCGGATCAGGAGGTTCCTTTGGCTTGAGGGGAATACTAGAAGTACCACCCCGATCAGTGCTCCCTCAACGATCTTCAATTTTGTCACCGTCGCCATCGCCCGAACGAAGGATGTTTCCCGCCATCTCCCCAGAACTAGTCCCAAAAAACTAATATTTAAAAAACAGAAAACAGAGGACATGACGAAAGGGGAAAAAAAAGTGTTGTTCATCTTTGTTTATAGTTTCTTTTTTATTTCTAAGAAAAAACTACAAATTTCTAAGAATTTTCAAATTGCCTCAAACCCATTATAAGTTAATTTATTTGTGATAACAATCCACTGAGCTGGATAAGTACGACATCTTTTTCTATTCTCAATAAAGAAGTGTAAGCAAAACAACAAAGAAACGAAACAAGCCACAGTAAACATGGCAAATCAATGGGCTGCTGCTGTTATAATAAACACGTGTATTCCACAACACTTTCCAACATTTCGTCATCACATCCGGGCTGCTGTTATAATAAACACGCGTATTCCACAACACTTTCCAACATTTCTTCATAACATCCTTCCACTTGGGTGTGAATGGGCACCGAATAAATCCGAAATCAATTAGAATCTATTCGATCGGGTAGGTTCGGACTAGACCCGAATTAAATTTGGGTAATATCTGAAATAATAATTAAGGAATTGGTTAAAATTGGTTCTCGTTCTGGATCCAAATCGGAATCGAAATTGGTATTCAGAATCGAACCTGTACCCGAAATATGTACACTGAAATTTGTTCAGTTACATGTTTCAGTGTACAAGTTCCAATAGGGTATCGAACATGTTGGAACCTGTCCTGAAACTTGTTGGAACATGTTAGAACCTGTTGAAACCTGTTAGAACTTATTCTGGAACATGTTGAAACTTGTTTTGAAACTTGTTGGAACATATTCTAGAACATGTTGGAACTTGTATTCTGGAATCTGTTCATTTACGGGTTCCAACAGGGTGCCCGAAACTTGTACTTTTGAATTTATAAATGAATAAGTTCCAATATGATACCTAGAATCGAAATCAAATTTGTGGTTTCGGATAGAGTTCAGTTTCAGATTCTAATAAGATAAGGTTCGATTCTAAAATTTAGAAACCAATCATATTCAAAATAAAATTCGACTACCATGAAAAATATAGAGTACTGGACACACTCACTCCCTATTTCACTTAGCAAAGCCTTCTTTTTCTTTGGAGGCACACCCGTGTGGCCGTGTGTGTTGCGTCAGCGTCACTCATCCTTATCTACCACACACCTATTTTCTAAAGCAAAAACACATCTGCAACATGTTCTTATTTCATAGAAGGGCGATCCACCGCCCAATTCGGAACGGACGACGTATCTTTCTGTCAGCATAATATATTTTTAGTGTTGAGGGATCATTTTTGGTACTAATGTTACTATAAATAGGGAAAATTAATAAAAATTGCCTGAACTTTGACGTTTTTAACAGATATGATCCATTCTTTTATTTGAAACAAATATATATTTCAACTTTTGAAATTATAATAATTATAGACTCCCGTTAGATATTTGTTTATTTACCTGTTATGTGCTGACGTGGAATGTCACGTCGGCACATAAAAATTATTTTTTAAATTCGAGATGCCACATCATCATTAATCATACGTGACATATTTTTTTTTTAAAAAAAGAGAAAATTAATGAAAATGACCCGAACTTTGACGTTTTTAACAAATATGACCCATTCTTTTAGTTGAAACAAATATGTATTCCAAATTTTGAAATTATAACAATTATGGACTCTCGTTGGATCTTTATTTGTTTACCCATTATGTGCTGACGTGGAACGCCACGACAACACATAAAAATTATTTTTTGATTCAGGATGTCACGTTATCATTAATCCTACATGGCAGAATTTTTTATGTGAATTTTTTTCCGATCAAAATATTAAAAAACTAAAACTAATTCACGTCACCGTCACAACTTAAAAACTTCAAACATAATATCCGATCAAATTAAAAAACTAAAATCTGCCGCCCACTCGACTCGACACCCTCGATGAAGATGTTCCTATCGTCGGCGCATCACCTCGATTGATCTCGCCTCACGTCGCTTATTGTCGTCGGCGTATACTTATTGTCGTTGCTAATATCAGTATACATATTAGTATACTGATGCTGATATTTAATTAAACGAACTGATATCAAAGAATTGATATAAAAATGCATTCAAGGTAAAATATACCTGAGAGGAAGCTGACGGTGTATCTTGTCGTGTAGGCAAAATAGTCCTTCGCTTTCGATTTGATCTATGAACCATGGTATGTAGTTAGATTGATATCTAGGTTTAGGGTTCGAGCGACAAGCTTCGGTGACAAAAAATAGGTATCTCAGGCATGCAAGAAAGGTTAGGCGAAAGATTACCTTTGGGGTGAGGTGCCAGTGAGACCAGTCAAGAAATAAGAAAAAAAAACATTCGGGGTGAGGCGCCGACGATAATAGGCAACGTGAGGCGAGACCATTCGAGGAGAGGCGCCAATGACAATGGCAGGCGACGTGAGGCGCCGACGATAAGAACACCTTCGTCGATGGATTTTTTGAGGGTGTCGAGTCGAGTCGAGTGGGCGGCAGGTTTTAGTTTTTTAATTTGGTCAGTTATTAGGTTTAGAGTTTTTAAGTTGTGGTGGTGACGTGGATTAGTTTTAATTTTTTAATATTTTTTTAAAAAAATCTGCAACCTAGGATTAATGATGGTGTGACATCCTGAATTTAAAAAATAATTTTTATGTGCTGTCGTGGCGTTCCATGTCAGTACATAACGGGTAAATAAACAAAGATCTAACGAGAGTCTATAATTATTATAATTTTAAAAGTTAGAATGTATATTTGTTCTAAATAAAAGAATTTGTCATATTTGTTAAAATCGTCAAAGTTTTGACAATTTTTGTTAATTTTTCTTATTTTAAAAAAATTATGCCATGTAGAATTAATGATGACGTGTCATCTTGAATTTAAAAAATAATTTTTATGTGCTGATGTGGCGTTCCACGTCATCACATAATGGATAAATAAATAGAGATATAACAAGAGTCTAATTGCTATAATTTTAGAAGTTAGAATACATATTTATTTCAAATAAAATAATAGATTATATTTGTTAAAAATATCAACTTTGGGGTAATTTTCATCCCTTTTCCCCTATAACTATACCATGAAGTGAGGAGAGGTCCGAGAGGAAGTCGAAGCAACCGGCCATGGCGGAAGGTTTGAAGATCGATCAGAAGCACGGGAAGAGCAGGGTCAGGGTTGCCAGGGTCTGGAGGAAGGTAGCCGGCGTTGGTGACGTAATCGTCGAATGGAATGTGGCCGTCAGCCTCTTCTCAGACTGCCTCCCTGCTTACACCTCCGCCGATAACTCCGCCATCGTCGCCACTGATTCCATGAAGAACACGGTAATATTAGGTTTTTCGTTTGCAGGGATCGATTCGGTGTACAATCAATTTGAATTGGCATCTCATGTTTCGAATTTGTCCTTTTTCTTTGGGGTGATTAGGTGTACGCGAAGGCGAAAGAGTGCACGGAGGTCATATCGGCGGAGAGATTTGCAGTTCTTCTTGGAAGGCACTTCACGTCGTACTATCCTCTGGTAAATTTTGTTCCCTCCTATTTCCGATTGGATTTCTCGTGATGCGATTCCTTCGGGAAAATTGCGATCTTTGTCTGCCCTTTTAATTTTGCAGGTAACAGCAGCCGTAGTTAACATAGTTGAGAAGCCCTGGGACCGGGTGGCTGTGGATGGCCGTCCCCACTCACATGGTTAGCCTGCTTTTATTATAATATTTGACAGGGAATTTTCTTTTTCGCTTGATATTTGGACCATGTGTTGCTCTTGGTGTTGTCCCAAATTTTTTGGATCTATCAACTTGCTCTGTTTAGCTTGCTCTGTTACTTTTTTGTTCCACATTTGTATAGAGAAGAAAATTTCTTCTTCTTTTTTTTTAAGATTGTGAAGTTGATTGAAATCACACTAAATCAAAATTGTCTACTATTTCAAGCGATCCCTACGCCCCCTCTTGTCTTTTTATTATATTTATTGATTAGGTTTTCCATGACTGACCTAAAGCAAGTGACAAATAAGAAATTTCATATTGATTACAGATCTCTCACCTACCTCTTTGTATTTGCAAATAGTCCCAGATCAGTTTTTGTTTGTTAACTATCTACCCACGTGATTACACGAGTTATTATTATTTTCTTGTTTTCATGAAATATTCGTGCTGATTTTTTGGCACCAACTTTTTTAGTTTCCTAATATATCTATTTTTGTTGCTAATTCCCTTATGATTCCAATTTTTCTACTCTGATTCTTTGTATTTAGGATTTAAGCTCGGTTCTGAGAGGCATACGACAGAAGTAAAAGTTGAAAAGTCTGGTGCTATAAGTATAACTTCTGGAATTGAAGGATTATCTCTGCTTAAAACAACACAGGTCATTTCTAAATTGTGTACTTTTGGAAGTTAGCTTGAGATTGTTCCAGTTTTCTTCTGTGGTCAGTTATTTTGATTGGCTAATTGCCTATCTCCTGTTTTTGATATTCAAGCCTCCTAATCATAGAAATCACAACTAAATGCATAATTTCAGCAGCTGTAAGAAGTCATTCACCCAATTTGATGCTTCTCTCGATGGCTTGCAGCACAACTACTATTCTTCGTTTGTATTTCGTGTGTTGGTTGTGTGAACGGAAGAACATAAATGGATAATAGGAACCAAATTTTAGGTGGAAAGTAAAGGGGTGTTTGATTGGATGGAACGAAATCATAAGAAATAGATATAAATAAGGAATAAAATAGACAAGGAATAATCACCTTGTTTGGTTGACATAAGGAATAGCTCAAGAATAGTATTACTTTGCTTGGTTAGCATAAGGAATAGTATTATTTTGCTTGGTTAGCATAAGGAATAGACAAGTAATATAAAAGAAAATGACCAAAAGAGCTTTGTTTACAATATTAAATATTTATTTTCAAAATAATATATAATATCTTAAAAGGAATAGGTATAAATAAGGAATAAACTAGCATCGAATTAAGAAATAGTTTTTTTTAATCAAAAAGTTGCAACCGAACAAGGGAATAGGTGAGGCATAAGGAATATAATTCCATTTTGCATCTATTCCATCCAACCAAATACTCCCAAAAGGTTGTGTATTCATTATGCAACCGCTGTGCACCTATGTGGATGATTAAAGTGACTCAAACTTCTTTGATTGATGTTGTGGGCACCTTGGCCGACCAATTGATTATATCATGATCCCCCATTCCTATGTGTTTGTTTCATCAACTTATCCAATAAAATATATTTAATCAGGTTTGTATGAATCTCTTTGAGTAGTTTAGGTGCAATGAATCAGCATGAGAGGCAATATTTATGCTACTATGCTAGAGTAGTTTTTCCTATAGTTATACAACTTAAGCTATAGAGTTGGACGTTTGAGGCTTCTGGGTATGTTTCAACAACTCAAAATAGTTCCATCACTCTGAATAGATCCTAGGCTCTTTCTGTTCGATCATTAATGCAGTTGAAAGTATATAAGGTGGTGGAGCTTAGATTTTCAGTTTAATTATAAATTATTTGAAGAAAATATTTCACCGATCAAAAGGTGCAAGTTTTCATTGATATAATATTCTCTGAAGACTTGCAACTAAGTTACTAAAGTCAAATACGAGGTCTTATTAAATCTAGGATGAAAATAGTCTTGCTAAGTGAACATGGGATACTACTACTCAAAGAAGCTTACAGGACACTGTTCCTAAGCATTCTTTCATTCACGTTTATACTTATATGGAAGAGTGCTTCTAAATGTTTATGGAAGAAAACATAATAGTATGAATGAATGGCGTCAAATATGTGTATAAAGTATTGGAGATGCTTAGTAGTACTAGAACAATATATGTGGTTAATATTAATGCTCTTGTTTTCATGCAGTCTGGATTTGAACGATTTGTGAGGGATAGATTTACACTTCTTCCAGAGACAAGGGAGAGAATGATGGCAACTGAAGTCACTGCTTTCTGGAGGTGGATTCCTGTAATCTTCCTAAAAGATGGATAGCTTTCTTGTCTAAAATGTTTTCACACTTTATTGGACATTATATAGGTATCCATTTGCACACGTCTCTGACATTCCTGGCAAGCCATTTTGTTTCACAAATATGTATCTGGATGTGAAGACAGTTTTAGCAGATACCTTCTTTGGGCCTCCAGTTGAGGGTGTTTACAGCCCCTCAGTTCAGAACACATTGTACCTCATGGCAAAAGCTGTTCTTAACAGGTTGCTCCTTTGTTCCATTCTCAGATCCTCTCTTCACTCATTCTGCACGTCAGTTTTTAGCTACATTTCCACCTTCTAAAAGTTCATTTAAAAAAAATTATTTTCCAGGTTCGCTGATATAGCATCAGTGCAGCTTAGAATGCCAAATATCCATTTCTTACCAGTCAACTTATCAAGCAAAGATAATCCGAACATGGTAAAGGTATGTTACATAGCAAATTTATGTACTATTCAATGATAAAATTTGAAGTGAATTGTTAGGTATAAATCATCTGTCATGAATCCTTGAATGTGTATGTATATAGTGAATGGGCTGAGAAGTTTGGACACACATACACTGATTATTTTGTTCTATTTTTTTACAGTTTGCTGATGATGTATACTTGCCAACTGATGAACCACACGGAACAATAGAAGCAACAGTGAGTCGCACCATGTCCAGGATGTGAAGATGAGTGCATTGGTCGCCCTAGAATAAAGCTTTTACTAGTTGCTTGCATGATCAGCTTGTTTCTCTGGTTTTATCTTGTCATCTTGGCATCAACAATTAAAGTCTATCTTGCCATCAGCTCATGCTTCTGTCTGTTGTTGTATCTCATAATTAAATGCAAACTGTAATAACTGTTGTGCATGTAACATTCTGATCTGTCTTTATACATGTATGAAATGATGACAACAATTAACTGTTCTCTCCCCCAATTACAACGACATTTTATCTGCACAGGAGTCTTTATTTTAGCTATTGAATAAGCATCTACTCTAAGCTATCCCTTCTCTTCTCAAAACTCTTTGGAAATAATTGTTACATCAAAGAAAATCCAAATCATTCTTGACGTACAAAGCAATCCTTTTTAAACCATCATTTACCATTAGTACACAGATTTACGAGAGAGCACAAGCAAACGATCCCTGTTAAAATATTCACCAGCACGAGCACGAGCACGTGCTCCGCGCTCCGTCGTTTACAAGAATCCATGGTTCTCCAATCCCAGCGCTTTCCTCGTCTTGCGCAAGAACAATTCTCTAGATTTTATCAGCCCGGGCAAGAACCCCGACATGGTGGTGAACGGTAGCTGCGCCACCGCGTCCTTCTTCCCCAACGACACCATCGTTATCGACATCGACGGCCTGTACTTCCCCAACTTCACCTCCTTCCCCCCTTTCAACAGCGCCTTCAAGTTCTTCGCAACCACCATCGAGTGCCTCTGCGCAACCACTCCTTGTTTCCGTTCCTGTACATCCAGATGGAGCAACATATATCACCAATGGCGAAAGCATTAAAGAGACATAGAAAAGGAGAGCCTTACAGGAATGTCAGTGATATCTCCGATGGCGAAGACATTCTTCCGGCCGATGAGCTTCAAGTGCTCATCGACCATGACTTGCCCGTACTTGTCCAAGCAATCCTTCAACGAAGTCTGCTTCAGCCATGACGAACCCAAAGGTCTTTTTACGCACAAGAAGTGCAGGTCGGCCGCAATGGCCTCCCCCGCCGAAGTCATGTAGATTCCATTTGCCGGAGGCATCGACTCTAAATCTACGTACTGCTCCAACAGCACGTCCACGTTCTTGGATCGCAGCCATTCTAAAGCCTTGTTGCCGGCTTTGTGTCCGATAAATCCCAGCAACCTCGGCCCGCTGTGCACTAAAGTCACCTTCTTATCTGGGTAAACTGCCGTAATATCCGAAGCCAGCTCGACGCCCGTCGGCCCTCCGCCGATTATTAGAATCGAGCTCGCAATCCTCATCTTTATGTTTGCTGGAATTCAAAGTTAGAAAATATCAACTTTTTAATCGAGGAATTAAGCTTATTATTGGTCATTTTATTACATACCTTCTTGAAACATCTCGAGCCTCTCTTTCCTGCATGTTGGAGACGGAGATGAATGCCCTGTGGCGACGACGAGGTAATCGTATGTCACGCGACGGCCGTCGGCCGTGACCACTTCGGTCTCCGTGATGTCGACTGCGGCGGAGGTGATGAGCTTGCCGTTGACGAGGTAATCCTTGTGGTTAATGATTGCTTTCTCTGCGACCGAATGATCCACCATCGATCGCATCGTCGCCCATGGAATCTCAAAGTACTCCTTCCTGGCACACAAAGGGGAGCGAGATGAAGGATCAGGAAACAGAGCAAGGAGATGAAGAAGGGTGAGACGCGCGTGTTACTGGTCGATGAGGACGACGTCCGCGTGGAACTGAAGGGACTTGGCTAGGAGAGAGCCGGCGATGCCTCCGCCCACGACGACAACTCGTTTCCACCCGGCCTGGTTGCCGCCGCGGCTGCTGTCGCTTCCGCTCCAGAAGATGGGTTCTCGGGGGCTGAGACCGGGGTCGCTGGAGACCGAGGAGGACCTGGCCGGGTTGAGGGTGCAGTACGTGGCTGGGCGGTCTTCCTCCATCTCGCTTCGATCGCGTTACTTGCGAACACTCCTGCAAGACGGGAAGAGGGGGGAGGGAGGAGGAAGAAGAAGGCGGAGGAGCGCGCGAAACGGACGCCGCTTCCGCCTCCTGCGTGGACCCGCAGAGAGTTCCCGTAGGGAAACCAGTGTCTTACAACTCTCCGTTATATTATGTTTGCTATTTTTCCAGTTCGGATCCAGCGAAGACCAAACCTTGACGACGAGTTGGTTTTTTCCTAAATATATAATAAATAAAAAAACTAATTTTATTTTTAATATTATTGATTTTAATTTTAAAATTCATAAATCAAATGTATAAAAGATTTGATTTGAGATGACTCAAAGCTTAGTACACTTTAAATCATTATAAAGTGAGATGTACCAATTTTAAGATGGCAGAAAATATAGATTTATGGTCTAATAGTTTAAGTATTATATGCAATTAAAAACCAGTTTATTAAATAGTGACATCTCATCAAGAAAAAAACAAATAAAATAATATTAAATTAATAAATACTATTCAGAGGATAGAATAGTGGATGAATTTATAATCATTATTTATTAAATGTATGAATTAAAATAATATAAAAGTTAATACTATATTTGATGCACAATAGATTAAAAAATTTATATTCAATATTTCACCCTTTATTATCCTATCATATCTCATTGTGTTCAGTAGAGCAAATATATCAATATATATATATTTTTTAAAAATACTAAATTCTCCTAATTGATGTGCTCAATAATTCTCCTAATACTCACATTAATAAAGTGCTCATAATTGTTGATGAAATTATGACTCACAATGATTAAGAAAATAAATTGGAAGGAGTTAGTTCTCATGAGCTAGATAATATTTTGTATTCTGATCTAATGGTCTAATTTATTCTTTTTTAAAAAACAAATCAATATATAAATAATAATAAACAAAGCACAATAGGCTTTTATTTGTCACGATAAAAAGATAAATTTTACTTTTATATTTAAACTAATTAAATGTTATCTAATCACCAACTGAGATTAACTATTTCTTATTTATTACAAACTAAAATTAATTAAATCACTTTTTTAAACCTAGTACCAAATGTAGAAATAAATAACAAACAATTGAGTATTATTTAATATTTTTAAAAGAAAAATAAAAAGATCGCAGAATTAAAAAATCTACATATGTCTTCCATATGGTCATGTAATAATTAGGGCTTTGTTTAGATGAAGGGAAATTTTTTTTCATCATATTCTGTATTGATGGATAATAAAATTTCATGTTTAAATAGATTTTTTTTAAATTCAATGAGATAATCCAGCCCACTAGATAGATGAGATGTGAAATTTTTCATGGGATAATATATAAAAATGAAATAATATTAAAACATTTCTCTTTATCTATTTATTACTTCTTATTTAGAATAATGGAATCTTTACAGAGTAACAACTTCCCAGCTGGCATTTGTAATAATCAGAATTATGGAATCTTTACAGAGTAACTTGTAGGGCAAGTCCAAGCAGTACAAAGATCCTTCTTTGCAATGCATATTTCTTATGAACAACATCCACTACATTGTGCTCAGAGGTATGATCAATCATGGTTATATGACAGAGAGATCATCCAGATTAGGTACATCTGATGTTTATTTCATCTTTTAGATCAGAAGCAATGGTTTTACTAGGTGATGATTGGATTCAGAGACACCATAGAATTGCACAGCAGAATGCAAACCAGTATAGAAAGATTGCTTGAGCCAAGGTTTGTTCTAAAAAACTGAACCATACAGATTGCTGGAGCATATCTAACAATTAGTAAATCCTGTCATCTGATGCTCTTTATACTTATATTGTTCACATACTCAATGTTGTTTTACACATATCATATCAGCATTCTTGCATGTCTTTGTTCTTTCAAATGCTTTTGATACTTTTTTCTGTTTTCCCAAAGTTTATTTTCAACACAGGAATCATGAACTACACAATCAATTGGGAGTCCTGTGACCTATATTATTTGGTCAATTGCAAATATCTCAGAGCATCTCTGCTCAAGGTTTGTCTTCAGTAGGAGTTAACAGTGTGCCAGGGAGTGATGTTGGTAGTGGTGGACTAGTTCCAAAACAAATATTGAAACTGGGTTTTCTTTTTAGTGATAACACTGATACTCCACAGATTAAGTTACTACTCATATTGTCAGGTTGAAATCCTTCAACATGCAGTTTGAGGATCTTTGCATTGCCTTAGACAGTCTGAGTGGAGAATTCAATATAACTGTTCTGTGCAGAATTCAATATAACGAGGCAATTTACAGTTCTCACTGTACATTAGGAAATCATATTGACAACGAGAAACTCACCAAGAACAGTTCCATTCGTCTCTGAGTAAAACAAGCTATAGATCAGCATCCAAACTTCCTCGCCAAAGCGGAGATCTTTTCAATGGAAGGGAGGAGCTAATGCGAACCTCCATCTGTGCATTGAACTGCTCGTTGCTCGGCCTTAACAACGCCGGCAGCGGGAAGGATGCGCCTATTTCCTTGCAGGCCAGATACCTTGGTCTTATCCTGTTGGGCAAGCTGAAGGAGAAGTACTGTGGAAACTCCTTCAGTTCAGGGAGCTCCCGCCGCATCTCTGACGCGAAAAATTCCATCTTTGGTCTCAGATTCTCTTCTATGCTGTAGCAGAAAAGCTGCGGGAACCTCCTGACCATGGCCCGGGCGTCCCGAGACGAGTACCCTACCTCCTCCAAGAAGTCGAGCCTCGGAATTAGCTTCTCCTCGACGCTGCAGGAGAGCAGCGAGGTGTGGCGCGCGATGGGGGCGACGCCGAGCATCTGGAGGAAGTAGAGGGTGGGGCGGAGGCGACTGGCGACGTCGGAGACAAGAAGGCGGGGGCGGCGCCCGATGACGTGGCGCAGGTCGCGGCCTTGGACGCCGGCTTCGCGGAGGAGGAAGGCGACGGCGGCGGCGAGGTCGGATGGGGCCACCGTGAGGATCTCGGGGCACATGCCGCAGGCACGACGGATCTCGTGCGCGGCAAGGCCGAGGGAGCGGAGGAAGCCAGCGGCGGCGCGCAGGTCGGCGAGAGACGCGGAAGCGAGGCCCGGGTGGGCGGCGGCGGCGGCGAAGATGTCGACGCCGAGGGAATCGAGAAAGAGGAGCTTGTCGTGGAAGAAGGAGGCGGTGGATGGGGCGGCGTCCGTGGGCAGAACGGGAAGAGGCGGGGACAATCTCGCGGGCTTATCAGGAAGCGTGATGGGGGTATTCTGCGAAAGACGGGCACGGAGGCGGCGGCGATGTGGCGGGGTATTCCGGGAAAGAAGGGCGGTGGGAATTTGGGGCACCTGGCGGAGGCCGCGGTAGGAACAAAAGGGCAGGACTTCTTCCATGGTTATGTACGTTAAAGTTTGCTTCTAGACATATCTCTGCTGACGCCTTCTTCTTCTCCTTGAGCAGCTAAGCTAGTGGCGAGCGCGTGCGGTGGCGTCGAGGGAGCGATCGCGAAGGAAAGCGCCTGTTCGGAGAAGAAGAAGATAGTGAGCAAGTAGTGGCGGCGAACGCAACACGATAGGAAAAAGAAACGAGTGGTGAGTGATGGAGGACACGCTGTCTTACACGTGTTGATTTGCCTAATCGAAAATGCTGATGTGGTGGATGATACGGGTGGGCTCATTTGAAGCCCATTTGGACTCAAAAATTATTAATATGAGGCCCATTTATAGGTAGATGGTAATAAATTTGTGCTTGTGTGGGAATTTTATACAAGTTTGATAGGATCATAAAATTTTACCATTTGTGCAGAATATTCAACCCAATTTTATAAATGAAATATATCCAAAATTATGATTACTGGATTTTAATTTGTTTGTTACAATTTACAATCTGCTATGTCTAGATTTGTTAGTATTTTAAAATATGTATACATCACATGACACAAATTTCATAAAGTTGGGAATAATTTTAAAAATTAATCAAAACTAGAACGCAATATACTCGAAATGCCTTCGTCCTTTATCACGCCTTGGGGTTTTTTTTCGCTGAACCAAAGGACCCATTGGTCCACCACCTCTAAAAGCCAATCCAAGAACGTAACTCGTCCCCATCCAATAGCATATATAGGGAATATGCTATTGCTTAAAGTCAGAGCGATTTGGTTCGATCCATCTTCTAGATAGGTGCAACTCCGGTCATGGGAGAGGGACCTACAAAAGATACTATCACATTCAAATAAAAATGAGTTTTAGACCGGTAATCGAAATTGGAATGTAAATGTACATGTACATGTGAGCATCGTGTCTGCATTGTAATGCAGGATTAGAGATGTTTGACGATGATGTCGTTCGGTAAATTTCGTATGGATGTTCAAAATGGATCGAAATTATTTCGAAAATATCGAATTTGTGAGTGATGAATTTTTCATAATTAATATGGACTGAAGTATCTATAATTGGGTGGAGCCCCCGATTGAGCTGCTTGACTTCTTGAATTTGGTTCATGAGTGTGATATTTTTTTATCTAATTCGATCGAATCCAAAATATTAGTTCGGTCAGAATCCAATTTCTATTGCCAGCACTAATACTGCTCTATGTTATTTTAAATTAAGGACATTTCAGATATACTATAGAAGTTGTTTATGATTTTGGTCAATTTTTAGAGAGTAATAACTCATATCCATAACATGGACATGAGATTTTTTCATATCCATAATATGGATTTAGATTTTTTTAAATTCATAACTGACAAAAGTTTTAATTTTGTCATTCATTTTAAAATATAGTTTCTTTTTACTAATTAAAGATTTTTCTAAAATTATTTAAGTGACTCAAAAAATAATTTTTTTATTATTCATAATATATATTTTTTAGCAATTTATATTAATATTATAATAGATAAAAATTTATTTTAGTGTCTAATAATATTATTTTTTATTTTTATTTATAATTATTTTACACTAAAAAAAAATTTGGCTACTAATAAATTTTTTAGACACTAAAAAAATACTACAAGATTGTCAAAAAGATAATTTATATTGCATTTTACTTAACAAATATATAATTTAAGTACTTAAATTTTTTTTAAAAAATATTATAATATTTTTTAAAAAATTATTTTTTTTAAAAAAATATATTTTAAAATAAAAGGCAAAATAGAAATTTTGAGGTGATCCAGTTGGATCTTCATCGGGCCCAAGATGCAGTAACTGCGTATAATAATAATAATAATTTTTTTTGATAAAATTGTTTAATAGGACAAGGTGTTTGTTCGCGGATGATGCTTTGCAGATATATTATAGCATGAACCGCAAGCTAGCTTAACCTTACCCTTCGTTGATGCAATATATCTATATTTTATTATCAGATGGCGACAATAAAAGTGG
Source organism: Canna indica (assembly GCA_034359265.1). Classification (NCBI taxonomy): domain Eukaryota; kingdom Viridiplantae; phylum Streptophyta; class Magnoliopsida; order Zingiberales; family Cannaceae; genus Canna; species Canna indica. The sequence continues at coordinate 4,757,132 of CP136893.1, read as the reverse complement.
TTAATTACTTTCTTCTCAACATGATCTGAATTCTGAACCCTAACGAGACAGCTGAGCCCCGCTGCATTATGCGGTGTTATAATCCACGGTCAACTCGATCAGAAGATGCCCGGCATTTTATTAAGGATGAAATCCAGTTATTTTCTCTGCCCGCATGTGTTAATGAATTTAATAAGGCATCATTTAAATTCCTAATTAATTACGCGATCCGAGAAGGATCCCCTAAATGCTCGATCTCTTCTCTTCACTCACAAGTTTCCTCTTGCTTAAGTCCTTTCACCATTTTAATTAATCAATTCCTCCACTAGGAAATAGGAAAGAGATCGGACTTCAGGGATGCTCCAGCTATAAATGAAGCCACCATCCTACTCTTCTTCTTCTTCCTCCCAATTACCTCCATACCCATCTCTCTCTCTCTCTCTCTCTCTCTCTCTCTCTCTCCATGTCTTCTTCTAACCACAGAAAGCTCCGCCTCCGCCACCAGGTGGTGGTGGACATCGGCTGCAACTGCCGGAAGCCCAAACTCTCATCCCTCTTCCCTTCCTTCTCCTCTTCCAACGCCACTAAACACAAGCCCGCAGGTCCATTCTCCTCCACCACCACCTCCTCCTCCACCGCTTGCGATTCTCCTCCGCGGAACCGCTCCGTCGAGGAGACTAATTATTCGCCACTGCCGGCGGATGCAGCGAAGAGAAAGCGGAAGAAGAACAAAGAGGGGCGGGTGGCGCGGGAGAGCCTGGTGGTGGTGAAGGAGACGTCGGAGCCGTACTCGGACTTCAAGGAGTCGATGGTGCAGATGATCGTGGAGAAGGAGATCTACGGGTGGGACGACCTCAACGACCTCCTCCACCAGTTCCTCACCCTCAATTCGCCGCGCCACCATCACGTCATCCTTCGGGCCTTCGCCGACCTCTGGAGCGGCGTCTTCTCCCCGCCCTCCCCTCTCGCCGGCGGCGGCGCCGCTTATCCTCTCTGACCTCATCAAACTCGATCGACGACGATGGCGTGCGTATCTTTTCACTGTCAAAAATTTTAGCTGGGGATGAATGGATGATCAGGAATCCGGAGCAGTGTGCCTGACATGCAAAAAGATTCGAAAGGACGTATGAGAGCCATGGGCACGTAAATGTGACTCCTGATGCAGTGTATAATGATGAGCTGATGCATGAATGATTCTACTACTTTCTTTCATTGCAGAATGCAGACGATAAATGATGATCTTATTCATGTCCATTTTTGCGTGATTCCATCTCATATATTAACTATGATATTAATATATTAGTATATATATGCGTGAAATAAATATAAATTAATGATAATATAATTATTTATTGGCTGCAGTGCTGCACTGCTGCAGCAGCGAAGAGTGAGCTAGCTAAGGTACGTTTTGGTGACCTGATGGTACAATATTAAAAATATTATGGGCCTTGTGCAGGTTGAATTAATTACTCATGGCAAGCTGGAAATTAATTACTGTGGATCCTTAATTTAGCATTCAGGAAGCTTCATATCCTCTTCCATGATCTGTAATATTCAACAATTAATCTGATATATATATACGCGGCAAAATGGCAATGTTATTATTATATACGATGGATTCACCAGTCGTCACGTGTTCACCCATTAATTAAACCGCTCAATTATCCCATCAGTGTATCATATTTGTCATCTATTGACCGCGGACTGATATCGGCAAACACAAAACAAAAGAAAGCAGCAGAACGTTAATTCAGTGTGGGTTTGATCTTTCTTGGTTTTCCAGGTTCTACGGGTCACATTGTTGGGCCGATAGTTGGTTCATTCTACGTACATATAGTAAAATCCAAATCCGGCCTAATTATACTAAACCGGTTCAAACTCGATCCATCAATATATCCACTCTAGCATCATTTATTATTTTGGCAAATATGAATCACGCACACTTTTTTGTTTGAATGATTCTTATTTTATTATTGTGAGGGGTTGACTCTAATCGGATCCGACTCGAATCCGACGACTCCGATCAGACTCAAATCAGAGAGACTGTTCACTGGGCTCAGCCCGGCCCGCGTCCATCACCCGCCCAACTGCCCAAGCTGGCCCACGCGCATGCTATTCCCACATCTCGTTCACGCTGCCTCAAATTTGGCAATTGCTGCACGTTGGAGGCAACAACAGCAACAATATTTGATATTTAAATATATCATGTTGACCGGTCAAGATGATTAACATGGAGCACCACGTGAGCGTGGCATGCAATTTGATAAAGCTTTAAACTCCTTCTCGAATTGCGTGATTAACATGGTTAAAATTGAACCATTATTGCAGCAGCCACCGCCTCTTAAGCTTCGGTCAACTCCTCATTTTTGGTCAAAATTAATACTGCAGCTGTATGATTTAATCGGACGCCTCGCATAAATTTATGCCTAATGTCTTGGTCCAATTTCTTTGGGATAAAATTTCTCTATACATTATTTAAAAAAAGTCTAATATGCAATTTCAAAGGATTTCATACCAAATGGAAGATAAAAAAATCATCATGTCACCAGTTTCAAAGATCCAAAAAATTAAGAGTGTCCTATGATTCCTTTTATTTTCAGTTTCTGACATACAACAGTAGGAGTTTAGTTTCAAGACAGATATTGCAGAGACAATGCTTGTACTCCGTATCGGTTTCATGTTCAATTTATTTAAAATAATTTGATGTATTCTGAAGGGAATTTAGATTATTGTCGCTCTTATTGTAAGGTTCTTTTCTGAAATTAATAAAATAGTCTACTCTTCTACTCGTGCACGTATGATCGGCACCCCACCGAGTGTGAACCACGTTAACCCTCTGTGTCTCTTATTATTTTTCGCATATTTATTATCGGATTTGATTTTCTGTTTCTCTTGCTGAGTTCGAGTTTTGTCGATCCTGCAAAAAAATTATCCCAAATTTCCTAACAATTATCATGTAATTACATTCATCTTGATTATAATTATCTAATCTACACAAATGGGCTAAGATTCAAATTTCATATCATCGTAAATTCTAAGACCTTGTTTGTTTCATGGGAGACTATGGTTTACTATGATATGATATGGTTTGATTTTATGTTTGAGAAGATTTCCAATAAGTGATCATGGTATGGTATTATAATCTCATGATTTAAAAATCATAGATTTTCACTACTGGAAAAATGGGCATCAGCAACAGCTTGCAATGGCCCGGCCCGTTACAAAGTAGCCGTGGCAGAAAAGCGCGTTACTGATAATTTAGCAACGACTTTGCAACGACTGATCGGACCGTTACTAATAATATTATCAGCAACGGCTTTGCCACGGACACCGGGCCGTTGCTGATAACCTTATTAGCAATGGCCCGTGAGACCGTGGCAAGACCGTTAGTGAAAGACCATTAGTAAGTCGTTGCTGATGACTAAAACCTAGAACAAAAAAAAAATTAAAATTAAAATTTCTATTAATATATTAATACAATCTGATACATAACGCACACACTCATACAAATCCATTCACACATCACAAATACACCCAGATATATATCAAAACAATTATACTTATATTTATAATTATCCACAATCGTATAAAAACTATTCAAATGCAAAATTGAAGTATCAATATCCAAACAAAACAAAACAAATATATATATAGTATCGAAATAACAAAGTCAATATAATAATAATAATAATAAATCTCACGATGATGATGGAGGATGGTCTGGATCATATGGCGGAGTCTAGAGTGCCTGGGTGTACACCAGTGTGGACTGACTCGAGGATGATAGATCAGATGATACTGCTCCGTGATGACTTGACAAGTTACGTAACATAACTTGCATATCTGCCATCATCTGACTCTGATGCTCCATCAACTCAGTTTGACGCGCGACCGTTTCCTCCAGTGTCCTTATCATGCTACTATGATCATCTCTGCACCTGGAGGTCGACGGTCGTTCACCAGCATGCGGAGGGGTCGGTGCCCCAAGTGGCCCTAGCACGGCTCGCGCATGACCACTATCTACAAAACCATACACGCGGCCATGGTCCCAGTCACCTGCAGCATCGACCCACGTTGCTGCGTCAAAGTCCTCGGAGGTGCCTCCGCGCTGTATCACCGTCTGACTGTAGGTCTCCTACTCGAGTTTAATTTTTTGTTTAATATTTTTCATAAAACTTAAATTATAAATATATAATGATTAATTTAAACAAATATGCTTACCATAATAAATGCAGCGCGGTTGTCGACGTACTCCCCCGTCCCATGCACTCGACGGTGTGTCCGCTCAAACACCGCCGTCGGGGAGGGTCGCTGGATAGTCCCATCGTCTACATTTACAAAATAAATACATTAATCAGTATACAGAGTAACAAATAAAATATAAAAATAAAATTAAGGTATACTTACCATACGGTTTGCGTGCACAGCAAATGCAATAGAGCCGCCAGTGTGACGCGCTCCTCCCCCCGACATGCGATTTCTAGTCGCAGTCCTAGAAACCTCCTGCCATCGATCCGTCGACCATAATGCCATGAGCTGATCCCATATATCTGGAGTAATTCAATCGGGGCCGTATCCCCGAGTCTCCGCGATGTTAGTGGTCCCAGCTTGGGCCATCGCTTGGGATCGAGCCTGCCCCAGCTGCCCGTTGTACCTCGCACGGAAAATAACCTCCCAAGCAGCGTAAATGAAGGGCCTCTGGCCCTCGACCCATGTAAAGCGAGCCTGCAAAATAATAATATCAGTACCAATATTAATCATCATGCATGTATAAAAAAAAATTAATACGTGCCTCCAACTCGTGCCATAGCATGTCGACGTGCTCACTGGGCACGTGAGACCACGTGGGCCATGGCCCGTGCATGTATCGTCGAATAGTAGAAGAAATGCTCCTTAGCACTTCTTCTTGCTCGAACCTGCACAACAAAAATAAATTTAATATTATATTATGATATAATGAATTTGTAATGATTCATAATTCATGATATATTACCTCTCCCAAATCACGCTAATGAATCTACGTGACTCTGTGGCTGGTGGAGGATGCCACCTGTTCGGCCCGCGTGGCTATCTGCGTCTGGATCTGCTAGCCTCAGCAGTATCATCGGCAGGAGGATCTGTAGTAGGAGGATCAGCAGCATGAGTAAGTGCTGGAGTCTCACCAATCGTAGACTCCGAAGCTCTCCTATGACGACAACCACGACCAAACATATCTGTTGAATAAGTATATAATTAGATTATTATATATATATTAGAGATATATTTAATATAAGATATACTTTACAATTATTCCTCATCATCTGAGTAATAGTCTTCGAATTCTTTCTCTTCTTCATTTTCTTCATCTTCTTCATCTTCCTCATCAATTTCATGAGCGTCATCATCAACATATTCAACTTCTAATTGAATTGACGCTGTGTCTGCATCCTCAAGTATTGGAATAATACGATCTACAGCAGGAGGATCATCTTCTTGATAGAAATCATCTGTCACATTAGGTATCGGCTTATTTTCTCCTACTATCAGATCAATTTTTCCTCTACCTTTAGTCTTACAGACTACACGCCAATCTGCTCTATCTTTATTTCGAGCTGGATACTTCGCGTAATATACTTGTTCGGCTTGTGATGCCAACATAAAAGGCTCATTTGCTGCCAATTTGGATTTGTAATTAACCTCAACAAGTTTGTATTTTGGATGAACTTTCATGCCCCTTTCTGTTGTATCGAACCAATGACATCTAAATACGATAACTGATTTCAAGCCGAAGTAGTGCAACTCTATCACTTCTTCCACCAGTCCATAAAAATCCATATCACATTCAACATAGGTTGTCCCTTTCACGCAGACCCCGACATTCATCTTCTTATTTGTAAATGCATATTCCATCGTGTGAAATTTGTATCCATTAATAAAATATCTGCTATAACAGGACACTAGTCGCGACAGTCCACTAACAAACTCAAATATTCTTTCATCTATTTCAGCTCGGTGATCTTTTTTGTAAGCTTGAATCCATGTAGGGAAATCATGATTTCGTAATCTCTCCAATTCTTGATCATTGTGAATAGAGTATTTTTGCACCATCTCAATGTCAAATATTTCAATGAATTGTTCAATCTCTGGACAATTGAGTAATACGTACAAGTGTGCCAAATGATACTCTTCATCGCTTAAGTGTCGAGATGGACGAGAACCAAAAGCATGACCAGAGTGATAAAATATATTTAAACGTACATCTGAATGTCGAACTCCCCCGTCGTTGTTATGTGGAAGACGATCAAATCTTGTCTGTACTGTCGATTCAAAGTAAAATGAGCAGAATGATAAAATTTCTTGGATGATATACGATTCAGATATTGATCCTTCAACAGCTGCGGTGTTCTTTACTTTTTTCTTTAGACGATTCATGTATCTTTCAAATAAGTACATCCACCGGTATTGAACGGGGCCACCAACTCGTGCCTCGTATGCCAAGTGTATCGGTGGATGCTCCATCGAGTCAAAAAAGGCAGGAGGGAAAAACTTCTCCAGCTTGCATATAATTTCAACAATATTACTTTCAAGTGTTGACATATCTTCGACTCGAAGGATATTTGCACAAATATTTTTAAAAAACATACTTAATTCAGTCAACGGACCCCGAATATTATCAGGTAGAAGATCTCGGAATACGATCGGAAGCAATCTCTGCATGAATACATGATAATCATGGCTCTTCATCCCTGATATTTTGCAATCATCGACGTTCACACATCGAGATAAGTTTGAGGCATATCCATCGGGTAATATGAGTTCTTTTATCCATTTACAAACATCTTTGATCTGTTGTTTATTTAACACATACGGGGCCTTCGACTTCAGATATCTTCCGTGGACCTCTTGTAACTCCAACTCCGGTCTCTTACAAAGTATTTTCAGATCATATCGGGCTTTGACATTATCTTTAGTTTTTCCGAAAACATCCATCAAAGTGTTGAAAATATTATCAAACACATTTTTTTCAATGTGCATGACATCTAAATTATGTCGAATCAGTAATGAACTCCAATAGGGCAATTCCCAAAAGATACTTTTTTCACCCAGTTATGTGTTTGACCAAAGCCTGACACTCTTTCATTCCGACCAAATACTATCTCTGGAAGTGCTGAAACACGTGCTAACATTTATTCACCAGACAACATCGGTGGTGGCCCATCTCTTTCGACTGTGCCCTTAGTAAATTTATTACGATTCTTTCGATACTGATGGTTAGCCGGTAGGAATCGATGATGACAATCAAAGAATGAGATTTTTCTTCCATTCTGAAGATTGATTGATTTAGAGTGTTCCATACAATACGGACAATAGAGTTGGCTGTGAGTGCTCCAACCAGACAACATGTTGTATGCTGGGAAATCATTGATTGTCCACAAGATCGTGACCTTTAAATTAAAGTTTTGCTTCCGATGACAATCATAAGTGACAGCTCCCTCAGTCCACAATGTCTTCAATTCATCTATCAAGGGTCTGAGAAACACGTCAATTTCTTTTCGCGGACCCTTAGGACCCGGAATAATCATCGAAAGATAAATAAATTCATCTTTCATACACATTGACGGTGGCAAATTATAAACTCTCAGCAGCACTGGCCAAACTGAATAAGGAGTTGTAGAATATCCAAACGGATTAAAATCATCTGTGCACAATCCCAATCTGATATTTTTAGTATCCCTAGCAAATGAAAGATAACATGTATCCAAATGTTTCCATGCTTCACTGTCGGATGGATGAGTCATTACTGTATCATCACGACTGCACATTTTTTTATAATATAAAATGCAATTATTTTGGCATGCGTGTATTTTTTCGTACCCAAGACCCAATTTACTCATCAGTTTTTTAGTTTTATAAAAAGTTGGCTCAAACTTGTTATCAGTAGGCAACATTCCATTAATCAATCATGCAATCCGATCATACGCAACCCCGTTGATATTACAATCGGCCTTGATATTTAGGAGCTGTGTCATTGCTGAAAACCTAGTGTATTTAGGACAATTCTCATACAAAGGTTCATCGGTAGCTTTCAACATCTCATAAAATTCCGCAGCTTCTTTATTCGGCAATTCAATCTCTATCGCAGTTTGTACTTATGTGATATCAACCGTTGTAGTATCTGGTGGGACTGATGTCTGAGTAACTGGTCGATCAACATTATCATTCAGGTGAAATTGACCCCCAAGACTATCAAGTATCATAGTTATATAAGGATTAGATTGACTGGATGAAGAAGCACCAACAGAGGAAGATTCACCATATGTCTGAATGACAGGATTGCTCGACGTCCCGACTTCACGTGACAAGTCCATAGAAAATATCTTGGTGCAAATCCTTTGCTATATAGATGTAAAGTGACAGTCTCCCGATCTAAATATTGTCCATTCATATAAATGCGGCACGGACATCAGATTTTATCACTGACGCTAACGAATTTTTGATTCGAATAGGTGAAATTTAGAAAGTACGTTACGCCTAATCGAAACTCATTTGTTAAAGCTCCACGATCAAGACTTCGGTACATCCAACTTCGATCAGCCGACATGATTCTATCAATCAATGATAATTTCTTTGGTTAATGCCTTTATGTGAGATTGTCCTATTCCATTCGGGATTTATGTTATTCATATTGCACTAAGTACTTCTTTTAACCGCTAACTTCATTCTAAATTTCGACAGCATCTCCCTACAGTTCTCTGGATACGCATATCATCTGGGCGCGTATCGAAGAACAAGAGAGATACTGCCGAAATTTAGAATAAGTTAACGGTTAAAAGAAAAACGTAAGTGCAATACAAATAACTATATTCCCAAATTATCCAATCAGGGACAATTCAAGAATTGTACATCGTATAAAAGATTATCTACTTCTTTTACACGAACATACAACCCCCGAACGGATTTAAGGTTTTGCTAAATCATATCCAACTCGTCGATGCGTACGTGAAACATATCAACTAGTCGGATGGATGATTATTTTCTAAATGTTTCGAGTCAGTTCGAGTCCATATTGGACAATTCCGACACAAGTCCAAATTAGACGATTCCGGTGGGAGTCTGAAATGAACTATTTCGGCGCGCGTCCGAAGTGGATGATTTCGGCGCATGACCGAAGTGGACAATTCTGACGCGAGTCCACTGAGGACAACTTCGGACTAATTAACAATATTTTAACTAATTAATTAATATTAATCTACACCATTTTCATTAATTTAAATAATTAACCTACCATTATTAAATATTAATCTAACTAAATTAAACTAAAAATTAATATAAACTCTAAAAATTAATCTAACAAATTAAACAATTAATCTAAATAATTAATTAACAATTAAATAATAATTAAAAAAAATCTAAAACTAATATTTCCGGATACTGGACAAGCTCCAGCGGCGGCCATCGGCCGTCCATCGCCGATGGCCGCCGGCCGGCCAAAACCCTATAAATAGGGTTTCGATCGGATTTCATTAGGGATCAACGACAAGAGATGGTCGGGCGATGAGGAATACCTAAAATCATCGGTCGAGGACGGACGGCAGCGACAACTCGGCGGTGTCGACGTCGACAGCGGCGGCGAGATGCAGGAGGAGCAGGCGGCGGTAGCAACGGGAGGAAGAAGCGGGCGGGCGCGATCTGCGACCTATATAAACTTATCAGCAACGACTCACTCGCCCGTTAGAAAGCCGTTGCTGATAAGTTATCATCAACAACAGCTCACTTGTCCATTAGAAAACCGTTGCCGATAATTAACATCATCAGCAATGGCTCGCATGTCCGTTAGAAAGCCATTGCAGATACAACATATCTGCAACAGCGTGAGCGGCCGTAAGAATGCTGTTGCAAATAGCAACGGCTTGAATAGCCGTTGCTGATAGTCGTTGCTGAAGACTCAATTTTTAGTAGTGTTTGTGCCATTCTTGAAATCACGAATTCGATGATTACCCATGATTATTAAACTGCTACTGTTGCTGCTCTTCTCCCCCAAATGCCCCTCTCTCTATCCTCTCCTCTGCCTGCGGCAATTGCGTCATCTCATCGACTCTTTTTTTCCTTCCCGCTCTTCCGTCTTCTCCGATTCCATGCATTCCTTCCTTGTGTTGCTCACATGGCTTCCCTATCTTGTGATTAGTGCATTGTCTGAGCTTTTGGATCCTTCAAATCGGAGGACTAGGAGAATTAATTTAGGGCAGGCGGAGTGCAAAGGTAAACACGGTGAAGCTCTTTGACGTCATGGTGAGCAGTGGTGACTCATGCATGTTTTGTTGGCTCTTGATTAACTCCAATTTGTCTTTTCTTGAAGTAATTATATACAGTATACTACTAAGATGTGTTGTTGACTCACAATTGCATCTATCTTGCTTTCTCTTTGAGGGGAAAGGCAAAAAAATATGGTCAACCATAGGAGCTAGTTTATAGAAGTCCTGAATGAAGTATACATGAATTATTGTATAATGAACTCTTATGTAAGATATAATTATGCATGGTAATTTAATTTCTTGTTAGGAAGAAATTGGGTCTTCCTGTAAGGATCCAAAATCCAAACGCCAAAAGAAAAAATACCAAAACGAGTAAATCCAAAAAAAATATACAAAGAACACCAAATTTACGTGGTTCAGCCCAGCGGGATACCGGACCTACTCCACGGGGAGAAGAGGACACTTGATTTTATTAGGAGGAGAAAACACGGCCAATACAGAGTGGAATACAACTGATTAATAAATTGTAAAGAAAAATACTGCATGTTTTCGGATATTTTTCTGCACCCCGAAATTTGAATTCTTGCTTCTGCCTGAAAACTGTGGATGCGGCGTCTTTGATCTTCTTGCTTCTGCCTAAGACGGTGTGAAGGGGAAGAGAGCCGCTGGAAAGGAATCCTGCTTGAGAAACATAGTAGATGGGAGACTCTGAGAATTATTGGGATGATATCTAAAATTGCATATTATGCCCCTATTTATAATACATGGGGAGAGCCAATTCGATCATGCCTAATTTGGTGGAGAAAAAATCTCCAAGGATTTTGCTGCTCCGTCTGATTTAATCGGATGGTTGAAATACTTCTTTTTTACCCAGAAAATTAGCTTGTGTTGATCAAGTCCAATTTCATAATGGATTCGGGTTTAAAATGATTCAACCCTCACAATTTCATCCTTTGATAAATTTTAAGCCCGATGTATTATTCTCCTCTTCTCCCAAGAGCCTTGTAGGGCTAACCTGCATCATGAATCGATCTTACCAAGTTCAAGCAGTGTTCAAATTTGGCTGTTGGTAGTACTTTAGTTAGCATATCTGCAGGATTATAAGCCGTGTCAATTTTTTGAAGCTTTATTTCTCCTTTTGAAATAATATAGTCGATGTGCTTCGTTCTTTCATGGAACATTTGATTTTTTGACAGATGAATTGCACTTTGACTATCACTATGCACGACTATGTCCTCATTTTGAGAAGTCGGTTCTTTTATCAAGTTCCCGAGCCATATTGCTTCTTTAATCGCTTCTGTAATAGTCATGTACTCCGCTTTAGTGGTAGAGAGGGCGACAGTGGATTGTAGATCGACTTTCCAACTTACTGCAGTTCCACCTATAGTGAAGATATAGGCGGTGATTGATCTTCTCTTATCAAGGTCACCGGCATAGTCCGAGTCTGAGTATCTTGTAAACGATTCATTAGTTCCACCGAAAATAAGACTGGCTTTAGAAGTACCTTGTAATTAGCGCAAGATCCATTTAACTGCCTCTCAATGTGCTTTTTCCTGATTTGTCATGTACCGGCTGATAACACTGACTCCATATTCTATGTCTGGGCGGGTATAGATCATGGTGTACATAAGACTGTCAACTGCACTTGCATAGGGTACCTGTGACATGCTAACTCATGGTTGTGCCATGTAGATCTGATCTTCTAAGTCACCGTGTAGGAAAGCTGTCTTTACATCAAGCTGTTCTAACTCCAAGTCTTGCATGGCTACTAATGCTAGAAGAACATGAATAGATATATGCTTAACCACGGGAGAGAAAATATCTTTGTAGTCAATACCTTCCTTTTGACTGTATCCATTTGCTACCGACTGAGCTTTATAGATACCGTCTTCTTTGAGTTTGTAGATCCACTTGCACCCAACAAGTTTCTTGTGCGGTAGAGGCTTCACAAGTTCCAAAGTATTATTTTTCTGCAGAGATTTGAATTCTTTTGTCATAGCTTCATGCCACTTTCTTGAATTTGTCCTATTTAGGGCTTCTTTATAGGAGGCTGGTTCTTCAGTGCATGGAGTTTCTTCAGCTACTGCTAGAGCATATGTAGTGATATTTGCATACCTAGGATTAGGACGTGGTGCTTGCCTAGGTTGGTTGAGGGCGATGGAATAAGGATTTTTCTCCTCAACTTGATATTGCTCCTCCTGGACCCTATGTGGCTCCTCCTGGACCTGAACATGTTCTTCGGTGGCCTGTTCTGAAGCAGTGTCATTGGCTTCTATGGAAGGCGGTCTAGATGCCGATGTAGGGAACCAGAATTCTTTGGTAGCAGGCTGAGGTGGTGTTTCTTCTGGTGGCACTGTAGGTTCCTGTGAGTCCTCCTCTTCTTGATTCTCCTTTTTCATTTTCAAGAGTACATGTTCATCAAAAATTACATCTCTATGGATTTCTGCTTTACAATTATTTATGCACCACACTTTATAGCCTTTCACTCCGCTAGGATATCCTAAGAAAATACATTTCTTTGATCTAGGTTCTAATTTTCCATCATTCACTCTGACATAGACAGTGCACCCAAAAAATTTTAGATAGTCATAAGAGGCTGGCGACCCGGTCCATTTTTCCTCAGGCGTCTTGAATTCAATGGATGAAGAATGAGATCGGTTTATCAGGTAGCAAGCGGTGGATGCAGCCTCTGCCCAAAAACTTTTAGAAAGGTTAGCATTAGAAAGCATACTTCTTACCCTTTCTATGATGGTACAGTTCATCCTTTCTGCTACTCCATTCTGCTAAGGTGTGTAGGGAACTGTGTGATGTCTTATGATCCCTTCTCTGGAGCAAAAATCTTTAAATTCTCCACTGCAAAATTCTAGGCAATTGTCGGTTCGCAGGGTCCGAACATGTCTACCGGTTTGCTTCTCAATCATTGTCTTCTAAGACTGAAATTTAGAGAAGACATCAGATTTAGTTTTAATAAAATAATCTCATACTTTCCTGGAGTAATCATCAATAAAAGTGAGCATGTATCGAGCTCCTTCTTGAGATTCAACCGATGATGGCCCCCATATATCAAAGTGGATGTAGTCCAATTTTTCTTTTGCATAGTGTTATCTTGTGGAGAATGAGACTCTTTTCTATTTGCCATAGATGCAATGTTCACATAAGTCTAGCTTAACAAATTTTTGTTTTCCAAGTAGCCCTTTTTGTTCAAGTATTAGCATGCTCCTTTCATTAATATGCCCTAATCTCATACGCCATAATTTAGCAATATCATCATCAGAGTGTTTAGAAGTTATCATAGCCGTACCACTTGTTATCGTTGTGCCTTACAGAATGTAGAGTTGGTTTACTTTTATTGCTTTCATTACTGTTAATGATCCCTTTGTGACTCTGAAAACTCCATCTTGGCCTGAATACTTGTATCCAAGTGCATCTAGAGAAGGTAAAGAAATTAAATTTCTTCTAAGACCTGGAACGTGACATACCTGAGTTAGAGTCCTTGTAATGCCATCGTGCATTTTAATTTTTACTGAGCCATGCAACACCTGCTACTTGACATGATGAGACATTTCCCATTAACACTTTCTTACCATCAGCATGTTCATATGTGACAAACCATTCTCGGTGTGATGTCATATGATAAGAGCAACCTAAATCTAAAATTCATTCATCTTGAGATCTAGCATAACAAGCAGAAACAGTAAGTACATTTACTTTTTCATCCTCATCAGCATAGGATGCTTCCCCATTCTGATTTTGTTCCTCTAATCTCCGTTTCAGCTTACGACATTCTGATTTGATGTGTCTCATCTTTTTGCAATAATAGCACTGCACGTTTTTGGATCTAGATTTAGATCTGAACTTACCCCGGCTTTTGTCCCGTGACCTGTTTCGTCCTTTAGTGTTTAGGGCTTCTCCACAACTTCTAGAGGATCCTGTGGTAAGTTGAGAGTCGACAACCTCCTTGGATATTAGCATTGTTGTCACTTCATCCAAAGTTATAATATTCTTGTCATACAATAAACTTTGACGAAATTTTTTAAAAGAAGCAGCAAGAGTAATTAGAAGCATAAAAGCTTTATCTTCTTCCTCAAATTTAACTTCCATATCCTCAAGATCAGCAAGAATAGAGCAGAATGTGCTAATATGATTTTTAACAGAAGTGTCATTAGTCATCATGCGTAAAAAATATAATTTCTGTCTAAGTGTCATCTTACTTGTAAGAGTTTTATCCTGGTAGATTGTGACAAGCTTTTTCCATACATTTGCGGCGGTCTTTTCTGATGCAACTTCTCGTAGTGCCTCCTCGCAGACGCTCATGTACAAGGTGGCTTTAACACTTTCATCGGTCCGGTCTTTTTCCCTTTCAGTGCATTCCATTACATCTCGCCCACGAATAGTGTCCTGAAGGTTCTCTTTGATCAAAATTGCTTTGATCTTCAAAACCCATAATGAGTAGTTGACATTATGGTCCAATTTCTAAATTTCATATTTTGTCCTTGACATTGTGGATTGTTGGCTCTGATACCACAACTGTTAGGAAGAAATTGGGTCTTCCTGCAATGATTCAAAATCCAAACGCTAAAAGGAAAAATACCAAAACGAGTAAATTCAGAAAAAATACAAAAAATATCAAATTTACGTGGTTCAACCCGGCGGGGTATCGGGTCTACTCCACGGGGAGAAAAAGGCACTTGATTTTATTAGAATGAGGCGAAAACACGGCTAATACAAGAGCGGAATACAACTGATTAATAAACTGTAATGAAAAATACTGCATGTTCTCGGATATTTTTCTGCTCCCCGAAATCTGGATTTCTGCTTCTGTCTGAAAACTGTGGATGCAGCGTCCTTGATCTTCTTGCTTCTGCCTAAGACGGTGTGAAGAGGGAAGAGAGCCGTTGGAAAAAAATCATGCCTGAGAAACGGATTAGATGTGGGGCTCTGAGTATTATTGGGATGATCTCTAAAACTGTATATTAGGCCTTTATTTATAATACAGAGGGAGAACCAATTTATGCCTAATTTGGTGGAGAAAAAATCTCCAAGAATTTTGCTGCTCCGTCTGATTTAATCGGATGGCTGAAATGCTTCTTTTGATCCAGAAAATTAGCTTGTGTTGATTAAGTCCAATTTCATAATGAATTCGAATTTTAAATGATTCAACCCTCACATTTCTCTTTTTGCATTGAATATTTAGAGCATTCTAGTCATTTTATTATTTGAAAAATCGTACAATACCATCATGCCAAACAAAAATATATTATTTAATTATATTATATCATACTATTTTTTCAAATATGACAATAATAATTACAATATCATACTATATCGTATTATACATTATTAAATTATTAAATAAGGTGCCGGAGATAGTGACTTAACATACTTCAAATGTAGATATGACTACTGTGCACAAATGGTTTAACTTGAACCAAACCAAATGGTATCGATCAAATTAGTAGCTCAACGAATGCATGAAGTAAAATTTAGTTTCTGGGAACATACTATATTTTACATAAATTCAAAATTGGACATATCCTTAATTAACAGTACAAAATGTGTAGTCCGAGTTCATGGCGATATATAATATCTTTGATCAAAACTAGAGAAACTCAAGATAAAGCAGTAATTAAGCAGTTCATGGCGAGCACGAGAGCCGCAAGCGCTATGGCGTCGTCTTCCTCTGCTCTCTGTCTCTCCACCTCACGCGGTCCCTTCTTCTCCTACTCCACAGAACTATCTACATCCAAGCAGTCAGCCAGTCAACCCTAAATTTGTTTCAGGTTAAAAAGGGGGCGATGACAGAAAAAATCAAAAAGGACCAATGGCGTGTCAACTAACCATGGCGTCCGTGGCAATTGTGCAGCCAGAATTGATTGAGATGGAGGTACTCCCTGCTCCAACTTGCAGTGCGTTATGTTATGTAGCCCCGATTTCTATTCATTAACAGTTGCCTTTTGCGAGAATCGCCAGCTAAGCACGCTGCTCGCTATGGGTTAGTCTCCAAAATCCACGACTCGGTACGTACGTCTCACAGGCTTTACGTCGAGCACAAGGACCGCATCTCTGCACGAGCTGGAGCAGCTCCAATATATACGTACAAGGTAAGTAGCTTCCAACTGCGAGTACTTGCGCTCGCAGATAAGTCAGGATAACTTTGCTTGCCTTTGCGTCCTCTCTCTCTCTCTTCAACTCCCCTCGCCCAGTTGAGACTTGAGATCGACCAGTACTACGTACTGCGATGATGAGCTAGCTCGCGCTGCATGCTCCGAATACAACTACACTTGAATTAGATGATATATATATATATATATAATAATCATGTACAATGAAGGAGCTTCTACTGTAAGATCCTTCATTAATTTGAAAGTGAGATATCGGTGAGATTATATAATTATGCGGATGTATTTGATGGTAGAACTTCAACTTCATTAATAGTTAACAAAAAGAAACTGATCGAGATACATAATCCAAGCAAGACCCAAATAATTAATATTCCAATTAACTTTGCAGTACCTATCCCTTTCGAGGCATAGTTTTTAGTTACGAGCTCATTTAAGTAGTGGTGGATTGTGTGCGTGCGTTGCATCTGATCGTCCAGGAAACATGCCTCGTGATATTGATGTGAAGTCCCAACTGCATCTGCATGCAGTCTGAAGCCCCATTTATTTTTTATGATCGATTAATAAAAGAAAGGAAGGGGGTAGAATTTGAATGATGGCGGCTTTTTGCAAGATCTAGTACTGTTCATGTATAGTACTGTCTTATCATCGTGCTTGTTATGCAGGCGACAATTGATGTATCTTTTTGGCTTACTTATGTGTTATCTTTCTTTCTCGCGTATACTATTTGTACGTACTACCCACACACAATCAGGTAATCAATCCCTCCTTTTTATCGTTTGAAATAATTCTTTAGTAACTTTCTTTTTCCTATATCCGCTAGGGACGTTTGGAGTGAAGCAGTATAAATATATTTATTCTTTTATCATATATATTATTCAGGTATAGATATCTTTTTATTTTTGATGTACTCGCTTTCAAATGAAGTATATATATATATTAAGTATTGAGTATATTTATTAAAGTGAATAAATATACACTTTATTGAATATATCTACAATAAAAACGAGTATAATTGTGTTGCTTCACAATGTGGGACTAAACAAGGATATTACAATCTCCCTCACTTATGTCTTGACGTCCTCGTCAAAATTTAACTCGAGTCTAACACATAGCCTAGAATCACACCAAAGTTGGCGGCATGTGAGGCGTAACCTAATAGCAGCTCCACCCATCACCCGATCGAGCAATCCTTTCTCACGTAAGCTCTCTTACCATATGCCTAGGACTAGGTGTTGCTTTGATACCATTAATTTGATACCAGGCCGTTGGAATGACCCACGGCTTTCCTACGGTCGCTCGGGCTATTGCATATGTGATATATCTGCAATGACTTTCCTACGACCACTCGGCCCGTTGCTTACAAGTCGATCGATGGCGCGAACGTGGCGCGCAAATGAAATAACTTATCAGCAACGGCGTTGCAGAGGCCGCGTTGGCCGTTGCTAATGATATTATCACATTTAGCAATGACTTACTTACGATTTTTGTACCCGTCGTTCTTTAGTTGGTGGCGCGCTCGCGGCACAAAAATGAAATACTTATTAGCAACGGCTTTGCGGAGGCCGCACGGTTGTTGTTGATGATATTATTTATCTACAACGGCTTCCCAACGAATAAGTGAGACTATGACTAGGACTAGGTGCTGCTTTGAAATCATTTGTTATGACCCGTGGGATAACTGACCCAGCAACTTCATAGGTCAATCTATTGGCTTAATTAAAATGTTCAAACTAAAGTTGATGATAGTACACTCATCAAGTCTTATAAGTCAACACAACATTCAATATACGATCCTAGTGTGGGACTAAATTGGGGTATTATAAAATTTTTTTTCCAAAAATTACTATGTTACCTATGCATAGTAACATAGTAGATAAATAGTAATTAATACTATTGAAAAAGCCAAGTATAAAATTAGTTACTATACATGCACATATGAACCCGAAAGAATGTTCCCTTAAATTCTTCTCATCTAAATTACCATGTCTCAACAATTCATATCTATATTTTGTACCTCGTGCATTCATGGAAAGGAGAGTAACTAGCTAAAAAACTATATATATATATTGCCATCCATATCGCAATTTTGTACTCCACAACATCTAACTCAAATAGCTACAATGTTTCCACAAATTAAAATGAGTTACATATGAAGTTTAGGTCTCATTTGATTGATATAACTTTCCAAAAATAGATAATTGCAATCTTATTTGACTGATGTACTTTCTCAAAATACATAAAATGCAAAATATTTCCTATATTATAATTGAACAAAAAAATATTTTATTATTTATTTATTTTACTTTAGTTTTTTCCTTGCGATGTGTCACATTATCATTCGTCTTAATTTTTTTAATAATTAATTTATTATATATTTTATATATGTAAAAAATATATATTATTTTGTTATGTATATGTTAAAATATAAATTTATAAATAAAATTAAAAATATTACTTTATAAATGAATAATATATTGATGATTTGATTTGTATTTATCTCAATCAAATTGTATATATGGTAGAAGGTTAATCAATTGATGGATGGAGTTTTATTTGGAGAGATTGCCATATATATTAATTATGTAATATCAATAGTGAAAGCTGGAGATCGAGCAACAATAACCAGTCACTTTACATCATCTTCCTCCTCAATCCTCCCAAAAGTACGAGAAGAAGAAGGAGAAGAAGGAGAAGGAAGGCTCGAAATCAAGTCCAGAAAAGCCAACAAGATAATCCCATGACTCTTCTTCCCGTTCACTTTCAAGTACCACCCCAGCATCTCTTCAAGCCATGCCGCCGCCGCCGCGCCGCTTCCGCCGCTGCCGTGCGCCATCACCATCTCCTGCATCGACCGCCTGAAGTCGCCGTACGGGTCCACCGACTCGACCGCCACCGCGACGCTCCCCTCGAAGGGCACGCCCTGCAGTATCGAGCGCGACGTGGCGCCGCCCGGCTCGAAGAAGAGCCTTTCGGACCTCAGCCCGCGAATCACCGCCTCCTCGGCGGCGGCGGCGGCGCCCTCCGAGGCCGCCGAGAAGCTCTTCCACTCGGCTGCAGATGACCGCTCTGACTCACTCAACTCTTCCTCCACCTCCTCCTTCTCTAGTTTGCTGGACCTGAAGGAGCGCGTCCGCGGGTGCCTGCAAGAAGGCCATGGAAACGGAGGGAGAAGCGGAGGAGAAGAGGAAAACAAGGAGGAGGATGAGGATGAAGAAGAAGACATGTTGTGGGCTGTGTCCCGCATTCTCCAGAAGAGTTGGGTAAACCCTAGTAATTTCCTACCCATGAACTAATACAATATCGATCATATATAAGATCTCTATATATGAATCAAGAGGAAGAAGAAATGAAGGCTAATTAGATGAGCAAGAAGAGAAAGATATCTAATTCCAAATGCATGCATGTGTGGGCATTGATGAGAGGTGTATGGGGTGTTGCTAATCGATCCATTGGAAGTAGAGCAAGAGAGGAATAGGTGAAGGGAAGTGTTTGGGAGAATTTGAAGCAGTCATGTCCAGAAGACGACCTTACACATGTGAGCAATAAATAATGGCTCAGAGAGAGAGATGGAGAGAGATGAACGAGTACAGTGAAAAGATTTTGTTTGTTAGCAGGGGTGAGGAGGTGCAACATCTTCGTGCTCGATATATATGTCAGCATTGCCAATGCTTGGTTGATTAAATATGTTTGTTGTTTTCACCTTGTCATGCTTCAGGTGGGTTCGTATATGGGGAGAGAGTTAAATTTCATTGGATATATATGCTACCGATACATGGAGATAGTACTAATTTAACAAACCACAGACTTCATTTCCTGCCTATTAATTCTTGTGGAGCAATTAATGGAAATGGTGAGAGCTGGCTCAGTATATATATTTAAGAGCATGTATGTGCCTATAATTAGTAGTTAAGACAGATAATAAACATGAATGATACTTTGGATTCAACTTAGTATATATATATATATTACATCATAGTACATTAGAGTGTGACCATAATTAAGTATAGTTTACTATATATATAGATTTCAATGAATTGCAGATCAAGTACTGTACGTAGAAAGACAATGACATGTGCATATGAACAAGGATTAATTCATAGTTCCTTGGCCTCTGATACACCTGCACATGCTATTTGGCTAAGCCTATAACTCACTGGGAATATATATATGTGTGTATATATCAGCCTATACATACTCCAAATATGGATGCAAGTAAATCAATCTGTTCCCCATATGTATATTATAAATTTCTTGTTCAGGCTTACTTTGCCTATATTTATGTTTCACAGTTTCACTCCTATTTGCTGATATTGTGTAAAGTCATGCAGTAATGTCAACTGATGATTTAAACCAAACACAGCGAACCAAACATAATGCTGCACTCGCCTATGTACTAATCAATTATTAATGCCTAGCACATGCTGTCTTGATTAGTACAACTCCTTCATAATTTTTTATATATATATATATATATATAATGGCCGGATTATGAGATATGTGTTTTGTCCTTCTTCCAATTGTATATAAGAGACTAGCTAGCTAGGTAGGAGATCAGTTGATAATCTCTCGGTAGTACAGTAATTCTGCAACTAAAGCACACAGTTAAGGGGACAAGAAGACCGCATAGCTTTTGATCAACTTATGGGCGTCTTTAATTTGGCTTTTATATATGATCATAGTCATGATCATGAAACTAGTGCAGTTATTTAATGGTAAAATATACAGAAGTCAACTATATATATGGCATGAAACATGGTTTTGTTGTGATCAGGAAAAATGTGCATGCCTCCCTCGGATCGAGTTAATTACCAAGTGCTAGCTCTCAATTAAAAGCAATTAACATGTAAGAGAGAATAAGAGTAAAGAATTTAGCTTAATTTCTGGGACACTGACGAGTGTTTACTGTTTAGGCACAAGAAGAAGGCCGTGAAAGTGTTTATTAGTCTATGGTGGAAGAAGCTCTAGAGTTGATGCTTGTAAACTTTTAGTTTCAAACTTATTATAGAGTGATGTTTGTCATTAAAGATGTAGAGGATGAGAGGAATCTATCTCATCAATTAATGTCCACATATACACTGACAAATATGAGGATATGTGCTACTTGAATAGCCTACGAGGCTCACTTTAAGACAAACTAATCCTAAATCATGCTCCTCTGCAAATATATATGATATATATATATATATATATAGCAGAAGAGACTTATATATGCAATCAAAATGTGTTTTAAAAAGCTCCAAAATATGGTGTTGAGCAGCGGGGCTAGAAATTTAATCACGGAGGATCTAATTTGTGACAAAAAAATGTAATGAAAGTTATTTCAATAATTTGTTTTCAAATTTTCAATTCAATTTATAATATATAACCACATTGATATATAGTGGGCTCAATCAAGACCACTGCATTTACTTTGTCAGAATCCGATGCTAGCTCTTAGGTTGTGATTAACGAGGATAAAGAAAATTGCAATCGCGAACTCGCGCGGTAGTGTCGACGAAATAGAACGCTGGTCACAACCACAATCACACAAATAAGGAGAATCGCAAACTCGGAAGTGTAGTACTACCGCCTTGCCAAAATTGAAATTGTGTTGGGCCTCATCGCTTGGACACAATTATAATCACGAAAGAGAATCGTAATCGGCAATCACGAATTCTATGGTGTCGCCGGAAGAGGATGTTGGGCACAATCGCGATCACACTAGTCTTTGCACTTGCCAAAAATTTATTATACATGTTGTTACCTTATTGGCTTCGTTGCCCAAGCAATTAAGGAGGATTGTGATGAGTGCAGTGGAGAGAATTGTGAAAATGAGAATCGCGCACATAGCATGCAGCTGAGAATTAGGTAAAAATGTAGTAAAAAAATGGAAGTCGGATCGCGGAAAAAATTAAATTGGGAATCATGAATCCTCTCCAATTTACAAAATTTACCGACATGATTGATCATTATAAATTACTAATAATATATTGAAAAATAAAGAGAATATATAAACAATTCTCAAATATAATCGTTTTATTGTTTCAAAGAAACATGATAAAAATATTTTTTATTTTCTATTATTTTAATTATATATACCTTTCATTTTTTTAAAAAAATGAAGGAGCTTATCGTTTTATTAAAAAAATAAATCAAGGGGTCTCGGTGCTCCCTTGGAGCTAATTAACTTGACGGTCAAAGATCAGATGGTGCGTTCATGACACCAAATGAATTTCCAAATTGACTTAGGTTGACAGTGGAAGGCAGATGGTGATCGATCATGAAACCAAATGAATTCTCAGATAGACTACTTAGGTTGTCGATCGTTCACTTGAGATGCTAGATCTTAATATAACTCATTGACAAATAAAGAGTCTTCGTTTGTGCTACATCTTAATATAACTCGTTCATAAATAGCAAATCGAGTGAGAGTGTTCGACTCAGAAACATCAAGTGTTGAGCTTGAGTCTAGTCACTTAAGAAGAGTGTTCTATATATATATGGCTTAAGTTCTATAGAAGGTTTGAAAAAGGTTGGTATCCAATTAAATTTAACAGGACTTCATTTGTACTAGTTTGATTAAATCGATATGGTCAACAGCTAGTGCTTTAATTTATTTCATTTTTTTAGATACCAAACTCCCAACCTCCCTCAATTTAATTAATTAGTTGATTCGACGAGGCCAACACAAAACCAACTTCACCACATAAATGCTTTATTTGGTAGCACTGCGGTCATAATTAATTTGGCAAAAATTAATTCAATTGCATATATAGATAGATAGATAGATAGATAGGTGGGCTAAGGCTGAAGTATTATGGGCCAACCTGTAATCATTGCTCAAATTTATGTATAGATCCAAAGCTTACTTATCCATGAACAAATAAATTAATTAACATCAATGAAAGAGGCAATGTTATTTAATTTAACATTTAAGCCTTAAAAAGGGTCCAAAATTGCCATACATATATAGAAAATTAACCCTATTGGTACGAATAGATTTTAGAGTATCCCATTGATACAAATAAAAAATATAAATATAAATTGAAAAAATCTTTAAATATTATATAATCGAAAAATCTTTAATATTCAAGATATATAATGGAATTAACCCTAAAAAAAAGGGTCCAGAATTACATACATGATACATGTACACCCAAATTTAAGTTTTCGTAGATATGCTTTTTCTCTCTCCTTAAGAAAAAGCCTCCCCGCATAGAAGTTGTTATGCACCCGTAGTAGTATATATAGGGATGTTATTTTATATATATATATATATATATATATATATATATATACGACGTATATAGACAAAGCATAATATTAGTAATAAAATTGCATGAAGTAGAGAAATGAAGAAATTAATTTGTAGCTAACGCGCGAGAGGGAATTAAGCTAATTAATTAGGAAATATATATAACAAGGAGTAGCTAGCTAGCTAGTCGCCGGAATTAAGCATGATTTGATTACTACAACCATAGCATGTCAAGAAGAAATTAGCACTTAAATTAAAATTAAGCAGCCTTAATGAAGGTAGCATGCATGCATCGATCTAATTAAATTAGCATACGTAATTAAATCATAGTAATAATTACTAGGCCTTCTTGTTCTTCTTCTTGGCGATATTGGTGGTTTTGCTGGCGTTACCGTGTTGGAAGTCGAGGAGCACGGTGCTTTTGCACTTGGGGCACTTGGGATCCTCCTCCGCCAGCATCACGTACAGGAGGCACCGCGGGCACCCGGCGAGCACCATCGACGTCGCCGCCGCCGCCGCCTCCGGGCTGCTCGACTTGTTCTGCTCCCCCTCCGACGACACGCACGAGCTTGCCGGCGACCTCGACGTCGACGAAGACGACGTCGACGACCGCCCTCCCTGCACCCCCGTCGCCGGGAACTCCTCCTCGTCCACGTCGTGCGCCGCCGCCGCCGCCGACGGCCCTCCTCTCAACCTCCTCGTCGACGCCAATGGCTTCGCCTCCATCTGTGGCCTCTTCCCGTCGTTCCGGCTCATCTTATCTATATATATATATAGATATATATATATATCTGTAACTGCACTCACGTGTATACATATATATACATATATCCTCTAATTTAAATTCCATTTCCGATTAATTAACAAGAAATCTGTGCATGATGCCATGATACATGAATCTTAAAGCTAATCATCAAGGGGATGTATATAATTATGTATTACCTTGTGAAGTATATAAGAGAAGATGAATCCTCTATCTTGTTTGCTTCGTGGCCGCAAACTAGCGCTTCTGCTTCAAACTTCAAAGAAGAGCACCTGATGCTGCAGCCTTATATATATATATATATATATATGCATTTATATATAAGATGAGATGTGAAGGGAGGACGATGCCATCGACTTCTAATATATATATAATAACTGGTGCTTAATTTGCTTTGCAAATTTATGGTTGTGGAGTAAGTAGTGAGGCAAAAACAATATTGACTTATTTATTTGAATACATACACACAAATTATATAAAACACTTAAGACTTAATAATTAGTACGTCACGAGTTAGCTAGATAAATTTACTGGATTCAGCATTTATCTTAACTTTCTAGCCTCTAATTAATAAATTAATTAATTCAGAAAATATATATACAGATTTTTTACAATGGGATATAGTTAGTGTACCGATATAGAGTATACAATAATAAATCAAAAAGATCCGCAGCTAAGCAAGTAAATAGGAATAAATGAAACACTGGTTAGCTTAGTAATGGGTCTTAAATGGATGCCTCTTTTGAGTAAATGGACTTTACGTCCAATTAATGTTGGATACGGGCAGGCCTGGCTCAGATCTCCATACATTACATCAAGTGTCAGTCAATAAATATTACCCCCTCCCTCTCTCAACAAAAATCAACTCTCCTAGGATAACATTATAGAAATACCACTCATAAATAAATTATATACATAACTATATAAAGTACTCTTCATACATCTCATTAATTCATGTTAAGTTTCTTGGAGTAGTTTGAATGTAATGCTACTTTCATTTTAAGATCGATGATTAAATTACTTGCATATGCGTGCAGTATAACATTAGTGATCAGTATGAGGTTTAGTCAAATACATAACAAGCAATAAAATAGATACTTAAGTCTGTGCTCAATTGTAACCATATATATCGCACGAAGGTTGCGATCCCTCCAAATTAATTATCTACTTTAATTGTTTTAAAATATATTTATAACCAGTGTATTTACCAGCGTACATATATGCAGAATTAAAGGCATAAAAAGCTATAACTAAATACCAATGCAGAATTAACGCATAAAATGCTATAATAAAAGATCAAATTCAAAACATACGAGAAGTATATTCGGATGTCTAACCATAAGTTACTAGTGGATCAACAATTATCTACTTAGTTAGTTAGTATACGATGGGATCTAGTTCAACATGCAAATTAATATTTATGAACTATTTACTTCGTATTTACTCAAGTATTTCAATATCAGGAATTTTTCAAAATTGGATTTTTGGGAGAGATAAAATTCTCAGGTCCAAATTTTGAAGATCAAAATTCTCAAAATCGAAATCTAATGGATTAGATACTCATTTTATCCATAGGGGTCAAAAATTTAAAAAAAAAATATTAAAAAAATTTAAAATTATAAAATATTTTTTTATGATAAAAATGAGATATTGAAGTATAAAAAAAATATTTTCAAATTCTCTAATGCATTAAAGACTTTTGCACACACTCTATAAATTTAAATTTAAATTAAAAATTATGAAATATTTTGATGTAAAATATTTTTTTGGATCATAGTACATCTTTTGCATCATTAAAAAATTATTTCATGAATTCAAATATTTTTTTTAAAAAATTATGAAGCAATTATAGACTTTGCACAAAAGTCTCTAATGTGTTAAGAGACTTTTGTTTATAATAATTTTTTAATTATAAAAAATAATTTAATTCATAAAAAATATATATGTGATATAAAATATGTGCTAGAGTCTATCAAAATAATTTGAACAAAAAATATTTCAATATTTTTATTTTAAATTTAATTTTATAGACTTTGGGCGAAAGTCTCTAATGTATTAATTAGACACTTTTGTCCAAAGTCTATAATAGTTTTATAATTAAAAATAATAATTTTAATTAATGAAATATCTTTTTTAAAATACAAAAGATGTGTTGTGGTTCAAAAAAATATTTTTCATCAAAATATTGTACAATTTTTAATTTAAATTTAATTTTATAGACGTTACGCAAAAGTCTCTAATGAATTAAAGAGTTTAAAAATATATTTTTTGAATTCTACCACCTCAGATTTTTTTTATAATATATATATATTAATTAAAGTCTCTAACCGATTAGAGATTTTAGCCCAGGGGTAAAATAGGTATCAAATCCACTAGATTTTGGTTTTGAGAATCTTGACCCCTAAAAATCCGGATTTGGAAATTTTCCTCTCTCAAAATCAGATTTTGGAAAATTCCTGTTTCAATATTGCATTGAGGACTTAATGATTATAATTAAGGGTCAATGTTTTTTGAGCTCGATTACATATAATTTATTAGATGCACTCACATTGTGAGCTATTAATGGTGCTTTAATGTAACTATTAAACTAATTTAAAGCATTAAATTTCCATAAAAGCTATCAAAGTAAATTAAATGGTTTTGACTTGAGTAAGGTATCGTTAATCGAGCCATTGCTAGATATTAGAATTAGTGAGTTAAACACATTACTAATTAATACTTGGTATTTGTGCACAAGGCAATGAATTCATGTGCATTTCTGAAGGCATGCATTGATAGAGTGGACTAATGGATGAAGTCTAACGCTTCATTTACTCTCAAGCTAAAACTCGGAGAGTTCTTGTTTTATAGGCATTCAATGAGAGAGTGCAGTGCTGAATATATGCATGTCGATATGGTTGAGAACTTGAGACAAAACATAAAGCATATTTGGTCAATCTTGTAATGTTCCCTTTAAGGTTGGGTAGCTACATAGTTGGCATTTGTAGATCACATATACTCTTGATCAGTAGTTCACAACATATATGTATGATTCATGCCTATATATTGCCATTGGATCTATTGGATGGTTGAGAATTAAAGGGGTGCACGTTGCACTAGGTATGTAAATTTTGGTGCACAAAGTTCTCTTGACCTTAGCTAATTGGACTGGTGTATGTGGAATGTGGAGTTGGATAAGGAATTAATTATGTATAGACTCTATCCATTAAGTTTGATATATATGAATGATAATTAATTTGGTTCTAATAATTAAATCCAATTGGATCTAAATGAACTTTGTAATGACTTATTCTTTACAAAGGTAAATAATAAAGGCAAGATTTAACCCTAAATTTCATAATTAAATGTAGACGTTCAAACATTTATACTGAACATCTCTTCTCAATTCTCATCCCCGCCCATAATACTCACGAAGAAGATAAATTTCATAATATAACATGTATTATGGTAACCAGCTGTTTCAATTAATTATTAATTGCATATTATTCATTACTTAAAATTAGAGTAGAGGGCTGAATTGCATGAATTACTTAATTAGAATGAGACAGGCAGGTAAACAAGAGATGACATACGAGTGCGACTGCTGCGATGCCAGTCCAGATTCTTTGGCTGCATACCTCTTCCCTGCTGCATGAGAAGACGTTCCACTAAAATTAAAGCCTGCTCTGGTGGCAAGAACGATAGGAACTTTTATGCGCTCTGTTTGTAAAGTCAACTTGTGCTACCATAGTACCAAAATGTCAATTAAAGTGAACGCAGCTATTAAAATTCATTCAAGAGTTCTTATGTATGTACATCCAAGCACATTTGAATGATGCTTCACCATTTTAACTTGGCTCAATATGTCATCGGACATCATAGACATTATTTATACACTAAATATTTAAGTCTTTAGGTTAATTCCACTAAGGTATTTATTTTTCCTTTCCTAATAACCTGGCTGCAGCTAGATACATTCAAGTACCAGAAGAAATCAGGCTGTTTGGTATCCCTACCTCTTTATACTATATAACTAGAAATTTACAGCACATGCAAGCATTTGATGATTGAAAGTTTAGGACGTCAAGTTTCCTAGTCAAGTGCCAAGGGAGGAATCACATGAATCATTTAGGACTATAAATTTTATGATTGTCATCATAAAATGTTGGTGGTGTCTGATGGACAAGGAAGAAGTTACTAGGAAGCAGTGAACAATTGATGGCGCAGTAAAACAATTCAAGGCCCTGTTGCTTTAGAAATAATAGTGGTGCCAACTCATTCTGACAGGCTATTAAGAGTAATACTTCATCAATCAATTCAGTGAGGAAGAAAGCTCTTACACTTCCAGCAGCAGCAGCTCGTTTAATTGCATTCATGTCTGTGTCTGCTCACAAATAAAACAGGGCAATAATGATGGATGGAAAGCTGCTGCTAGTGATGACAACAACAATAACACAGGACTTGAGACTTTATTTGATTCTCTGCAAAACTAATAATACTTACTTGGTGCCAGCCAGACATGAACTGTTATGCAATAACACGAGGTACATCAAAGCATCTTGCCCTGCCATGCAGAAACAAAGTCAAGTTGTGCATGTGAGCAAATTCAAGTACTTGAAATATATATTGTTCTTCATACATATGGTCTTTAGATCTATCCAATTCCCCGAGCACTCAAACGCAAGAGCGATGCATTACCATGCATTATTGGTCAGCAGCGCATACCTACACCTCCCCCCAAAAAACCAGCAAAAGAGATACTAATTAAACCGGACTTGTTGGGCCTTTGCATCATACAAGGAATGAGAGGACAGCACAGCTAACCAGGACAGGACCACAATGAAGTCCATGAGCCTCTTGATTTTTCTAGATGACAACGTTTAGGCAGGAGAGAGACAAGGCTAAGCAGGTAGGTTTAGGAATTAGGCCGTTTGCAAGCTAAAACATCAAGAAATATATACACTGATGGACGAAGATCAGACAACATAAAATGACAGTAGAAAAACCTCAGAACTAGGCAGAGATAGATT
The DNA here is from genome assembly GCA_034359265.1 of Canna indica. Classification (NCBI taxonomy): domain Eukaryota; kingdom Viridiplantae; phylum Streptophyta; class Magnoliopsida; order Zingiberales; family Cannaceae; genus Canna; species Canna indica. Next base: position 4,727,793 of record CP136893.1, on the reverse strand, counting down.
CCTTGTATCTGAGAAAATATATTTATTGCATCAATAAATTATTGCAATCTAAATAAAAATATGACTATAATTTTAACAACGCAAATAACAAGCTTCATTAATAAACACAAAAATGTTATGAGGCACATCCTGCACAAGATAAAAACATACAAACTGATAGCTGCTATTTACTAACCTAGCAAACTTTTTACATATTGACCTACCTAATAAATATGACCATAAGAGTTGAGCATGACTCTAGCATACAATTACCAGCCTGGCTGTCAAATGATTCAAATTTTCCCTTGGTCATTAGTCTTCTAGAATCTGCAGTCCCTAGTTTTCATTCATATATTTTCACTCAAAAATATTTCCATTGTCATGCATTGATCCGTTAATGCCTCTGCAGTGCAACAACTGTCGCTGAAGGCTTTGCACAAGCTCATTGAGCTGTTGAATGTTTCTTTCTTGAGATAATATTATCTGAAGTAGAAGTGAAAGAGAGTCCTTATCATGATACATATCATTCAGTAATGCAGATTTTTAGAATAAAGCAACAAAAGAGACAAATTGCATGAAAAATAGGAAGCTCTTACATAATGATTTCTCATGCTTGCTGTATTAATATAAGAATAAATAACAGAGGAGTAAAAGAGATGAAAGAAAGAAGCAATCATTTTTCTTGCTAATCTATATATTTAACTTTTGCAATTTACCATAAAGTTCTCTCAATAGTCAATATGCAACTCAGGAAAGGAAGAGTAGTCTTTATAATGCAGGTTGTAACATTTGTTCTACAGATAACAAGCATTTAAGCCCAAATCAACCTATGGATATATTAGAACAAATAATGCAGGAAACATTATGATATTTTATACAGTCATATGCAGGTGGTGAATCTAAGGGCCAAGAATATATTCAGATTTGTATGTACCATTTAATCTGTATAACCAGGAAATAAGCAATTTGATAGGATTTAGGGAATTTTCACAAGGCTAAGTAAACCTGTTTGTCAAAACAATGGTTTTTAATGTAGGGAACTTTTATAGTACAACTTCCCAGTACAAATCACCTACTGTTGACAAATTTTAAATAGGAAAGTTTATAACAATAATACAATCAATCATGAGAAATGGACCACAATATTATTGTTAAGAACACAAATGTCTAGATTGAACTTATCTTAACAACTTAAGCTTTTGGAAGTTGATCACCCCATCAATTTAACATAGTATCTTGTTCTAGTTTGAATCTTACCATATTCAGTAAATATAAAAAAGATACCCTTAGTTAAATTAAGTCGTCCACGAGTTCGATTTGATGTAGTTTGTAAAATACAAATGTATAGATCGAGTCTCTTTCTACAAGCTTAAGCTTTTGAAAAACTTGGTCATCCGGTAAAAATAAAAACAATTATCATGTATTGACATGAAGATTGCTCCAAAATCGTATCCAACATGAATAAAGAAATGATCCTCAAAATTGTGAATCGAAAGAAAATTGCTTCCTATCAGTGAGTAACCAATTATCATCTTGGAACATGGAAAAGAACTTATACAACATCTTTATATCTAAAAGAAGCCTCTAAGTTTGACACTCAATTCTTAAGTAAAGAAAAATTGAAGAAAGCTTAATGGCATGAAAACATGAATCTGTTTTACAACCCATGGTTTAAAATACCGCAACATATCGCCCGGTATGACCGGTATTTACCGGTTTTCAAAAAACCGGTATACGAGATACCCGGTATAGGGCGGTACTAGGTATCTTGGTTAATACCACCCGGTATGGGTGGTATTTATCAAATACAATTTGATGTCATACCGGGCGATACCGCCCGGTATGACGCAACGGCTCTTTTTATGAGCCGTTGCTACAGTACCCGACAACCGTTTGGGACCGGATTTAAGGAGATAAAACGGGAGGCTTTGGAATGTATGGATGCACGGCCTTGGTCACAAGTGGCAATAATAACTCATAACTGAATATGTTAAATGTTCAATTTGATTGGGTAAAAAGAAGGCACCTGGTGCACATGTCTCCTACAATTGTTAGGATTATATATCAACAAATAACAATCCAACTTCTGGGCTTAAGCATGAGATAGGATTAGCAGATTGCTTTTTATAAACTGAGGGCACTCCATTAACATCCAAGTAACTTGATTATCTTCATAATCGATACTATAGAGGCTGGCTTACTTTCTCTTTAACTACCTCTTCATTGACTAGCATACGTTGCTTCCTTCGAGACTCCATGGGATTTGCTTCAGCTTCAATCACAATCTGTTGCTTCTGCTCAAATTGAGAAGTGATAACAATCAACCAAAGTAGGAAAACAAGCGCGATGGGTCGTGACAACATGGTCAATGGCTGTCAGAGCACCTGCAAACGAAGTTATTCCCAAAACCACTCAATCAACCATGCTCTTTATATCAAGGGGCAATGCACAAGAATCAGTCGAAAGAAAATGATAGCTGCTGAGCTAAATCGCTCAACAACTTGTAACGATGGTTCTCTGGCGATGCTTACATAACAACTTCTATTTCTTACAGGATTTCCTTGCTACCTTTCTATCAGTGAATAGAAGTCGGCAAGAAACTGGTTTTCCAAGAAACAAATCGAACTCGGGGACAGGTGACAATTGGCAAAAACACATCTTAAATGGATCCTCGCGATTACAAATCGGCAATACACAATACTTACAGCTTGAGCCATCGATAAAAAGAGAAGCAATGAGGAACAACGATTACAAGAAAGAGGTTTGAGAGAATAACTCACAGAGATTCCCATGAAAGATGTAGAATTAGGGTTGAGTTTTCTCAAAAAATCTTCGATCGAAGAGGTCTGTCGCTCCGGCTGAGGTGGAAAAGGGCGACGGAGTTGAGTTTTGCGCTTACTGGCGGATTGATCGGTTCGGTGGGATACGCCGCGTGGTGGTTTAAGCCCTTGTCACGGTGCGCCAGTGTGTCGCTGCGAACTGCGAAGACGCACGGCTCACAACTTGATGCAAGACTTACGTCACACCGCTCTGATATGAGCGCCGACGATCTCGTCACTGTTGGCGAGACTATGTCCGTGTCTTAAGTCGTGTGTTATTCCGTGTGTGTACTGTCATTGTTGTGGTACTGTGGCGTATCACGGAGTCTGTCCATGTCAACCATTGGATAATCTCGTCTCACATCTCAACTTCTCGCTTGTGTGATTTTGATGGGCGGTTGAGATAAAATAGGTGATTTAATTTTAAAATAGAAGCAATATTGTAAACGAGTAAATAAAAGGGTAAATTACACGCTCCCCTCGACTATAGTCGATATGCGCAAAGACTATCTTAATAACCAAATGTGCACAGAATCCCCCGCGACATCACTTTCTATTCCAATAACTCTCTTCTGTTAGCCTGCTCATTAGTAACTTAACGGTAAAACTCTTACGTGCGCAAGACTCTCATTCCTAGTTCCACACAATAGTAATTTTTATCTTCCATCTCATCCGACGGCCATCATTTTTTCTTTTATTCATTCATCACCTACCTACACTCATTCCCTTGCCCTAGACTCCACGGTTGTTTCATTGTGGAGTGAAGTGGAGTTTAGGGCAAGGAGATGAGTGTAAATATAAGTGAGGGATGGTAGAAGAAAAAGTGATGATCGTCAAATGCGATGGAGCGTGGAGATTGCTATCACGTGACACTAGGACTAACGAAAGAGAGTTATTGGAATAAAAAGTGTAATCGCGAGGGGTTATATGCACACTTGATAGTTTAGATAATTTTTACACACATCGATTATAGTCGAGAGAGCTACGTGTAATTTATCCTAAATAAAATATCTTGCGATGGGGCATCACAAATTTTTTTATAGAACTTGACACCTGGTATATATCAGTTTTCTCCAAGTGGATCGGGCTGACTTATAGATAATGGGCCTAGTGGAATTAGGCCCGTGAACTTGAACACAGTTTCATTTTCTCTTTATTTGTCATTATTCGTAGAACAATTACGAGCGAATCTTGCAGAGCGACACAAACGACGAAATCTACGATTCAAGGTTCCTCTCTGCTGAAGAGATTGAAGGAAGGATAGGCCACGGTGCATCCGCCGTCGATCACGAGGTTGTGCCCGCTGACGTACTTGGCGTCGTCGCTCGCCAAGTAGAGCAACGCTTTGGCGATGTCATCTGTCCTCAGGTTGACCCCCTTCAGGTTGGCGGCCGCCGCCATGGCCGCCTCGAAGGCTTCTCCATCCAGCCCCACGTAGCCCGTGGACAGCGGCGTGGCCGCCGCCGCAGGCGACACGCAGTTCACCCGGATGCCGAATTGGCCGAGCTCGGCAGCCGCGTTCTTCGTCAGGCCCACCAGCGCGTGCTTGGAGCATGTGTAGGGGTATGCCGCCATGGCCCCCATCACGCCGGCTACGCTTGAGGTGGCGATGATGCTCCCTCTGCGCGCCGGGATCATGACGCGAGCCGCGTGCTTCGTCCCCAGGTAGGGGCCGACCAGGTTGACGGCGAGCACCCGCTCGAAGTCCGATTTCTCGCTGTGGAGGATGTTGTGGCAGGCCGCACCACCGATCCCTTTCGTTACGAAAGCAAAACGATCACTCTTCGTGTGGAATGACTTGAGCTACAATCGAATCGACGGCGAGAGATATATGGAGGTGTTTGTGAAATTTACCGGCGTTGTTGAACATGATGTCGAGCTTCCCGAACTTGGAGACGGCGTGATCGACTGCGGCGCTTACGTCGTCCTCGCTGGTGACATCGCAGTGGATGAAGGAGGCGGCTGCGCCGAGGTCGCCGCAGAGGGCCTTGCCGAGCTCGTCCTGGACGTCGGCAATGACGACCTTGGCGCCATGGCGGCAGAAGAGCCTAGCTGTGCACTCGCCGATGCCGCTGGCTCCGCCGGTGATGAGAGCAACCTGTCCCTCTAATCTGCACCATTTAAATAGAAAAGAAGGGAATAATAAAGAAGATAATTAAGCCTGAAACTGAAACACTAATGAGCAGAAAGAAAGCAGACAAGTGATGAAACTAAAAAAGCTTACTTCTTCTCAACAGCAGGCAGATCTGAGCAGCTCGCCATGGCTAAGTGGTTATGAAGAATTGAAGACTGCACCTGATGTTAATTAATAAACGTTTTAATTAGAAGAGTTTGACTTATGCTTTTCAAGGACGAAACTACTGAGCATCTTCCTTGATGAGATTCCTACTTGTCTTTTGGGAAACGACGGTCGACTGATGGCATTGATGCACTTGCAGTGCATCTGGTCTAGTCGTCTAGAAGAAAATAATGCATCGAAGTATTACGGATAGAAGATGACGAAATCGTGATAACTTTTTTTGACTAATTAAGTGCTCGATAAAATTAAAGAACAAAGGGACAAAATTTGTCGCATAACTTGATGCACATATTATTATATATGATATCCCTACGCCATAGTGGAGCTGCCGAAGCAGGTTATTATACTACACTAATTAATTAAATACATAAAGATGTGTGCCATTTAATATGTATCATCATGGATCTACGAAACACTAATGTATAAATGACAGATAATTTCTTGTGAGAGTGGAAAAGATAAGAAGTCATTCATCGTAAAGCGAGAGCAAGAAAAGAAAATTACAAAGCGCACTTGCTACCAAGCAAAGATGAATCTGAGATCATAGCCATCTGTCAAACAAGATTAAGGACTTAGACACTGCAGCAAACAAACTACTGAAATTTTTAGCAAATATTTCAGCCGAGCCGGACTTGGCTTAATTATCTTGACTGGACTTGGCTTGGCTAGGATAGACACTAGGCATCCCTTATCCATCTCGCTCAGTTGATATCCCTAAAACTTAGACACTGCAACAAACAAACTACTGAAATTTTTACATTACTGTAGTATTAAATTTCGACGCCTATATCTGCCCGCCGGAGTATTCATACGGATGCCTGCATGAGCGTTGAAAAGAATTGGTGAATTATTTATGACAGCTGAATAAAATATTTCGACGCCCGACGATGCGTCAATATGTTTAACATATATATCGATGCTTCTTTGATAGGCGTCGAAATGTCTCATTGAGAATTAAAATTACACACCGGCGCATGTTAGTAAGAATTAAAATTACAGATTGGTGCAGGCTTTCTATCCATGAACAACAAAAAGGGCAGCGCAGAAAAATAATTATTTAGCCACTAAAATAATAACTTTGGAGTTGTACACATTATTGGGTTGCAGTAGACATTCGACTAGAGGATACTTTTCAATAACACCAAAAGCAAATGTGTGCATGAGAGTATCGATTAGATTTGGAATTGATTAAAATTTATTCGATGAGATAAATTTTGAGTAAATTCGAATTAAATTCAGATAAAATTTAAGATAAAACTTAAAAAATTATTTAAAATTGATTTCAATTCTGAGTTCAACACATCTGGTATTTAGAATTAGAATCGAAATCGATATTCGAAATTTGTACCATAAAATTTGTTCATTTATATATTATATGGTACGTATTCGAACGTGATACCCTGAATATTTACTTTGAATTATCATATTTTATGAGATAATATGAGTGACTTTTTGGGGACCATCCTGGACCACATTTTCTAGGATGAATTATCATATTTTATGAGAAAATATGTCACTAATTATTTGGGGTGATTATTGTACTGTATCATATTGTCCCAATCTACGTGCTCGAACTCAGAACCCCCACCTGTCCCAAATTATCTATTAATTATCTATTAATTTTTATTTTATTTTAAGATTCGTATTTTTATCATCGGAGTTCGAATTCATAAAAATTTTCTATGAAATTCGGGCTCATAATAATTTTTTTCATTAGTTGGGGCATTGGGGGAGCAATAGGTCCAGCCGTACATCTCTTGCCAACTTCGCAAACATGATTATATTTATCACGGGATGAAATGACATCACTTGGGCAAAAAATAGCATAATAATTTTGCTCAAGAGACAAAAAAAAAAAATCAAATTATGCACAGCTGAAATAATATGAACATAATTTACAGGAAGAGGTGAAGAGATAAGCTTGGCATTATTAACAAAAATTGCAAAAGCATCAGGCTTCATATTTTGAGTTACAGCAGGGCAATAGTCTTCAACTATTAATGAAGAAGGAGCCAAAGTACCATCCTCCAAAGGGATAAACTGCTTCAATTATTAACGAAGAAGGAGCCAAAGCACTAAAGTTCGTTCTTTTTTCTTGCTAAGTCAATATTGAGCTTTGATGGATCTGAATTGAATTCAGTTTCAGTTGAATTCCAGTTTCAGTTGAATTCCGCTGGCAGAATAGATTGAAAATGTATGTGCGGGATGTTTTGTGCTTATAATATATTATCGTAAATAAATTGTAATGTATAAATATCATTCTATATATAAGAATTTTTAAAATTTTAATTTTTTTCAGTTATAAGATATAACTTCAACCACGATTGACCGTCACTACGCTGTGGCGGAAAGCGTATCGTAAATGATTGATTGCCTATGCATCACCAAATATCACCAACGGTTCTCAGTCGCGATTGATGTGTTTAAATCAGCGACAGCCGCATAGGGCCGTCACTGATGTGTTTAAATCAACGACGACGCGAGCAACTATCTCTAATGATTACTTGTGACAGTTGAGGGCGGCCGTTACAACTTATTCGAGACGCGCACATCAGTGACGGTGTTTTGCCACGGTCCGCACCGTTCGTGATAGTCGTCACCAATGGTTCAGCCACGGCCTGAGTCGTCGATGACAACGACAATTCTAGTAGTGGAATTCAATTTTATTATTTTTATTTAATTTTATTTATATATTTAAAAGAGAAGAAAATTTCAATTTTGATAACATTCTAAGTATTTCAAAAAATATATTATACATCTGAAAATTTGAGTTACTTATTGTGAATCTGAATTTTCTCTATAAATATTATGAATATGAGAGATGGCTCAAAGCTAAAATATCAGCACTGTCACCTCCTTGAAAGACCAACACCATCAATTAAGCAAATATGGGAAGCGTCTCCATCATCTCCTCTGTGGCAAGAAGGTAAAGCGTCGTATAGCAGTAGCATTTGCCTTGTTAAATCTTACAGGCATATCATCAAACATGTTGCATTCAAAACACATTCACTTTCTAGTTAGATCAACTCAAACTTAGTTTCCTTAATTACTTTCCTTCTACGTAGAGCACAAGAGTGAAGTTGGCGATGACGAGTCCTCGTAAGTCTTCGGAAGGGACAGGGACGCCCCTTCTCCCTCAGGTAGTCGGCGCGGATGAAAAAGCTGAGCAGCCGTGGACCGTGGTCTCCAAAAGAAGCAAAGTTATCTCATCTTCCAGACGTGTATCATTTGCTTTGCCCCGAAGCCTTCATCATCGGCGTGATATGGAAATGGTCGTTCTTTTGCGCAAACTGTGCGTCTCGGGTGCCCTGGCGAGTCGTTGGCCGCTGCTCGAAAGTCTTCTGCTTCCCTCCCTAGAGTCTCTGTGACAGTAAAGTCTCCTTCCATTAGCTCGTTGGTGGCCTCTCTGCGCAGTCGGGGTTGCTGTTTCAATTGCATGGAGTCTGGTCATATGGCGCGGCATTGCGTCAACAAGCGTGTTTGTTTCTTCTGTCGAGCGGAGCACTCGTGTCGTTCATGCACCGCCTACAAGCAAGTGGATATCCCTCCTCAGATGCCAAATACTCATACAAGGGTACGTCCGACCAGGTTAGCTCCTGATATATCAAAAACCCACCTACCTGCGAATAATGCATTTACTACTCCTGCTGCGGTTACTGTCCGCTTATTTAAATCATCTGTGAGTGGCCCTTCTTCCTCGCACTCATCTCCTCTAAGCTCCCCTGATTCTGCTTCTCCGGTGCTCTCTCTACCCGAGCGAGGTTCAATGGCTAACAGGCCTGAGGATATCCGGGTGATAGTGTTCAACTCTTCTTCCACCGCAGAGAGGGCCCGGTATCTGAGTGTCAAGTGCATACTAGTCACTGCTTGAGGCCAGTTGCACCAGCAAGCCGACGTTGCGGCCTTTCTCGTGAGGCAGTTCTAGGATTACAGTCAGCATCTCCAGCTCTAGAAGCAGAGGAGATTGGCTGACATGCGGTTTCTGATCACCACCCTGGAAGTAGAAGGCTCCTATTACAAGAGGAGATTGATCTGATCGGCTCAATTGCAGTGGAACCATGTATTGCTCCAAATCGAGGACTGGAGGCAGGATGAGGTCTATCTGAATGTGGAGCCACCGGCGATCCTCGTCGGCTTAGAGTTAAGAGGTTTGCCTATCATGTTCTGGAATACCGACACGGTGATTGCTCAGACGAGCTCATTTTCATGTTTCGAGGCGCTCGCAGCATCCTCCCTCGACTGGTCAGACCTCTCCTCTTGCAAGGTGAAGGTCCGCGTTTGTGCGCTCAACTGCATTTCGAGATTTATCATCACGGACGCTGATTCTTGCCGGTTCACAATTGAAGTCGGCATCGCATGGCATCAATGGATGGATGATGAAGGCGGAGCCCTTGGACCGCAGCAGGCTGAGAGAGACAACGACGACAATGACAACACGGGGTCAGACGCCAATTTCGAGCTAGACCCGTCGGAAGAGCACTCGGTCGCTGAAGGAAATGGTTCAAATCACATTTCGTTGAGCTTTGGTTCAAGTGGCACAACCCCGTCGGGATTGAGGTCGCACTAGAGTCAACCGATCGATTCTGCTCGCCCCATCGGGATTCTGCTATCTAAAGATCGGCGCTTAGCCGCGTCTCTGAGGAGGAAGTCGAAGGCATCGGTGGCCTTCCCGGCGGTCAAATCCCGTAGAATCCCTTCTCCATCGCCGATCGATCGCATGCCCCGAGGTGAGCATTCTGTCGTCCCAATGGGGAGGGTCGCTGCGTCCCAATCCCTCCGCTGCTCTGTTGACCTTTCCAATTTGGTGCTTCATCGATCGAGCCTTCCGTCGACGCCAGATGCGGGAGATCGCGTTGTCAGGATTCATATGGGATTGCCAGATGATAGCTTTTCGGACGATTTGTTGAAGATCGGTGGCCTTGCCATTTTGATGCTTACGGGAAAGTCGATGAATACGCTCTCTGCCTTCGTGCGGAGCTAGGAAAAGGAGGGTGATTCGAATTTATTCACCTTCATTTGGAAAGGTATTAAAAGCAAAGGCACCCCGCTCGTATCTTTGATTTGGGCGATCCTGCTTTCAGAGATTTGGTTGACAGCTGGCTGGTATTGCTTCTTGATCACGAATCCGGGAGAGAGGAGATCGACTGGTGGATTCTTGTTTGATCTGTTAAGTCTCGTGGTCAAGTGCTTTGACAGGCGTCGGGTTTCGAATTTGGCGGTTGAATCCGCCCCGAATGAGCGCGCCTATGGGCTGGGCCGAGATTTGGCTGCACACGCCAACAGCCCAAACCAGCAGCACATCTCGCATGAACATGAGCCAACACAATATGATTCTGGGCTGGGCCTTGATGGGTTTGGGCTGGATAGGTCCATACCGACTGATTCTCCTTATGAGTTGGGCCGGCAACAGGCCAACTCAGTCCATTTGGGTATGATGAAGGTTCACGTGAAGAGGCGTCAATCGAGGGGATGCATAGCGGTGCGTAGAAGTTCAAGAATAGCTAGAAAAAGTTGCAGGTCTTCTCTCGAGAATGCATCTATGATAAAGGTTGTCAGTAATGAGAGATTTGTGGAAGATATTTTGTCCTCTCCTCTGAGGAGGCCAAATTTGGACCATCTGGGATCTATTATCTTTAGCATGGGGACTGCTTTGGACGATGCTCTGCTCAAGGATATGGAGGCACTGGGATTCGACTGCACTACTGGTGAGGGGAGGGTTATCCGAGCCTTGAGTGTTGCGGCCGCCTAGCCGGTGGTCGTCGTGCTTTTGGTCATCTTGTAGTAGCCTTGTAGACTCTTTTGACATGTTTCACAAATTTTGTGTTCTATTTTAGAACGTTAGATGTCTTAATCGACTCTCTAAGCATTATATGGTGAAGCAGGTTATCAGGGAAGCTAGTTGTAGTGTTGTCTTTTTATCAGAGACTAAGTTGATTGTTTGTTCTAGAAGAACTATTAGGCAGTTATCAGGCTTTACTTCTAATGATAATTTTTGTGTTATTGATACTTCTGGTCTTTCGGGAGGCCTCCTTGCTGCGTGGGATCCTTCGATTTGGCATTGTTCGAACTGTATCATCGGAGAATGGTCTATCTAGTTGTTCCTCAAACACCGTCTCTTTGACTTCAACTTTACTGCGGTGGGAGTTTATGGGCCTCCGAATCACTCTCACAGGTCATCCTTTCTACATGAGTTGTGTCAAATTATAGCGAATAACTCGGGGTCAATCATTATGGGAGGCGACTTTAATGTTACTCTTCACAGGAGAGAGAGACTAAACTGTGTCGGTAATGTAGCTGACTCCAGAAGTTTTTCAAAGCTAATTGTGGACTCTGGTCTCAAGGACTTGCCCATCTCGGGAAGCAGGTATTCTTGGACCAACAACCAACAGCCTCCGGCCTTGGCAAAGCTAGGTCGAATTCTGATTAATAGGGAATTTGCAGCACTTTTTCCCCTTTTGATAGCCACTTTTGGAAATAGGAGATTATCATATCATAACCCCTTGTTTTGGCAGTCCTGCTCCAGGCCGAATGTTATTCGGAAACCATTTCGTATTGAGAACGGGTGGCTGAAAGTGGACCAATTCGCTTATATCATTCAAGCTGGTCTTGTCCCAACTTTTGCGGGCCTCCTCCCGGGTTCGTTGTTGGACCGACGGCTCTCTCATTGGAAGTCGTATGCGGCGTATTATTTTGGATTGGGACAAACTCAAACGCGTTACATGGTCAAAGCTCAGAGTGGATACAGAGACCTGTATTGGTGCTCTGAATCTAAAGGCGGATGTCGTATCTATTTCGATGGTGGAGCTGGCAGAGCTCAAAAGCCTGAAGGAGGCCCTCGATAAATGCTACAAGGACACCGGTATTTACTGGAGCCAAAGGACTAAGAAGAGATGGTTAAAAGATGGAGACCGTAACACTCGATATTTTCACCTCTGTGCTTCCCATCGTACAAGGATCAACTGGATCTCTTCCATCAGTACCGGGGGGTCTTTCATTTCTAACGAAGAGGGAATCACATCAGCATTCAGGGACTACTATGTGTCTCTGCTAGGGAGGGAGATTTTCCCCTTCCTTCAAATCAAGTGGAATTGCATTTACGAGCCGCACGACATGAACCTTATCGGACTGGACGAACCTTTCACTACGTCAGAGATATTTGAGATCATTAAAGCGAGTAAGAGCTTCAAGTCTTCGGGTCCAGATGCTATCACCATGGAATTCTATAAGAAGTTCTGGCCTCTCATAGCTCTCAGGTTTGGGACATTCTCCTATAAATTCAGGCAGATCCGAGAATCATGGTCTGTATCAACAAAGCAAATATTATTCTTATTCCAAAAAAGCGGGGTGCTAGTGAACTAAGTGATTTCAAACCTATTAGCTTGGAGAATAGTATCATCAAGATTTTTTCCAAACTTCTCGCTAACCGTCTGGTGCCGTTTATTCCCGGTTTGATTGACAATAAGCAGGGGGCCTTCACCAGGGGTCGCAACACCTTAGACTATTTTATGACTGCCGTTGAGACTATTTGGGGTTGCCGTATTAAGGACCCAGGCGTTTGTCTTATCAAAGTGGACTTCAAAAAGGCATTTGATTCGATTAATTGGTCTTTTATAATCCAGATGCTCCGAGCCAGAGGTTTTCCCCCCAGGTGGAATTCTTGGGTCTAAAATCTTCTCCAAATAACAAAATCCTCCATTATTATCAACGGCACCGAAGGCATGTCTTTTAAGCATAAAAGAGGGCTTAGAAAAGGTAATCCATTATCACCTCTTCTTTTCATTCTGGTGTCTGATGTGCTCTTGAGACTTGTGATCAGGGCAGCTACATCGGGACTTCTTTCTGGCGCACTTGAGCAACATATATTGAAGGCGGAATAACTCATATGATATTCGTGGATGATCTTCTTTTGTTCAGCAAGGACTCTGATGACAGCATATCATCTTTCGATCTCCTGCTAAAATGTTTCAATCTATGCTCCGGACTAAAGCTCAATCTCCTTAATACCAAGGTGATCCACATAGGAGGGGATGCTTCAAAAGCAGCTTTCGCGGCCCTCAAACTGGGTTTCTCTATAGGCTCTTTCCCTCTTGAGTATTTGGGACTTCCCTTGCGACCCGACGGATTGACAAAGGCAGACTGGACGTCAATTATCACAAAAGTAGATCGGTCGCTAGCTTCATGGCAAGGTCCTCTTCTCTCTAGAGTCGGACGCCTAACTCTCATGAATAGCATTCTTACAAGTCAGGTCTCCTATATCTTCTCAATTTTCAAGGCCCCAGGATGGGTTATAAAACAGGTTGATAAAAGAAGATGAACCTTCTTTTGGACAGGGAAGCAAGAAGCAGACATCAGGGGAAAATGTTTAGTCAGCTACGACGCCCTTACTTGCCCAGGATCTGAGGAGGGTCTAGGGATCTTGGATTTGGGTTTGCACAACCTCGCAAGATTGGGGAAATGGATCTGGAAGTTGCTTCAGCCTGAGGGCATGCCTTGGCGGGAGATCCCATTGGCTTTGTATCCTCGATTGCGGTCTATTAGCCTCGCCGAACGCCAAGGTCTTTCTCACGTTTGGAGGGGGATCTGTAATCTCTTTGACATTTTCGGGTTATCTCTCATCTGTAGGGTCGGCGAGACCTCCTCCTTTAGGTTTTGGTTGGACCCTTGGTTGAACGGTGAGCGACTGTGCAGTAGATATCCTTCTTTATTCTCTGCTGCTTCTAATCTGAATATTACAATCGAAGAGGCAAAGGCAAGGGCTCCTTCTGGAGAATCTATCGGATGATCCATTCAGTTCAGATACTTGGTACCTGCAAATCGCTTATCTAGTATGTCAGAAGAATTGTCTCCCTTTCTAAGTTGTTCAGGCTCAGACAGATACGAGTGGAGATGGACTAGAGATGGGGTCTTCTCAACGAGCTCTCTGTACTAGATATTACGTTTCAAAGGAGTAGTGGATCCTCGGGTCACCTACCTTTGGCAAAACAATTTTCCTCCGGCCTTGTCATTGAGTAATTGGCTGATCAAAAAAAATAGACTTCCCACGAGGGATCGGTTGATTAGGCACAATGTTTTAGTTCCAGCTTCTTGCCCCCTATGTAGAACTTCGACGAATCTCATTCTCACATTTTCAGAGATTGTGATTTCACTCTACAAGGATGGACAATTTTTCTACATCTTTCGGGACACGCTAACTTCACGATCGCTTATTCCCCGTGGGAGACCCAGTTCATTCAACAAACAGCGGACAAAAGAGAGCGTTTTCGACTAGTGATGGTATGAAGATTCAAGATTTGGCAAGAAAGGAATCAAAAAATCTTTGAGAATTCCTCCAAATCCCCCTGTCAGCTTGCAGCGGAAGCCTCGGCGAGTTTCTGTAATTTGTGTTAATCGAGCCTTGACTCTTTTGAAGCTCTCGACTCATGGTTATTTATTTATTTCTTTACCCTGGCTTTAGTTTTACCTTTTAGTTTTCTCCATCTTCCCCTTCACTTATATTAAACCGTAAGCACAAGAGCTCGATCTGCTAATTCGTCAACTTTATTATCCATGATTTAAGTTTGAATTGAGACTGCACAGTGTGCTTCAGTGCTTGTCACAACCTAAATCGTCTCATTAATTCTTGCATAGGCTCGAAGGGAAGGTGGCATTCATCACCGGTGGCGCAAGCGGCATAGGAGAGTGCACCGCCAAGCTGTTCGCCCGCCACCATGCTCGAGTCGTCGTCGCTGACATCCAGGACGACAAGGGCCGCGCCCTTTGCGTCGCACTCGGGCCTGCCGTCGCCTCCTACGTCCACTGCGATGTGACCAGCAAGTCCGATATGGAACGCGCCGTCGATGCCGCCGTCGCCAGGTACGGGAAACTCGACATCATGTTCAGCAACGCTGGCATCATGGGGACGACGGGAAAGGGAGTCGTCGACAGCGAGAAGCCGGAGATCGAGCGCGTGATGGCGGCTAACGTGACGGGTGCCTTCCTGGCGATCAAGCACGCGGCGCGGGTGATGGCGCCGGCGCGGCATGGGAGCATCGTGATCACTGCGAGCAACGCGTCGGTGATCGCGCCAACGATGGCGGGAATCACTGCGCACGCGTACCTGTGCTCGAAGAACGCGGTTGTGGGGCTGATGAGGAGCACGGCGGCGGAGCTCGGGAGGTACGGGATACGGGTTAACTGCGTCTCGCCGCACGGGGTGGCGACGCCGCTGGGGATGGGGGCGACGGGCATGAACGAGGAGGAGATGGAGGCGTTGCTGGAGAGGTCGGCCAACCTCAAGGGGGTGAGACTGAAGGCGGAGGACGTGGCGGCGGCGGTCGCGTACTTGGGAGGCGACGAGGCGAGGTACGTGAGCGGCGTCAATTTGCTGGTGGACGGAGGCTTCTCCATCACCAAGAGCGTGGTGTAGGTGAGAGTGATTAATCTGAGCCGTTTGTTTCTGGTTGCTTGACATTCGAGCCGTTCAATTTCGTGACACGAAATTAAATAAATGAACGGCTCGAATTCAACTGTAGACTGACGGTTTGGATCAATCCTTATGGATCCAATTGTGGATCTCAGCCGTCAATAGTTGTTAACCATGTAGATTTACGGATCTACCTATATCTATTTATAATAGGGAAAATGTACCCAAAAAAATACTTCTGACGTTTTCTCGCGGATACTAAAATACCAACTTTTTTTGAGATAAAAAATACATTTCACGTTATGAATTGGGTACAAAAATGTCCATATAGACAAACGGTGTTAGTTGAGGGATAACGAAACTGTCGTAGCTGATGACTGTGACTGATGACGTGGACATCTGACGTGCATGTGGGCCAAGACGTTTTCTCACGGGTACTAAAATGCCCATAACATTTTCTCACAGGTACAAAAATATGTCTAACATTTTCTCACAAGTACTAAAATATCTCTAACATTTGTTTTGGACCTAAAATACTTCTGAGATTATTGAAAATAGTACAAAAATGACACCAGACTAACTTTTGTTAGGTGAGACTTAACAGAGATATCATGGATGTTGATAAAGATGTTAACTTTACACGTTGCGCATATACAAAAAGTAACTTGTCATGCAATCGCATGAGTGAATAAAAAAAATTAAAAATTTAATTAATTAAAAAATCAATTTGAAATCGAACCAATTGAATTGACTTGATCAAAACAAAAACAAACAAACAAAATGTTCTATTTTTTATAACCTCAAATGATGAGAAACATGGAGCAAGTGCATTGGCTACTTGCCCCCTGTATTTTTGTTTTATTCCCTTGCCCTTTAAGTGTTTTTTGATTTATTCCCTTTCCCTTTAAGTATTTAATTTATACATAGAGGGAAAAAAAACATTGACTTTTTATCATTTTATTCTTGAAAATACTCTAAACTTTCCTCACAGTGCTCCACACTCAATTCCTTTAATCAAGTTTGACTCAATTGAAATCTTTTTGATCCGCTAGAAAAAAAATTTAATTCGATTAGGGCTCGGCTAAGATAAAAAGTTTTGAACTTTCAATAATATCGATTGAAAATTTCTTTGATCTAATTTGAAAAGATTTTGAAATCCATGAATAAGCGGCCTAGAAGATCAAAAGTAGATAATTCTTTCAAGTGCAATTTTTATAAGTAGATTGTTCATAAAAAATTTATGAATGAATAGATACGAATTTTAAGTAACTGAACGTGAATAAAAAAAAATGTATATGAACATAATTATTTTTGTTCTATTCATATTATGTTGTCTAAAGTTCATATCCACATTGAGATTTATATAAGCAGATTGTCTATATAATTGTTTTCCCATTCTTTCAGTATAAGTTGGATTTGTTGTCTTAATTACTGACGCAATCAGAAGTTCTTGATTGGCAAAAAGTCATAGTACATCTAAATAAAAGATATATAGTGAGTAATCACACTTTTGGTTGATGGGAAGTTGTTCCCTTAATATTAGTAAAATATATAAAAGAAAAATTAAATTTGTCCTCCCATTTGAAAAAGGAAAAAAATACAAGCTTTTAAAAATATGTTTGGATCAATTTATTGCCATGATTTTTCTAACCGGATTACATAAAACTCTTCAAAAAGAATGAGAATTTTAAATTATATATTTTTATTAAAAATAAATATATATTTTTTATTATATTTAGTTGATAATTTTTTGAATAGCAAAAAATTGTTAAGAAGAATATTAGTTTTTTATAATTATATTTTATATTTATGTATTATGTACAAATAATATTTATTGATTTCCATGTGTAATGAAATGAATTATCTTTCATAGGGGAATTTATTTGATGTAATTTCGATAATCATTGGGGGCTTCAAATTTTGTATACAACTAGATTTATTGTTGAGTGTTACCAAAGCTGAGGAAAGATCCATAATAAGGAATCATCTTATTTGGTGAGGAGCAATTTTCCAAATTTATAAAAGAACAAATAAAGTTTCCAAATCCAAAATTCTCATCAAATCAATGGATTAAAGCCAAATATCTATGGGGCAATACAGCAGTAGTTTCTTGTACAACTAAAAACATCTCCATCTTGAACTGGCTAGCAAACAAACAGATGCTTCCAACTAGGGATTGAGGCTCATCTTGAA
The DNA here is from genome assembly GCA_034359265.1 of Canna indica. NCBI lineage: Eukaryota > Viridiplantae > Streptophyta > Magnoliopsida > Zingiberales > Cannaceae > Canna > Canna indica. The sequence continues at coordinate 4,710,101 of CP136893.1, read as the reverse complement.
CTGGCTAGCAAACAAACAGATGCTTCCAACTAGGGATTGCCTCATGTACCGCACATGAGATACATGTGAACTCAAACGGCTAGTTGTGCTCCGATGCCGACGAAACACATGAACATCTATTCTATGACTGCCCATACTCCCTCAATTTTCGATCGTGACTTACCAACATCATCGATAGTACAAGTGAAAAAAAATGAAAATATCGTATTATTATGATTTGAAATTGGAAAATATGGCATGAACGCGACATGTGTTGCATTGAAGGCATGCCTGGGCCTTTTCTGAAGGTTGCAGCTGAAGGGGATAAAACTTGTATGAGCAGCCTGCTCATACGAGTTTACATGAGCAGGCCGCTCATACGAGTTTACATGAGCAGGCCGCTCATACGAGTTTACATGAGCAGACCGCTCATCTTCCGCCAACTCAGCCATTACGCATCTTGATGCACTTTTTTGATTGCATCAAGATGCGTAAAAGTTGAGTTGGCGGAAGATGAGCGGCCTGCTCATATAAACTCGTATGAGCAGGCTGCTCATATATACAAGTTTTATTCAGCTGAATGGGCAAATATGTTGAAAACATATAATTAATCTTTTCTCCCTCCCTCCCCTCCCTCCCCTCCCCCCTCTTTCTACTCTTCCTTATTTTGCTCAAATCTTTTGATAAATACAAATATTTTATTAAAAAAATACCAAATCCATAATATTGTTTTTGAAATTTCCAAATATTCTTGGAATTAAATTTTCCTTCGATTTACCTTTAAAGATTTTTTAGAAAGTACTTAAGTGGTTTAAAATAAAATATTTTCATCGTGCTCAACTTAAATTTATTTTTAGCAATCAATAATAATCTTTTATTATTTTTTAAGTGGTTAAACACTTTTTTATATATATTATGCTTAAATTGTATTCTTTTTTGGTTAACTTTAGCAAGAATTGACTTTTAACCATTAGTAAAGTGTTGAAGTGGATAAAAAAAATTAAGACAACAATACTTTTTGCCACTAAAATAATATTTTGCTGTTAAAACACTAAGAATAGTAAAAAATAAATTTATATTATAATTAATTAATAAAAATAACATAATTTAGGAAATCAATAACTTTATCCACTAAAATACTAATATTGATGGTTAGAAATAAATTCATATTATAAATAATAAAAAGTTGAGCAATTTTTCAAAATCATAACCTCGATTAAGAAAATTTCTACATTCATAATATTATTTATGGATTTCCAAAATTATAATATGAATTAAGAAAATTTTCAGATCCATAATAAAAATATAGAAATTTTCAGATCCATAACTTTTTTTCAAAATCACCAAAATACCCTCGAGTTTAGGTTTGGTACTCGGTTCCAAACTTTTACAAAAATTTAAAAAATAGTAGATTTCAGACCTTTTCAAAAGTGTGCAATCGAAATAAATAAGATAAATTCATCATTTTTTAATAACTATAACGATGATTACGATATATATATAATATTTTTAATGAATTTATTTCATATATTATTGATAACATCTAGAATTTTTGAAAGTATAATAGGTTTCATACTTTTATAAAAGTCTGAAACCTAGACTTTTACAAAAATATGGAGAGGGTATTTCAGAAATTTGGAGAAAAAAATTATTGATCTGAAAATTTTTAGATCATTGTTATAGATCCGGAAACTTTTCTTATTCGTATTATGATTTTAGGTAATTGCTATTATGGTTCAAGGTAATTGCTCTGAAAAGTTTATATTTAGACACTTGAAGTATTTCAAAAAGTGTATTATACATCTGGAAATTTAAGTTTCCTATTATGAGTCTGAAAATTTTCTCTATAAATATTATGAATATGAGAAATCGGTCAAAGATAAATATCAGCACTTGTCACCGGCCTCCTTGAAAGTCCAAGATCATCAATTAAGCAAACATGGGAAGCGCCTCCATCGTCTCCTCTGTGGCAGGAAGGTAAAGTGTCATATAGCAGTAGCATTTGCCTTCTTAATCTTATAGACATATCATCAAACACGTTGCATTCAAAACACTTTATTTCAGCTATCTATCCTTCAATTTCTGGTTTCATATTGTGCTTGTCACAACCTAAATCGTCCTATTCTTGCATAGGTTCGAAGGGAAGGTGGCATTCATCACCGGTGGCGCAAGCGGCTTAGGAGAGTGCACCGCCAGGTTGTTCGCCCGCCATCATGCTCGAGTCGTCGTCGCCGACGTCCAGGACGACAAGGGCCGCGCCCTTTGCGACGAACTCGGGCCTGACGTAGCCTTCTACGTCCACTGCGATGTGACCAGCGAGTCCGATATGGAACGCGCCGTCGACGCTGCCGTCGCCAGGTACGGGAAACTCGACATCATGTTCAGCAACGCTGGCATCGTCGGGACGGTGGGAAGGGGAATCGTGGACAGCGAGAAGCTGGACTTCGAGCGGGTGATGGCGGTTAACGTGACGGGGGCCTTCCTGGCGATCAAGCACGCGGCGCGGGTGATGGTGCCGGCGCGGCAAGGGAGCATCGTGATCAATGCGAGCGACGCGTCGGTGATGGGGGGATTCTCGCCGCTCGCGTACACGTGCTCGAAGCACGCGGTGGTGGGGCTGATGAGGAGCGCGGCGGCGGAGCTCGGGGGGTACAGGATACGGGCTAACTGCGTATCGCCGCACGGGGTGGCGACGCCGATGGGGATGACCGGGACGGGCATGAACGAGGAGGAGATGGAGGCGTTCATAGAGAAGACGGGGAACCTCAAGGGGGTGATACTGAAGGCGGAGGACGTGGCGGCGGCGGTCGCGTACTTGGCAGGCGACGAGGCGAGGTACGTGAGCGGTGTCAATTTGTTGGTGGACGGAGGCTTCTCCGTCACCAAGAGGTTGGAGTAGGTGAGAGTGATTGATCTGAACCGTTTATTTCTGGTCCCTTAGAACGGTTGGAATTCAACTGGAGACTGACGGTTTGGATCAATTATTATGGATCCAAATGTGGATCGCAGCCGTCAATTATTGTCAACTACGTAGATTTTACGGATCTACGTATATCTATTTATAATAAATCATGGACAATGGACAAGTTGGGCGCCAATTTGATTTCAAATCAAATTTCAATGAGGCAAGTTAACATGGCATTTGCTTCCTAGCAGGCATATCATCAAACATCTTGCAGCGCAAGTGTGCAACTTTTTTATAGACAAATTGCCCGTAGATTTAATAATTGAATATGAACTTTAAATAATTGAACATGAATAGAAAAAGAATAAATATAAATATATTCAATCGCTTGAAGCTCATATCCACTCCTTCATAAAAATTTATATGATCGGACTGTCCATATAAATTTTTTCTCCTCTTGCATGCCGCAAAAATTCTGCATGCAAAACTCATCGTTTTGGATATCTTACTTCTAATAATGGCGAGAGTGAGACCAATTATAGATTCCTTACATTATGTGAGATGTTTGCTTGCATCTTATATCTTGTTTGTTTCATGGTAAAATATGATTTATCATGGTATGGTATGATTTAATTTTATGTTTGGAAAAACTTCTAATAAATAATCATTTTATTGTATAGTAATCTCATAGTTTGAAAACAATAAATTTTGGCTAAGTTTTTAGACTATGGATTTGACGATTTCTCATGATTTCATTAAATTTTATTTCTAAAATATTATCAATCAAAATTTATAATTTATTTTATGTCATTTATATACTCATATCATATTAGATTTTTATTTATCATTCTTGTTCGTCTTTATCAGTATCATGCTTCGCCTCATCCAAACAATATCTTATTCTCTCGTTTAATTTAAGGTTGAGATGGAAAATGCATAATATTTTTTTTATTACCGAAAGTGAGGTTATAAAATAAAGAAAATGCAGAATATTGGGTGAATGAGATTTACCCTCGTTGGGGATCGATCCTAACACTTCATATATTGAGAACCTTCATATAAAGTATAAGATAACCATATATATAAGGTACGCATTCACAAGGAAACTAGCGGTTTTCTTTTCTTGAACAAGCAAAGTACAACAAGAGCACGAGCGAATACCAGCGCACACTGCAAATTAAGAGGAGAGAAACTAAATATATGAACACATGCAACTTAATATGGATCGATATATTCTAGTGCTTGCGCATGACGAGACCAGACATGATGACCAAGACAATGAAGAAGACGACCGCAACGAAGGACGCCACGACAGCTCCGCTAATCCGCTGGCAGAACCCATCGAACCGTAGGCAGATGGCCACCCAGTTAGCTTTGTCGCTCCCGTTGTGAGCCAAGTACACTATCGCCGCCGCTGAAGAGGCCGCCGACGCTGTAAATGCAACCATTACCTGCATTTATCATATATATATTAGAAAATTTAAGACTTTGAGACCTATGTGTGTGTTTAGATATTATAGTGATATAGGATCGATCGATTTATAACTAGCAGAAGAGAATTGCCTTCTAATTAAAGATCATCAATGAGATGAACAGTAAGCAATAGAAGTTACCAAGTCAAAGATGAAGAGAAGAAGCCTTGGTCCTAATGCATGTGGCCGAACCATGCAGGCTAGGGAGAAAAGGAGGGAAAGGATGAGGTAGCCTGCGGCAATTCCGTTTGCCACAACAAAATACCTGCAAGACAAAGTTTTGTTTGATCATAATGTGCGTACGTACGTCGGCCTTAAATTAATTCTTATGTAATCATAGCGCTGCTGACAATAGTGCAGGGAGATCGGTGAAGTCGGCGTGGAACTGGAAGAACTCGGTGAAGAAAGGGAGCGTCTCGTTGGTGGTTCCCATCGTGATGGCGGCCACGAGAGTAGCAGCAATTCCGCAAAGCCTTATCATGAAGTCGAGCAAGGCGACGCCTCTCTTCCATCCGCCGCCGGCGCCCTTGGTCTTCCGAAAAAAGAACGGTAAGCTGCGGGCGGCTGCGGGTGGTGCTGCAGCAGCTGGAGCTTTTCCGATAGCATCGGCGTGAGAGTCCTCGACAGGGATCACGGTGGCGGCAGCGGGTTCGCTGGTGCTCATCTTGGGATATGTTTCGGGATGATGGAAGGATTAGGGAAAGAACACTTGGCTGTACGATGAAATTGTTTGAATGGAAGTGGGTTATATATATAGTAAGATAAAGTGAGCCGCTTCTGATCTTTAGTGGAGGAGGTGAGGACTTTTAGGAATTAGGAGCCTTGTGATGTAAGATGGAGTGGTGGTGCAGCTCCGGGAAGAGCAGTTGCCGTCACCTAATTTGCATGTTGCATTCAGTACTATAAATTAACATTTAATTGCATCCTCTAGCTAGATTGGAGAAAATATAGATAGACGACAGAACCTTTTCTGTACAAGCCATTTGAATGCCATTTTGTATAGATGTAGCTGACATGTAATGTTATACCAGAATTATGGGTGAGTAGTGAATCTATCCAGATATCCTATATTTTTTTATGATATCCGAAGTCCCAAACCCTATCCTATATAGATCGGTTAAGTTTTGAAACCGAACTCTACCCGAAATCATAGATTCTGATTCCGATTTCAAATATCCTATCAAACAGATTTTGAGCAAGTTCCGAATACTCTATTAGAATATGTAAATGATCATATTCTAAGGTATAAGTTCCAACAAATTCTAGAATAAATTCCAATAAATTCCATATCAAATTCCAACAAATTCCAAATATCAATTCTGAATACCCGATGTGTTGGACCCTAAATTAATTTTGACCGATTCCTTAATTCGTATCTATCTGAAACCTACCCGATTGGATAAGTTCTAACAAATTTCGAATCTACTCGACATCCATGCACACCCCTAACCAAAATTATGTCAATGGGATTCGAAGACCACAAACATTTATTTAGGGTTCGGGCCATTAACTTAGCTATCATAGTCTATTTTTCAAATGCAGGTGCAACTTCTATTAATGGCCCCCATAAAAAATAAATAAATTAGTTAATATAGATAAAAAATTAATGAACATGAATAGAAAAAAAATAAATATGAATTCATATTCTTTCTTTAGTTAGTCATGTTTATTCAATCAAAGTACATCACTTCATAAAAAATTTTAGTTTTGTTCGAACAAATATATCTCATTTTTTATCAGGCACCTAAGTCATGCTTACAGTGATGAAAAACTATATGAGCATCAGGCACCAACTTATGAAATGAGCTTGCCAAGAACACCAAAGAAAGCTAATAGTAGCACTATGAATGAATGTTACATGCAGACTTCTTTGCAGTTCGACTAACTTCCCTCTTGAGTTATCTCCACGTCAAAAAAGAAGCTGCGAACAAAGTGGAAATCACTAACTCGTACATATTTGGTACATTAAATGGAAAGCATCCTTTGCAGATGCATCTGATCTGGATTTGGGGCTTAGTGCATCTGGAAAGTAAAAATGGACGAGAGACAAAGGTTGGTCCTGTAACCTAGGAAACTGAATTGAAGATCGGACCATAAAATTAAAGTATAGACTGAACAATGTGAATCCACCTTAATGGCAAGGTGAATTACAATTACCGGATGCACAATTTTTTTATATAAAGGTTGCTCCACAGCGTCTGAGCTCTTAATGGCACCAGTGCTTTTGCGGTAGTTCCACAACCCAAGATAAATAAATGAGCACCACTGCCTCAGCATGATAATTTACCTCCAAGCAAGGCTTTTGGGAAACAATCGACTCCCTCTAATGAGTTTCCATCCATATATGAATTTACAAATCTTGTATGTGTCCCCTTTTAATTTTGAAATGCCATTGTTACAATCAACCTTCAGCCAGACAATCACCCAACCCAGGTTAATATTTTCAAGTGGTGTGGAGAAAGTTCAAAGCAACTCCTACAGCCATTCCAAAGAATGCTCCATCATCGAAAACCCATGGTACTGCCAATTTTCCCCTAGGTTGTGACGTTCAGATAAATGACTGGTGAATTGACTGAGACACCGAAAATTGCCAACAGAAAATCCAACCAATGCACATGTATACTTCTGGAGTAGTACCCCCTGAAACAAAGCAAGATGCAGTTTGCATTCCACAACTTCTTAACAATTACCATTTGCCTCACAGTTGATATTGTTTGGGGTCAAATGGAGGTCTGAGGTAACACCATTCACCTGTGGCTGTGTCTCCCGATTCTGTTCTGGAACATTGCTTGTTTTCTGTTCAGAAAATCGCACTGTAATCTTATCAGAAAGTGGTGGTTGATCTTGTAAAGATTCCACGTGCCTCGTGGCAGGTACATCATCTCGACAATACCTATGCCACATGTTTCTGTAGGTAGACTCTAATCCTTGTGTAAATTTTGCTCCGTCACAGACTGGGGATTTCAACATAAGTTCTCGTAGGGTCATGCGAAGTTCTCCAAGGGCTGAGACATCAGATGCCAGCTGTAATGCCAATTTGACATATTCCTCTTCTGTTTTTGCGACCAGACGCCCCAGACCTGCAAAAAAAAATTGAATAGGATAATTTAGGATATACACGTCAACCAACAATATGCCATTAAAAGATTATTTGCAAATAGGATATAAGAAAAAAAATGTCAAAAAGAACCAATCAAGTTTAAGTTTATCTAGGATTTCTCACTCTTAATAAGAAAAGTCAAGTGCAAGACAAGCAAAACCAAAAGAGTTATTCCCCAAAAAATAAACACGATATAAAGAAATTGTAAGAGGCAATTCAGGGGAAACCAGTAAAAATCGTAAACATGAATAATAACATTTATAGGATCAGACCAAATAAGTGATTGTTGTAATAAAATGTCATATTAATATCCGTAGTAAGCATGAAAATTAACCATGAGATAATGCATACCAACTTTAGTTAGAAGGCTGACGCCAACATTATGGGCATGGACTGAACCTGCCATTGTGATACATGGAACCCCCATGAATAGAGACTCACATGTCGTAGTTGTTCCTGCATATGGAAATGTATCCAAGCTGCAAAAGCAGATAAGCTTCTTTTTGAGTAAAGCATAGTGTAAATGCTGGCTGAAAGCAATTCCAAGAAAGTTAACAACTGAGTCCTGAACATAAATTTTGTTTTGGCCAAAACTATATTCAAAAACCATTAAGTAGACTTAAACACCATAAAGCAGTTTGGGTCAAACAAGTTTCAGATCAATAAGAAAAAGTTAGTTTTCATCTTAATGGAATCAATTTTGTATTTTTTTAAGGAAGCAGAGAACCAAAACGATTCTGAGAGACTTCTCAACAGATATAAGCAAGTTAGTAAACTATTCTAGCATACAAATGCAGATTGTATGTCAGGCACAATAACTAGATTCCATAAGAAATATAACTAATTAGAAAAGAAACAGCATACCAAGTTGTGACAATAACCAACCAAAGTCAAGTCAATCACATAAAACATATAGCATTGCTAACCAATTAACCATGAAGCTTGTAAAATTTAGAGTAAACAAATAGACAAAGATTCAGTAATCATACCATAAGTTTGTTCATGAGATTAAATAATGATGGATCCTCACCACCATCTGATGAAACTACTAAAATAAGTAAAGGTCCAAGTTAATGTTTACCTGATATCCATCAAAGAATATGCTTGCATATGGTCATGGTTAAGAAGAATAAGGGGCAACAGATCAACTCGCAAGGATTCCAGACCCATCTGCTCCAATGTTGAAAGAAACTTCTGCCTCACACCATCACAACAGAAAGGCTTACACTTGACGATAAGTCTGGAATTGGGAACTGCACGAAGAATAGTTGCCCAAACTCGCAATACTTTAGGTGTTATCTGGAAACAAATAAGTAAAGGAGAAGTTATATCCTACCTTCAAACTAACAAAAAATGATGGCTAACTAGATCCCACTAAAATCGTACCTTAGCCAAATTATTAAAGCTACCAAAGGTGATAAAACCATTGGAAAGAGCTGGTGTTGGACAAACAGGACCAGCTTCTGGAGAAGGGGTATAGCAAAGAAAACAATCTGGAAGGCGAACTAACTCCTCAACATGCCTGTCAAGTGTCAATGAATCATCAGTGGATGGAATCTTAATATCATAAGAATAGACTGATGTTCAATGTTAAAACTTAAAAGTGACATGGGTGGACTTACTTCTGCTTTGTATTAAGTGGATCAGCTAATTGATCAGTGATTCGGTAATCAACTGTTGGCAAACCAGTTGTATTTGGGTAACCAATCCAAGTTACCTATAATAGTATAGCAATCATGAGAAGATGCTACATAAATTTGGTATTTCCTAAGATATAAATAAAATAATATTTCAATTTAATCTCTACTACGTTGTCAACTTATCACAATGGATGAAAAGCAGGGACCATAGAACTTTCATGGGTAAAGGAAATTTTCATGTGATGCTGGGCATGACCATGATCATAATATACTGATTATTACAATCAGACAATTGACAACTTCTGTAGAATGATGGAATCATTGAGTGAAACATTTATCAGCTAAAAAGATAAATTCTGGAAAAGGAAAGCACAATAGTTTTATTGTAAAAATAAGCATGTGGCATATGAAAAAATATGAAAGACGGACACTCAGACATACAATCATCTAATTCTGCAAGAAAAGAAGAGGCAGACCAAGATATGCTCAAAAGACTATGAAAAGGACTATACAACCAATGAGAAAAATCCTTATAATAGTTAAATGTAAATTTAAGAATTACAAATTATTATTTGATTTGCAGCAAATAAGTTAAATCTAGTGTTTTGGTTAGTCGTAACTAATTTATTTGCAGAATTTTATATTTGCAACCAACGCCCAGATGCTGCATGAGCTGCAACCAAAAAATCTGCATGTAAAAATTACAAGCTGCAAAAAACACTCAATCTCTCAATTACTTTTTTACAGCAAAGGAGCCAACCAAACACTTAACATTGCGATACGTAAGTATACTAGTGGCAACCAAACAATAGAGTTACATCTATAATTTGCATGCAAATGTTATTTACAAAGATTGACTTGAGGACAACCAAACACCCTCTTGAAGCTTGATGTCTTCCATATCATATCTATTTGTCTGAATGATCAATAGTAAAAGCATCATTGATGCTTTAAACTGACCCTACAGATCTAGACCATCCCTCCCTCCCCAACACACCAACACAATAAAGGATGCTGAACAATGAAGGAAATGGCCAGAAAAGGCACAAGATACTACAATATGCACAAAATAATAAACAATGTAAGGCTTTTCATGCAAAATAATCTGACAACTATTACCTGAACAGGAGCAGGCCGGCAGGCCATCATCCCCAATTTATTATTTGCAGTATGCCCAGTAAGTTCCACCAATATATCAACTTTGTCATCTCTAACCATGCTAGCAACCTTCTTTTCGTCTACGCCATATATATCTCTCCACAAACCTCCCTTTTTCAAAACCCTATCCTTAAATTTAAGAGTTTTAGCATCTGCCTGGAGGATCAAATCAACATGTCAGCAGGAAAAATGTTTATCTAAAGGCAAAAGCAAAAAAAAATGTTTGACAAAAAGCTAGAAAAGTTGCACTTGCGAGGAAATAAACTTTCTTTCTCGCTAACTTATAACGAAAATCTGATGGGAAAGGAGAGTACCTTAACAACTGCAGAGTAGACAACCACCTTGTAATTTGCATTGTCATGGTGAGAAAGAGGTGCTTCAATGAAGTATGAAACAGAGTGTGTAAAGTAATCAGGGGACACATATCCGACTATGAGTGGCCGCTCCATATCTTTAGGATTATCCCAACTTGTGTATTGTGGATATTGATTCATAAAACGTCTTCCCCATTCCCTAAGAAATCAAAACTAAGTGCTACACCATGTAGTATATGGAAAAACATACAACCACAAAAAAAATGTTGCTTCAGAAAAGTGGAAACATAAGTTTAGCCTATTGCATGGTTCTCTACTTGAAAAGGCATACAATATTGAAACTATCACATGAAATAGCATGAACAAATTACTAGGAATGATGAATAAAATAAAAAAAGATTTCTACTAAGAATATTGAGCAGCTACCAGTTCAATGAAGATTTTCTTCTAGTGCTTTTTTTTAACAAAGAGAGAAAATCACAGTAGGTGACCTAGGGTTCGAACCTTAGATCTTTAGACAACATACAACATGTTGAATTTCTTCTAGTACTTACTGAAAAAAGTGAAGATGCTCAAACAAATAGGTAAGGAAATTATTAGTACCTATGGGCCTCAAAAAGTTTATCATCCAAACCCTCGTCTATGTAGTTCATTGCAAGCAACCGATTCTGCAAAAAGACATGTAAATTTTAATATTAAGTATTTCAGAAAGCACAAATGGTTGGTGAACAGAAATAGTAATCAACTTCACAAACCCATGTTCCAACCTCATATAATGCTGATCCTCAAAATCCAATATGAAACAAGGATAAAAGGATTCAAAATTGCAACCAAAGAATATATATGGGTGGGGGTGGGTGGGGGGGCAAAGATAAATAAGGTAAGTCTGGTCATGACATCAAAAGAATCTCAATAGAATGACTGGAGAAGTAATTTAAAACAAGACAAAGTCAAACAATATCAATTGAGGCATTGCATAAAACAAGGATTTCATGAAGTTATGCTAGATCTAAGCCAGCTGATGATGGTACAATCCAGTAAATTCGCATCACAGTGAAGAATACTAACAATGCCTATGTAAAAGGGTAATTGAATCCATCTACTAGGAACTGTATCTACAAGACCTTGCCCACTAAGAAGCAGGATTAACCAGAGGCCAAACAAACCTTCACTGAGTTTGTAGTTGAAGAAGTTGCTACTTCATATCTAGGCACAATAAAATCCTCAAAAAGATATCAATAAGAAATAAAATAGTTCCTATTTTGATAGCTTAAGTGAAGAACCTGCATAAAGGATATACAGCACTAAGCCTGAGATCAAGACAAGACAAAGCTCCAACTATTAAGAGTAAAGATTATGTAAGGAATATACAAAGCATATATAACTCAAAATGCCAATCCAAAATGCACTAACAAGTAAGCACAATTCTTTTATTGCCAAAAGAATACCACTAAGGTGCTCTGATGTTCTAATGTAAAGATGTTCTGATGCATCCTAATGTTCCCTATATCAGAAATGTCAAAAGTGATATAGCAGTACCTGACCCGCATTTCGTGAATCAGGATCTATCTGGAGGCATCTCTCATAGGCCTCTATGGCCAGACCAATATTGCCAACATCTCTGTAAAGAACCCCTAAACAAGACACAGAGCTGGTAATCAGTATGTTAACATCTCTGTAAAGAACCCCTAAACAAGACAGAGCTGGTAAATTGTGGATGGCCTTGGTGGGGACAGTATGTATGCGAGAAAGCCTTATAAATCATTCGCCACGTTATTATTTATAGAGAGACTAAAGAATCCATCACCACAATATTATATATCGTTATAGCAGCAACACAACAAAATACATCTGTGCAAGGTAATACACCATAGTGATGATCACTATTGGTATTTGCACTACAATTAAAAGGGATAAGTTAGGCAAAAAAAGAAACAAAAGAAAAGAAATGTATGCCAGAACAACCTAAGTTATTGTATGCTTCTGCATATGTAGGATTTGCTATAATGGCTTTTTCAATCATGATGGCAGCTGCATCCATTTTACCCTGCACGGATTGAGAAAAATAGAGGTTAGTCTTCATAAAACGATGGATTTAGTAGTTTCACGTGAAGCATATGACATACAAGGACATACCTGAACAGTAAAAACCACACCAAGATTGTTTAGTGACTGGGAGAAATTTGGTTTAATTGATAAAGCCATCTGGAACGAAATAAGAACATGGGAGTGTCATGTGAATGGAAATGCTCATTACATTGCAACTATCAAAGAAACATATCAAAGCTTCAAAAATTGCAGAAATTATGTAACTCAATATACCTGGTAACACTCCACCGCTTTGTCCAGGTTATCTCTATCCTTGTAGATAACTCCTAAGTTGTTGCAAGCCTCCGCACAATGAGGATTGAAGTGTAATGCAAGTTCATAAAACACAACTGCCTACGGAAATATTTCAAACTTTAAGTGTTAGCTAAAGGTTATGTTTAAGAATGCAAAAAAACAATAGAACAAGGCATAAAACAAAGAAAGAAGAGAGGTGGGACTATAAATAGGTGACCCTCTACAGGATTAAGGAGGTCAACACATAGTTTCTGCAAAAGACAGGATACATAACTTCTCAACTAACCATGTCAAATTTCAGCATTTCACCATATGCAACACCGAGATTATACATTGCATCAGCATAGTGCCAGTTGTAAAATAAAGCTTTCTTGTAATATTCCACCCCTTGGTTTATATCACCGTCGAGTTTTACCTGAAAATGCAGCGTATTGGTTATTTAGGATAAATTTAACCATACAAGCATATGTGATAATATGTTAAATTTGATTTGGTAACCATCTTTCCCAAAAGCTTAAGCTCTTACATTTTTAACACTCTCCCTCGCATTTGGGTGAAAAACTAGACTGGACAAACCAAGCCAAAAACATGAATTGGCTTAACTTAACTCAGAGGTATATTTAATTTAATCACTAACGCTAGCAAGATCCCAAGTTACGATGTTGTGCTCTGATACCATGTTGAACTTGCATGGATAACCAGCTTTGTGAAAGCTTAAGCTATTAGGAAAGGAGTTGTTCATTTATATTTTTAATGCTTTGTATAATATTGGGTTGAAAAGATCATAGCTACAGCAGAAATCCTTGATTAGACATTACAACCAAAACAATTCACTAATTGCGGAAAATAGGATAAAATGAAATAGTTCAGATATTTGAATAACTAATCAAGCAAACTAACAATGCACAAATGGATTTTGCATGGTTGGAGAGAATATAAGAGGGGATTGTCGATTTGTGACTCCCTTAGTATGATTATATAAATGCATATTAGTAAGTTTAATATTGTTGAAGCAATATGCTACATATTCAAGATGAATGAACATATAATAAAAGCAACTAATAAATAATATAACAATAAACTATATTTTAAATCTCAATGTCAAAAAGATATGGTTGATTACAAAATATTTTTTAAATATAAAATGATATATAAATTATAAATAATAAATAAACTATTTACATCTTATATATTTGAAGAACCAAAATATTTCACAAAATATTATTGATTATAATTCATACTCAAGTTTGAAGTAATATATAGATAACCACCATAAACGAGTTCTATTCATAACACAGAGTTAAGGAAATATTAAATTTTAATTTATTCAAATACAATATAAATTTTAAACAAGAGAAATATCCTTATATAGTGTTTTCTTGAAACACTGTGCCAATGTGAACATAGAAATGTTAAATAATTGCAAATGGTCCAGATTGACAAGATCTTCTTAGTAAAAAAGCATGTTAAATGTTTTGGCAAAATTTTAGTCAGTATAAAATGATGTTTGTGTCAAAATACTTCGTATGATTAAGATTGCATGATACACAAAGATCGTACTGTTTGTTGAGGATAATTGTCACCAGATGATAACATTCCATTACTTCAACATTGAACATAATTGACTAAATTTAAAACTTGAATCTCTAACAGTGGGCCATGAGTGCTCATATTTTTTACTTGAGATGGTCATGGTGGAATGAGGGAACAGAAATCACATACAGCACTTTGAATCAGAATAGCAACTCGACTTGGACAATGAAGACACGTAAAAAAGTGTTGTGTTGATTTCTGAAAGAGCAAATAAATTCAAGAACATGCATGAATGAACCTACAATGGTTAATAAACACTAACCTTTGTTCCAAGATCTGTCAAAGCTATTGCCATGTTATTCTTGGCAATCTCAAAGTTAGGAGATACAGTCAAGCACCTAATACAATGAAGACATCCAAGAGAATTATGCACCAGCAAAGACAGCTCTATAACCAATTAACCATATTGAGCAAAGGAATAAAGCACCGGACAGACAACTTAAAAAGCCACCTTTCGTAGCAAGCAATGGCTGCTTCCAGGTCACCCCGGTTTTTATATATGACACCCATATTGCAGTATGCTTCTGCATACAAGGGTCTTGCTAGGACAGCCTTCTCGTAGCAGCTAAGAGCCAAGTCATATTGCAGCATTTCAGAATAGACAACTCCAAGGTTATAATATGCAGGCTGTAATAAGGTCGTGTCATAACATTAAAAAAAAGAAAAAGAACTTAGCAATAGCAAGTCAAGAAGAAAACAATAACCAAGAAAATAAGGGTCATGACTTTACAGCATAATGACTATCTATTTTTATAGCTTCAAAATACTTCTGAATTCCTTCATCTGTGTTTCCAGCAAGTTTTAAGCTTGTTCCAAGATCCGTCAAAACAACAGCAAGGCATTCAGCAGCAGATTTATATGAAGGGTCTGCCTTTAGAGCCTTCTGGTATGACTGCAATGAACTTGTCATGTCAGATTTAACTGTTAGATAGGATTTCGCAAATTTGCAAGTCATACAATAAGCTTGCACAAATAGAATGGAAGCAAAACAATCAGCAAAACAATGGGTAAAGTAGACAACATATCATTATAAAAAGACAAAGGGAATGGAGTCAGGAAAGCAGCTGCAGACTACCATAGTAGCCAGCATAACATTGACGGAAATGTATTACAGTGCTTTTCATTGTGCATCAATAGCAAGACAATTATTAATATCCTCAAATATGTAATATTATAGTGCATTGAAATAGAAGTCATTGTCAGTGAACAAATGTGCATAAGTGCATCACTTATCTAGGAAGTGCAAATATATATCCAGCAACAAATATGAAAGCTCTATCCACAGTCATTCAACTTAAATTTAAGAACCAACAAAGCAAAGAAAGAAATATCAACATGAGCTTCAACTGCCGGTGTATCTGGGAAATGGCCATGTAGAATCCAAATCAATTGGCATCGGTTATTCCATCTTAATCTAATATCACCGGGTAATATCAGAATCTCTGTAAATCCTCTCCAATGTCATATCAACTGTTCTCCTGGAACACATCCATGACATCTTTATAAAAAGCTTGGCTAAGATGAAAAATAGCGAGTCATAATACTTTTCTGCTTCTTAAAACAGACTTAAATTGATGTGTTGTTGCATTCAGGATATTAGTACATACTATTCAGTCTTACAAACCCAATTAAAGATTCTGTTTAGCATACTTAGTTTTATTATACCCCAAAGCATATCAGCCCCACATTACCAAAATCAATTTATGACCTTTGGGTACACAAATTAAACCTTAAAGCATCAGCTATGTCCAGAGATCCCAACAGAATGAAGCAAACCGAATTGAACAAACACCTAACAAAAAGAACCATAAAGCATTCCACAGTACCACGTGCTTGAATCATCTTTGATGGAAAAATAAATTGGAATTACGGTTATATCAACTTCCAAAAATTAAAAGGAAGTTTTCATCTACAAGTGGTCCATACTCAACAGAGAACTATAATTACGGAAAGCAATGCTAGGTCTGTGTGTTCTTCTTTGCCCCAATTAAACAATGTGAGATCCAACAGTTGTTAACTGGCAACCATGCCATAGCTCAAGGTGCCCTTTAAGCAATACCTTTGGCAAGTATTGAATCAAAAAATTTGAAATAAGTGTTTATAATAACAAATGTTGAAAGCAAAAGAAGAAGAGCATGGCATAAAAGTGAAAGCACCAGCAACAGTTGTTGATTTATATAAAATCAGAAACAAATAATTTCCCAGGGTGCAACTAAGTATTATCAAAATGTTAGAAAATTAATTCCACAAGAGCATAGGCTAACATGCTATACCTCAGCAGCCTCTGACAGGTGACCTTCGTCCTTGTAAATAACTCCACAGTGTGTGAGGGCACAAGCATTTGATGGATCAAGTTTAATTGCTTCCGTAAAGCAACCAAATGCTTCTCGTAGGTGATTCTGCATTTGGAGGCAACTCCCCTTGCCTACAAGGGCTTCAACATTGGTGCTATCCTTTTCAAGAACACTTTCATACAACACCTGAGCATCTGCAAACTTGTTTCGTGACCTCAGAATATTGGCGTATGATAAGGCATCCTTTGCCTCGAACTTTTTTGTGAGCAAAGGAACTTCAGGCTGAGCAGGGCATACATCTGAGGAAGACCTGGATCCTTTAGGGCATTCATTTTCGGATAGAGCACTTTCTCTCTTTTTGCCATTTCTAATATCTTCTGTCCATGCCATTGGATAGTTGCTCCCCGACTCTACTTCTACCAACATGAGAAAACAAAAGAATACTGAATTAGCAGATATTGCTTTCTTGAGTTTGGTTACCAATCGAATTAATAGCCAGGCTACAAATTCACTAGAACATAGAAGGAAACTATGAGCCAAACAAAACGCACTTCTCGTGATTAGTGCCAGATATACCAGCAGTTCTGCATGTGCATCTTAAGAACTGGTAATTGATGATTCAATCAAACCCAGTATATAATTTTGATCCAATTTAAAAGTAAAAAGGGCCTATCACGCAGCAACTCGCGACAAAAGCCCTAACAGAGAAGTTGAACGATCCAAGAATCAAAATCCAAAGTTCAACTATAGTTCAATAAATTCCTAACGAACGTAAATCCTACATCACGGTTTAAAATGAAAAGAATAGAAACTTTTAAAAAAAATGAAAAGAAAAGAAAATGATACCAAAACATGCATATGCTAACGGAGCTGACACAACAGAACCATCCGAATCTAAAGATATTCAATCAAAAAGCAAGATCGGTGAGGGAGCGAAATGGAATCCATGCGGCCCTCACGAATATCTCCAGACAGAACGCAATAAACCAAACGGCACAAACGCGTAATTTACACGGAAGAGCAAAGAACGAACGAAATCAAAAGCCAAGACGACACTGAAAAGACTATGATGGACTGCTAGGGTTTTTTCACTTACAATGGAGGGAGAGGCGGCGGACAAGCTCGGAGAAGGAAGCCATTGGAGAAGGCGCGCTCCAGGAGTGAGGGTTTTGAGCGAGTGGCGAGCCAATAAACGGGGGGAGGACGAGGGTTTTGGGGCGGACGCCTGATAGAGAAAAAATATTGAGAGAGGAGACTTCTTATCCCTCTCCTTCGCCCCGGTCTCGCACTCGCTCCCTCTCCTTCGCCTCGCTGCGCTCTCTTTTCGTTGCCTTTTCCGCTCTCGCGGTCGCCCTTTTCGCTGCCTTCCGCGGCAGCTGCCCTTTTTCTTCTTTAACCTTTTTATTTGTTAAGATTAAAGACGCAATTTGTGGAGCTAATTCTTATACTAGTGAGCGAGCCTCTGCCGTTAGGTCGATCGTTAGAACGTGCTCGTTAACGTTACGATTTACTTCGCGAAATTATTGCCGATTGGCTGACGTGGCGCGTATCAAACGGAGGCAGGCTTCTTGATATGCACCATCACATCCGTCGATACTTATCTCGTGGCTTGAGTCGGGAAGTGACGCAGGGAAGAAGAAAACGGCGACTCTATCGCTAATTCGCTACTGATAGAGTTGCCGCCTTTTCAAATTTGTACCCGTACGTTGTATGCGTCTCGCTTTTCCACACGGCTACGCGGTTGAAAGTCATAGTTGATAAAAGCGACGAATGCAATTTGATCGTATAAATTTTTAATTTTTTAAATTATTTATTTAGGTATTTTTAATTTTACCTAAATTAATTTTATAAATTTGCTTCGCAGTATACATTTAGTTCTATTTATGATGGTCCGTTAATTTTATGTCAACGTGGACAAACGTCATTCATATACGTTGACATGTTTTGTCCTATAAATTTTCAGTAATATATGTTTGTCCCGTAGCACAAATTCGATCTTATATATTTGCTTCGTAGTATAAATTTGGTCCAATACATTTGTCCTGTAGCACAAATTTGATCATATATGTGATGGTATGTTAACTCATCATCCACAAAA
This sequence comes from Canna indica, assembly GCA_034359265.1. Taxonomy (NCBI): domain Eukaryota; kingdom Viridiplantae; phylum Streptophyta; class Magnoliopsida; order Zingiberales; family Cannaceae; genus Canna; species Canna indica. The sequence goes on along the minus strand of CP136893.1, from coordinate 4,691,205 downwards.
AAATAAACGATGTTATATCTGTTGGGTGAAATGGTCACACTAGAGGGGGCTGAATAGTATGTTAACTAATTTTTCACTTAATTCTGATTTTAATCGTTTCTTGATTAGTTAGGCTAAACACGATATTTATAGCAAGCGAAAGCAATAAATATGAAGCAATAAACACAAATAAACTATCAATGCTAATGCAAGTATTTATAGTTGTTCGGCCCCAATGTCTACTCCACTACCTAAGCATCTCGCTTAGGATTTCCAAACTAGTTTTACTAGATTATCTTATTTCCTTTACAACGAAGATGTTTTCACCGGAGAGTCTCCGCTCTCACACCGAAGGCACTTCCACACCCGGAAGTCTTCGTCTTCCTACCTAGACCACTCTCTCACCTCAATCTTAATGACAACAAGAACTAATCCTAGCAAACTATATTTACAATAGTGGGTTTAAGCTTTATCATCAAGGCAACCACCAACTCAATCAAACCTAGCAACATAGGTTTACACAAGTTCAATTACGAAGAAATAAATAATAAAATACAATAAAAAATGAAGCAATAAATCAAACTATAAGTACTTAGCTCCAAAAGAAACTCTCTAGTCCTCTTGATGTATTGAGAAGATGAATCTTGAAGGTTCAAAGGCTAGATCCAGATTTTATCATGGAGACTAGGGATTGCAAAAGGATGGCTCAAATAATCATTTATAGATGATCAAATATGGCTCAATGGAAGCTGGGACCAGATAGGTTAATGAATGATGGAGAGGAGTATTTATAACCCCTTAACAAAACGGCAGCTCAACGGGCGGAAAACTAGTCGTTTTCGTCGTTCGATCGTTTGTCGATCGATCGTCGGTCGACCAATCGATCGATCGCCTAGCGACCGCTGGCCTTAATTGCGATGTTCGATCGATCGACGGGTCAATCGAATGAGTCGCGATATGCGATCCGCAATCTGGTCGACCAACAAAGCTACTGTCAATTTTTGGCCTCGGCCAATCGATCGGTCGGTCGACCAAAGTAGCATTCTATCATTTTTTACCCATCTTCGGTCGATCGCCCGATCGACCAAAGTAGCCTTCTGCCATTTTTTACCCATCTTCGATCGATCACCCGGTCGGTCGAATTGGCTACTACTAACTTTCAACACTATTCAGTCGATCGATCGAACCTTGACTGGGCAGTTTGGTTGGGCTTTGTTTGTTCATTTTATGGTTCCGTCTTCACTAAGTCTACTTATATAATATTTAATAACTTTAAAACATAAATTATTATATAAGAATTACCCCTCATTTGGATTCAATAAAAAATATCTAAAAAATTAAAATCCTTAAGAATCAAAATCTAGTTCTTGGGGTTTAGTATAAATTTTTGGAAAATGAGAATTTTTTAATCTTTCAAGTCAAGAATGAGTAGGCTAAAGGCTTCCAAAAATTCCTAAAAAATACATCGTTATCTAATTTTAACCCAATGAATAATTATCGTCATTTTTTATGTCAAGAAACTATCTAGGTCATATAGCCCTCCAAGGAGCTCCATAGGCTTAGTGGATTTCTCGGCGGTTTTCGAGATTTCATACTTTGGGATTCGGATTTGGTTTTAGGGTTCTTAGCATCATAAAGAGGATTTACAATATAAACTAGACACACTAAATCTAAACTCTAACTTTTCGAATTATTCGAGCGCGTCGACCAACGTCATTTCGATTTTTTTATTTTCTGATTTCTTCGATATTTTCGATCGAGGACGTCGTGCGCTAACCGATATGGAACTTGAAAGATATCTCAATGAAATATTAGTTCCATGTTTGTTATCGTCAAAATTGAGATTAAGATCAAGGTTGAAAATATTAAGCCAACAATATCCATATTGACTGAGTTAACGAACCGCTATGAATATGATCAAATCTATGTTACAGAGTTAACATACCAACTTGCCTATATGCCGGCCCGTCATATAAATTTGATCATATTCACGACGATATGTTAACTCCGTCAACGTGGATATAATGTCATTTATTTTTTCGTGGATAGAGAGTTAACGGACCGTCACAGATAGGACCAAATATGTGTTATAGTACAAACATATATGACTGAAAATTTCAAAATAGAATTTATAGGACTAAATCTGTTAACGTGTATGAACGACGTTAGTCCACATTGACGGAGAGTTAACAGATCGTCACATATAAGATCAAATCTATGCTACGAAGCAAATTTATAAGACTAAAAATACTAAAATAAAATTTATATGATCAAAATTTTAAAAATTAAAAATTTATATGACCAAATATGCATTTCAATAACAGGGTAATAATGCCAATCTGAGAAGTCCCCCCCCCCCCCCCCTTTCGTTATAAATAAAATCAAAATCAAACTAATAATGTATATTATTAACAGCTAGCTAGCTAATTATCATTTATTGTTTTACGTGTGTCGTGTTTAATGGAAAAAAGTACTTAATTATAATGAAATGACTTCGTGTTTATTTTATTAATCATAAACTCGTGGCATTAAAATTACACTTTTCCCCACCATTTTCATATACATGACATGAATAAAACTATTTTTCCACGAAAACAACATTTATAATCACAGTGATATGCTCATATATTTGTATGTTGATAAGTCCAATGATATAATGATCCAATAGTTTGATATCACAATGGATTGTAATCATTTTGCATTCAATTATGTTCTTGTTTGAAGTTAGAACGATGTGATCCGATGTGTTTTCTTATTAGGTTCGACTCGGGGGGAAGGGAGGGATTTGCAAAAAATACTATGAGACTCAAGTTAGAATGAGTTTTAGATGAAGGTAATGAAAATTAGAATTTATATATACCTGAGAGAATGATGTCTGTATATAATGAATGATGAGGGGAGTATTTGACGATGATGTCGTCCGGTAATCTAATACCCGAGATTTTTTAATAAAAAAATCTTATTTGGTTCAGGGAGCCGGATCGGGACTACCCAGGCCGAGCCGTGAAATCGCCGCAAGTAGAAGGTATAATTTAAATTGTTGAACTCGTGATTAATGCTTTTATGATTTTTTAAGTTGAATTGACTCAAGTCGGGTTGGAACCGGGTTCGCGGGTCGAGTCGGAGCTCAAGTCGGGCACAAGTTGAGTCAGATAGGAGAACTTAAGTTATGAGGGCATTGTTGTCGGAATAAAAGAAAAAAGAAAATAAAACCTTCTTCCCCCAGCCGTCGTACGACTCAATAATAGCCGCACGCAGCCCGAGGTGAGGGATAAGAGGAAGGCGTCGGAGTTAGTGTCGTCGCCGGAGATTGGGAACATCTTCGTCTCATCTTTCTCTTCCTTCTAATCAAAGTGAGTGGTCGAACATCAACTAGTAGGATGAGGCGTGTGGCCGAACCATGTAGATGGGGTAAATCGAGATTTCATGTGTCGTTTCTTGTCAATATATGATGTTTCTCGGATTCTTTAATCATGTTTTTCATTGATGTATGGATCCTTGTGTTCGACATTCGTTTTGTGATTGTTTTGGGGCCGGTTGATTGAAGAACAAAGGGGAAAATGTCATGCCGAAATTTCCCTATCCTCGAATGCTTAAATCATTGTACAACTATCCCCAATCATGTTCACAAGTCTGAGAGAAATTGATAGAAATTTGGGTCGAGCGATTGGTTTCCCCAAAAATACCTAGGGCCAGGCGAGTGAGGGTTTTCCCCCAAAATGATGGGGGTCAGCCGAGAGGGGTAGACCAGGCTCGTAGTTGGAATATATTATACCTTAGCTTCTTGAGAGCATAGTTTAGAGAACATAGATTGATGTTGTGTTAAGCATGATTCTTCCTATCGACATGTGTAATTGTTCTTGTGTTGAGAAGTATTAGAGGGTACTCTATATGTTTTCATATTGCTATAACTTATTTCTATATGTTGGAATTAAATAATTGTTGTTGTAGAAAATTATTTAATTGCGGAAATCATTGTTTATAAGTTGTTATGAATTATTATTACTGTGATAAGTTATTTAAATTGTTGTGATAAACATGCGCATGCTGAAATAGATCAATTGTTGCCATATATTTTGATATACGAATTATAGATAAACACTAGAGGTTACGATTAGTGATTTGAGTACAAATAAGTGAACGACATCGTACATTTGAATGACGGGAGGGTGACATATGTTAGATCTCACACTTTTCTATCAAATTTAGAAGTTGTGAAAGTAGAAACATTAGAGATGTTAAATCATATTTTCATGCCGAGAATGGATAAGTATAGTAGAGATTGCCATACTACAGTCCTCATTAGGACGAGAACAAGAAAAAAATGAGAAACGTAAGTTGGTGCAGTCGGGTAGGGCTGGGTGTGTGTGTAAGCCTCAAGCAGTATTTAATTAATGTGGAATACTTAAGTGTACATGTATTGTGCTTGAGATGGTCGGGTTGATGGGTGGTTTTAGCCGGCGCAGCTATTACTCGACTCAGCGGGTGGTTTTAGGGTCTTGAGATTGCACAAGTGGGTCACGCTAGGTGTTAGACTCGAGCGGCGGGGGTCTTGAGATTCTGTCAGTAGGTCACGTTGACGATAGACCCGAGTGTTGGGTGAGACTAGCTATCCCTAACCCGGTGGGGGCTCTAGAAACTAGTTGACCATCCTAGTTGACAGACCCGGTGATTGAATCGCTAAATGCATTATTTTATAGAAATTATAATCTATTACAGCTAGTATGCTTATGTAGGCCGGTATGGCCGAGTGCTGTAATGAGGTGAAGGCCAGGCATGGTTGAACCATTCATGCAAGGTAAGGCCCTTAGTGGCCGAGTGACACTTCTTGTGTAGAGCCGTAGTTGGTTGGTTTATTTACTTGCAAAGATCGACCAATTGGCCGGTTATATTGACATGACCAGTATAAAATTTTATGCGTATGTTTTATTGTTATATATTATATTATATTGGGATTTAAGTGGAGGTTCAGAAGAACCACTCGTTGAGTTCCTCGTTGACTCATGATTTTATTTGTCTTTGTTTTGCAAAGCTCGACCAGTGAGGTACGGCTTGATGGCATGACGCGGCTAGAGGGCAAGTAGTGTCGTAGATCTCGTAGCAGGCAGTTATGTAGTCGTGGTCGTGCAGAGAGAGTCTTAGTTCATACACTGAGTTGTTTCACTACTAGAATATTATATATCAGCCACGGGGCTCACCGACGGTTGTCTGGCCCATCAGAAATATTCACGGCTTTCCGACGATCGCACTGGTTGTGGCTAATGTAATCAAATCAGTCGCGATTCGCATACGGCCGCCCAAGATCGTCGCTCATAGCTGATGGCACACACGGGGTGCGAAATAAAATAACTTAGTAGCGATGGCTTCGCGGGGACCAAGAGGCGATCAGTGATACAAGTAAGTAATTAGCCACGGCCAACAGCGGCCGTCGTTTATTAATTGATGGCGCGAACGCGGCGCGAAAATAAAAAATACGACATCGACGGCTTAGAGATGACCGATTGGGCTGTCAGTGAGATTATTTACGTGAATCCACGGTTCACCAACGGCTAGCGAGCCGTTGGTGATAAACCTTTTTATTTATGTTCGCGTCTGATCCTTCCTCGTTCTTTTTTTTTTCCTTCTTCTTCTTCTTCTTCTCTAATACCGTCGTGCCACTGTCGCCTGCTGCTGACTATTGTCATCCTGCTGCCGGTGATCAACTCCACCGTCGACCCTCTGCTGCTCAATTTCTCCTCTCCGGTATTCATCTCTATCTCCTCGCTGCCCCCTTTTAATTTCTGCGCCCGCTGCCCCCTTTTATTGTCTTTGCCCGTCATCCAATGTCGACGATTGTCCGATCATTGACACTGGACAAGGGCATAGATGCCGGGGCCAAATTTGGGGCCGTCGGATTTCGGCCCCAACCTATGCAACAGTACCCGGCATTGATGCCGACTACTGTTAATGATTAGGGTTTAATCCTAATCAATTAGTTGATACGTTTAGTTCTAATAATCACTAAGGAATGTAACTAGTTTCATTTGAAAAAATGTACACATTTCATAAAATCGTAATAGATAGTTGATCAGTATGTTTTATAAAACTCAACAACCTATCCATCATGCCCACGACTTTTGTTGTTGGCTAACGATGAAAAAGTGTTAAAAAATGTACACATTTCATAAAATCATAAGAGAATGAACATATCTCTTTTTTCTTTTCTTGTACTTTTGAAACTTAGGCCGAAGAAGAAGATCAAGTAAGCTATTGGTCCAGTTAAGCTTCTCTCAATGAAGATCCAGATATCCATTATTGTATTGTTGCACTACATAGAGATTGAGGAATTTTTCCGAACTCAAACTGCCAATAACTACTGGGCTACTGGCTTATCTTTTAGTCTGCAACCCTAGTCTCTGTCACTTTAATTGCCTGAACATGATGTCATTCAAGTTGTGGACATTTCTCTCAATGGTTTTAGTATCTTTTTTATCGAATGATTAAAAAAGTGTGTTGAAGTTATTCTACTTGCTGCCAAAAATGGTTATCTCGTATTCACAACTCAATCTTTATTGTCTTAGCAACGGTTCTAAGAAAAAGATAATACTATAATTTTTAATTTTTCCGAAGAGAAAGTTTAACTAATCAAACAAAATTTTAAGTTTAACTATACCACCTCTCAATCTTGGGCTGGATTTGGTCGAGCAAATAGCTATTGACCCGAGATGTTTTGAATTTTTGATTAAATGGGGAGTCGCTGTTGAGCCCTCTTGAGTCTTGCCCGTTGTTGTGTCACTCCAAAAACAAAATCCATGAACATTTGTTACTACCCTGCTCCTATTCTCTAACAGTTTAGCAATCAAGGAGTCGCCTTTTCCCCTCATGGTTCGCATAAAATTTATATGGACAACATGCTCATATAAATCTTTATGAACGAATGAATATGAGCTTTAAGCGACTGAACATAGATAAAAAAAAACATGTTCATATTTATTCCTTTTCTATTTATGTTCATATTCATTTTCTTTTTGTCCATATTAATCGCTTAAAATTCATATTCACTCAATCTTAGGTTTTCTATAAGCAGTCCGCCCATAGAAGTTGCACTCTTCTCCCTCGTATGTATCTTATTCACTACTCTTAAATATAATGCAAAATTCCTTCATTAATTTTAGGATAAAATACACTAACCTCTCCTCAGGTTTAGTAAAATTACATTGATATATCATCTATTTATTCAGGTGACACTCACCTCTCATGTACCTAACGGTGTTAAATGGAGTCCGTTAGTAATGTGATTTCTCTCTTATACCATTGTTGAAAAATCATTAAAATACATGCATAAAATAATTGAATAAATATTTTAAAAATAAAATTTTGAAATAAATTATTTTATTTTAAAATAAAATTTTTGAGAAAAATAAAAATGACATAGAAATATTTTTATCATTTAAAATAAAAAATATATAAATATTTTAAAAATATCATTAGTAAGTATGTGTAGGACACATGACAGATATTTCATTAATGATTTTCGTTAGTAGGGGAGGTCTGTGTAATTTTTTATAAAACTCAGTGAATTATAAGATAAAATTATAAATTAAAAAAATATCAGTGTAATTTTATTAAATCTCGTAGGAGATCAATAATTTACCGTTAGATAAAGTTTTGTTGATACAAAAAACGGTGAATAGCAGTGGTAGTAAGTAGTTACAAACCTTAGTTTATTTCCAACTAAAGCAATATGCATTAAAAACAAGTGCTAATGACCTATTTGGTTGTATGGAATAAATGGAATAATATAGACATTCTTCAGCTATTTCTATTCACTTATTTGGAGATAATAAACATTTGACTATCAAGACTTAGTTATTATTCCTGGTTGTTTTTTTCAACATTGTCCATCAAACTTATTGTAATTACATAGAATACAATTATATAATATTTTTAAGTAAATTTAATTGTTTAAATATGTAATTATAAGACAAATATAATATTAGTTTTTAATTTACAGAATAAACAATAATATTTAGATATTTCAATTTATCTTAAATGTCTATGTATTAATTAATTAATTAATCAATCAATATTGGTTATATTTTCAAATCAGTATTTTATTCTTAAAAATCATTTAACACTAATTTATTTTTTAAATATATTATTATGAATTAAAATAAATTATAGTATAATTTATTATTTTGACTATAAATATTTAATATTATTAAAAAGAATATTTTATTTAATGTTCTCTCTGTATCTTGTCTATCTCTTAGGTCAATTAAAAAAATAATAATAAATATATCTTAACCTACATGTTATTAACAAAACTATCACATATTTTAATTTAAAATAATTATATATATAGCAAATTTATCACGCCGTCAATTACTTGTTATCGCAGTCGTTATATGCTAATATGAAATCCCAATGAGCATCAGAAAAGAAATAATATTTTATTTAAATTTATCGCATCATCATGCATGATAAGATAAAAAAATTCAACATTTTAAAAATAATTTTTTATTCAAATATATCACATTATTGTGCATGCTTAGATAAAAAGAAAAAAATATATATCACATTATCGTGCATGCTTAGATAAAAAAATATAATATAATTTTTAGATGTTAATTTTTTTTTTGTCTCATCATGCATGATAACATGATAAATTTGAATAAAATATTATTTTTTAATTATTGATTGAGATTTTATGTTAGTGTATAATGGCTATAATAGATAATTGAGGATGGAATAGATTTGATATAAAATTAAAAGTTAGAAAGTCATGCGTAAAAACACGAGATAAATTTATTAAGAGTAATTACTTAAATATATCATGAAATACTTTTTCTCATCTATGACTAATTTCAAAATATTATCAAATTATATTCTAAATTTTGACATTGATCTCAATTACATTATCCTGTTAACTCTCCATCGACAGTTCTATTAAGACGATGACATGATTTTTTGACGTGGATTAAAATAATAATTATATTTAAAAATTAAAAAAATAGAGTGATTTTTTAATTAATAAAAAATATTATTTTATATAAATTAACGTAATTTTTTTTATATATTTTTGAAAATAAAAATATTATTTTAATTTACGTCAAAATGTCACATCATCACCTTAACGGTGCTGCCGACGGATAGTTGACGAAAGAATATAATTGAGATAAATATCAAAATTTAAAATATAATTTGATAATATTTTAAAATTGATCCCGAATAAAAAATTTTGCATAGTTAAAAATATATTTAAATAATTATTCATTTATTAATAACTTCGTTGTTTGGAAAAAAAATTAAAGAATACTTTTTACATATACGTAACTGGTACACTGATACCGTTTCTTCATCTATTATTCGTCGCTATCATCTACCCAAACACTGCTTGTTTAAGTCGAGATGAGAAAGTCCAAAATCAACCGCCGAACTCCTCTTCTTCCTCTTCTCCCACCTTCTCGCGAATGTCCGACGGGATTACCGTCGATTCAGCTCTCGCCGGGCGCCATTTCGGCCAAACTGAGCGCAGCTTTTGGCGCGCCGTTCCGGGGGGAACGGGGATCGGCGTCCTCGTCCTCCTCCTCTCCCGACCCGTCTCCCGCTTCCACCTCGACTCCGCCCTCCGCCGCCTCCGGACCTCGCACCCCATCCTTCGTACCCAACTCACCACCTTCGCGTGCGGTCAACCCTTCTCCTCCTTCGACGATACCTCGCCGTCGGCCCCCCTCTGCACCCTCTCCGCCTCCGACATCCTCCCGTTGCCGCCGGCAACGGCGTCCCCCTTCCACGCCCTATTGGAGCACGAGCTCAATAAAAACCCCTGGGCCGAGCCAGCCCAGGCCCACCCGGTCTTCTTTGCAACGGCGTACGATGGGATGCCGGAACCGGGCCGGTCCGCTCTGGCGCTCCGGTTCCACACGGCGGCCTGCGACCGGTCCTCGTCTGCGGCGATCCTCGAGGAGCTGCTGCGTCTGATAGCCGGCGCCTCCGACGAGGAGGAGGGTTCCATGGGGCGTTGGAGGACTTGATCCCGAAGCAGGATGCTCGGAAGCCGTTCTGGGCGCGGGGGAAGGATATAGTCGGCTACGCTATCAACGGTCTGCGATCGGCAACCCTCCCTTTCATGGACGCCAGTTTGAACCGGCGGTCCGAGGTGGCAAGGTTGGTGTTTGGCGTGGAAGAAACGCAGAAGCTTCTCACGGTGAGTGTTTTTTTGTTAATATGATGATGGAGATAAACTAATTTTTGTATATTGATTGAACTATGAGTAAGTAGTTAGTAAATTTAACCTTTTTTTAGAGTTGAATTCTTAAACCCTTTTTATTGAACTCCTCCCCAGCCAAATCCAAGTTATCTAATACGGGCATTAGGTTTTATACATATATATTACTCTACATATCTTAAGTATTATTTTGTCACCGTCAACATGTCTTGTGAGCAATCAACATATATATTAGTCAATATATAATGATTTGAATTAGATCAGTTAGAACAAGCAGAGTAGAAACTACAATTAACCTATTCTAATTATTTTTTGCATCTGATACATTTCTCCATCATTCTCTTATTATCACTCTTTATATAATTAATCTCAATATCATACTAGAAAGAGAAATTTTTTCAGGCTAATATGATTGTCTATCATTAAATAGGAATATGTAGTCAGTAGTCACTAAAACATGAGGTTTTCCTACCACAAACATCGCAAATATCACTTGTCTAACAAGATCATTCAAAAATGCAAATAACTTGGTAATTAAATAAATCTTTTCTATAATATAATTTGAGTTAATAGTTGGGAATTGGACTTCTATCTTATTATCTTTTTGTTAGTTACTGACATTGAACAAAGCAGACCCAAAAATTTAGTGTGGGTTCCACCTTCTTGTCCATCAATCAATGCATGATTGAGATGTTTGAATAGGGCCTCGTTTGGTTGACACTACTTTCTACAAAAAATTGTGCTTCCCAGGAATTAGGAAAACATGCTCATGTTTGCAGGAAATACAACTTCCTTAGTAAGTGCAACTTTCTCAAAATGCAGGAAGTAACTCAATTTCATCCTCACATTTGCATTTAGTACAAAATTTATAATTTATATTCCCAATATTATAGATTAGATAATCCTTGAATTCTTTACATATTTATTTTATTTTAGTTTGTTTTTAATAAAAATATGTAATTTTTTCATATTAACTATAAATAAAAATTAATTTTTCATATATAATGATGTATATATTATATTAATTATATATGCAAAAAATATATTATATTTTACATATATATATATATTAAAATATTAATTTATAAATAAATTTATTTTTTTTTCATATATATATATATATATATTAATGCATATAAATTAAAATATTATTTTATAAAGAGATTTTAAAAAGGGTATATTAGTCATTTGATATGTACTTCCTAGGAAGTACTCATGCCAACCAAACGTGTTCTAGCGAGGAAGTTGCACTTCCTATGAATTAACTTTTTGTCAACCAAACACTTTTTAGATACTTTCCGAGAAATATATATAGAAAGTTAATTCCCATGTCAACCAAACGAGACCTAGGTTTATGGTTATTGGGTGGATGTGGAATATTTCCCGTGGAGTATTCAATTTTTTGTTTCTACATTAATGACATGCATTTAGCAGTTATGGGATGAATAGTGTGCATTAATAGGTGGACTCCACTAGTGTTAATTAAGATTTAAAACGGGTAGATGGATGGTTTATGATGAAGAACATGGAATATTTTTAGCCTAGTTGGACAGGAAAGTAAAGTCCCTTAAATATCTTCACTACACTACACATTATGTGAAATGATTGATTATGGAACATGCTCTTGTAAAGACCTTGACAGACAAGAAGATGCATGATATCATCTTGCTCTTCAAGTTGGGAATACTACAAAAACAACATATGCCAATTTAAGAAGCAAATGCTTCTTATATACACACACACACACTTGTTTTTTTTTTTTTTTTTTTTACACACACTTTTGATATTACTCTTGTCATTTATTCTTTTTCGTTCGTTCCATTTTCTGGGTGTTAAATGCTAATAACTGAACATACTGATATACTGATCTATAATCATTGCCTTAGATATTGTCATGAGTTCATTTAATTCGGGAACTTATTGAGCTTGAGCATGCAAGTTTCACCTTAGCTTTATTAGTCTTGATTACACTTAAAAGAGTTGATTATCCCTAAAAAATAAGTACTAGAATTATTAATCTTGCTATATTTTTCTGTAAAAACTGAAACTGTTTCAGCTTGATAACCAATCATACCAAATTTATCTTGTTTCAGCATGGATCAAGGCACTCATGAAAAAACCAAGTTTGAATTGTTTGGCATATTGATCAGTACTAAATGTAGCTTTAGCAAAACTGTAGGCGTGTGATCTTTACTAATTGCTTTATTTGTATGGAGGTTCTATGTTTTGGTATGATAATTAACAGTCATGCAAGGCAAAGGGACTTAAGCTCTGCGGAGCAATAGCAGCTGCAGCAATGGTTGCTACACATTCGTCAAAACATTTAGAAAATGATCAGAATGAGACATACACGGTAGCGACCCTTGTTGATTGTCGCAAGGATCTAGATCCTGTTCTAAATGGTCACAATTTTGGTAAGCACTTTCAATGCTATAGTATTCCTTTTTGATTTGTAACAGTACAACAAACCAAGCTATATGTAATACATAAGGACTCCTTTCCACCTAATTTTTCTAGTTGTTCATTTAGTTCTAAAATATGTGCACAATGATGATTGATGAGGATAGTTGATGTTCATAATAATCATGTTACTTGATTTTCAATCATCTTGCATGAATTTCAAAGTTTAATAAATGCCTAAAAAGTTAGATGGAAAGAGGTCCTCATCTGCATAAAAGGATAGGACCATCTCTCTCTCTTCACATAAAAATTGACATCAAGTCATTGCTCAATTGTGATTTGTTGCACTAAAATATCTTAGGAGCATAGAATTCTGGATGTAAATTCTAAGAGTTCCTTAGTTTTGGATGTATCCAGATTTACTTAAACACATGACTACATGAACTTGCATATAGTCATGATCACAAAATGAGAAGATATCACTCTAGTAGTTTAGATGGTTAGGAGTTAGGACATTCTGGTATGTTGCCTAATGTTAGAGTTTGATATTTACTTGTTGCATCATTGTGCGCATGAATTCCCACCTTAGCTACTTATAATGTTTTGTGGTTTAATTTTAATTAATTAAAAAAATGGAGAAGATTGTTAGTTAGGGGTTCTATATTTCTGATAGTTGAAAATTTTAGCAAAACACACAAATAGGAGACATTTTGAAAGCCCAACTCTAGACCTTAGATTGATGATATGCAAAACTGTATACTTAAAGAATCTTTTGGAGTATTGCAGGATTTTATCACTCGGCCATAATTAACACGCACAATATTCACGGGCAAGAGAAATTATAGGAGATCGCCAAGAGATGCCATGATTCCTATTCTAATGCCCTGAGCAAGAAGAAGCATTTAAAAGACATGAGCGAGCTCAATTCCCTCTTATGCAGGGCCATTGACAACCCTCAACTGACCTCTTCGTCGTCCCAACGGACTTCCCTGATATCTGTATTTGAAGAGCCAGTGGTGCGTGAACTGTCTGAGCTGCAGCAGAATCTCGGAGTGGATGATTACATTGGATGTGCTTCAGTTCATGGTGCAGGTCCATCACTTGCTGTGTTTGATACGATTAGAGACGGCAAGCTAGATTGTGCCTTTGTTTACCCTTCCCCCCTACACTCAAGGAAGCAGATTCAAGATCTTGCGGAACAAATGAAAAGGATTCTTACTGGAGGTGACATATATGCAGAATTGGAGTGAGAGATGAACTAAAAATAAATAGGTTATTTTCAAGGATCTTAAGACTGTTGGATGTCAATAAACTTGCTATGTCTGGTGAATATATATTCTTAATACTTCATTGCAATATGATGCTACAAAAAGCTCTTTCACACACTAAGGATAATTTGTGGAAACAAAGCCATTGCTGCTCCTGTATCCATACACTGTATTTAAGTAGCTGCAAACACAAAGTGGCTTCTTACAGACCCATGCATGAACACCGATTTGCTTTTATCTATTTGACATGCAAATCTTCAGCTCAAAGATGTCAAGACAGAAAAAGCTGTTCAGAGCAAGCAAAAAAGGGATACTACAGTCGTCTGAGTAGGCCATTATAGTTGCCCAGAGGTGTGTGTTTGGTTTCAAGGTAGATGATCAGTGACTGGAGCATCGAGATCAGCCGGTGTTGGTCCATTGTGTACCGGCAAATAATACCGATATATTGCACAGCCTCCTCGGGAAGAAGCCCGGCCATGAAGAAGGGGAAGAGACGAGGGGAATGAGTCGCTTCCATTAGCTGCATCACTTGATTCATCCACACCGTGGGTGAATCATCCTCCCCTTCCTCTCGTTGGATTGTTATTGCCATCTCTAGCAGTGGCAGCAGGTTCTTCTCTTCCCCCTGAAAGTGTTTTTTGAAATGTTCCTAACCAAAACCCAATGATCGTTAGGAAGTCCCGTTGTTTTTAGTCAAATAGATTTACTTTGACAAATATACACTACTAAGTAACATATTTAGGGGGACAAAACAGTTTGAGGATAATTTAGGATTAATTTCAATTTAGCCCAAGAAGTTTGAGGATTTTATCAGCTTGGCCCATGGAGTTTCTAATTCTATTTCAAAGTAGCCCTTTCATCCCTAAATCACTCACGTCGTTCAAATTTCTACCAAAACTTAGACGTGTGTATTTCACATAATCGTTTAGATATTGAATAATGAATCTAACTCAAATTATAGCAAAATTAATGAATCTAATTCAACTTTTAATTTGTATCAATTCTAAAACGAAGTTTCGAATTAACACCAATTATATTCCGTAGTCAAGTTGTTGTTAATAAAAACATTAGTTGTTGACTTGACACAGTTGAAAATAAAAAAAACACATAAAATTATAACTCGACATTCATTCCCACTCAAACTTCTATATTACTCGCTTAGTAATATGACTTGATAATCTGATAGTTGGTGACTGAAATGCCACATCATATTAGTAAGTATGTAGCAAGGGAACTCGGATAAAATGAATGTCGAGTTACAATTTTGTGTGTATGTTTTTTTTTAAATTTTCGGCAGCTAATTTATGTATATGAGTATTAAAAATTAATATATTAGTTGCTGACTGGGATGCCACATCAACAACTAACGATTTCATTAACAACAACTTGACGACGTGATATAATTGATATTAATTTGAAACTTCGGGTTGGAATTGATGTAAATTAAAAGTTAGATTAGATTCGTTAATTTCGTTATAGTTTGAGTTAGATTTATTAATTAGTCTCCTCGCAAAGTTTTGATCATGCTTATATATGTTGCAGAAATACTAATTTACCATCGTAGTTCCATAACTAAGTAATCATGTGAAAGACAAGCGTTTGGTATTTGATGAAAGTTTGGATGTCACGAGTAATTTGGGAGTAAAAAGACTACATTGAAACAAAACTAAAAACTTTAGAGTCAACAATATTTTTTCCGCTATTAAATTAATAAAATTGTGAAATTTAGGGGCTAAATTGAAATTAACCCTATAATTTGCATGTGGATGGAGAGATTTAAACAACTGGCAATCTATTTTTGGGGGGCTTTTAATTTTTGACCAGAATCAATATGACCAATCAAGTTCAAAAGGCCAGAGCGATGAAATGCAATAAGAGACTGATCAAACGTCGTTTCTGGGTTCAGGAACATTTGCTTAATGGAGTCACGAGCAGTGCTCTCATTAAAAAGCAAAGGATGTCCCAACGACAATGGAATGGAGCTTGTCCTGGACTTCACTCAACTCTTGCCCCGTTAGCAAACAATAAACATACATAAAAGCGAACGCTTGTCAGTTGGAACCCTTCTATGCGTTATTAATGCTTGGTTGGCAAATAGCAATCATGTTACATGTATTATTACTATTATTTTCTGTAGTCGTGAAAGACAAATGTACCTCCAAGGTTTTGAATCTTGACGACAGGATACGCAATGCTTCCTGATAGAAAGAAGTGCCAGCCTCCATCACCACCGTTGATTTGATGTCCTCCATAATACCATTTATGATGGGCAGATCTCTCCCGTGCTCCTCGTTCGCCACCTTGCATAGTGCTGCCACAATTGTAACGCACTCAATCAAATACAAAATAATGGACGGTCGTGATCAGTGGACTCGGCGAGGAGTTGACGGTATACCTCGATCGGGATCGGCCGCCGCCTCGAGGGTCGGGAAGAGGAGCCGCTCCTCCATCTGCGCGTGCTCCAGCACCACCTCCATCAGCTGCCCGTAGCTCTTCCCCATCCGCGCCGCCTCCCCCTTCATCTCGGTCCCGCCGGCGGCCATCTCCGCGGCCCACCGCGCGAGCTCCTCCACGTGCCGTTCCACGCTGCGATGCTGCAGCGCCGTCGCCAGCGCTACCTCCTCGGCTGTCGTCGCTGCCGCCGCCTGCCACTTCCGCCTCCGCGCCTCCTCTAGCGAGGGGGAGGCCGCCGGCGGGCAAGGGAACATGGAGTCCACCTCCCGGAGCAGCGTGTCGTCGGCTCCGACGACCGTGTCGGCGCCGCACTGGAGGAAGGGGCGGCCGAGGAGGGGGCTGTCGCGGGGGAAGAACTGGAAGGGGACGGACTTGTAGAGGAGGGCGAGGCGGAGAAGTGAGGTGCACAGGCAGGACTCCGAGCCGTAGAGCCTCACGGCCGGGGGAGAGGGCTTCGACGGGAGAGGCGGGAGGCGAGATCGGGGCTTAGGTTTGGCAGCGCAGTTGCCCATTGCTTCGCTTGGCTTGGGTTGGGATCGGATCGAGATGGAGAGAGCTTTAAATTATTATTATCACTAGCTGATACTACGCAGTAATAGAGGAAGCGAGGAGGGATTTGAAGGCGGGGAAGGCGCAGGGAATGGAGCCTGAAGCCGTTACCTCCGAGTTCAGGTCGCATGGCGAATCTTTATGCGGTCGTTGACGACGATATCTGTGCTTTTTCCCGCCTTAGGGTGAGTGGGTGGAACCGAATTGAAGGGTTTCCACGTCACTACTCGAACGGGGACTGGTATTGGTGAATATTAATTTCGTTTCTGCTGCGCTTTATTATTTACCCTCTTACATCTCTTACTTGCAAGTGGAAGAAACGGAACGGGGCCCGGTGAGCCCACTGCCCACGGACGACTGTGGCCTGAGTTCGAGTGGGTACAAATATTGCGAGCTTAATTAGTTGAGACGAAGGCAGGAATCGCCGAATTGATCTTTGCTTTAAGCCAGGATGATCCACTGATTGGAGACAGTGGACCACTGACTGCCAGACTCAAAAGTATCTCGTGACAGGGTGTGGCTCGTGCTGATAGCACAAGGCATATATGGGTCATCAATCTTTTGATCAGAATGTTTATCTAAAACAATATAAAATTCACATAAAGCAGCTTGAAAACATGTAACATCAAGATACATAGCTTGATGGTAAAAAAAAAAAGATACAAAGCTTGAGAGGTGAAACCCCCGACACCGCCATTGTCTAATCTTACAAAACGAATCGCCAACAGGTAATATGGATGGATCTCTTTAACGAAACCTAACTACACGCATGAAATATCCCTGCTGTTCTACATATAAATCAGATTCGCGACTATAAATAATCACGAAGATTAAAAGCGGTTGTGAAATGCAACGCTAAAGCAATAAACATAGGCGGTACAAGTGTAATAATAAGTTGTTTCAAACAAGTGTCGGAAGAGGAAGAGATAGTTGATCCTATCTTAGAAGGAAACAAAATATGAGATCATTATGGTTAATCAGAATCATGCCGCCTCTTTCCCTTGTCTCTGCTTTGGTGCTTTCGCTTGTCATCTGCGTCGTGAGAACGTTTCTTCTCATGCCTCCTATGTCTCTTGTCCTCATCTCTCCTCTCTTCGCGTTTCCTCTCATCTCTTTTCTCTTCGCGTCTCCTCTCATCTCTTTCTCCCCGCCGCTTCCTTTTCCTACTTTCATCTTCAGAAAGTTCTTCATCACTATTACTAACCACTTTTTCATTATTGCTAGGTGTCATATCCAACCTCTCCGGTGGCAAACTTGACTCTGGTTGACCACGAGGGGCCCTGCAACCACATAAACCATGTTTTAGGCCAAACCAGATAAGTGGTATTTAACTCACTGCTTCTATCTATTACCGAGAATTAAGGTATGAAATGAAAAACGAAGGGGTTGGATCACAAGAATAAGCAACGAACAGCAGTTTAAAATTGTATAAGCCAAGTTAACCTTTTTGATAGAAATCCTACTTGTATAAGCCAAGCCCTTGAACTACAATTGCTTCAGCATGTGCAGCACCCAAATCCTCAGCAGTAGATCCTCTCTTCACAAGTTCTGCATATTCATGTTTGTCTAACCGATTGCCTTGAGGCCGACTAGCACGCTTGGGGGCCAAACCGAGCGCTTCACGCATAGCTTGTTCTTCCTCTTCCTTGATCCTTCTAATTTCCTCTTTGACTGCATCCATCTCCGAGCTCCCAGATTGTTTGTCTCGAGCATACCAAAATAGATCTTTCCCTGATGGAAGTGTACAATAAAAAAAATGTAAGTTGCCAATAAGCAAAATACATGTCCCTGGTCCACCTTTTATGTCCCCATAAGAGCTTGCAACAATACAGGCAATGACTTCAAAGCGATTCCAATGTCATGTATAATATTTAAGAAGATTCTGACTCAGAACATTAACACAAACGATGAAGAACACTTACCAAGTATCAACTAGAAGCAGGATTCATATTTCAAAAAAAAGTATCAACTAGATTCAAATTTTTACTATGATTTTCATATCAAGTAACAAACTAACAATAGCAATTTCTTCGACATCAAAGTACAATAAGGAGCACTCTAGAGAGAGTAAGATACAGTATACCTAAATTCAAATTTGCTTGTTTATGTCTACAAAGTGTGATCATAATGTCATTTTAATACCAACAAGATTGGAGCATCAGTGTCTGCATCATTGAGGGAAAGAAGACTTTGGAGATTCTTATTCGTGACAGCTTAATTACATGTTTAATTTTGATGATGATAAACACCCTCTAAAGCATACAACAAGAGTGGCAGATCTCAGGATAAGCAAAAAATGCAGGATTTAGCTTGTTAACAGAAGCTACATTTATTAGCATAAGATGACTAAAAGTTCTGCATAATTCTTCAATTCATATGACAGTGAAAAACTATCATAGGACAAAACAAAGCTTTTTGAAAACAAAAGTATTATTTGGTCTACTGCCAAATTTGTGAACATAACAATGAACAGGAATTGTCCAACTATCTATATGAATTATCTCTTAAATGGCAAATGAGTAGTCATTTAGCAGCTATTGAAGAGTCAAGGCCGGTTGCTTTTCATGCAAGAGAAATTCATTGGTGACAAGCAAATGCTACATAGTCATGTACAGCAACACAACACATCCCAAGTGCATAACACAATAGAAGTTCGAAATATTACCTTTCTGCCATCTGCCAACCGGAGCTTTGACGCTATGTCCAAGATAATTCTCTCGGTGCTTGTCAGCCTTCACATCATCCCACTTGAATTCTGAAATAAAGCAAATATCCAGAATATAAAGTGAATACCCTCTAAGAAAAAATGATTTATATATGATAATTAAAATAAAAGAAGAAAGTTTGCATTTTTAACTGCATAAATAAACAACTTTCTTACTTTCCATTTCATGGTCCTATATAGATTCATGTTTATATAATCAACAAATCAAAATTACAATTTTGAAGTTTCTATAGAACAATAATGAGCACAATACAATTACCAAAAAGAAAAAGCTTGTCAGGAAGAGAAAAACTGCAGGCAACCCCATGATATAATAATATTATATGAGATTATGAACATGCAATAACCCTAAACAACATAACATGTTTAACTAGTTTTCTGAGATGCATCAGAGCACAAAAAAGCAGGAATATAGAGAAGTTAATGTATTTGTAGAGAAAAACTGTTGGAAATTGAGCATCAGTAAAAAATAGAACTGACCAATTTTATTAGGTTGTGAGAACAAACCAACAGCCTTGACTAGTTCAGCATGCATAAGCCAGGTCAACCTTTCAAGAATCCATTAGAATGAAAGATCCCCATTCAGCAGGGCTTAAAATTTTTTTAGTGCAGTTTGTGCATCAGTTTATACATGGATCTCCTTGGGTAGCAGCAAAGATAAGTAGTGGAAGTATAAGATGAGTGAAAAAAGAAAGAAGAGAAAAGGAAGAAGAAGCAAGGAAGGAAGTTATTTTTACTGCTCCAGCTGACTTTAACTGAAGAAGATAAAAGAGGAAGATATTTCTAATGCAAAAGTCCTGTTCCTTTTTATGATTATTTACAATTAACTTGGTCAGTAATGCATTATACCAATAGGTACCATGCAGCATACTGATCTGATGTTCTGATGCACACCCAATGATCACTATGGTCCTATTGACAGTTATTTAGAACCTTACTTATAGTACATATTTGCAACTAGTAATGAATTTTAACTTTATGCAAGATTGTGATCATCAGAATACTTATAGTACATATTTCCCATGATGAGACACAAAAGCATAAAAGTAAAGGTTGTATATAAAGAGCCTAGCTTACTCTAAATTATTATAAATCGTGATCACTTCCAGGGCAAATTATATATGATAAGAGCTAGGCCGCGTCTGATGCCTAGACAGTCAATAGACTAAACAACTATGGCAAAAGTTTAATGCAGTGGTTCAGCTTCATAGAGATAGCTGTCTTACAAAATAGAGGACAAAGATGTTCCCCGAAATTGATGGATGATAAGACAAAGCATACCTAGGTGTTTCCATCATCAACTACTAGCACCAATCTCGAGCACAAAAGAACAAGAAAACACATTAGCGCTTTTGAGAAATTAAAGTATAAGGAGGTTTGGCTAGATTTGTTCCTAATCATTTATTTTTTGGTAAAAAAACTGATGAAAGATGACCATTAAATGTGAAAGACATAATATTAAGACGTTACAACCACATACACGCCCCATACCGAATTACCAACTAGATCACCCGGGTCCCATACCAGGTTTATGAGTGTCTGTTTCAGTTAGAATATAGCATAGGATGATTAAGAATGCATCTATGTAATTAAATTTCAACCAAGGTGTATTTTCAAGATGAGTTGGAACTGTGTTGCTGAAAAATGAAAACATCAATATCAATATGTCCGAAATGTTTACCTTTAAAGTACGATTAATACCTACAGGAAAAGTAAGAAAGATGACAATGCTTATAAATGTAAATCGGTCTCCTTACTGGATCATATGCAAAGTTGCTGCAAAACAGCAGCACAATAACTGAAGCCACTAGTGTTAAAATTTATTGATCAATTTTTCAGCAGTAGATTATAGCACAGAAGCAAACCCTAACCTCCAACTGCGATCAATTTACCATTTCTCACAAAAAAAAAAACTCATCATCAATGACTCAATCATAATCCCTAGAATCAATTAGGAACTCACGAAGAACTAACGAAACGGCTATTTAAGCGCAGAAGACCACCCAATGAGCAAGAACGTAACACATCGTGGTACATAGACTGAGATTAGAGCGAATTATTCAATAGAATTAATTGTGGGACGATCTGTTTAAAAAAATTAATCTAGGAGGAGAAATAAAGGGAAACGGGAAAGAAAAAAGAGCTTACGATCTCGGCCGCCTCGAACACCTCCTCTCGAAGGATGATACATCGCTTCCTTCTCGAACACGATCCCTTCCTTCCGCTCGCTTTCTCCGGGAGGCGATTGCTGAGTCGATGAAGATCGACACCGATGAATGAAACGAGCGGTGTGATATGGGAATTGTGGATTTGGGGGAAATATTTCACCTAGACAACTGGGTGGGCGCCAAGAACAAAACGCAAGCCCGTACCCGATATCGGCTCCCGGCCCAACCCGCCTCGTATGCTTATATTCGGCCACAACAAAAAGCCCGAATCCGAAATATATTTCTAAACCCTAATCTGGACAGCGGTCGAACCAAGTCCATACTTTTAAACTGGGTTTCTCATTTAAATTGAAGATCGCTCGATCAACTCGCTGAGTAAACGAATCAGTCAATCAGAGATGGCGATGAAGTCCGCGCTCCGAGCGATTCCGCGCTTCTCGCGATCCGTGGCGGCGGCGGAGATCACCCCCATAAGGAACTCCCGTTTCTTTAGCGACGGGAAGGGTAGGGTTCTGAGTGAGGAGGAGAAGGCCGCCGAGAACATCTACATCCAGGTCTGCCTTCAAACCTGTTTTCTCTTCTGCTTTTCGATTCGTCCGGCGTGGTTTCTGATCGCTTATATGATTTGGATGTATTTGATCCGTGATTAGAAAATGGAGAGGGAGAGGATGGAGAAGCTGAAGAAGCAGCAGGAGAAAGAGAAGGCGGAGGCCGAGAAGGAGAAGACTGAGAAGGTACAGTAGTATTCGTTCCGACCTTGATCAAGGAGTATTGTGCTTAATATCTTTGTGTGATAGCCTTTTGCACTTTGTTTTGTTCTGATGTTTTGACTTTTTTTGGATACATACTTCTTTGATCTTTCTGAGTTCTCATCTTCGCTAGATTTGGGAAACACTACATTCCTTGGACAGAGTCATAACATGATTTACCATTGAACACATGGTTCCTAAGTACAATTAGTAATTGGTAATTAAGTATCTCTAATCGAGTGTGATGTTTGTCCAGATGAGAGCAGCTTTCTCATCTAATATCACCTATCTAAAGCAATAGTACAGAGGGTCTATGAGTACAAGATTGCCATGTGTTGGAAAAGTATTTGAGGATTAAGAAACTTCCTTTTAGTTTCTCTTTGAAAAAGGAAGAGGTACAAGTGCTTTAATTAAATGCTGTTATATATTAATATCTATCGATTTATTTATTTATTCAATATAGGTATTAGGCTGTGGTGTAAGTATTACTTCGTTCTCTTCTTTGATACTTGTCCTCTTTGTTTCTGGAAACCTTAAGGTCTGCTATACGACATTGTCTAATTTACCCACATCTTTTGGCCAACAGTCCAAACATACCAAAGGGGAATCCAAGCTTTCTTACTGCCCAGATGAAGAGTTTTATGCTCAAAATATTAGACGAGTGGTTTTAGGAGTTAAGGATGGCGCAGTTGAATCAGTTGTTCAGTCTCTTCAATCTGATGCATTTTGCTGTCAAATCCAGCTTACAGCTTCCCTTGTTGATAATATACTGCAAAACTTTGCAGATGATTGGAAATCTGCTTTGGGGTTTTTTGAGTGGGCTAGTTCACATATGGGATACAAACATACAGAATTTGCACATGATAGGATGGTGGACTTACTTGGAAAAATGAGGCAAATAGACCGGATGTGGGAATTGGTGGAGAAAATGAATCAAGAAGGCTTTCTTACACTCAAAACAATTGCAAAAGTCATGAGAAGACTTGCAGGAGCTAGGAGATGGAAAGATGTCATTGAGTTCTTTGATAATTTAGAATATATGGGCTGTGTTAAGAACACAGAAGTCATGAATCTTTTGCTTGATACCCTTTGTAAGGAGAAGAGAGTTGAAGTTGCTCGTGAAACATTTTTAGTACTCAAGAATCACATTGCCCCAAATGCTTATACTTTTAATATCTTTGTCCATGGGTGGTGCAGTATTCAAAGGATTGATGAGGCATTATGGACAATTCAGGAGATGAGAGGATTGGGATTTAGACCTACAGTCATTACATACTCAATTATTATTAAAGCTTATTGCAATCAACTAAATTTAGCCAAGGCTTATGAGATACTTGATAGAATGGTTGCTGAAGGTTGTATTCCTAATATAATAACCTATACTACTCTTATGAATTTGCATGCTAAGTCACGACAGCTTGATGAGGCTTTGAGTATAGTTGACAAAGTGAAATCTGCCGGTTGTAAACCCGACACTCTCTTCTACAACTCTCTTATTAATATTTTGGGGAGAACTGGTCAATTATCAGAAGCCCTTCATATCTATGAGGTAGAGATGAAAATGAATGGTGTACATCGTAATACCTCAACATATAATACAATGATTTCTATTTTGTGCTACCACAAGCAATGGCAGAATGCACTGAATGTATTGGAGGAAATGAAAAAATCATTGTGTATGCCCGACCTTCAAACGTACAGGCCATTGCTCAAGCTATTCTTTAGTGAAGAGGAATTGGATGTTCAGATCCATAGCTTGCTAAATGACATTGTTATTAAACGTCATCTCAGTTTTGATCTTGATACTTACACTACTTTGATCCATGGTCTATGTAGAGTAGGTAATATTGGATGTGCTACAACACTCTTTGATGAGATGATAGATCGAGAGATACAGCCTAGGCGTCGGACATGCAATATGCTCATGCAAGAAGTTGAACAAAGAAACATGTATCATTATGTTGAGAAGATTTGGAATTTTACGAAGCATTCTTAAAGCTCTCATTAATATATAATTGTATATTCATATGGGCAGAGAAAGGACTATTTTGGATATAAAAAAGCTGACTTTTAGATCTTTTTTTCTTATCATGCAATCCTATTCATTATCTCAAACAATCAAGGGTTTTTGTTCCATTGGTTAACTTTTAAGCTAAGATGCGCTATAGAACTTTTTTTTAACCTCTATAAAACTTGATATTATATAATAGTTTTAGAACAACGGCTTAGAACTATAATTAGTTAGTGATGATTTTCTGTTTTCGAAGTGAACAGAGCACCTCTATTCACAGATTTTTAGTTTTTAGTAGTTTATTAGTTAATAATGAATTAATTTACATACGAACTATGACAAGCTTAGGTAAGTCATGACTTTGTTGTTGCTTGTGCTAGTAATCAGCATTTCATTTATGTTACCTAGTCAACTATGAGGCTTTGGCCTTTATGGATTTTATAGTTTGAACAATTTATGCCTCGTTTGGTTTCAGCAAGTGGTTTGGGGAGTTCTGATTCCTAAGAAGTAGGATTTTTCCTTTTTGTTTGTCCAATAGCAAATGAGAAAAATGGACAAAGTTGCACTTCCCACAAATGGAGTAAGTGGCTTACCCATCTCCGTAGGTAGACTATATCTCCTGCATTTTTTTTTGGGTGTAAAAATACAATATTATCCACCCTACGTCTTTACCTCTGAGATTCACTCACACTGTGTGTAGTGATCCTTAACCTGTTGCTGCCGCACATAGCTCTCTCTCTCTCTCTCTCTCTCTGTGTGTGTGTGTGTGTGTGAATGAGGATTAGTTTGTAAATATCATATAATAAAAAATTATAATTAATTAATTTGTAAATACAAAATTATATTGCATTATAAAATTACATAATAGTTATAAATGAAGGGCATATTAGTCATTAGATATGCACTCATGGGAAGTACATAGTTGAACCAAACAAAATTTAGGAAGTTAATTTATGTGAAGTTGCAATTCTCTTGCTATCAACCAAATATGTTTTTTAGTACTTTGCAAGAAGTTAATGTGCAACTTCATGTATGAAGGTACTTCTCATCTCATGTGAACAGAATGAGTCCTTAAATAATAATTTTTCTTAAGTTTTAGCAAAATTTAGTTATGGAAAAAAATATTGTTATTTTTTCATAATGTAGTAATTTAGCTTCCCAATAAGAAAATCTTATGCCAATATGCCATCGTGAATGTTTGCATGAATTTGGGATTACGTTGCATAACATAAGAAATCCATAAAGGACACATTATGATTAAATAGCAAGCAAAATATTTCTCCCTGCAATTGTTTCTTTTCTTCCAGCGAGATTTAATTACAAGTGATTATAACTTCTATTAAACCATGTTTGATGCTTTTCTTTACAGAAAAACGACTAGAAGAGCTGATGTCATGCACCCTATTGTGTCTGATTCATGTATTGCGTTGAAGCTCTTTGTTGTTTGTAATGAGATTCTTGATGAATAAAAATAACTGTATGCTCTAAGGTGATGCCAATCTGGTATTCTCCTAGCTTTTGGTTGATAAGCCCGTTGCTTTTAATGCAGCATTTGTGAGAACTTATCTTTGTTGTTCATCTCCAAGGTAACTTAGTTCAGTGAATGAAGATCACAGAATGCCATGGATAGAATGGTTGTGCACTTCCACAATATCGAATTTATATTTTTTAATAATATTTTTTCTAATTTATGCACTAAATTCATTTCTTATTTATTTATTCTATGAAATAAACATGCCTGGGGTGTTTATACCTGTAACATCTGTTTTCCTCTTGCAAAATGTGTTAATAGAATGGTTTTCTCAATCAACGTTGAATGGTACGTTTGTTTTCTTTTCCCGTCTCAAATTTTATTCTGCTTCCTTTGACGATTTTATGCTAAACTCATTCGATACGTAATCAATATTTTCAAACTCGGATCAGGCTTATACAGGAGCCACATATAATTCAAAATTCAGAAAAAACATTAAAATGAAATTCGTACATAGTTAACTTAGTTGCGCAATAGAACACATTAAGGATTTTTCACGTAATTTTAAGATATAACATTGTTGTTCCATGTTGGTTTGCGAAAACGTATCATGGACAGAATAAGTACACCAAGTTCATTTTCTTATTATTTTAATTTGGAGTAACAATGATTTGTTACTTTAGTATAATGTTGAAAATAACAATAATAGTCTTGTTCATATTTTTAATATATGTAAAAAAATTTCAAGAATGTTCAATTTTTCAAAAAAGAATATATTTATATTTAAAGATAATATATTTGGATTAAAAGGAATATACTTTGATAAAACGAGTGTATATATATATAAAGAGAGTATATTTGAATCAAAAGAAAGTATATTTGATAGAAATTGAGTATATATCTATATTTAGAAAATGTATATTTGGACTCAAATATAATATAATTTAGTAGAAATTGGGTATATTTGGATTAAAAGAGAATATATTTAGATTCAAAGAGAATATATTTTGATAGAAATTGAGTATGTATTTATATTTAGGAAGAGTATATTTGGATTAAGATATAATATATTCAAATGAGATATATCTCTATTTATCGAGAGTATATTTGGGTCGAAAATTAATCTTTAGTCAAATAAAATATTATGATCATGTATACTTTCTATGCAGTCAGGTAAACTCACTATATTAGCACGTATACTCAGCATGGGAGACGGTGTGGCTGCGTTGTCGACGACGCTGGGGCTTCCATGTCGCAACATGTTAGTTAATTGATCTACTTGTGATATAATTGTAATAAAATATATTAATTAGATATATAATCGTTATGTTAATTAAAATGAATATTTTATTATAACAATATATAATATTATCTAGCGTGCTTTATACAATGAAATGAAAAAAAATAGTAGAAAAAATATTTTCGTCAAATTATCTTATCCTGTGTTATGATAATACAAAGCGAACGCAAAGTAATACTAAATTTGATATCCAGTACCGTGCGAAATAAACATGAGACTATTTATTATATTGTCTACGGTACTAACTAGTCTATTCTATACTAAATTGTTTGCGAAGCGAATAGACCCTATGTTGCTGTCTAGAACAATTACAGTTGTTAACTTTCAAGCAAGAAAAAATTATTATTAGAGATACAATATTTGCTACTATGTTGCTCTAATCCAAAAATCATGTCCAACACTATAAAGATACTCTCTTGCTCTAATCCGAAAGACATGTCCAACGCTATAAAAATGATAACGAGAAAACAAGGTCATTCAATTCTAACATCTAGATCTTTCTGATATTAGATAAGATACTCCACGACGTAAGTTAATGTAATTTTTTATTTTCTATTTGAGGTACTCTAGCACATTTTGGGAGATATCCTCAAGAAAAGAAACGAAACCCATCATGCTAGAAAAATCACTTCCATCGATGTGTTGCTCTTCAATGAGATATCTCTCGAATGCTGTGGCGTCATCCTGCCCTCCACGAATAATTGCAAGCTTTGGTGTTATACTCCTTTCCTGCTTCAGTTTGTTGATTGTTGTCCGGATAAAACCTAAAACATGGCATGTTACTATGTTAGACCTTCTAGTTTGCTAAAACTAAAAAATTGTAGTAACACATAAATGACAATAAGCAAGCTTCCTAAATCATAGGATAAAGGATAAATGACAGAGCCACACTACGACTTACAGTCATGTGGAGGGGGGAAGGGAATTGAGGCATCAGCTGTAGGAGAATAATATACGATCAAATTTGTGAAGGCATCCAATAGGAATATGGGGCTTCCGCTTGTGATGAGAGCTGCACGACTTAATGAGTGGCGTGGATATGCTTGTTTGTCTGGTGTAGTATAAGATGTGAGTAGTGGATATATTGCAAGGTGAAGGGAAGTGGGCTCCAGCGCACTGCACAGAAAGCAATTCCGATTTGAGGAAAACATTTATGAAGAAGCACAAGAGTATTGAGCTAGATAAAGTTAACTTTAACCTCTAGACATTAGAATGCAGCAGAACGAGCCAAAACTTACCATGAAGGCTAAAGGCGAGAATGAGAAAAAATTAAAAATTATCCTTCATAGGAATATTGAATCTTTTTGTGTGAAAATTCGCAATACCAATGACTTTATATAGTCTTCAGCATCATAGGATAACCACTTAAGATGACTGCTAAGCTATTCAATAGTCTTTCTTTATCATCAGAAATTTTTTGAAGGGAAATTCCCTAAATATTTTTGAAGAGAGAGAGAGAGATTAAAAAAAATATTATTTGTCCTACGTTAACATGTCACGTCATTATCTTAACGGGGCTGCTCATGTAAAATAGACGGCAAAAGACAAATGTGCTTGTACATGATTCGATTAGAAAAAATGAAAGAACCAGACTCAGATGAAAAAAAATCCCAAAGTACCATTTCCCTTTTTTTGAACAGGATCAAGAAGTCCATACCTAAAAAGGCATTGCAAGTATATTCGATAATCAGGGTGAATTCCTTCTTCATGTAAGCGAAGAAGAGGGTTCCTTAACAAGGCAAAAATAAGCCGAGGTATTGGCTGCAATTGTGGGCATTGTGAGAATGCAACATCAACATGGGAAGTTGTATGTCCAATGTTACTATGCTCAAGTCTATATGCATCGTTGTACTGAGCAGTAAGAATGACCAGCCAATCATGGAGCAACATCCTGCCTTCTCTGACCCCTTCCTTCAAGGAAGCCAAAATCACCTGAAAAAATGTGTATGCAATAACGAAATTACTTTAATACAGCATGCTGGTTTTGGATTAAAATAAATACAAAACAAATGCATAGACAGGATGGTGGATCATGCACTTGTGTTACAAAGATTACCTTGTGGGCAAGGATAGATAACATAGCTTCTGGATCAACACTGTCATAAAGCTCATTCATATTTGAAGCTGATCCGTATTGCACTGTCCTTATCCGTAATCTTCTCTTTACATAAAACTTCAAACTATATATACAAACACAAATTGTTAAGCTGTTTGAAGTTCTAAATAAACAGTAAGAAAGAAATATTAGCAACTGTCTGGGTACATCTAGAATGAAACACAGTTCATCCCACGGCTTAGAATACAAATCAGATCATTTATAGCCTGACAGTTCAAGTTACTAAAAGAGAATTAAGCATATATATTGCCAAAGCTGTGAAAACAATTTACAGTATAAATCCAGAATCACTCTAAAAGAGTTTATTTGGCCTGGATATGCTCTACATTTACCACTGTTCAATGAACTGTTCCTCAGCTCACAAGAGAAACTATTTTGAAGACAAAAGATTACAACTAAAAATAACAATGAAAGACAAAACTGGCAAAACTAATGCCAAAAGCTCTCAGCATTGTGCATTGCACTTTTTGAGGCAGTAGCTGATATTTATCAAATTAAACTCGGATAATGTCAATGATACCAAACTTTTTTTTTTCAATTTCTCCAATCAATTCCTTTCTTATTGCAATAATTGATACATTAGCTCTTCCTTTCCAAACAGAATCAATATAATAATATAACTCACAATGAATTATCTATTGACTGATCCAATACTAAAATCTGCTTCAAGCACAACCATAATTGGATTCCTATTGTAGCTGCCTCATAACTCATCTATATGCTAATTTATCCCTTTTAAATTTAAGAATATTACTAGTGCATTCAAGTTAGCTAGTCGTAAGCAGTGTTAGACTAGGAGAACTATGAGACTGAAAAAATATCAAAGACACCATGTATAATGAGTAAAAGTGATTTGTTTCCAATATAGAGTTATACAACCCAGGAAGTCTATGAAAATGCTTGTGCAGACACAAATCTTGAACCTTCTGTTATGGAACATCATCAATCCAGCACGTTAAGCACAACAATCTTCTTTAAACCATAACAAGCTATGCTCTGTGATCAAATCATGTCACTTGTGGTCATAGTTGTCGGGGGCGAAAAGCGCAGTGACGCGCAAAAGTCCCTTGGAGCTATAGCGCATAGAGCCGCGCAAAGCGAGCGCTTTATTGAAATAAAGCGCAAAATAAAAACATAGGTATATTTTTCATGTATACACAAAAAATACAAATAGATTCCAACTATCATAAAGAATAACAACTAAATATTCAAAAATGATGAAGACCAAATGTATAAAAAGAAACCATGTTGATAAGATAAGATAAGATAAGATAAGATAAACCAAGCAAAACATCGTAAATCAACCATATCGTAAATCAACCATAAGAGATAAGTTTAAAAGTTAGCAAAATAAAGTTTTAACATCTAGATTTCAAGCTCCAAAATTTCCCCAAGACCCCAACTTTATTCATCATTGTCGAGATTTTTATCCTCAAGTTAATCTCATCATCTACATCAAGACCATGAGAGCCATAGCCTTCTATCCTTCTCCTCTTCCTCCTCCAAAAAATCCTTTGTCCTTCTAAAGAAAAAGGTTGAAGCTGAAGAAACAAAATGTCTTCAGTGTACTTCGATATAGCGCGCTTTTTAGTGCGCTGCGCTATGCGCTATGCACTATGCAGATAGCGCACGCTACACTAAGGTCTACTATGTGCGCGCTACACTGAAGTCTACTGTGCATAGCGCAGCGAAGCGCATAGGGTGTGTTATGCGCTATAGCGCGTTATTTGCGCTATTGACAACTATGCTTGTGGTCATTTACCAATCATAAAAAAAATATCATTTGACTAACACCAAACCTTTGTTTGCCAATTGTGATGCATAACAATAAGACAATTAATAATTTAAGAAAGCCTAATCTGGGCGTCCAAAACAATAACACTATTTATACTCGATTGATAACTTGATAATTCAGCTATTAGAAGTTTTTGAACAACTGGAATAACGTTCGCTCCAAATATCTGAATGTTAGTAAATAAATGGGAAAATCATTTCTGGAAAACCACTTGATCATCACACTTTATGCAACATAAATGTAAGCCAGAAACTAAATTTTACATATCAACAGAAATACATATGTTCACCTTCTAGGACTTGATTCAGAGATGCCAATATCCTCCTGAGGAAGAATAATACTGTATTGAAATGCAATCTGTAGCACAGGAGGTTCCGTATGCCTGCAAAGAAGCAATTTTAATATCACCTACTCCACATAATAACTGCTTAAGATGCTCCGTTCTTATACCTTAGTTATTAGCACCGCTTCCATTCTACTTTATTGTAAAACGTTACCATTTTAACTTCCTCATTGTCAAAATCCTACAACCTATTATCATCTGTGACCCTCTAATGTTAATAGGTTCTAACCTTTGACAGTATGGTTATCGCCTTGGAACACAATATACCATAAAAATCATGTATTTCATGTCTTATATTCATTTTTCGCCTTCCTCAACCTAAGATTACTGAAGGTTCAACAGTTCAAGATGTCAGATAAATCATTTGCTGCCGAAGTTACACCTTGTACTAAGCTAAACTGCCCTAGTGCCACGAATAATGAATAAAGTAGCTCCTAATAACTAAAATGAGGATGTTTATCGCCAGAGGATGACTATAACAATGGGATGATAATGATTCTGCTCCTGATGCAAATAGTAAGTGCTCAACTGCTCATCATTCTTGATATAATGTTTGCACTTCCATCAAACACATGTATAGACTATATCATATTTCCTTGTTTCCATGCTTAACAATTATGTATTATGAACAAAAAGTGATAGATTGACCAAGAAGACCAATGGTAGCTGATCTTCAATTTTTGCAGAAAGATAGTGTTGTACCTGAAGAAACTGTTAGAATTAGCAAAGTCAAAGTCATACGCATATGTGGCAAAAGAATCGCAGCAGATGATATGTTGAACATTTTCATACTGGGGATCTGGGAAAAAATGGCCATACTGCCAGAAAGGAAAAGAATAAGAAAGAATGACATAAGAAACCAAAAGCTGAAAGCTAAGAGTAGGATTGCATACAGAGCAACCAAGTTTGAAGTCGGAAGATGTCCTCAATCTTAATATACAACCAAATGCATAAGGGCGACTCAACATCCGATACCTGTTTTAAGCATTCTAGTTAGCCAAAACGACCATCCTTTGACTAAAGAAAAATGATTATCAGTCAGCTAATCAATTATTTAAATTATTAGTCTAAACACATGCATATGTTGAGCTGCATATCTGGATATGAATATCTAAACTCACATGTCTTGTGGAAGTGTAGAATCATCCATGTTTGCATAAAGAAACAAAGAACCACCACTTTCAATACTCAGATACTTAAGAGAAGCCAAATCAGTGTATTCATCGGTAACAGCAAAAATGTCCACGCAAACACCTGCTTGAACAGCAACAGCAGCCTGTGATATGCAGTCAGCATTTGCATTTCAAAAAGCACAATACGATGAAGGATGGACATTTATCTAGAAAACATTACCAGATCCTTGTAGAATGGTGTCTGTTCAGGAAGCAAAGCACGATCTGCATCTTCCCTCTTACTAGCATATTGTTCCCCATAACGTCCTGTATCTAATTGCCCAGCTCCATAATCAGGAGGACCAGACAAGAACGCAAATACCCTAGCTGTCCTAGTTTAATAAGATTAACATAAGAAATATATATATACATATATATATAGAGAGAGAGTGTGTGTGAAATCATCTCTTAAAGAAAATTGTTTATACCCAGCGCAAAGGTACTCCCATATTCTGAACTAAGGTAATCAATAAGAGCAGTCATGGCTACCCCAAAACCACGACCACCTAGCAAAACTCCATCCAGTCCTTGCCCTGCAGCTGTTGTTCTCTCCCATGAAGTTGTAGGCTTTAGTGTCTCAAGAGCTGCAGCAATGTGATCCTTACAAGTTTCCACCTGTTTACAAACATAACCACCAAAACCAATCATTCAACTAAGATGACCTATGCTTCTGATAGCTAACTGTCAGCAAGTTTAAACTACTAACTGCAAACTAATAATTAGGAACATACTGGAGCTAAAAATGAAAACAATGGCATGACATCTTCAAGATCAACAGGTAATCTGCCTTCCAAATCAGGAGGGATAAAAACATTTTTAACAACTGCTATAGGACCTTGAACATCATATAATCCAATCTTGTGACTGAATGTAACCAGACCAAACAATGATCCTGGTACTAGAGCTGTAACATAAAGGAGTAAAAGAAAAGGGTAAACAAATCAAATAAATTGCAACAGATTTTTATAAAAATTCTCTAATTCCCATAAAGTCTTTACCTTCAAGAGCTGCTAGAAGGGCACTTTTGACAAGTTCTAGGAACTCTTCAGAAGCTGCAGTGATGTTCAATTGCATCAGCCGATAAAGAAATTCAGGAGGAGAATGGCTGAGTGGAATTATTCCCATGTACACAATGTAGTACCAGTAAATTCTTTTCCATCATAAACAAAGAAGTCCTAGAAATGCCCCAATAAATTTGGAAAAAGAAAACAACAGGATAGTGCACACAGACTCAAGGTCTAATTTAAGCAAAAGAAACTGCAGCAAATAACAAATGAAATGCACTGTAAAACCAATAAGCCACTTGTAACTATAGGAGCTTTATGTGTTCTGGATTTACTGCACATGAATATATAGTTTCACATGAATCACACTCCCATGACCATATCAAGAAAAATGTGCAATGAGTTTCTTGTTCATTGACAACAACAGCTAAATATGTCTGTGCAAACGACCTTAACCTTCAAGAAATCCTTTTACAATGAGCAAAATACAACATATATAATTCAAATAGAAATTGAATCTTATTGTACTTTACTTAGTAGAAATATAGTTCATATTTAATTGCGCCTACACATCAAACGCTTTCAAAATCTGAATTAAATAACAAAGCACACAGTAGAGCAAAAAGGCAAGAACAAATAGATTAGTGGATTCCCGATGTTGAAGAAGCCTAGAGCAAGGGGGCCACAATAAATTGCGCGAAAAAAAGATAGGCGAGGGCAGTTTCTAGATCTTACAAGACAAATCCACCGCCGCGACATAGACCGGCCGAGCCTGCATCTCCGCTTCACCAGATCCCTCCGCTGCTTACGAAATTTTCTCTATTACGTCGGGTTCCCTAGACTGCGAAGACCTCACGAATTCAAGAGACAAAATAGATCACCTGGGAGCTCGAGGTCGACGAAGGACGAGGACAACTCTGGGCAGTCCTGGGGGTTGGCGTAGCGGTCGAGGGCGGCGGAGTCGAGGCCGACGAAGGAGCCGCAGAGGGCGCAGGTCCAGCCCCATCGCTCGATCTCGCAGAGGGTGTTGAGGTAGGCCCAGCAGTTATCGCAGCGGGGGAGGAGGTGGCCGCCGGATCCGTAGATGGGGCCGACGCCGCGCTCGTCGACTGGGGCGAAGGGCGTGACGGTGGCACCCCAGGGGAGACCGGAGGACTCGAGGGCGTTGGCGTCCACCGGGAAGCGGGACACCGTCGCCCGCACCGCCATGGACGTTGATTACTTCACTTGTTTTGAAGCGGAAGACTTGAACTTTTCTGCGATCGCTAACAAATAGATCGATGCAATTTTTGTTAACTTGTCATGTTGACATTTACGGCAGTATTCTTAGCGTAATAATACATTGTATCGGGTAATACTCGCACTCGCAGTGCAGTTTCCTAGAAGGGAATTATTTGTTTCATTTTCCATTACAGCATGATAATATAACAGTGCTACTACTGTATATAAGGTCCTCACTGTACTTAATGCATCGTGAGATTTAAACATTTTTGCCTTCAAGGGATCTAACAATCCGTTTGGGTTGGGGTTAAAGGAGAGGAAGGGAGGGATAAAACAAATATCCTATTGTTTGATTTTAAGGTTTTAATAGAGGGGAAAGAGAACATGAGGAATTATTTACTTCTGCCAAAGAAAAAAAAAATCCTAATATTTGTTATATCCGGGTATTAAAAAAAAAAAAAAAGTTGACTGTGAAAGTGGAGAAGTGTCAGATGGTAGTGAGGGTGAGAATAAGATGGGTGAGGTGTTGTTGAGAGGTTTTAAGAGAGAGGAGCAGTGAGCGAGAGCGAGGAGGAAGGAGATGCTGCAGGTGGAGAAGTCGGCGCGTGTCGCCGGTGGAGCTCGTCGTCGCCGAAGTCGCGAGATCGAGGTAGGAGATCTCTCCCTTCTCCTTTACCTTTGTATTTGTTTTCCGAAGACGTCGACGAGGCGAGGATCAACCGAGCCCGAATGGTGGCGATCGGCCAAGCCGCGAGCGACCAGTCGCGGGCGGCCATGTCGCGCGCAGGCCGGCGACCACCATTCAGTGGGAGGTGGGTTGGGTTAGTCGCGGAGGTCGAGGAGAGGGTGCGGGTCGTGGAGTCGTCGGTCGGCGACGGGTAGTGTCAAGTGCCTTACCTGACAGTTCCGGATCGACCAGCCATCAACGCAGCATCGTTCGTCTCGCTGCACAGTTACCGTCTCAAGCGTGAGCTCGAGGAGGAGCGCGGAGCGAGAGCAGGAAGAGGAAGTCGTAGAGATAAGAGAGAGAGAGAGAGAGAAGACAGAGGAGGGAAAGGGGATCTGAGATTAATCAACTGACTTCCCTCTTTATTTCCCATTCTATTATATTTATAGCTCCTCATACACCCACTTATTACATCGCATAGTCTTCTAAGTATCGTGGCTTCCTGCGTCTACGTGTTCCTCCATCCGTCGTTGTCTTATTCTCGCCATTTAATCTCGCGCCACGTACACGCGTCAGCTCCTCCGTTGTCGCCCCGTCTTCATGGATGGGTGTCCTGTTACGTGCGTTCGTAACATTACTTCCCTCCCCAAACAAAACCTCGTCCACGAGGTTCTGCTCACCCTCAGCCTGCGTCCTTCTCATCGGAGCAGTTCCTCCCAGGCCCGGCTCCACACTGCCTGGTATAGTTTCTGCGTGACCCGTCCTCGGTCCAATCTCTGGTGCGACCTCCAGCAGCGGCAAGGGCGTTATTTGCAAACTGGGATTTCCCTTACAGAGTTTCAACACCGAGATGTGGAACACCGGGTGTAGCTTAGCGGCCGGCGGCAACTCCAATTTGTATGCTACCTTTCCGATCTTTTGAATGACTCTAAAAGGCCCAAAGAATCGAGCACCTAGTTTCTGTTGCCTTACCAGTCTTATCGAGAGCTGGCGATAAGGCTGTAGTTTTACAAACACCCAATCGCCAACTCCAAACTCCACATTCCTTCGTTTCTTGTCAGCCTGCGCCTTCATGCGCTGTTGCGCTCTTGACAGATTTGCTTTGAGTAATTTCAGTATCTTGTCCCGTTTCATCAATGCTCTATCTACTGTTGAATGGGTACTCGATCCTCCTGCATATTGGATCAAGTGTGGAGGTTCTCTTCCGTATAACGCCTGAAACGGCGTCATTCCTGCAGAAGACTGGTAGGAAGTGTTGTACCAGTATTCTGCCCATGCCAGGAAATCTTCCCAGCGAGCCGGTTCTTCATACACGAAGCTGCGGAGGTACATCTCCAGACACCGGTTAAGTGCCTCCGTCTGCCCGTCAGTCTGCGGGTGGTACGAAGAGCTGAAGCTGAGTTCCGTTCCCTGCAACCGAGACAGCTCACGCCAGAGCTCACTCACAAAATGGCTATCTCGATCACTGACTATTGATCGAGGTAGCCCGTGCAATTTTACCACCCCTTTGATGAAAACTTCAGCTACCTTCTCTGTCGAATAATGCCGAGGTAAGGAGATGAAGTGGCCGTATTTTGTAAGGCGATCAACCACCACCATGATATCTGTCTTTCCATTGGAGGTAGGCAGATTGGTGATGAAATCCATCGACACATCTTCAAATACTTCGTTGGGTATAGGTAATGGCTGAAGCAACCCAGCTGGGGACATCTGTTCCACCTTTAAACGTTGGCACACTTGGCAGTGGTTGACAAAGTCCCTGACATCTCGACGCATGGATTTCCAGTAGAAATTCGAAGCCAGTCGATGATGTGTCCTACTCACCCCAGCATGCCCTCCTATGGACGAGCTATGGAATTCTCTGACCAAGATAGACTTGAGTGTCCGGTCATTTGGTATCACAATTCGATTCCGAAGCAAAAGGATTCCATCTCTGACTTCATATTCTTCATCAGGCGAATCTTTAACCTGCTGTTGTAAAGCTTTCATCTCCTCATTTTCCCTGTTCAACCTTCTGATTTCTTCCAATATTCCAAAAATCGGCTGCGACACAGCTAGAGAAAAATTTGAAGGTGCTCTCGACAAATCGTCGGCGGCTCCATTTAACTTTCCCGAACGGTACTGAATGTCGAAGTTATACCCCATGAGCTTGACTAACCATTTTTGCTGCTCAGGCGTTTGTATGATCTGTGTCGTGAGCTCTCTCAGGGAGCATTGGTCGGTGATGATTATAAATTTCCTTCCCAACAGATATTGCCGCCATTTTTTTACGGCTTGGCTGATCGCAAACATTTCCCTCTGATATGTGGGTGCCGCTTGCATGCGAAGGGACAACTTCTGACTGAAGTAGGATATGGGTTTCTTATCCTGGCTGAGGACTGCTCCAATCCCATATCCTGAAGCATCAGTCTCCACAGTGAATGTTTTGTTAAAGTCCGGCAATGTTAGCACTGGGGCATTGCTTAACACGTCTTTGAGTTGCTCCAGAGCATTCGTTGTGGTGTCAGTCCAAGCAAAGGCTCCTTTTCGCAATAAGTCAGTGAGGGGAGCTGCCAATTGAGCAAATTTTTTGATGAAGCGTCTA
Organism: Canna indica; assembly: GCA_034359265.1. Classification (NCBI taxonomy): domain Eukaryota; kingdom Viridiplantae; phylum Streptophyta; class Magnoliopsida; order Zingiberales; family Cannaceae; genus Canna; species Canna indica. Next base: position 4,653,019 of record CP136893.1, on the reverse strand, counting down.
TAATAGCCTGCGAGACCCAAGAATCCTCTCAACTCCTTCAGGTTTCGAGGTGGAGGCCATGCTTTGATGGCTGCTATCTTCCTGGGATCAACATGCAAGCTTCCTGCTGAGATGATGTGGCCCAGGTACTCGATCAAACTACTCTCGAAGGAGCATTTAGATCGTTTGGCCACCAGCTGTTGATCCTTAAGGACTTGCAGTACCCTCCGAAGGTGTTCCTTGTGGTCTTCCATGGTCCTGCTATATATCAGGATATCATCAAAAAAAACCAGTAAGAACTTACGTAAGTAAGGTTTGAAAATGCTATTCATCGTTGCTTGGAAGGTGGAGGGCGCATTGGTGAGGCCGAAAGGCATCACCAAAAATTCGTAGTGCCCCTCGTGCGTCCGGAAGGCAGTTTTGTGGATGTCATCTTTATTGACCCGGATCTGGTGATATCCTGCAAGTAGGTCGAGTTTTGAGAAGATCGCAGCTCCACCCAATTCATCGAACAGTTCATCGGCGGTAGGTATAGGGAACCGGTCCTTAATGGTGGCTGCGTTAAGGGCGCGATAGTCCACGCAAAATCGCCACGTCCCATCTTTTTTTTTAACCAGCAGAACAGGCGATGAAAATGAACTGTTACTTGCGCGAATTAATCCTCCTCCGTAGCGATTGACAGTTAACCTGCTCAGGCTGTCGACTGCTCAATCCTTTCCATGAGTGTTCCTGGCCTCCCAGCTTGAATTTGAACACGTGGTTGGCAAAGTCCATTACCACAGGTCCAAGAGTGGCCATCCAGGCCACTCCTAACACCACCTCGGATCCCTTAATCGGCAAGATGTAGAAATCAGTAGTTACGGAGCTTCCCTGTATGCTAATGTCCATGTTGCGAATAACTCCTTCATTCTGAATTCTGTCACCGTTGCCAACCATCACTCCAAAGGCGGGCGTGGACTCAATCAGCATGCCCAGGTGTTTAGCTACTCGAGTCTGAATAAAATTGTGTGTACTTCCCCCATCGAGTAGCACTTGCACAATCCTTCCCCGAATGGATCCCTGGAATCGCAGAGTCATCGGAGAAAAGCACCCCGACATAGCATTGTATGATATCAATGTAGACTCAGTCACCTCTGCATCAGGAATCTCCGGTGGCAGCTCACTTTCCCCTTCTTCACCACTCGCCGCTGTCTCGTCATCTAACATAAACAGCTGAGGCGATCGGCACTTATGCCCCCAAGTATATTTTTCATCGCAGTAGAAGCACAGTCCCTGCTCCTTCCGTTTTTGTGCTTCGGCGGATGTTATTCTTCTCGGACTAGCCTTCAAGGCCGCAGTGACGGCGTTATTTGCGGGCCGCTGTGTTGGCGCAGCCGCCCATGATGCTCGGTTATTAGTGGACACTGCTGTTGCTGAGCTGATTCCTCGGGTGGGTGTCGGCAGCAATGGCGGTCCTTTGTTCATTATGTATGGTAAAGAATTACGCCTACTCGCATTGATTTTAGCCTCATATCTTTTGGCCAATGTCACCGCATCATGCATAGTTGTAGGTAGCTGCGTCAGCACTTCTGTCTTTACATCCGCTCGCAGACCGGATACAAAGCAATTAATCAGGAAGGATTCTGGCAATTGGCTCGTGCGCAGAGCCAGATCCTCAAAGCGGCCTTCGTATTCTTCCACAGTGGAGGTCTGCATCAGCTTGGTTATTGACCTTCTGGGGGTTCTAGATCGGTCGGCTCGAAACGGCGTCGGATCGCCTCCACGAGATGATTCCATCCCGATAACTGTTTCCGACGTTGCATCCATCTGAACCATTTCTTCGCCAAGCCTTCCATGCGGAACGAAGCCATTGTTACTCGATGCTGATCCTCCGTCGAGTAAAACTCGAAAAAATCTTCGGCGGATGCTATCCAGTCTTCTGCATCCGAGCCGTTAAAAATGGGTAACTCAACTTGTGGTGGTTTCGGTGGAAAGGGGAACTCATCCTCATCTACCGTCTCCCCACGGGGTGACGATTTCCATCGCATCGGAACGAAGTTTGCAGGACCGCCTGATCCAGTGGCCTCGCACTTGATCTTGGTCATCTGAACCATCTGGTTATTCAAGATGGTGATCTGCGAGGACACAGTCTGCAGCAGCTTTTGTTGGGCATCCATCGTCTGCTGTTGGTTTTCTAAGCTGGTCTGCATCGCCCCCAGTATCTGTTCATGTCTCAGATTGGCATCTTGCAAGATCTTGACCGACTCGGCGATGGTTTGAGATCGCGTTTCCATATTACTCTCGACAATCGATCGATCCTCGACACGAGAAAAATACAATGGCAATGCTCTCAATGAAAGCACCAATGTCAAGTGCCTTACCTGACAGTTCCGGATCGACCAGCCATCAACGCAACATCGTTCGTCTCGCTGCACAGTTACCGTCTCAAGCGTGAGCTCGAGGAGGAGCGCGGAGCGAGAGCAGGAAGAGGAAGTCGTAGAGATAAGAGAGAGAGAGAGAGAGAGAGAGAAGACAGAGGAGGGAAAGGGGATCTGAGATTAATCAACTGACTTCCCTCTTTATTTCCCATTCTATTATATTTATAGCTCCTCATACACCCACTTATTACATCGCATAGTCTTCTAAGTATCGTGGCTTCCTGCGTCTACGTGTTCCTCCATCCGTCGTTGTCTTATTCTCGCCATTTAATCTCGCGCCACGTACACGCGTCAGCTCCTCCATTGTCGCCCCGTCTTCATGGATGGGTGTCCTGTTACGTGCGTTCGTAACAGGTAGGCGGCTAGCCGAGAGGAGGAGATGGGTTTGCGGGTGATCGGAGGAGAAGAGGGAGATTGGGAGAAGAAGAAGGAGGAGGAGGAGGAGGAGGAGGAGAGAGAGAGAGAGAGAGAGAGAGAGAGAGAGAGAGAGAGAGAGAGAGAGAGAGAGAGAGAGAGAGAGAGGTGGTGGTTGTCCCGCCGGCGCCGGGAGCCGCGGAGCAGGGAGGTGCCGTCGGGCGCAGGGGCGGGGGGGGGGGGGGGTGAGGGGAGAGGGAGACGAGTGGGTGGGATAAATAGTGTTTTAGAGAATAGAGCTGTATTATATGAAATTAGGTTGATTTATGAATTATTGGTGTATTTTTATAGTTGATCGTATAGTCGTCGGATTGAGTTGAGCTGAATACCAAAGTTGTGGATTTTCGTGTGCTGAACGCGATGGTGGTGTCGGATTTCAGATTGGAGATCATTTGATATGATTTTGATATATTTCAGTATTGATGTTGTTTAGTAAGTTAGTGATATAATTGTATTTGAAATTAATTTAGTTGGTGGGTCCCGAGTTGTCTGTTGAAGTTGAGGTGAATAGCAATCTTGATCGTTTTCGCGTGTTGAACGTGATGGTGGGGTTAGTTTTCCGAGAAAGCATTGTTAGGTTATTCTTTCAGTTGGTTAGTGGTTGAGGTTGTCGATGTGTTTAAATAATAGTAAATTATTAGTCTGTGAATTTAGTTGATTGATCGGTGTGAAACAATTGTGGTTTGGAGAGTTGGTTGATCATGGGTGTTTGGAGAGTGTGCTGAGGGTGGGTTGAGCCTGCAAGTCTGTTGTTGATTTGTCGTCAAAGATAAATTACGGAAATACCTTTGCTTCCATTGTTTGCTTTGCTTCCTGAAATTTATTGAACTCCTGTTGCACATTATTGTTGGACATGCCATGTAGAGAAATTGCATGTGTTGCATTTTATTGTTGCTTATTGGTGTTGTTTATTTGTTGAACATGTTATTATCCTGTTGATCATGTCATAATCACTTGGAGTTGTTGCTATGTTGTTAATCATGGTGATATACCTTGTTGCACTCTTGGAGTCGAGTTGCATGGTTGCTGTCGATCTGGAGGCTACGGCCTCGGAGAGGACTTCGGTCCATGACCATTTTATTGTGGTACCCTCCAGACATGGGTGATGGTATGGATATTGACTAGTCACTTTGGGCACCTTCGGGTGTGCGGATGTCGGATACGATGCCCGTCGGGCTACCTGCTTGGTGGGGGTAGTCACGTCGTCGTTGGAGCGGACGGTTGATGTCACTCTACGGGTGGTAGACTGCATCTTAGGCCATGTTGTTATTCATTGTCGAGTTGACACTTGATACTTGTTGATCATATTGTGATTCTCCTACTCAGCATTCGCTGATCTCCGTTGTTTTTGCTTCAGACTTGCAGGGGTGAGCAGTCGATTTATAGATCAAGGTGTAGATAATTTTTAGACAACTAGTAGTCAATCGTAGATGTAGAACTCTGATGGCGACTGCTTTTGTATTTTGATTTGTTTTGTCGTCTTATAGCTCGGCTTTGATATTGTTATTTTGGAGCTATAATTTATAGATCAATTTTATATTTGGTTAAATATTGTATTTGATCGGACTTATGAATTGTGGTTATTGGTTTTTATGTTGTTGTTTTCTTTTATGTTGATTTGTGGCTTTTCATTCCGCTGCGCGGTGTTCGAGTCGCCGTCGCTTCCCGGGCCCGAGGCGCAACAATATTTGTAAGAATAGAAATATATAAAAAAAACACATATATATAACTTATATAATAATTAGTACAAGGCATGCTTTTGACATTTTATGATTAGGATTACTCTTTTACGATCAATTTCAATTTTTATCTTGCAGCATCACATAACACAAAAATAAAAATGATATAATTATCTATTAAACAATGTTAATATTTTTCTTCTCTTCCATTCATTTCTCCTTATTAAACTATATCCAAACAAGATTAATTTTTAGCTTTCTTTCCCTCCCCTCCCCTCATCTTCCTTCTTTTCCGCTCAAAAGAAAATCCATTTACAGAAATACCTTTCAAACATTGAAACTACCAAAATGTAAACATTTAACATCATATCAATTATATTCCTAAAGTAAAATTGCAAAAGAACTCATTCCTAGAAGCAAACTGAAACGAAAATTTGAACAATGTAGTGACGCATCAGTAGTTAGAAGACTGGTATTGTTTTAGGAAAGATACACAGCAATACTGAAGACAAGTTGTAATCTGACATACAGTAATTGTATGCAGCAGGGAACCCCTTTACCCTTTGAAATATCTAATGTAAATCACTAATATGATAATAGTGAAGCATTCATCAAAACATCGATCCTCGAAGATTAACCTTCCCTGCCCACACAACCATCTATTCCATCCCATCCTGGATCTCTTCTGCTTTCCGCTTCTTAGCTGTTTCTTTTCCCTTTGCTCCAGACTTCTTCACTGCATTCTTTCTCCTGAACTCTGTGAGAATGAAAGCATTGGTGAAAAGCAAAATAAAACTGAATCCTTGTGTACTCTTTTGCAATTATCAAAGAACAAGTAATTAACAAGGTACATTCAGAAAGTCCAGAAAAGTCCATTTGCAAAATCTCTCACATTAGCTAGAAGTGCATAACTAGAACTTTATGAGTGCATGGACATCTGTTGTTGAAATCCTTTGGTTGCTGCTATATCTTTAACAGTTTAACTTTCTACAGGAACAATAATATGGAATGGCATATATGGTCCTAAATAACAAAGTTATTACTACAAAGTAACTACTCTTATAAAATGTGAGTGAGGCAAATGGGTCATTCACTACTTCTACTTATTGTCATCCGCTCTAAAAGATACTAGATTGATGGAATCTCAAGAAATGTATATATATATATATATATATATCTCAAGGGCCAATCTTTTGGCACACATAGCTCATAGTTTTATTCACTAGTAGATATCTGTCTGCACAACTAACTAGCAAAGAATCTTAAGGATCCACCCACTCTTCATTCTCACAGAATATATTTCTCAAGAACAAGAGTGTAAGAATGTTTAATGCACACCTGATAGATAATTCAGTTCCAAAACATAAATGTTCTACACTTTTGAATTGCAAATGAGAAATTTTACAGAGAAAAAAAATGAAATATCCATCTGCCATAGTCCAGAATATTTGTAACTATTAGAATAATTAATAAACATGTTATATCTATAAACTCATTAGATCAGAGAGCTTTGCATATATTATATTCAAAATGCCATACACATGAATGCTATATCTATATACTCATTAGATCAGAGAGCTTTGCATATATTATATTCAAAATGCCATACACATGAATCTGTATTGCAAATAAGAATATGATGACCAATTTTATGAATAAATCCATGTTTGCATTGTCGTAATGAATAATGAATAAGAGTATAGTTTAGACTTTAGAGGACCAAAGCAAAATACCAACCCTCCAAAGAAGCTTTTAGAGGCTCAACAAATTCAGGAAAGTCAATCTCCTCGATTGCCTTCAGAACATCATCAGCATTCATCGTTTGTCTTTTTGATTCCTTGCAGATATCATTTGCCCTGCACGTAGTCAGCATTCTGATGTCAGTCAATATGGGGCAACAACCAAGTCTGTTTATGTCTTAACTTTACAAATCATCCATACTGGGCGATGTACTCTAGGTGTATCGGCTATGATTAAATTAAGGTTCAATAGTGCGGATCTTTATTAGTCCAGGAAGGGGAGAAAAACAAAAAAGGTAGAAGCTCAGCAACAAGAAATAATTGAGATTGCATTGTCCATAGCTTCAAATCTTTAATCTAAGTTTACTGAGAAATAGAAGTGCATCCGTTACTAAATTGAACATAAAAAACATCGTCCAAATCACCCAAAAGATCGACATCAAATTACTCAATTAGCAGAAACCCTAGAGGATCCCACGGCACACGAAACCCAAATAAAATCGAAAAATGGGGGCATACGTAGCGGAGAGGTAGTGTATGAAGATGCGAGTGCTCTCGGAAAAAGCAAGCAGCGCATCCTTTTGTACCGAAACCTCATCCTCCCCTCCTCCGGCGGCCATCTTCGAAAGCTTATCCTTCACTACACGGCGCACGATTGCTTTGGGGAGTTCCTCTACTTCCACCGCCGGTGTATTCTTCGACGTCGCTGCTGCCGCCGTCGGAGCATCCCCATTCCTCTCAGCTTCTCCGTCCGCCATCTCTCTCTCTCTCTCTACTGTCGTCTCCCGCCCTCGTCTACTAAAGTATTATTAGATTTATACTATATTGCCCCTGAGTTTTGCGATACATCCCTCCCGTAAGTTTTTAAGCCAAAAAGACACGTCCCAATTTGGAAGTCGAGCGATCGGGGAATAGGAGAAAGTGAGAAACGAAGTGTCATTGATAAGCCAAAATAAAGTAGAACGGTAAAAGAGCACGATGCCAAAAAGGTATAATTAGGGATGATGGATGATGAACGTAGGGCCGTAAATAAATCAATATACTTCTTAACTGCTCGTTTAGTCGTTTAGGATCCGTTTATGTATATTTATTTACTAAATAAATAAATATGAATTAAATTTTTAGGCTCGTTTAATAAATGAGCCGATTTCAAACACAAACAAGCTCGACTCATTTATGTTCACGAACATGCTCGTTTAGAACATGCTCGTTTAAATACCCATTTATTGTTCGTGAATAGGTTCGTTTAAATACTCATTTAAATAGTCATATTTTATACATTAAATACTCAGTATTCGTTTACGATTCGTTTATTCGTTTATTTATTCGGTTGGGTACTCGTTTATGTGTTCGTTTAAGGCTCGTTTACCTGTTCGTTTAGTGGCTCGTTTATATGTTCGTTTAGGTACTCGTTTATGTGTTCGTTTAATTTTAACGAGCCGAGTCCGAGTCAAGTTCGAATAACCTTAAAATCAAACAAATCGAGTTCGAACATAAGTTAAATACTCGAATCGAGTTCAAGCCGAGTTCGAACATGGCTTGAAATAAACGAGCCGAGTTCGAACAAGCCAATACTCGACTCGGCTCATCTACGGCCCTAATTGAACATAATGAACAAGGGTGGAGTCGAAAATCAAAATAAGGATGAACAGACTAGGTGGAGAGCCGAAGAGAGGATGAACAAGAAGACGGATTGGGATGGAGGTGGAGATAGAAAGAAGCGGCTCACAAAAATTAAAATAGGAATTTTAAGATAGAGAAGCAATCGAAAGGGTGAACAGTAAGAAGAATTATTCCCTCACCAAAGAGTGCATCCACCCTTAGATGCAGATATCACGTTATTCGTGTTCGTACCAAATTTCACATTAGCATTCATATTCGCATCACATTCAAATATTAATAGTCACATCATATTTTAATAAAAAAATTAATGGGATAAAATAATAATTATAAAAATTATAATATATAGTGTAAAATATCATATAAAATAAAATATAAATTATAATATATGATAAAATGATAATTATATATGCGGATAAAGCGAGTGCTGATATGAATTGAATACGGTGCAAATTGACTTTCATATTAGCTTTGCATGGATAATTCTTTTTACATCAATATTCACTTTCATATCTATTTTTTTCAAAAAAAACAAACAATTCATACAACACAAATATATCTAATGGACGACGATATAATTGTCATCCGAAGGTATAAAACCAAATGAAATTATGAAGAATGCCCGGTAAACATAATTTACATTCATTTTATTTGATCGCTATTCACTCATTGGGTATGTTCAAGTTCAAATAGACAATCACTTTCTCATCATGATGGATCTGACCGAGGCATCATCTTCAATGACAGGAAGGACGGTAGATCGGCAATTAGATAGGAGTAATCAAATTTTCATCGCTTGAAATTATTAATATTTTGAGATCCTTAACTCATTAAATCGATAGATACATTTTAATTTCGTTGAGAAGGGGAAGGGGAAAATATCTTGGTCATTCCTTATTATACAACACATATACCACGAATACATATCGGTTTTTCTTCAATACTAATGCAATGATAACAGCCCATTGTTTCTCTTAGAAGTGAAAAGTATAAATGTTTACAAAGGCTCTAATACATATATCATATATGTGAAGGAGATAGAATAGCATAAGTGGCCATAATCATCATCAATATAAAATTGAAACCATGACTGAGACACCAGGTAGAGCTAAGAACTGTCGGATTGTCAACTAGCATAGGTAGCTCTAAGGTAATCTACAATTTCTGCACTTTCAAACATCTTCACTCCGGTATTAGGATCTTCCAGATAAGGCACCTGTCAAAGAAATTAATAATGGATATGAGCTATGAATACTATCAGACCGAAAAATCAAGATATTTGGAGAAGACACAGGAAAACCTGAAAATGTCCAACTTTCTCATACAACTCCTGCCTCTTTGGACTGCCACGAGCACAACTGTAAAAATCAAAACCCACACTTCAGAATCAACATAATAGAGTACAACACAAGGAATTTGGTCATTCTGGATGCCTCACATCGAACCATTGCCTATGGTCTGTTTAGCACACTCTGGCTACCTTTTATTCCCTCCTTACAAGAAAGCTATCTCTCGATAGTTACAATTAAAATGAAATAAGACAGCATTGAAGTGCTGAATAAAGAATAAGCAATCGACAAATTCAATAGATTAATAGAAGAATTAAAACAGAGGACTCCAACTTGATGGAAAAAATCAATTTAAATTTACTTCACCAACAACGATAAAACGAAACAAGCACTACAGTGCTGAATCAAGATAAGCAATCTTTGAGTTTGAAGGTCCATACAAGAATCTTAATCAAACAACTATCCTTGTAACATGCCAAGCAATCCACAAATTTGGTAGAATTTAGACCTTGAGAGATTAGTCATAGTGATACATGAGAGGAAACTCTAGATCTCGTTTGGAGAAGCCTTCTTTTAACATACATCAAACAACAAAATGATGAAAATAGAAAACATCAACACAATAAAAGTAAAACTTATGGTAAAAAGAAGGGAAATTTTGAACCTGTGCAGTAGATGTGGTAGCTCCAACTCAACTAGAACCTCGCGAACTATTTTACAGAAGGGGGAAGGCTGCAGATTAAAAATATAAGTTGAGAAAGCAACATGTGCAATACACAAGTTAGTGGACTGAAGATTTGACAGGGTGATATTGCTATACTCAAGTGCAAACCTCATATGCCCACAATTCCAGCGGCATGGATGGGAGTTTCGCAGGAGAATAAGAAGAACCCTGTTAAAAAAATAGGCAGAAATGTTAAAGGCAGGTGACTTGAAAAGCTAAGACCATTTAAAAGCAATTAAACACGCAAGATCAATTCTTTTCAAGATAGTTCATGATGTCCTAAATCAGAAATTAAGAAAGGTTTAACATGAAATTCAGGTAAAATTTACCTTTCCCATGCGACCAATCATTGCAAACCCTTCAGTTAGAGTCTGATAAAAAAAACAAGCAGTAATAAGTAATACTAAGAAACAACCTTACAATTACCTTTAAGAAGATGACAACCAAGTGAAATATATATAACAAAGTGAAAATAAATCATTTAACTGGAAAGCTTACAGTTAATAAACCCAGTGACAACATCATTGGAATGGTCCCATCACCTAGAAAGGGAATAGCAACACAGGAAAAGATGCGATAAGTTAACAAGTTCCTAAATTAAAAAGGAAATGTTTTTTTCACAATTTACAATGGAAGAATCCAACCAGATCAACATGTAGAAGTTTATGACCGAGATTAGATTATTACTACTAGAACAAATATGTTTCAACCAGCAGGGTAACATAAGGCTTATCTATTAAAATAGCAACGCTATAACTACCAACAGCAACAGAGCTTTCTTATGTGCATACTAACAAATAGAATATTGGAATAAACAAAATTTTATATTCATGAAAACATAGAACTTCATATAATTAAATAATCTGTACCATATTTATCGACCAGATATTTTATTATGTCATCCGATTCATACATAGCGACGCCTGTGTTCGAATCCACCTGCAATACAATTCTCGATCAGTGAAGGTAACATCTTAAACATCTAAATGGTACAATACATAATTACCAAGTAATGTCTCAATATTCTTGATCGAGAAGGAAAGAAGATTAAAGTAACATGATCAGACCATATAAGGGAATTGCTTCTTGCCACCCATCTGTAGAACTTTGGGACGGAAGTTTGGACCATTTCTTGGACAAGGATAGTACAGAACATCAAGATCCAGTATGCTGACAATTTCCCTTACCTACAGTTATCTAGATTTAAAATGACATCAGGGCAAAGAAAAGAGGAATGGCAAAAACTGAACCAGAAAATAAAATAATAAGTCCACATAGTGTGATCTACAGAGGCGAAGCATTCAAACAACTGTTTTTATGATGTCAAATGAGAAGTACTTAAGCTTCACATTTGGAGGTGTTGAAGCCTCCAGCTATGAGAACGCTTCTCACCAACTCTTCTAATTCCCGATGTAGGAAAATGGTATTACCTTGCGGCAAAACGGACAACTGAAGTGTGTTTATGGTCCATCAGTCCAACCATGAAGAAAACAAGTACACTGAATTAGTCTTAGGCTACTAGAAATTTGTCTGCATTAAGGTAGGAAAAGTAGGAAAAGCGTGATGCTATAAGTACCCCTCAAACTCATAAATCTCGATAGGCTTCTCTGGACGGGGACCTAATTTTGATGTCTCTTTCAACTTGAGACCTGTTAACATCCAGTGATTCAGCAAAAGATTAAGTCTTATGAACTCATTATTGGGGAATAAGAAGTCACCCTTAACTTTAAATCATAGTCCAATAATCTGAGGTATTTTATAATTTGTAACATTGTTTGTAGTACTTCATGTAACACACTCCTTAATTACCTGCAATACCCATAGCATACTGGTCTGAGGGGATAGAGTCCTGGGAAACGAAGGATACAGAATATCTGAAATAATGCATTAAAAATAAAATTATCAAATTAGCACAAGAATATGCATACATAATAAGATTCTTTCAGACAGATTCCATATATTTCCTAATTCAACGAATTTAAATAGCACAGATCTCTTGAAATGAGAGCAAAAGTTTATCCTTTTCTTTAAAAAATAATTCGTTCTATACGGGAAATTTGCATCAAGTCAATTGAGTTTATATGGGAAATTCCAGCAATAATTTACAACAACAGCACCCACTAGCAGCTTTTTGAGCAACTCAGCCATCATGATCATCCGAATAGATAAAAGCCCTTTAAGAAGTTTGAATATCTTACATTCTTACTAACCACAAGAAAAAATAAGATAATCAAAGCTAATCTTAGTAACCTAACCAGTGCGATTCCAACAAAACTTTCAAGATCGATCTACCAAAAAGAATAACGAAAGCAAATTAAGAGACAATGTGACAAGGATGCCAAACCCTTGAACAAAAACGCCGGTAGCGAGGCGAAAAGGCAAGGCAAGAGACGCCCCGAGGATGTCGAGAAACTTGTCGGGCCGGACAGAAAACCGCTTAGGCTCCGGCTGTTTGAACCCAGGCGGAGGCGAAATCTTGGGGGACGGAGGCGGCTCAGCCTGAACCTCCACGGAGCTCGTGGGGGAGGGGGTTTCTCGGAGCTCCGCGGAAACCCTGATTCGCCGCCGGATGGATTCGCCCCGGGGCAGCGAAGGAGTCCGGACGCCAGGTGGCGCAGCGGAGCGGAGAATTCCGGCCATGGATTCCCTCCCGGCGAGGTAGGGAGCGAGCGGTTTGCAGATGCGAGGATGCGATTAGGAGCGAGAGGTTCACAGAGAACACGACGGCGTTGCGTCTTGCCTTGCCGCGCGAGGCAAAAAGGCAACACAGAAATAGACCTCGTCACTCGTCAGAATCAACGGATCGACCGGACCCGAGCTTGACACGAGCCACGAGGCAACAAATTCAGATAGGGCAGTAAATTGGTTGGGCATAAATTCATTGGCTTCATCCATCCAATCATTTCAACCGCTCCAAATAATAAATTAAAGATATTGAAAACTTCCTAAAATAAATAAATAAATAAATATTATAATTTTTACATAAAAATAATAGCTTCATAACATACTTATTCTAGAACATACCTATAAAAATATATGCACAAAATATATTATAATATGTACGCATAGACTCAAAAATATGAACATAAAACATTATAATTAAGAGTTAAACCTATAATTCATTCACAACATATTCGAATGTCTTATCACTAAGTTACTATTTTATCAAAAAAAATAATATTGCAATTTGATAGATGATTGCAAAGAGGATTTAGAACAAATTAAATTTTTGTAGTGGGAAATTTGTGAACTATAGGCTAATTGCAAATAAATGTTAGCTGAATTTAAAATCTATGAATTTAAATTGGAATATTGATGAACCGTCTGCCCCCATAGTTCAATATATGTACAAAAATCACCAAATTTAATATATATTTAATACCTTATATTCGATTTGATTGGCTTAGATTTTCTGCATGTTTACTAATTACTATGATTATAGAAATCTTTAATTCCTGGTTTGTTTTTTGAAAAAAATTTTTATGATTATAGAATACACAGTATTTATATGCTTATAACTTTAAATATGAAGGGGGAAACCTTTTAGCTAATTCTGATTGTAATATTGTATATGGAGTTGTCCTCTGATTGGCTTCTGGCTTGTATACATATTGAATTATTGATGGCTCCTTATATCCTAATTCCGTGCAGCTGCTATTGCTTTTTTGCGCATGAATGATAATAGTAATATTGTATATGTTTAATATATACTTGGCAATATACACATATAGTGTGTATATATATATTTAACAAATGTGAAATATACAAATAATTTTAACTAATTTTAAATATATTATGTTATAATAATTTCATGGTTATTTACAAATCTAATTAAAATTATTTAATTAAATAAATAATCGTGTTGTCATATTTTTTAAAAAAATTGACAACACAAATTTATAATTTTTATAATATTATTATGAATCATAATAATTTATAATTTTATTAGAAATATAAATGAAATAATATAATATTATTATAATAAAATATAATATGTATATATACATTATAAATTATTATAAAACATATAATATTATCAATGAGTATATTTTTTTAATCATTTCATCATTCTTTCGTCTATTTCATATGTTAACCAAACATGCAAGAAATTAATTAGCCTTGATTTATTCCGATGTCAATTAAACAAGAGAATAACTATTCTATCGGTAAAAGGTAAAAATAAAATTGAATTGTGATTCATTTGTAATTACCTATCATGAAATTTGAAATTATATAAAAAAATAATTAAACTTTACGCTACTAACAAAAATACGTACATTAATTCATTATTATCTATTTAATAATTTTTTTAAAAAAATGATATGCTACAGTATTTCATTTGTTCAAATATTAAAAAATAAATAAAAAAATAGAATCACGATAATTACGTAATATCTCATCGAAAAAAGATTTGAACGTGAACTCCAATTTCCTGGTTAGGGTTCTTGGAAGGGATTTTATGCTAGAGTTTCAAAGGCACGTGAGTGGGTGTTTAGATTTTTTAGCATTTCTAATTTGTTTTTTAAATTTACAGCTAATATTTTTTATTTTTTAATTTATTATTTTTTAATTTATTATTTTTTAAATTAACTTTTTAATTTGCCTTTTAATATTTGAACTAATGAAAGATTACCACGTAATATTTTAAAAAAGATTATATTAAATAAATAATAGTGAATTAACATAATGATATTTTTATTAATTTTATAAAATTTATTTTTTAAAAATTTAATTTCAAAGTTCACGTGAGTAATTACAAAAGAGTTATAATTCAAAAATATTTTTTTACTTTTTACCTTTCATTTTTATTTATATTCCGCGTATATTTTTATTGTTCGTCTATTTCATTTCTCATTTATTCTGACAATCAACTATGCCCTTGCATATTTTTTGTCTAGCATCCTTAAGTAAGGTCATTAATGTTGAGACATGTAACTATTAACATTCAAGTTATTTATGCATTATACTCATCTAATGATCAAAACAATAAGTTTTAATTTATATTATATAGGTAGTTACGAACTTTGGTCCAAAGTCGAAATCATGTTTATGTTTTTTATATTTAATTAATTAATTTATTATTATCTATTATCAAAGAAAGTGAGACGTACTTTTTATTAAATAGATAATTAGAGACTTTGGTTCAACTTCCTAACTAGGATAATATTCATCATATATGAACAATTAGATATTTTGGATCAAAATTCTTGCTATCCATGTGATAGAAACTAAGTGCTTATTTGCTTCTTATGACTGAGGAAGATAGAATAAAATATGGTTTTGAATATATTATTTGTTTAGTGCATTAATTAGAAAAAATAAAATTAGAATAATATAAAATTAATATGATATTCGATGTACATCAAATTTTAAAGATTCATATCAAATTCACTCTCATTTATTATCCAATTCTATCATATCTAACTAAGCAAACATATATCATAAGTACATGTTTGCTTTATAGGATAAAAGATGATACGATAATGGATGGATTAATAATTTAATATATATTATTTATTTAGTGCATAGATTAGAAAAAAATAAGAATAAAAGAGTATAAAATTAATATTATATTATATATACACAAGATTTAAAAAATTCATATCCAATCCTCCCACCTTCCAATCCAATCATATTCTATTCGATGAAAGGATAATGATATGTTTGCTTTGTTGTATAGAAAATGATTGAATTTGATACTAAATGAATGAGGATTGTATATGAATTTTTTAAATTCGATATACATCAGATTTCCTATTTATATCTTTTTTTAATCTATGCACTAAATAAATAATAAATATTGATCAATCTCTTATTCTATCTTCCCTTATTCTACATAGCAATAAGAGCCTTTAAGACTTATGATTTGATTATAGTTATAAGACTTATTATTATTTAGTATATGTAATTTATATATAATCCAAATATGTATAATTATAGTTATAATATAAATATAAACCTAGTTATCAATATTTGACTAAAGTCCCCCTTTTTTTTTTTTTACTATGTTTCAAAGCCTTGGACCGTACAATTTGAATTTTGAACCTTTTAAATTTAGGATAAATTACATTAATTTTTTTTGAGATTTAGTGAAATTATATTGATTCCTCTTCTATTTGTCCAGGTTACAATCACCTTTCCTGAATAATATTTGAGTAATTTTTTAAGAGAGATTTATGTAATCTTATTTCGTAATAAGGAAGGTTTGTGTAATTTTTTACAACACTCAGGGGATTATAAGATAAAATTATAAATAGATTATAAATAGAGAAGAGATCAATATAATTTTATTAAATCTTAGAAAATATCAATGTAATTTATCCTTAAATTTATTGCATATAAATATTTATGTATTTTTCAACACTTTTAATATTTTTGCCAAAAATTTTATGCTTGTGATAATTTTCTCAAATTTATAAATGATATGACAAGAAAATATTTCTCGAGCTACAAGATAAAATATTAGCGCAGCAAAAAGCTAAAAACCATTGGCGCAGGTGACACGTGTCTTCACCACCAAGCTGGGCCGTTGAGGCCGCGTCCACAAGGCCGAGTCGGCCTCGCCTGGTTCCTCGAACACTCGGGATTTTTGTTGGACGGGATCCTCCGTCTACTGTTTTTGTGGCAGGATCAATATTTGAAGCGCGTGATTGGGTGCCACGTATCGGTGAAAGCTTTTCGACGAAGGAAGCAGACAGTTTCCGTTTCCAAGTTCGCTTGGAAAAGATCCGCGTCTCGTCCTAAAGATAAAATGAACGGTGCCGACGAACGAACCCTAATCGCCATTGAAGAGTTTTAGCCTGCTCTCAAACCTTCCATCTAATATCTCATCTTCCCCTCTCTTCACGCTGCCTTCGAAGGTCAGCTTATAACTCATGGCGGAATATGGCAGATATCCGTCTCACAACTACGCGCCCTCGGCACCACCGATGCCGGATTCCTACTCCGCCAGCCGCCCTCCGACGGAAGGGTACGCCTATCCGCCTCCGCCGACCTCACACAGCTATCCTTATCCTTCACCATGGGCCAGCGGCGCTGGCGGAAGCTACTTCCCGCCCGGCACTCCTCCTGAGGTCATCCGGAGCTTCCAGACAGTTGATCGGGACCGGAGTGGCTTCATCGACGAATCGGAGCTACAGGCTGCACTTTCCAGTGCGTACCAAAAATTTAGCATCCGAACGATCCGGCTGCTCATGTTCCTCTTCAAGAACCCTAGCAACCCTTCGAAGATGGGTGAGATTACAATTTGCTTTTCTCCTAAGTCAACAAAAAATATTAGGTTCTATTTACATTTTTGATACGAGAAGCAACCGGTGGGATATTCCAAAGCTTTGAATCCTTAAAATTCTAAAATTACTAATGCTTTTCTTTCATTTTCTTTTGGTATTTGATTCGTTGCTTTTTTTTAATGCTGCATTATTTATGACAGGGCCTGTCGAGTTTGCTGCTCTTTGGGGTTGTCTCGGGCAATGGCAGGTAAACAATGCCTTCTTGTCAGTTTAAATCCTGTTGTAATGCACTGAACAAACAGATTCTCGAAGAAGAACACAGGGTTTATATTTTGTTGCTTTGAGAGGTCAACAAGATCTGTGTTTACTTCATAAGTAATAAAGCAATCTATAAACCTAAGATTTTAGGAGCGAAATGCAATTTTCTATATTGTTCATTTGTTACATGTAATGTATAGAATGTCTATATCTTAATATATGAATGATGAAATAGATGGGGAAGGCAGCAAAATAATAAAATTACCTTAGTAATTTGCTCAAATTAATTATGCACTTTTTTTATGGAGATGAATACATGCTCGTAGACAACTTAAACTGATTTGAATTACAGTGGGAAACAAAGCATATCTCATCGAAATAGATACTTTGGTAAGGTAATTGGCTAGCATTGGTAGAAGGTTTCCCATGTTCTACTGTGATTGATGTGGAGTATTTTAGAGAGAATAAAATACATAATATCTAAATATTAGCTCTTATTTTAACTATCCCCTAATGTATCTGTATTCCTTATACTAAATGAAGGCTGAAGAAGTTGGCTCACTAAAATAGGACCTAAGAGAAGAGCAAAACAAATCTGATGCTGATTTGCTAAGTATCTTTATTTATAGGAGACATGACCTCATCCTTCACCGTTATTATGCTTCCAAGTACTAACCATAGGTTAATCATTAGTGACAAGTTGATTAGTTAATTATCAAATATTTTGACATTATAAAAAGGTTATCTAGGGTAGTCTCCATGTTAAATCCAGGTTGCTAAATCTAAGTCATACTATTCTTTACCTAAACAGGAAGCAAGATGCCAACGGAATATATTTTGTTTCCCCATGTATGGTCCAATATAAAATATTTTTATAGGTTTTTGTTTGACTAATAGGTGTAACTGTGATAATTGGAAATACTAATATAGATGTTAGGTTATAAGATAATCTTGAATTTGTCTTGTTTGCTTGGCCCTAGGGTTATTTTTCCATTACAACTACATTATAATTATATGAGCTTCGAGGAAAGATAGTAAGAGTTCAAAAATCTTTGGCTTTGTTTTCTAGGCTATCTTCTACAGGTTTGACAGAGATCGCAGTGGAAAAATTGACTCAGTGGAATTAAAAGATGCACTTATTAGCCTTGGATATGCAGTTCCACAATCTGTCATTCAAGTTCTGGTATCCAATTACACAGACTCATATGGCAGGGGTGCACTTAGCTTTGACAACTTTGTAGAGTGAGTACCCTTTTCTACTCGAAGGTTTGTCATCTATGCTTGTGGTGTTCTAATTAATTGAAGTTTCTTTGCAGGTGTGGAATGATTGTGAAGGTAGCGTGGACCCTTTTAAATTTGAAGTTTCTATTGCTTTCGAGTAAAAATTGACAGAAAGCATCTTGAACTTGATTATCTTTTCATGTGAAATTTATTGCCTTTTTCTTTATGAAGCAAACACTTTTCTTTTGATCAAGTAAACCTTGTCTTCCATTGTGACTGAAGACTTATACTCTTTCTTAAACAAAATTTCAGGGATTAACGGAGAAGTTTAAAGAGAAAGATACTCGTTACACAGGATCTGCGACTTTTTCTTATGATGATTTCCTCATGATGATCATACCATTCATAGTCCCATAGGCTAGTGTTCGTTTGACCGAGCTTTCTTTTCTCTCTCTGTTTATTCTTTCAATGGTGATGCAACAATTAATTGTTCTCTGTACGTGGAAGTGAATGTATGCTAATGTACAATAACTTGAGTATTTGAATATATTGTTTATACAATTTCAGATCACTTGTATGACGTCTTCACATTTGCTGGTATGAATGTATGCTAATATTGTTCTCTGGTATTTGTACTTAAACATTAAAAAACCTCGTAGAGGCAGAAACGTAAAACTTGAGTTCTTGAGCATTTAGGATATTGAGATGACCTGGTACACCATTTTTACTGAATGATTGATCATACAAACAAGCGTCAAACAATCTTCACATATGATTGCAGTCCAAAGTCTGAAGATTAATTTAGTATGAGTTGTTCGATTTAATTTTGTTGTTCACTTGCACATGGATGCCATGCATTAATATTTAGATAGATGAGATATAGATGAAACAGCAGACAGGAGCTGGAACACTAGATGTAGCTCTTAACTGAAGAACTATACCCAGTGAGACCATCATAATACCTAGACCACAGCATGACCCCTCCATACTTGCTTGAGCTCTTGATGAAAGGCAGCACCTGAGAAGTGAGCTCATCAGCTGGAATGAATCCACTTCCAGCTGCCTGAGGAGAAGCCGGTAGGCCGAGGAAAACCTTCCTCGCTGGGATCGAAATCCACTGCTTCCATGCATCCCTGAGTTCGCTACTGCTTCCAGAGCTGTACTGACACGGCGGATTGTTGTAGAACTGGATCCACACGAAATCGAAGAGCCCAGTGTTCAATGCCCCTCCAACCCAAGCATCAGGAAATGGACACTGAGGCGCTGCGCTCAGGTACACTCTCCTCCCTTCCTTGCTGTAGGCCTTCAGGTACCGGGCGAGCTCGTCCCAGTGTGCGCTGCCGCCACTCTCTATGTCAAAGTCCACGCCATCGAAGACCGCCGCCCCGAGCGGCCGCGACGGCGAGGAGCCACCCAAGAAGCTGTTCCAGATGTATGAAGCAACGTGCATTGCGTCCTCGGAGGTAGACGTGTGATTGTTGCTGCCTGCAGCGACGCTTCCGATGGTGAGCATCACCTTGATGCCTTGGCTTTGGCATGAGATGATGTCGGCGCTGAGGGCAGTGCAGGCGTTGGAGCCTGCAGGGTCGCAGTGGCCAGCGAGGTTCATCGCCGGATCTTGACCGCTGCCAAATGGGGGGATGAGGAGGAAGGCGACGTTGACGAACTCGTAGTTGCCGGAGGCGCAAGTCTCGGCCAAGGTTCCTTCGTCGCCGTTTTGCCCCCAGTAGATGGCAATTCTTCCGGCATTTGATCTCACAATGAGCGCAAACATCAAGCAAACGAAGAGGAATGGCGGTAATTGGATTGCCATGTGAAATAGGAATTCTTGTGTTTACTGCAGAGCTAATGCAAACTTGGGTTAATTCTTGCGTTGATAGATGCCTCTCTATATATACTAATTTACCGTGCTTTGGCAGCAAATTAGTGAGATGTGAACGCCGGGTCACGTTGAGTAGATATCTTTGGCGCAACGGTGACGATGTTTTCTTTTCTGTACAAATGCAGCTCATGCAAATTGGTAATTTAATGATCGAGACTACTTAGAGTCAGTGGTTCCCGTCTATTAAGAATTTAATTTAACCAAACAAAAACTAATGATGTTGTCACGCTAGCTGTGGCGCAACCTCAATGGACTGGCTCCTATGAAAAAATTATGAATATATTTATATATATATTTTTTATTCATGTTAATATTTATTTTCTTTTTATACATCGCTTAAAATTCATATTCAATCGTTCGTATAAATTTATATGATCAGATTGCCCACGTAAATTTTTTTCCCTTGTCACTGGCTAATATGGAGTCATGATTCTAGAATTTTTTTTATAAAATCTCACTAATGAATTTAACATTATTAATAAGGAACCTAACAATATTAAAATCAATCCTCAAATACAAATGAATGAAGATAACACTTCTGCTCTAGGTTTAGTCTTAATAATATTAGGTTCGCTCTTACGTGGGATTCCATAGTAATTTTTTCGGATGAATTAATTAATGAATATATTTCGACTGTAATCAAAATCCTCAAATCTATCATTATTTTTCATTTGTTTCAAATGCAAGCTTCAATTCTTAATTTATTTCAATTATAGCACATCGTCAATTCGGGGTTAAATTTCTCGTTTTATCTGCTGACCTGACAAAAATAACATGTATAATGATGTCCAGTCAACCAATATTTTAAAATATTAATAATAATAAATATTCAAACAACTCTCACGACTCTTCACACTTGTCAACCTAAACCCTACATGCACATAAGTCGGTCTTTTTTTCTTTTTTCTTTTTATATTGACTGCTGGACCTCATTATACATATCATTCTTGCCAGGTCAGCAGGTAAATGAAAAACTTAATCTTGGATTGACGATGTGATATAATTGAAATGAATTGAGAATTGAAGTATGCATTTGAAATAAATGAAAAATGATGATAGATTTATAAATTTTGATAAAAGTTGAGATATATTCATTAATTAATCCCTTGCCGATCAACTACCATAATCTCTTCTGTTTCTAATTATTTAAATTCAAATTCTATTATATACCTAATATATATTCAAATTTGGGTAATACATTTTTTTTTCTACTCAAGCTCTCTTCGAATTAGCTAAATTAATACTTGAACCCACGTACAAATTTGACTCTTATATATATATTCTTTCTACTCAAATTCTATTTGAATAAGTTGTAAAAAAAAACTCTATTTGAATTAGCTAAATAAATACTTGAACTAGTTATATGATTGACTCACAACTAATCTTGATCAACTCCAAAAACTGATCAAATCCGAATAAAGATCCTTCAAATTTGGAATTAATGATAGAGCCATATATGTAAAATTCTATTTGTTTTATATTTTATTTTTTCTTAAGAGATAATTACGAGATATATATATTAAAAATAACTTTATAACATAGTCATTATAAAACGTATATAGACGTAAGAATATATATACACAAGGACGCATTACAAAATGCGCACGCACACATATATATAAACGAGAATAGACACATATATAAAACACTACAACTAGAAATTAATTGAATTAAGATCCTTGACTATATCAACTAAGAAAACAATAATGTTCTTTGTGGTCAATCATATGTAAGAAAAGATAGATACTATATACAAGTATAAATAACTCCATCAATCAAAGAAAAGAAAAAAAAGCATTTTTTAAATAATAATAATAATAATAATAATAATAATAATAATAATAATAATAAGTCATTTTAGAGATGAAGCACAATTAATTGAGGAGTTATAAGTGATATATAGACAATAATACTGAAATCTCACATAATTTACATTGACATAAAAGATTGGAAGCATGAGATCTACACACATACATATAATATATGATATAAATAAGGTAAAAGGCACACTACATATTACACGTGGCTCTTAACTTCAGAACTGTACCCAGTGAGATCATCGTAATACTTTGACCACAGCATGATTCCTCCATACTTGTCGGAGCTCTTGATCGCAGGCAGCACCTCAGAAGTCAGCGCGTCCGCCGGAATGAATCCACTCCCAGCCGCCTGAGGAGCCGCCGGAAGGCCGAGGAAGACCTTCCTCGCCGGTATCGAAACCCACTGCTGCCATGCGTCCCTGAGATTGCTGACGCTTCCCGAGCTGTACTGGCACGGCGGGTTGTTGTAGAACTGCACCCACACGAAGTCGAAGAGCCCGGTGTTCAACGCGCCGCCGAGCCAAGCATCGGGAAATGGACACTGCGGAGCCGCGCTCAGGTACACCCGCCTCCCTCCCGCGCCGTAGGCCTTCAGGTGCCGGGCGAGGTCGTCCCAGTGCTGGTCCGTGCCGCCCTCGATGTCGAAGTCCACGCCGTCAAGTGCCGCCGCCCCGAGCGGCCGCGACTCCGACGAGCCGCCCAGGAAGTGGTCCCAGATGTACGCGGCGACGCGGCGCGCGTCCTCGGAGGAGGTCAGGTAGTAGCTCCCGGCGCCGCCGCCGATGGAGAGCATCACCTTGACGCCGCGGCTTTGGCAGGAGGCAATGTCGTCGCTGAGTGCGGCGCAGCCGTTCGGCGACGAAGGATCGCAGTGGCCGGCGAGGTTAAGCACCGGGGTTTGGCCGTTGCCGAACGCGGCGAGGAAGGCGAGGTTCACGAACTTGTAGTTGCCGGAGGCGCAAGTGTCGGCCAGGGTTCCTTCGTTGCCATTTTGGCCCCAGTAGACGGCGATGCTCCCGGCGTGCGAGCTTCCGATGAGAGCGAGGATTAGGCAAGTGAAGAGAAGTGGTGTTGGTGGTGATCGGATTGCCATGGCGAAACTTGATGGTGGTGTTTTCTACTTTTCTCTGTAGAGAAAGCTTGCGCTGCAAGATTAAATGGGCACTTTAAATAGAAAAGCAAAATAAAAACTGCTTTGAGATTCGTGTTTTGCCATCGGAGCCCGGCTCCATAAGATTTTCTATGGAGCCGGGCTCCACAGTAGTTATTTCCTTTAAATAGGACGACGCGAGTGAACCTGCTCTTGGATTTTAGCAAGTGCTTGAGGAGTGCGGATTCATGCATCTTTTTGCCGTGGCTTGACAGCAAATTTGATGTGAATTCGTTCATATTAATCAGGTTAATTAAAACAACTTTCCGTATGATTGCAAATAAAAACTTGATCAATTTTTTAATGTTGGTGAACTCACACCACTCTGCGTCTCTGCTACTTGAGAACTTCTTTAATTGCCTCTGGCATGAAACAAGATTACAAGAAGAGTCGCTAATGTTTTTTATATATATGAAAAGCACAAGACAAGACAAGTGATTCATCTTGTTCACTTCATTACGAATTCAAAAGAATTACGAGAGTGTGTACGTATGAAAAGATTATGGCATTTGATCAACAACCTTCGATCCAGTATGAGCCTCTATCTGATGTGTGCAACGAGAAGAACCCATGTATTGATAGATTGATAATTATTTCGGACCAGATACAATCAGAGATTTCAAACTACTTACCTACATTGTCTTCATTACATGCAGCAGTATCACTACGAAGACCCAATTTGACAAGAATTGTGCTACGAAATAGAATTCATTGGTGACAAACAAGCTTATATCAAAGTAAAAAATTGGTAATAAAAAACGAAAAGTTCCTCATACATTCAAGAAGGCATATTGGGCTATTGGCCTTAAAACATCATCAGTGCCAGAACAATACCCTAGTTTGTAAGAGAGGAAGCTTTAGTCCATTGCCCATTTCTTTATCACTCTCTCTTTTGCAGACATTTGGCTATGATGCATTTCGTTTATGGTTTGATTGGGCACAGGCACGGGCTTAGATTCAAGTGCAATGTTTCTCCTTGACAAGAAAGATAGTGTGAAGCTAATCCAGTTCCGCATACCTCGCAAGACATATAGCAATGAATTGAAAATGACTGCAAACATTACATTGCCCTTAGCTATCAGGAGGTACTGAAAAGGAGATATAAAGTATTAGCATGGGTTAATAGAAATAAGTAAATTTAGATGTATAAATGTATTTATAAAACTATAATTATATGATTATACTTACCAAGGAGACAATACCAAGAATCGTCAAGATTGCTTGCTGAGCCTCTTCCCAAAAATTTTCGCCACCAAACCAACCAAACCATCCACCACCACCACCAAACCAGCCTCCGCGACCAGATGCACCTCCACCATCCTTTTCCTGTCTCTTCTCAATTTCTTTACTCCATTGTTCAAACTTGGATGTCTTTTCACCAAGAGCACTTTCTAGTGCTTTTCTAGCTTGCTCCTACAGCCAAAAAACAAAACTAACTGAATTGGTATCCACTGAAAATAATAGAATTCTGTTTTGGTGTTGAAAATAATATTGTTACACATATAATGTGGCCTAAATAGATCAAAAAGCTCAATTTATCATGAAAGCATGTTGCGTATTTCAACTTTCAAAGAATATATAAAAACACCATGCCCTTGAGAACTTGAGATTCTCTATTAAAGTATCAGGTAGGCAGCTCTAAGTGTTGACCAGGCAGAAAAAGTCTTTTCTACTCTAGAGCAGTAAATGAAAAATGGAGTAAAGAGAAAGTTTGACAAACAATTTGCAATCAAGGATGATATCTAATATACTAGAAGGTTGGAAAATTTTATTTTATAAGCTATAGGATGGGAGGTCAGGCTCTTAAATGTATAGTAGAAAGGAGGGTGTCCTTGAAATATTACGATTTTCTACAAGTCTCTTAGCAAATAATTGATCTCTAGCTAAGATTGAATATGCAAGTTACTAAAATTCAGAGATGTTTCGGGAGCTTGATGCTTGGTAATTTACTTGCCACACATCTATAGCAAAGGGACAACTAAGTACATAAAAGAATCAACAAGGGCGCGAAACTTCATATCTAACTAGATCAAGGAGTATGTAACTAGCTGGACTTATAGTGACCAAAAATGATCACAAAAAGCAAAGAACAATAATTTTTGATTTTATGCATCAAGGAAATGCCAAATTAGATACCTTTGAATAGAACTTAGTCCTCATAACATGGATTGAAAGGCAGAAAGTTAAAGAGTAAATTTTACCCATGAAAATTTATGTGTTACTTTAGTGTGGATAATTGCTTCAGTGCATAACAATTCACCACTGGTTGCAAGTTGGTGCTTCTATGAGCAGTTTGGGAGTAAGCATTTGCAGAATGGTAATGTTACTCTTTGCAACCTAAGCAATCAGGCCTAGTTCTTTATGCAATTAGTTTAGCAGTATATCCCAATCACTTCAATAAAAAGACATTAAGATACATTATCAAGCAACCTTGACAATCCAATGTTATTTTATACATATTTTAGAATTGTAATATGTTAGGTATGATGGTCTAAGATTATATTGCAATTTGGACGACCTGATAACCACATCAAAAGACCTTTCAAAGATGGAGAAATTCTTGGGCCACAAGCTTGAGAGTTGAGAGAACTTTGCGCAACAGCTTAGTACAACCTTGTGCTCTTGAGACAGGGCTTAAGGTAGAAATGAAAGGAGATATTATGCACTATTGTAATTAGTCCATCTTAATTGTGGACAGCTAAGGGCGATGGCTGTTAGAGTCTAGTATCACTGAGATATCTCTTTATAGAAGCATCTTCTCCGCTTCCCGTGAACTTAGATCTTGATCTAAGCTGAAGTCCGTTTAAGTCTTAATATTTTCGCTCTTCTTTCCATTTGGTTGGTGCTACGATTTGTTAAAGTCCCCCATTGCTTAAGGATATAGTCAAGATAGCCTTTAAAATAATTTGGACAGTCCCCCCCTTGAGCTAGCTTTTACGGTGAAGTTAGGCTCACTAATTTCTTAACATAGTATTAGAGTCTATCTTGTGGTTGATATTATGTCACCTGCGGATGTCCAAGTTTGCATTCCTGCAAACTCCACGCTTTATATGTTCAATCCTGAGCGTGAGTAGTGTGTTAAAGTTCAAAATCGCTTAAGGATATGATCAATATAGATTTTAAAATAGTTTGGACAGTCCTTTCCCTTGATAGCTTTTGGGGTGAAGTTAGACCCACTAATTTCTTAACAATTTTCTTCCATATTGCTCCTGTTCAACGTGCCACAATACCGTGCTCCTATTTGGACTTCCCTAATTTGGCATGCTAAAATTTTCTTAAAACCCTAGGAAAATCATGAAGTGCGGCGCTATAAGCCCGTCGTAAGTTAAGGAAGCAAATCGTATCATCTATACACATCCAAGGGCAAATCGACAGTCCAACTATTGCCAAAACAAAGAACAATAAGCAGAAAGGAATCAACTTTAGGAAAAGTACCTGCTTGCGGTTGTCTGCGAAGAGGCAGGAGTGACGACCCTGGCATCTCAGTTGCTTCTGCAGCGCCGTCCAGCCAGGGTTAGGGCTTCCAAGGAGCGCGTTGCAGGAGCCGTGCAAAGGACGAAGAAACGACGAGGATGGAGACGATGGACGATTAGCAGAAGAGCAGCAGCTGATGGAATTGTGCGCGGGCGACGATATCATGAGCACCTGCGACTGCGACATCGCGGCCTCCGCTTCTCTCGAGTTCGAGCCCGGATAAAAGCTTCCTCTTCTTACGGAGTCTAAATCGGGTTGGATTTGTCCAGCGCGAGAGGCCATCCGATCCATTTAATCCATCCGACTCATAATTTGACGCGATACGATACGACACGGAGTTACGCGGATTCGAATTTGACTATACGTACATTTTGATTAAACGAGTTCAATCCGAATTAATATGATTAAATAATCGTGTTAATTCGGATTAAACTCGTGTAACCGTATAAACACGATTAAACTCATTTAACTAAACATGTTTAATTGTGTTACTGAACATATTTAATATATATATATATATATATATATATATATATATATATATAATAAGTAAAAAATTACGTATGTTAGAATATATCTTATTATTAATAGTCTTTCTACTGTGTTTAGTTTTTTATTTCAGTAGCTTTTATTTTGTTCACTATTGAAATTATGTTTATCGTGTTATATCGTGTAGGTGTACACATGTATACGTTTAGACACATTTACTTAAACAGGTTAAGTGTGTCGTGTCGTGTCAACCCGGGAATAAAAGGGCTGGGTTCGGATTTGCATATTCGGACACGTTTAACAAACGAGTCGGGTTCGGGTTTAGCTTTTTACCACACGAGATACGTTTAGACACGACACATTTAAACACGACACGACACAGATTGCCACCCCTACATCCGACCCACTTAATCGGATATGGATAGTTTATACACACATCCGAATTGTTAAAATAAATTTTGACATACAATAAATTTTTTTTTTTAAAAAAAGCTAAGTCTATTAACTAGTGAGAAATTCTAAATATTTTTAAATAAAAAAAAAAGAAGATAAACCATCAATTTTTTTGAGGAAATATTTTGTTTATAATTAAAACAATTGTTTAAAGAAATAATTTAAAAATCCATTATTTATTTATTTATTTATAATTATTTGAGAGTTTTTTATACTTTCTTAACTAATCGTGAGAATTATATTTTTAAGTATATAAATATTTTATTTTCTTATTAGCTTTGTTTTTATCTTGAAGAAATTATATATATATATTTAATTATTGAAAGCATATATTTTCAATTATATTTAATCTTCTTTATTCCAATTTATACGAGCAATGTTCAAACAAAGTTATTTGGAATGCTTTTAAATAGCTTCTGCTGTTACGGTAAATTATGAAAATTTTAGTTAAATTCAATTAATAATAATAATAATAATAATAATAATAATAATATATTATTATTATTATTATTAAAATTATTATTATTATTATTATTATTATTATGAGAATCAAAAAACTATTCCATCCTTCATGTCAATGGATTTTGAATTCCGAATGTACTATCTACTATAAATAATTATAGTATTAGTATTAGTAATATTGATTAGTGTTTATTAACTTGTTCCAAATTTAATTTTTATTGTTTTGAACTTTTGATGATTATATGCGTAACATTGGATTTGTGCATGCTTTTCTTTTTGTTCTAAACAAATATAAAAAGTCATAATAGATAATTATATTAAAAATTAAATTTTAAATTTCTAGACAACATACAATATATTATCACCAACTATTCTATCTACAGTTGGTGAATTTATGGGCATACACCTGACTGAGTTTATGTCTTTTGTTTGGGGGCATGCATGTTGTTTAAACAAGGAAATGTATTATTTTGATTTGATCTAATAAAATTTTAATTTTTGTTTGGTAAAAAAACACCGTCCAGGGTTAATATGTGAATAATTATTCAACGTTCAAATTATCGTCGAAATTATTTTCTTAATAAACCTATCACGCATGAAATATTTGAGATTTTCTTTTTAATACAGTTCGGTTAAATCTGTGTACACTTATGGTATATATATATAAAATAGGGAAAATAACTAAATTTGTCTCTGAAGTACTGAAAAAGGTACAAATTTGCTCATCAACTATTTTTTTTATCAAAATTGCCCTCGACGTTACATAATTGGACCATTTTTGTCATTCTCGTTAACGGAAGTCCACGTCAGCAAACGGAATCCCACGTGGCAAGTGCAGCTCGGCCACATAAGATGCCGATGGAAAATGACATGTGACAATTATATAGTGACAATGATAATTTTGGCCCAAAACATATTTAAAGGGGCAAATATGAATCTTTTTCAATACTTTAGGGACAAATTTGCACCATTTTTAATACTTCAGGAGAAAATTTAATTATTTTTTTAAAATATATTATTATCATTAATGTGATTCTAATTAACACTATAAGAATGATGTTGATATCATTTTTACCAAAATCAAGAAAATATAAGCTTGACAATTATATTTTGTATTGTACCTGAAGTGTTTACTCAAAGATATTAACAACTTTAGTCACTTATCATTGTAATAAGAAACCAACCAACATAGTAGGGGTTAGTTCAGGTCGGATGGGTCGAGATTTGGTATGTCTTGATTTCGTCCCAATTTTGAGTCGGGATGAAAATATGTGTCCCAGTCTTAGTCCCGAATATGAAGCATCGCAATTTTGTCCCGATCTCGTCCCGATTTTGAATTGGGACGGGATTATCCCCAAACTTTCGGGTCGGGCCAGACCAGTTATTAATAATTAAATTTAATTAAGTTTTTATTTTAGTAATTAAGAAATATCTTTTTGAATATTATTTTTGTTTCATCTTTAAAATATATATTTCTCAAAAAATTTACTAAAGTATTTATTCAAATTCTAAGATAAAAATCAAACTTACAGAAATCGTGCAATGAACATAAAACACGTTGTTTGGGCACTATATATATTTTATTCAAGAGAAACGGGCAAAATTTGCCTCTAAAGTATTAGAAAATATGCAAATTTGCCCCTGAAATATTGAAAAGGATGCAAATTTGCCACTAAAGTATTGAAAAATATTTAGATTTGCTCATTTAAATATGTTTTGGGCCAAAATTGTCCTTGTCACTACATAAATTATCACATATTATTTTCCATCGTGGCATCTTATGTGGCCGAGCTGCACTTGCCATGTGGGATTTCGTTTGCTGACATGGACTTTCGTTAACGAGAAGGGCAAAAAAGATCCAATTATGTACATGGCTAGCCATACAAGGCTATTTTCATTTAAATGGTTGATATCAATTATGTATACACGCCTGATTAAAGTTGATTGGTGGATCTATAAATTATAATTATAATTAAACATGCCTAAATAATAATTAATATACTATCATTGTTGGATTTTGCCTTGCCGTGCCTCATTTTTTCACTCCTAATTAATTATGGCTTGTTTAAGGGCGGCCATTAATTTAATGGATGTGCACCTATGGCCCGTATATTAATTAGAATTTATTAGGGTTAATTATTTGACTAAAAAATAATAAGGTTTGAAAAAATTTAAGTGCTATCTCCGTTTTCAAAATTCATTTGTAAATGCACATACTTTCTTTCCGTTGATGCCATATACCAAATCGTCAAACACCGTCCCAACCAAGCCGATGTGGAGAAAAACGACGCGCGCATGGCTGACGACTTCATACGTGGCCGCCTAGTTGTGGGTCTATTATTAAAAATGAATATATATAGTCCCACGTCTTTTTCTCTCTATTCTTTTCTTCTTCCCTACTTATTCTTCCACTGTCACATTGCACCACTAGCTACCTCCTCTCCGCTAGCTGACACCCTCCTCGATTCCCACCACATCAATGAGTGGTAGAACTCGATGACTTTTGGCATCCGCTTCACAGTAGACGTCGCCATTCTGGGCCCCTTCGAGGCGGGAGTCAGCTTGCAGGAGAGGAGGTAGCGGTGCATGCAAGGTGGCAGTTGCGGTGGAAGAAGAAGTAGGGAAGAAGAAAAGAAGAGAAAGAAAAAAAATATAAATATATTCTTTTTTTAATAACAGACCCATAATTAGGTGCCAGGCGGCCACGTTATGAAGTCGTCAGTCACGCGGACACTGTTTTCCTCCACGTCAGCTTAGTTGAGATAATACTTGATGATTTGGTAGATGACATCAACAGATGGAAAATATGTGTATTTATAAGTGAATTTTGAAAACACAGGTAGAATTTAAAATATTTTAAAATCTTGTGATTTTTTAGTCAAATAATCCAATTTATTATATCATCTCGACCATCAATTTTATAGGTTAGCTAAAATTTATCCCTATGCATTTATATTACCCTCGCAATGACATCTCATCGTTAATTAATATAAGGTTCATTTAATGAAACATATATCGGCATATACTTTTCCCAAGCTAAGAAATATTAATTTTGAACAATTTGTTCAAATCATGCCATGGGTTAGTTTTATATTTAGCCATTACAACTAAAGTAACAATGCACACAAGACATTGCACTAAAAAGAGGAATTAAGCTTCATGGTAAGTTTGTTTTGCAGGATATAATTTCATACGATTCAGTTGAAATTAATTAGGATAAGAATAATGTGGGATAAGCTTGTATCATATCCAGCGTTTATTAAAATCTCGAATAAGAAGATCAGAAAAGATATAATTTTGAAACCCTATATTTGTGTTGGCTTTAGATAAAGGAGTCAGATATTAATAATTTAATACTTAAATTTAATTCTAATAATTTTTTAATTTTTTAATTATGAAATTAAAATTTAATAATAATAATAATAATAATAATAATAGACAAAATATTCCTAATTAAAAATTTAATTAAATTTGACTTATCACAAATATTCAACTTAAATGACAAGAGAAGAAAAAAAATCTAAGAATTTTATTCCCCCCCCCCCCGGGGGACGGATATCTATATCCCATTAGAATCGGATTTGGATTCGGTCATATTCAACTTAAATGATATTTGAAGATCATAGCAAATGACGAATAGAATTGAACAAATCCTATCCACCAGTGATATTTCGTAAAACAAACCCGCGAGAAGATGCCTAGATATCTAATTAGAATATAATTTAACTAAATACCAATACTCAAACTTAATTAATCAAACCATAATGTCAAATTTTACCTAAATAGGAACTATAATTAAAGAACTGATACTGATTAATTATTCCACAATGATCAATATTTGATATTTAAATAAATAGATCACCATTCCCAATGGCTCAGTATTGCAAATCTATAAGACATGATCAGATCACATATTTATGTATCTCTTCAACATCTAGTGAGGGTTGATATTATTTGTCTGTGGGAAAGAGAATGT
The DNA here is from genome assembly GCA_034359265.1 of Canna indica. Classification (NCBI taxonomy): domain Eukaryota; kingdom Viridiplantae; phylum Streptophyta; class Magnoliopsida; order Zingiberales; family Cannaceae; genus Canna; species Canna indica. Next base: position 4,620,744 of record CP136893.1, on the reverse strand, counting down.
TCTTCTAATGAAACAGTGCTTAAACTTTTTTGTTTTCTTATTGATTGCTTAGCAATCCATTGCATTTCTTATTGATATATATCAGCTTTCTTCCAAAGCATAAAATGAGTAGTTAATTGCTGCTAATTGTAATAATATATCTGATCTGTGGACAGTGCAGCCAAATATTAATAAATTAATTGACTTCCACCTTGGCAGAAAATGAGCCATTTGTTATTTAAGAGAAGAGGATTGTGTAGTAAATTAGATCAATGTGGAAACCCTCACTTCCACCTTGATTTAAGAAAATGATTAATTTGCTTATGGACTAATTAAATATTAATGTAAATGGAAGGATAATCAAGGAAGAAGGATTAATTTGGTTGTGGGCTAATTAATTACATATATGTATGCTTTGTAGTGATTAGCATGGGCTAATTAATAAATATATACAATTATTTGCTTATCATGCCAATTAATTGTTGTCAAAGTAAACTCATATCTTTAAATCATAAATAATGAATATGGAGAAGAAGATGAAACTTTCATGGTTTCTTTTCTATTGTAATGAAGGCTTGTCTTCTTCTTATTCAATGCAGATTGGTTGAGTACTTCACATTTCTCAAAAGCCAATAAGATGGCAAAGTTGGTTACAAGGACTGGAGTTAGAGACAGTGCTTGCTGTAGCTTCCTGCCAAAAGTCCTCCATTACTTCCCCTCTCTCTCTCTCTCACTGTGCTCCATAAATTTTGCAGACAATACAACAAGGACAAGATCTTCAATGGAGTAGAATGGATGAACACAAAGGGATGGTATAATTGATAGTCACAGGAGTTTAAAGAAGAGAAGTCAAGGTCCATATCTGATGGTTATTAAGTGAATAGTAGGAAAATATTGAGGGCTTCATTGAAGCATTTCTTTCATACAAATTATTAATCACCTGCATGGTTAATTATTTCTCTGTGTGCCTGGAAGAGTTCATCTTGCTTCATCAATTAAGCCGGATGAGTCGCCATATATGGTATCTTTTGGCGATCTCTCTCTGTTGTTTGTCTCGATCAGTTTGAGGTAGAAGTTCCCTTGAGCTTTTCTGATCACCTTTCTTTCTGCTAATGGCTGCAGATAGCGAAGAGGAATTTGGATGGCGAGTCATAGGGTTGGTGAAACTGGTTTTGCTGATTCCGGACCTTCAACTAGGTCTCTTACTGATGCAATTCAACGCACCACTCCAGCTGCAGCTAAATTCTTGTACTGCTCTCTCTCTCTCTCTCTAGCCAGCGTTCATCTTCTTTCTCTTGAAACTTTGAGTATACTTGTGAATCGAACACAGATGCCAGATCTGATCATTCTTCCCTTCCAATATGATCAAGTTCTCCAGGTCATGAACACTTGCAGAGCAGGTGTTTGATTAATTTCCTTTTACTGATTAATTGATTGTGAGAGGGCAGACATCAGGTCTTTCTTCATATATATGCCAATTTTCAAATAGTTTAGTGGGTTCTTTCTTTCTTCTGTGCCATCTGCTGCTTTCCTCCTTTTAACTTCACCCCAACCCATATCCTTAATGTATTACACCTCTGCAGACCAATTTCTCATAAAGTTTTGGCTTGTTCTATTTATATCCCACCTATCTTATCTCCCTATCTTGCCATCTATCTTTTCATTCTGTTTGCTTTTGTCCACTGCCATAAAGGAGAGAAGATATGATTCATCCAACTTCATTTCTTTCCAAGTCATTGTATAAAACAGATGGGACATGAATTTAACTAGAGTTAATAAAAGGAAATCTAATTTCTTTTTGTTTTGTTCTTATTCTAAATTGTTTCTAATTTCCCCATCAGTGACCAGGAAGGAGCTACTTACTTCGGGGAGTTGGAGGAGGCACTTCTGCAGGGAGTAGATGGCATGAAAGAAACTGAAGACAGAAATTGTAGGTGTAGGCCTTCCTCTCTCTCTCTCTCTCTCTATTTCTTTATTTGGTGACTCTTCCAATTTCAACCACATCAAGAACAGATTTGTTTTAGCCCCACTAAGATGGTAGATTTTTGGCTTTTAGACCATAATGATCATATGAAGCCATGAGACTTAAATGCTTGTGACTCCCCATAGATAGAATAGCCTACCTCCCATCTCTAGTTTACTGAAGTATTGTAGCAACTCTTTTGCAATTCCTACAAAAGGAAGGAATAAGTTCCTTTTCAGGTACTGGTACCTGCAACTTCATTTCTTTCTCATTTTTGGAGGTTTCTTCATCTTCCTCTCTATCTCCCTGTTCTTGCAGCTTTTCTTGGAACCAAACCCCCAACACTTGAGATCTTCCCACCATGGCCAATAAGATTCCAGAAATCTCCCAGAGTAAGGTCCTGTCTTTTCTGGCTTGGGTTAACTTTTGGTGTATAATTAGTAGCTAATTATAGATTGGTTGTAAACCAAAAGAAAGAGAGAGATGGTAACTTTCTGCTCCATTTAGGGCTTTATGATGCCTACTTTTAATTCCAACAGGGGATCAATTTAAAGGCAGCAAGGAGCACTGATTCAGGCTCAGCCCAAAAAACAGTGTCTCATCTGGAATCAGAATCACCAGGGAGCAGCAGAAGAGCCTCTTCAGACCAGTCTGCTGACAACACCCATCTGCAAGAGATGATGATGGCAAGTGGTGAATCCCAAGAGAAGGTACTGTTTGATTGCTTAATACACAGTAGATATCAGTAGCTCAAATCCGTAGCTAGAAGAGATTATTAATTAGTTCAAGAAGCTAGTGAAAAAAGTCTTTGGCCTTAATTTTAACTATATATCAGAATTCTGACATGAACATTCTCATGGTTTCTGTAACATCTGTAATTGATATTTTGCAACTTCAACAGTAGGGTTTGTTGATTTTTATAAGCAGTGGTCTTAAAATTAATCAATGAGGGGAAAGCTTGGAATCTAGCATTCGCATCCACCTTAGGGCTTAGACATTAAATACTGTCTTTGTTTTTTGCTTTGGCTCTTTGGACCTGAACAATGAGAAATAATTAATATGCTTAATTATATCTCTCTGTGTTGCTATCTGACACATCTATTATGCTGTTATTATAAAAAGAGATGTTTTTTTTGACTTTGAGCAAAACAACGAAATTAATGTGTATTGCATGTTTCAGACAAAGATGACTGCTTCAGCTGCAAGAAAAGATGGGAAGGTTCTTGATGCAAAGGTTCTCTCTCTCTCTCTCTCTCTCTCTCTCTCTCAGGATTAATGTTTAATTATATATTGATATCTGCAGACATTAAGGCGGTTAGCTCAAAATCGAGAAGCAGCAAGGAAGAGCCGGTTGAGAAAAAAGGTTAATATAATATATAATTAAACCACGTATACAGTATACTTGATTAAATTAATTGTTTTTTTAAGTGGATGACGATCTACTGCACTTACTTATCATACAATAAAACTAATGAAACTGCAGGCTTATGTACAACAATTAGAATCTAGTAGAATTAGGCTTCAACAGATAGAGCAAGACCTCCACAGAGCAAGATCACAGGTTTTTAATATATTAACCTCTGATGGAATAATTAGTATTTTAGCTAATTAATAATTATTTCTCAGCACTGTCGACTAATTAATCAATTAATTTGTTTGACATTTATTTAGGGTCTCTTCTTAGGAGCAGCAGGCACTTTAAATGGAGCTATCAGCACTGGTATATATATATAATCAATTAACTCACTCTTTCTTTAATATTTGAAGTAAAAATCTCTTTATTCTAGAGAAATATATTATACTAGTTTTTTGTTATTTAATACTATACAAAATAATAATAATAATTTTATGTAAATATATTAATTTTTAGTAATTTATTTTCATATATTTGCATGATCAATTTGGTGGCTGAAAATATACAAAAGCTTAATTCATGTGCAGGCGCTGCGATGTTCGACATGGAGTATGCTCGTTGGTTGGAGGAGAACAGCAGGCACATGTCGGACCTCCGAGCTGCGCTGCAAGCTCACCTACCTGACGCCAATCTCGGCGTCATCCTAGATCACTGCATCTCACACTACGACGACCTCTTCCAACTCAAGGCCGCCGTCGCCAAAACCGACGTCTTCCACCTCTTCAACGGAACATGGAAGACTCCGGCCGAGCGCTGCTTCCTCTGGATGGGTGGATTCCGCCCCTCCGAGCTCATCAAAGTACGTACTTATAGATATCCCGTTCATTAATTTTTCTTCTTCTTCCTCCTCCTCCTTCTCAAAGAATTAATCGATGGAGAAAGAATGCATGCATGCAGATGGTGATGGCTCAGGTGGATCCCTTGACGGATCAGCAGCTGATGGGGATCTGCAGCCTGCAGCAGTCGTCGCAGCAGGCGGAGGAGGCGCTCTCGCAGGGCCTCGAGCAGCTCCACCACTCGTTGGCTGAAACCGTGGCCGCAGGTGGCGCTCTCAGCCTCGGCGACGGCGGCGGCGGCATTGGCGACGTCGGGAATTATATGAGCTTCATGGCTGCTGCACTTGGAAAGCTCGCTAGCATTGAAGGATTCGTCCGGGAGGTGATCTCTTAATAATTAATTAATTTGCTTGCTTTGATAAATTAAAGCAAATAGAATTAATCAACTAGCTAGCTAGCATGCATCATTAATTAATCAAAATTTCGGGAAAAAAATAATTTCTATGATTATATTAATCGAAAATAGCCCACCTTTAAATTGATTTATAATTTCAGCTTGATCCAAGATTTTTGAAATTAATTAACAAGGAAATTATATGATCAAAAATTGTTTTTATCAATTTTTTTTGAAATTATTAATTAATTAAGGAAATCAATTAGTTTTTGAAATTAATTAAATTGATTTACTTTTGTAGTGCAAGTCCATTTTATTATATTTAATTACACTTTCACATGAACCGTTTTCATAGTAACAATGCAAGAAATTAATTGATATTCTATTTTTAATTTTCATTTTTTTTAATCTTATGATTCTAACTAATTAAGTGGATCCATATTGTAAATTTGAAATAATTGAGTCTTAATTTCCTTCAAAGCCTATCTAAAATATAAAACATTGTTTCTAACTTCTTTAAATTAGTCCAAAATCACAGTCAAAATTAAGTAATCAAACATATATATATATATATAAAACATTAAAAAAATGACTTTTTCCAAATTGAATATTATATTTTTGTTAGTCAATCACCTATAACTTGGTGGTTAGACATCAGGTATGTTGCCTATAAATTCTAGGTTTAATTCTTAGTTAATTTTTGCGTCTTGTATGCACTGTTTCTTTTACTTGTAATGATTGAATATAACGCCTGTTTTTATTATATATACATATATTGACTAGAAACATATGAGATTTCGTAGTAAAATTTATGAAAATGTTAAGGACTTACACCTGTAATTAACTATTTAAAATTAAAGAAAAAGATATATTCTTTTATTCGACAGATACAATTAATTAACGAAATCAATATCGTCCTTTTGTTCCATAGATTGCCTGATCCTAACCTTTTTATATCCAAAATTGTTTATTAAAGATATATACCCTTAAAAAAAAGCATGATAGAAAGTTTAGAAAATCAGTTTGGTGCTGGCCAAAAAATAATTATCTAAGAGCCAGAAAAGGATCAATCTACCTACTCTTCATTTAGAGATCTAGAATAGTTTTTTTTTTCCGTAGATAGTTACAAATAATATTAATTAAGTAGTTCGAAAGTGAGAGAAAGAGAAATTTAGAGAGAGTCCAACATGCATGGCTCTCATGTTGTTTTCTAATATTAACTATAAATATTGGCCATCAAACTGTATTATTATATATGTGAACTGAATGACTCAATGATAAAGCATGTATGAATTGTTTAGCTTGGAATGGTAGAGAGAGATTCTCCTTCAATCAAATACTGTTATATATATATATATATAATCATCAATCAATTGATATATCAATTAGATAAACTTGTCCTTCAGTAAACCAAACAAATTAAAGGCAATTATAGTCTTAAGGATAATGAAGAAAAATTACAATGTGCATGAGAATATTCTCAAACCCCAGGCCTTTTCATTTATATAATTAAGTACTACTCATTATTTAATTAAATCATTCCAACACATTATTCTTCTTTAACTTCATTAGTTAATTTTTACTCTTAATTTGTATTCTGGCTCATATGTATAGGCTGATAACTTAAGACAGCAGACATTCCACCAGCTGCGTCGACGCTTAACGATGAGACAAACAGCAAGATGTTTCTTAGCAATTGGAGAGTACTACACTCGCCTGCGTGCTCTCAGTTCTCTATGGGCTTCTCGACCTAGAGATCAGTAAGCTAGTTTAGATTGATCATACACTTGCATGACATTATATACCTAATTATAAGTGCTTTTTTCCATTGATCACCATATACAGGAACTTAATCGGAAATGACAGCGTTGGCTCTACTTCAACAGACCTGCAAATTGTTCATCAGCCACAGCAGAATCATTTCTCAGCCTTCTAGAAATTTAAACATATCAATTTTACAGAGAGAGAGAGAGAGAGAGAGAGAGAGAGAGAGCAATATATAATGATATATATGTTGAATTATGATTGAACCTAATGCATGATTAAAATTGTATGGTTGTTGAACTAGCTAGAGGGAATATTAATTAATTTAAAGGTTGAGAATAGGAGAATATAAAAAAGCGAAGGTGTAAAGAATATAATATATATATATGCTACAGTTTTATAAGTATAAAAAAACAAAAGGAATTGGATACCTTTTCAGCTCATATATATATATATATTGTTCAATATGACTTGACCTAACTTGAGAAGTAAAATTGCATTCGGTGGCATGCATGCAGCAAGTTGCATACATTTGTTTTGGTCCTAATTAATTGGAACAAGTCAAGTTTGAAAGCATATGAGTTCAGTATATATATACAAACAACAATTAATTTGTGGAAATTAATTGCATGCTATCAGCCGTACTTTTCCTACAATATATGCATACTTCTTAATTAATTAGCCAGTTATCAGTATATATATATATATATATATATATATATATATATATATATACTGAAGTAGGGCCATATTAATTAATTAGGTTTACATAATTAAATGATATGATGTCTGAAGTAGTGGAATTAATTATTGGCCTTTCGGTGATAGTTTAATAGCTATTAAGTTTGATGAGTGACTTAATTTAACAAGTTTTTTGATGGAAGACTTGAACAAGTTAATTCAGGGATTGATCCTGCAAATATATGTATATATATCTGAGAAGTACAGGCAATTAAATCATCTGAGAAATTAATTTATGTTATGTATTATTGTATAATAATGAGCTGTCGACAAAAATGGCACATTAGTTTCTGAATTTGTAAAATGAAGAGAACTCATTCCCTGGCCGTGTGATCAGCTGCAGAAAACAATATATATGGCTACAGAAGTTTGCCTGCCAACAGTTCACTCGTACCGATCGAATATATAGCTCTCTAGATCAGTGTCAATTAGATAAGGTATATATTGAGCTTGCAAATTTTCTATTTCTGTAGTTGTAGTCATCATCTTGTACATCTGAACTGCATACTGTAGGATGACCTGATACTGTTACCCAGACATTAATGCATTTTGTCGTTTGGTGTGAGACATTGAATTAATGGCTCATTTTTGAGCAAGTCAGTTTGTCATGGCATGAAATAAATGGGCCATAAATTAGCTCTTGGTTTCAAAGGCCAAGTTTTGGTTAAGAACAAAAAGGTGGCCGCATGATGATTTGATCGAACACCTTGAATTTTTTCTTGCAGACACTTGCAATTCAAGCATACGAAGCAATTTAGTGAGGAATATGGTTCTTTTTGTATAGTATTGAACAAGCACCCGACGAGCATTCAAGCCTTGCAAGGCCGAAGTAGCTGAACGAATTGCAGCCCAAGGACTTTCATGATAAGCACTCGATCGAGTGTCCAAGAACTCACATGACCGACACTCGTTGTTTGCTGAAGTGGTCAATCAGCAAATTGTTGAACAAGTCCTTCCGCCAAATCCCCACCCAATCCATAGTATCCTCCCCTTTTAGGGCAGGCCATATAATTTCTTACTTTCTATTGGAGGATCACTATTAGAATTGTGACTTTCACCGACGGCTATCATCGATGGCCGATGGAGCCGCGTGTCGAAATGGGCCACGGCTTTCTTATGGTCGCTCGGGCCATTATAGATGTACCAACATCTGCAACGGCTCACTTACGGCCGCCACCGTCATTGCTTATGAGTCGATGACGCGCACACGACGCGAAAATGACAGAACTAATCAACGACGGCCTAGAGACAATCGTGTCAGCCGTTGGTGATTTAATAATTCAATAGGCAATAGCGACGTCTCGCTTACGGCACTACTAGAAACTTCGTCTTCAGCAACGGCTATCAGCGACGGCCGCTCAAGCCGTTGCTATTTGCAACGGCGTTCTTACGGCCGCTCGAGCCGTTGCAGAAAACTGTATCTGCAACGGCTTTCTAACGGAAAACCAAGCCGTTGCTGTATATTTTAATTATCAGCAACGGCTTTCGGACGGAAAGGTGAGCCGTTGCTGATATTTTAATTATCAGCAACGGCTTTCTAACAGATAAGTGAGCCGTTGCTGATGATAACTTGTCAGCAACGGCGTTCTAACGGGCGAGTGAGCCGTTGCTGATAAGTTTATATAGGGCACGCTCTCGCGCCCGACCCTTCTTCCTCCCGCTGCTGCCGCCGCCGCTCCTGCCGACGCCACTCGCCGCCGCTGCTGCCGACTTGTTCAGGTATGTCTCCTCCCTGGCCGTCTCTTCCCTGCGGCCGGCAGGAATCACCCGACCGAAACCCTATTTCTAGGGTTTCGGCCGGCGGCGGTCGGCCGATGGCCGCCGCCGGACCTTCTGCAGTGGCCGGACAGTGTGTCCGGCCACTGTACGCCGGCGCCGGAGGGTGGACTCCGGCGCCAGAATTTATAATTTATATATATAATATATATTATGTTATAATTGTTAATTAATTGTTTAGATTAATTATTTAATTTGTTAGATTAATTATTACGGTTTAGATTAATTTCGGACGCGCGTCGGAATCGTCCACTTCGGACGCGCGCCGGTATCGTCCAATTCGGACTCGCGCCGAAATCGTCCACTTCGGACGCGCGCCGGAATCGTCCACTTCGGACGCGCCCCGAAATCGTCCAATATGGACTCAAACTGTCTCGAAACATTTAGAAAATAATCATCCTCCGACGAGTTGATATGTTTCACGTACGCATCGACGATCGGATATGATTTAGCAAAACCTTAGATCCGTTCGGGAATTGTATGTTCGTGTAAAAGAAGTAGATGATCTTTTATACGACGTACAATTCTTGAATTATCCCTGATTGGACAATTTGGGAATATAGTTATTTGTACTGCACTTACGTTTTTATTTTAACTGTTAACTAATTATTCTAAATTTCGGCAACATCTCTCTTGTTCTCCGATACGCGCCCAGATGATATGCGTATTCGGAGAACTGTAGGGAGATGCTGTCGAAATTTAGAATAATTAGTTAACAGTTAAAATAAAAACGTAAGTGCAGTACGAATAACATAAATCCCGAATGGAATAGGACAATCTCACCTAAAGACATTAACCAAAGAAATTGTCATTGATTGACAGAATCATGTCGGCTGATCGAAGTTGGATGTACCGACGTCTTGATCGTGGAGCTTTAAGGAATGAGTTTCGATTAGGCGTAACGTACTTCCTCAATTTCGCCTATTCGAATCGAAATTTCGTTAGCATGGGTGATCAAATCCGATGTCCGTGCCGCATTTGTTCAAATGGACGATTTTTCGATCGGGAGACTGTCACTCTGTATCTATATACCAAAGGATTTGCACCAAGATATTTTCTATGGACTTGTCACGGGGAGTCACGCGAAGTCGGGACATCGAGCAATCCTGTCGTTCAGACATATGGTGAATCTTCCTCTGCTGGTGCTTCTTCATCCAGTCAATGTAGGGGGTCAAATCCCTATAGAACTATGATACTTGATAGTCTTGGGGGTCAATTCCACCTGAATGATAATGTTGATCGGCCAGATCTTCAGACATCAGTCCCACCAGATACTACAGCGGTTGATATCACAGAAGTAGGGGCTGCGGTAGAGATTGAATTACCGAATAAAGAAGCTGTAGAATTTTACGAGATGTTGAAAGCTGCCGATGAACCTTTGTATGAGAATTGTTCTAAATACACTAGGTTTTCAGCAATGACACAGCTCTTAAGCATCAAGGCCGATTGTAATATCAGCGGAGTTGCGTATGATCGGATTGCTGGATTGATTAATGAAATGCTGCCTACTGATAACAAGTTTGAGCATACTTTTTATAAGACTAAAAAGCTAATGAGAAAATTGGGGCTTGGGTACGAAAAAATACACGCGTGCCAAAATAACTGCATTTTATATTATAAAAAAAATGTGCAGTTGGATAAATGCCCTGTATGTCAACACCCTCGTTACAAGGAGAAGAAATCGGTCCGACAGAAAAATATCCCGTTTAAGGTGCTTCGGTATTTTCCACTAACACCGAGGCTTCAAAGGTTATTCATGTCGGAAAAGACAGCCCCCTACATGAGTTGGCATGCAAGAAGTCGTGATGATACAATAATGACTCATCCATCTGACAGTGAAGCATGGAAACATTTGGATACATGTTATCCTTCATTTGCTAGGGATACTAGAAATATCAGATTGGGATTGTGCACAGATGGTTTTAATCCGTTTGGACATTCTGCAACTCCTTATTCAGTATGGCCAGTGCTGCTGACAGTTTATAATTTGCCACCGTCAATGTGCATGAAAGATGAATTTATTTATCTTTCGATGATTATTCCGGGTCCTAAGGGTCCGCGAAAAGAAATTGACATATTTCTCAGACCCTTGATAGATGAATTGAAAACATTGTGGACTGAGGGAGCTGTCACTTATGATTGTCATCGGAAGCAAAACTTCAATTTAAAGGCCGCGGTCTTGTGGACAATCAATGATTTCCCGGCGTACGGCATGTTGTCGGGTTGGAGCACTCACGGCCGACTCTCTTGTCCGTATTGTATGGAACACTCTAAATCAATCAGTCTTCAGAACGGACGAAAAATCTCATTCTTTGATTGTCATCGTCGATTCCTACCGGTTAATCACCAGTATCGAAGGAATCGTAATAAATTTACTAAGGGCAGAGTCGAAAGAGATGGGCCACCACCGATGTTGTCTGGTGAATAAATGTTAGCACGTGTTTCAGCACTTCCAGATATAGTATTTGGTCGCAATGAAAGAGTGTCAGGTTTTGGCCAAACACACAACTTGGTGAAAAAAAGTATCTTTTGGGAATTGCCCTATTGGAGTTCATTATTGATTCGACATAATTTAGATGTCATGCACATTGAAAAAAATGTGTTTGATAATATTTTCAACACTGTGATGGATATTTCTGAAAAAACTAAAGATAATGTCAAAGCCCGACATGATCTGAAAATACTTTGTAAAAGACCAGAGTTGGAGTTACAAGAGGTCAACGGACGATATCTGAAACCGAAGGCCCTATATGTGTTAAATAAATAACAGATCAAAGATGTTTGTCAATGGGTAAAAGAACTCAGATTACCCGATGGATATGCTTCAAACTTATCTCGATGTGTGAACGTCGATGATTGCAAAATATCAGGGATGAAGAGCCATGATTGTCATGTATTCATGCAGAGATTACTTCTGATCGCATTTCGAGATCTTCTACCTGATAATATTTGGGGTCCGTTGACTGAATTAAGTATGTTTTTTAAAAGCATCTGTGCAAATGTCCTTCGAGTCGAAGATATGTCAACACTTGAAAATAATATTGTTGAAATCATATGCAAGCTGGAGCAGTTTTTCCCTCCTGCATTTTTTGACTCGATGGAGCATCTACCGATACACTTGGCATACGAGGCACTAGTTGGTGGCCCCGTTCAATATCGTTGGATGTACTTATTTGAAAGATACATGAATCGTCTGAAGAAAAAAGTAAAGAACACCGCAGCTGTTGAAGGATCAATATCTGAATCGTATATCATCCAAGAAATTTCAACATTCTGCTCATTTTACTTTGAATCGACAGTACATACAAGATTTGATCATCTTCCACGTAACGACGACGGGGGTGTTCGACATTCAGATGGACGTTTAAATATATTTTATCACTCTGGTCGTGCTTTTGGTTCTCGTCCATCTCGACACTTAAGCGATGAAGAGTATCATTTGGCACACTTGTATGTATTACTCAATTGTCCAGAGATTGAACAATTTATTGAAATATTTGACATTGAGATGGTGCAAAAATACTCTATTCACAACGATCAAGAATTGGAGAGATTACGGAATCGTGATTTCCCTACTTGGATTCAGACTTACAGCAAAGATCACAGAGCTGAAATAGATGAAAGAATATTTGAGTTTGTTAGTGGACCGTCGCGACTTGTGTTGTGCTATAGCGGATATTTTGTTAACGGGTATAAATTTCACACACTTGAATATTCATCTACAAAAAAGACGATGAATGCTGGGGTCTGCGTGAAAGGGACAACCTATGTTGAATGTGATATGGATTTTTATGGACTGGTGGAAGAAGTGATAGAGTTGCACTACTTCGGCTTGAAATCAGTGATCCTATTTAGATGTCATTGGTTCGATACAACAGAAAGGGGCATGAAAGTTCATCCAAAATACAAACTTGTTGAGGTCAATTACAAATCGAAATTGGCAGCAAATGAGCCTTTTATATTGGCATCACAAGCCGAACAAGTATATTATGCGAAGTATCCGGCTCGAAATAAAGATAGAGCGGATTGGCGTGTAGTCTGTAAGACAAAAGGTAGAGGAAAAATTGATCCGATAGTAGGAGAAAATGATCCTCCTGGTTTCTATCAAGAAGATGATCTTCCTGCTGTGGATCGTATTATTCCAATACTCGAGGATGCAGACACAACGTCAATTCAATTAGAAGTTGAATATGCTGATGATGACGATCATGAAATTGAGGAAGCTGGAGATGAAGAAGATGAAGAAGAGGAAGAAGAGGAAGAAGAAGAAGAATTCGAAGACTATTATTCAGATGATGAAGAATAATTGTAAAGTATATATTTTATTAAATATATCTCTACTATTTATACAATAATCTGATTATATGTCTGTTCGACAGATATGTCTGGTCGTGGTTATCGACGCAGGAGAGTTTCGGAGTCTCCGATCGGTGAGACTCCAGCACTTACTCATGCTGCTGATCCACCTGTTGCTGATCCTCATTCCGATGATACTGCCGAGGCTAGTACATCCAGACGTAGGCGGCCACGCGGGCCGAACAGGTGGTAGCCTCCACCAGCCACAGAGTCACGTAGATTGATTAGCGTGATTGGGGAGCGGTAATATATCATGAATTATGAATCATTACAAATTCATTATATCATAATATAATATTAAAATTTATTTTTGTTGTGCAAGTTCGAGCAAGAAGAAGTGCCGAGGAGCATTTCTTCTACTATTCGACGATACATGCACGGGGCATGGCCTACGTGGTCTCACGTGCCTAGCGAGCACGTCGACATGTTATGGCACGAGTTTGAGGCACGTATTATTATTATTTTTTACATGCATGATGATATATTAATATTGGTTCTGATATTATTATTTTGCAGGCTCGCTATACATGGGCCGAGGACCAGAGGCCCTTCATTTACGCTGCCTGGGAGGCTATTTCCCGGGCAAGGTACAACGGGCAGCTGGGGCAGGCTCGGTCCCAAGCGATGGCCCGAGCTGGGACCACTAACATCGCGGAGACTCGGGGATACGGCCCCAGTTGGATTACTCCGGATATATGGGACCAGCTCGTGGGGATATGGTCGACGGATCGATGGCAGGAGGTTTCTCGGAATGCGGCTAGAAATCGCATGTCGGGAGGAGCAGCGCGTCACACCGGCGGCTCTGTTGCATTTGCAGTGCACGCAAACCGTATGGTAAGTATATCTTTTAATTATATATTTTATTTATTATTATGTGTACTAATTAATGTATTTGTTTTGTAAATGTAGACGACGGTGTCGGATGACGGGAGTGTCCAGCGACCCTCCCCGATGGCGGTGTTTGAGCGGACTCACCGTCGAGCACATGGGACGGGGGAGTACATCCACAACCGCGCTGCATACATTATGGTAATTATATATTTGTTTAAATTATTCATTATATATTTATAATTTAAGTTTTATGATAAATATTAAACAAAAAATCAAACTCGAGTAGGAGACCTACAGCCAGATGGTGGTGCAGCGCGGGGGTACCCCCGAGGACTTTGACGCAGCATCGTGGGTCGAGGCCGCAGGTGGCTGGGACCATGGCCGCGTATATGGCTTCGCAGATAGTGGTCATGCGCGAGCCGTACTAGGGCCACTTGGGGCACCGACCCCTCCGGTCGCTGGTGAGCGGCCGTCCACCTCTAGATCCAGTTATGATCATAGTAATAGAATAAGGACTCTAGAGGAGACGGTCGCGCGTCAGACTGAGATGATGGAGCGTCAGAGTCAGACGATGGCGCGTCAGAGTCAGACGATGGCGCGTCAGAGTCAGACGATGGCGAATATAGAAGCTATGCTACGCAACTTGTCAGGTCATCCCGAACCAGTCATCTCTTCGGCATCATCTAATCCGTCGTCCTCGAGTCAGTCTACGCCGGTGTACACTCAAGCGCTCCAGACCCCGCCATATAATCCAGACCATCCTCCATCTTGATCGTGAGATTTTTTGTTTGGATATTGAACTTGTTTAACTTATTTTGTTTGGATATTGATACTTCAATTTTGCATTTGAATTGTTTTTATACTATCGTGGATAATTATCAATATAAGTATAATTGTTTTGATGTATATATGTTGGTGTGTTTGTGATGTGTGAATGAATGTGTATGAGGTGTTTGTGATGTGTGAATGAATGTGTGTATGAGGGTATGAGTGTGTGAGTTATGTATCAGATAAATGTATCAATGTATCAATGGAAATTTGAAATTTTCAAATTTTCTGGTTGCAGGTATACGTCATCAGCAACGGCTTTCCCACGGGCGTCCGTGGGAAAGCCATTGCTAAAAGTGTATCGAAAGCCGTTGCTGATGACCTACAGCAACGGCTTAGCGACGGGGTTTTACTAACGGCGTTGCTACGGACTCAGCGGCCGTTGCTATTAATGTTATCAGCAACGGCTCCGTGTCTGTTGCAAACCCGTTGCTGATAATAGTTTTAGCGACGGCCCGAGCGGCCGTTGCTGATAATGTTTTGAGCGACGGCCCGAGCGGCCGTTGCTGATCCGTTGCGAAGTCATCAGCAACGCGACTTTCTGTCACGGCGCTATTGCAACGGCTCAGCCGTTGCTGATGACCATTTTTCTAGTAGTGCGGCTTCTAGATCCGTTGCTCATGAGTCGATGACATGCATGTGGCGCGAAAATAAAAAAAAACTTATCATCGACGGTTTAGAGAGGGCCGCGTCGACCGTTGGTGATCCATCGCTGATATATATATATATAAACACTAACGGCCGTGTCGGCTGTCGCTAAACTATTAGCGACATCGTTAGTTTCAATGGCTTAGGCCTAAGCCGTTGATGAAGGGCTTCATCAACGGCTTACGAACAGATTTAGCCGTCAGTAAAGCCTATATATTTTGTAATTGATGTATATATCTAAAACTGAGAGAACTAACTATTTATAATTATGAGTTCAAAGTTCTAGCTTGTTGGAGGAATGCACAGAGATTACTCTCTCCCCCCTCGACGACCTCTTGAGCATTTGAGAGGGTTTCACTCTTATCCTTAAGGGAGATTATATGAGAGGGCATAAGTTCTTATACTCAAACTTGATTGTTGGCTTCGTTCCAATCTGCATGCCTGCAACAAAAGACAAGTAACAAGTTCCCACATCTTACATTTAGAATGTGTCATTTTTAATTTGTAGAATGAGTTTATGGAGCCTACAAGGAAAAGCAATAAAATCCATCCGAAAACCTTGACCCAATACTCAAGTGGCGCACAACTAAGATCTCGTTTGGTTGACACAACTTCCTACAGTCAATTGTACTTCCCAAGAAGTTGCCAAAACAACTCTTGTTTGGTTGACACACTTCCTGCATTTTGCAGGAAGTACAACTTTCTCAGCAAGTGCAACTTTTTGCAAAACACAGAAAGTAACTTACCTAGACGACCTAGGTAAGTTGCACTTCCTGCATTGTAATTGAAAGAAAAAATCAATATTAGCCTCACATTTGTATTTAATGCAAAATTTATAATTTATATTGTCAATATTATGATATTAAATAATCTTTGAATTCTCCACATATTTATTTTATTTTATTTTTAATAAAATATATAATTTTTCATATTAACTATAAATAAAAATTATTTTTCTATATAATAATATATATTATATTAATTATATATGAAAATATTATATTATATATATATATATATTACAATATTTATTTACAAATAAAATTTATTTTTTTATATATACTAACACATATAAATTAAAATATTAATTTACAAAAAGAAAAATAAATTAGTCCTTTCATATGTACTTCATAGGAAATACTCATGTCAATCAAACATATTATAGATGAAAAGTTATACTTTCTATGAATTAATTTTTTGTCAACCAAATATTTTTTAAGTACTTTCCGAAAAATACATATGAAAAATTAATTCAAGAAAATTACAATTTTACGTAAAAACAAGAGAATTACAATTTTATGTAAAAAATTACTTTCGACGTCAACCAAATGAAATATATATGCCCACGTGAAGATCACACAATGTGGGCTTGTCAGCGAAGCAGGATTAAGCTTTAATATCAAATATCTAAATTCATTGCATTAATACTATATATATATATATATATATATATATCCAGATGTCATGCACACTCTTTTGGTGGGTCATTTCTATTTACTTTCTTCTCTAAAGATTTTCAATCTTACAAATCTTAGCCAATACCAAAAAATAACAAAGTCATCACATGTTTGACAAAAGATAATGTTTCAGAAAATAGAAAACAAGGAGTAGTCTTGAGATGGCACTGAAAGAGAGTCGAGTCTTGTATATACTGATGTAAATCATCAAAAGCACATAACCTTTTCCCTCGGACATGAACAATTGAATCATTGGAAGATATTAACATGTCATGAACAGGCAAAAAGTCACATATAAACCCGCATTCCAGGAGAGTGAAATAAACACGCCACTAAATAAGAACAAAAGACAAGCACATGAAGTTATGTATTATTTTTCTAGTGCCTTGAATACATCTTCGGAGCTAGTAATACAGTCTCCTCTACCTCCTACTCTTTACACAGTAACCAAACTAGGCAATTGATTGTAACTCTCTGCTTAATTCTTGTGCTGCTCCAGCAATCACCATGTATTGCTATTGCTGCGTTTCAGCTTCTTGGCTGCCTTCTGCATATTTATACGCGCCTGTTCTGTCATCATCTCCAGCAGCTGCGCGACAACATAAATGGAAGAAATGGTTACAACTCTTAAAACAATGCTATAAGAAGAAGAAAGAACGAAATCTGGGTTCCGCAAATTAACCATTTGCTTCCTTAACGACATCACCCTTGTCTGCCATGAAAAAGATGATCTCATTAGTATTGGATTATAACAAAATAAGCATCATCATCACAAATTGTTTTGCAGTAAGTATGGTGTTCTCACTTGTTCTTCTCTAAGCCTGAAGTTCTCTTCCTTCAACTGATTAAGCTCTGCCTCCAGCTCCACTGTGTATGCCTGTGGACATTGCAATTGCATCTCATTTTGTGAAGCTTGCATGCTTGGCTTTTGGGAATGTTATTACGAGACATCAAAAATTATAATGGACATTTATGCAAACATTTTGAACATGACGGGAGATGTTACAGATGTACCTGTTTTCTGGCTCGAGACCTGGCTGCGGACTCCCGATTCTTGATCATCCTCCTCTGCCGCCGCTCCACCACCTTGTCCACGCCCGGTCCGTCCGCCGTCCGCTTCCTCCCTCCGCCACGGCTCCTATTCCCGTCTGCTATGTACCCTGCCACCGAGTTGTCCACTTGCCCTCCCCCAATTCCCTCCGAGGACACCGGGCTCGCTGGAGATCCGGCCGCAGCTGCCGTGCCGTATCCGTTCGCTATTCTTCCCCCAAATCCGTTTCCCACCGGGTAGCCACCGTTGCACGCTGCCCCCAGCCCCTGCTGGTCAACGTACCCCGCCATGCCCATCACGTGGCCAAACCCCGCCATTCCGTACTGTTGCACCGCTGCGGGAGGCGGCGGCGCCACTGGCTGTGGGTGAGGCGACGGCACTACCGGCGCCCCGCCGCCGTACCCCTCCCGGACCACTCCGGCCTTTATCAGGAAATCCTCTAGAGTCATCTCTCCGAAAGTGGGCTGGCGAGGGGCAGACCTGGCGTCGTCATCCTGGTGGACTCGTTCCACTTGTTGAGACCGGAGAGACGCGTCCCGATGGATCTCAGCCCACACCTCGTCTACCGTCTTCCTGGAAAGCGGTGCGGGGAGCGTGAGCGATCCCTGTCGACGGAGAGGCTGCGCCATCGCCCCTTCGGCGCCGTCGGGCAGATTGTTAGCCGGCGCATCGTTGGCAGCCGCGGCGGCGGCTTGTACCTCCTCGACGTTCCAGATGTTGGTGAGAAACTCGTCCATGTTCATGGAGCCGAAGGTCTTGCCGGGCTCGCACACCGCGTTCTGGATCTCGTCGAGGGTGAGGGAGTAGATTGAGGTCTGCCTCACCAGGGGGAACTCGAGGTCGAACTCCCGGACAGCCGCTGCCGAGCCCGCGGCCTGCACGCCGTCCTCCGGCCGAGCCAGGAGCTGGCGGCGGCTCATCTCCGGGTTACGGTGCTCGGACGTCACTTCGGCTTCCTCTGACGCAATGTTCCTGCTTTCCGACGGAGACGCCATGTCCCCACCTCAGCAACACAGGAGGCTTGGGTCTCTGGTTTAACTTTCACTGAGGGTAAAAAGTAAAAAGTTAAGAAGAGTTAATGAAGAGAGAATAAAGAAGAAACAGACAATTGAGAAGAGAAGCTTGAGTGCGTTGGATTGTATGGATGAAGTTTGAACGTAGCGCACCGACTCCAAAAGAAAGCTACTTTGAAGATACAAACAAAAGAGCAATGCATAAATCACAAAGAGTGTTGACGAAGGAAGCTACCGCCTACCGAATAGGGATGGCACTGGGGCGGATTTGGAACGACGAAACCAATTTTATCTCAAATCTATTAAGAAAATTCAATTCTAAACTCGTTCCAAACCCGTTAGTATTTTGAAGGGTGATTTCCAAATCCATCCCACTAATTTAACGGGTACCCACTGGGAACCCGCTTTTCGCCCTTTAACAAATTATATATATATATATATATATTTTTACAATCTACATATCACAACAAAATTATCACAACATTTAAACATAAATCATATAAACAATAAGCTAATTTAAATAATGAAATTAATTATCTGAGCTAGTATCAATGACTATCGAGAGCTAGTAAAGACTATCAATTATCTGAAAAAAAAATGACTTCTTTCATGCAAAGAATCAATAGGAGCAGACAGTAGGTAACAATTAGAAAATAAGTAAGAAAAATAGTTTCTTTCATGCAAAAATCAACAGTAAATAATTGCAGGCGGCAGGTAAGAAAAAAGTAAAAACAAATAAAAAAGAACCTAAGAATCAGATCGTGGCGTCGGGTCCATCAGGAGAAGCAATCATCGGAGCAGATCACAACATTGGGTTCGTCGGGAGAAGTAGATCGAGGCGGTCGACTACTGTTGAGAGGCGTCGGGAGAAGCAGTCGTCGGAGTAGATCGCGACGTCGGATCCGTCGGGAGAAGTAGATCAAGGCGACCAATTGCTGTTGAGAGGTGTCAGGAGAAGCAATCGTCGGAGAAGTACATCGATTGGCGGTCGGCTCTGTTGAGAGGCGATCGGCTGTTGTTGAGAGGCGATCAACTGTTGTTGAGAGGCGTCGAGATTGAGCGGCGGTCACGAGAGAAGAGGTCATGTGATTGAGGAGCGGCGAGAGGGCGATCTAGTGAAAGGAGGGGCAGCGAGGCGGCGAGCGGGCGTGAGGGCAATCGGGCAGATGGCTGAGGCAGTGAGGCATCGGGTGACTGGGTGAATCGGGTGAATTAAAATAATGTATTATTAATTTATTTATATTATATAATGGGTTAGAAATTAGGGTATAAGTAAAAAGACATAATTATCCATATATAAGTATATATTAGATAATATGAAAGGTATTTAAGTAATTTTACCCTGAACGAGTTTGGGACGGGTTTTAGACTAAAATCCTGGACCCGTCCCAAACCCTACAGGGTTTTTATCTCAAAATCCTATACTCGTCCCACGACCCAACGGGCAAAACCCGCTAATGATCTATCAGGATCTGGAATGGGTAAATACCCATTTATACAAACCCATTGCCATCCCTGCTACCGAACCATGCAATGGGATTTGCGATGTTGATGTGTTGTGAAATAAGCTTACCAGGTTCAAAGATTCCACATTTCCACTTACCATATCATATTTGGTCTCTGGGTACAATCTATCATTCTATTGTTTAACAACAACACTATGGGAACCTGGTTTGGCCCAACCTGTTACATGACTACCGCAGCCGCAGGGAATTGATGCAGATATTGGATTAGATTTAAGGGAATGCAAGATAAAAATGACCACATTGGTCGAGTGAGGGTCCGAGGCAGGCGAATTGACGGAGACCAATCTGGAAAAGATGAAGTGAGATTGAGGCAGCACTTAGTCGACTATGGCGGGCGCCGCAAGCCTCGTTGCGCATGGACCCGCGACACAACCACACTTGGGCTCGGCCGCAAAGGCAAATAGATAATTCTGGCAAATCTTATCACTTGATTTGACGTAACGTCACTCTCCGGAATTAATTATTGAGAAGCAAACATATTGTTTTTTATATATACTTTTAAACAGTATTTTTTATACTTTGAAACAATATCAATGTTAATGTAGAGCATTCATAAGAAAAGGGAAACTATATGAGAATAGTTTATAATCATCCTCGTAAATTGCTCTGAGTAATCTAAAAACGTGAGAATAAGAAGCGTTTGTGCATGCAATAATTATGACTCCAATAAGTTTTGCTTGATAATAAACATTCAAAATAGCTACTTGATTTTGGAAATAAAAAAGCAGAAACAAGAAAAATAGCTAAAGCCAGCCTCCATTTGGCCGCGGTAAATGATGGATTTACATGCCATCTCCTAGCAATGTTCATGGTCTCAAAATAAAATTCCACCGAGATTGATGACTGTGCTAGGTTGAGTCAGTGCATGCACGATGCCATGCCTTGCCCATCCGTGGTCCATACTCTTCACTGCAACGTCTTTGCATAACCTTCTATAGCTCTCTTATTTAATTAATTTCCCACAAAAGAGTGTATGTTTTCAAATTTAAAGTAGGAAAAATGACCGCGGAAGCTGCTCTAGAAATATCTATATATTTGGAAATATGTATCCAGAAGCAACTAGTTACTTGCTAAGCCACCGACTCTTCATTCATAAGAGGAAAAATCCAGAGATCATGAACAAAAATTCAGCTAACAAATCGCGTCACTCAAAAGTAGTTTGGTCATAATCTTTATATAGTTTATTTTAGTAAAAGAAAAAAGAATAACATAAATCCAAACATAGCAGAAATCAACAGAAAAGGAAAATTTAGATCGAAATCCTAAATCATGAAAGATCAGTCGAGACGCATGCGTCAAGGACTCCAATCGAGGGTACAAAACAGTAACAATAAATTAACCGAGCAGATCGATTATACCGATTACCTCAGTGATGACCGATCGCCATTAACATTTCATCTCAACGACAGATCTGATCTCGCAATAGAGGAAAGGAGAAAAGAACGAAGAAGAAGAAGAACGAAGAGTGCGGCGCAGCTGTAAACTCCTCCGCCGACCCAGACGACACCCGCTCGCGAGACTTCACTTGGGCGCTCGCTTCCGCCGCGCGCAGGACATTTATAGGCTCGGGTCTTACTCGTGGGATATTTTTACGGGGGTTCCGCGGGCCCACCAGACCACGGGGCATCATTATCCACCTCGCCGGGGCCCCATCCGAGCAGCGGCCGAGATTTAGCTCCGGTCCTCCTCCCGGATGGATCGAGTTGGAATCCGCGAGGGGGGGCGTCAGCGCGCCTCGACACGTACGGGACACGTGTCGCGAGGAGTGGCTGCCCACCGCAACAGCTGGGAGGCTCCGGAATCCGCGTGCCTCGCACGTGCCGACGCGCCATCGTTGACGGTGAAGCGCTCCTGCTGGGCCAGACCGAATTTTCGGCCGGTTGAATCCAGGCTTTTTTATGGGCCGAATGAGCCCAATTCAGCCCAATTAGTGTCAGCCCACATCGGTTTAGTTGCCAATTGGGGGTTTGTGATGGAAGTATGACACATTAATGGTGTAACCAAAATTGTTTGTATTATTTTGGCCAATAAATATTTTAAAAATGTAGGAATATAAGAGTCATGATGTAGGAACGCCACTACCGAGGAACCCAAGAATTTATTTTTTGAAACAAAAAATTAAACAAAATGGTGGAATAAAGTCAACATATAAAGATATATTAGTTGTCCATGGTAATGCTCTTCGAGCATTATTTGATCCACTCTTTAGAATACTTCTAAAGTTGACTTTTAAGGATGAATGTTTTAGTTCATAAATATTGGTAAATTAGAAAACACATTTATAATTAGTTAAAGAAATATAATCAAGGGTTGACCAAAATGATGCATGAGTCAATTACCTCTAGGGATTTTTTATATATACTAGCATGACACTCGTGCATAGCTTAATTATATTATAAAAATTATTTGAATAAAATAAATGAATTAATTGTATGTATTTATAAATTTAATTATAAAGTAGAAACAATTACATTTATTTTATTTAATAAAAATTATATATACTAAAATAATATTGAATTAGATATTATCATTTATTGTATAGGTAGAGATTTAGAAATGCAATAAGTTATGAAAAATTTATTTTGAGTGTAAAGTTTATATTTTTAAAAATAAATAAAAGAAAAATATTTTAAATAATTTTTGTAACAATAATATTGAATTATATATCAACATATTAAATATTAAATTATTTATAAAAGAAAAATTAATATTTTATTTTAAATTAAAATATAACTAAAGATAAAAAAATATACACTATGAAAGAATTTCTTGTAAACTAATCTTTTAAAAAAATAAAAATAATCGATTGTAGTGCTATAAAGAAATTTCTTGGAAGAATTTATTATACATTATAAAAGACTTCATTTTAACAATATTTGTAGTGCTACTTTTTTAATTGTCATCGTTGTCATGTATAAAAAATTTCAAATCACGATTATTGGTTACTCTAGAAATACTAACATATAGTTGACCATGAGAAGACACATGTTTCTAGTATAATCCAATGTTTTTAAGGCTTTGATCTTGGCTCTTATTTATGGTCATAGCAAAATAAACATATATTAAAAACTATCTCCGTTGAAATTTAAAATGAACTTTTATATCTAATGACGTCAATATCAATCTTGAAATAAAAATCTTATCCCCTATATTGGTTCTTGATATTATTTTTCATTTTAAAACATATTGGTCTATTCGAATTATCTCAAGTCGAGTCTCATTGCATTAGGGGTGAGCAGAATTATCCGATTTACCGAAACCGAACCGAAACCGACCGAACTGAACCCGAATTAACCGAACCAAATTTACCGAATTAATTTCGGTTCAGTTTTCGGTTAATTTTTTCCGGGATTTCGGTTTTCGGTTCGGTTCGGTTAATTTACCGTAAAAAATCGGTTTTTACCGAATTAACCGAAATTAAAAAAATTACCATTTTACCCCCAACAATTCAATTAATGACATATGTATCCCAAAGACTATTAGCTGGTAAGTCATTTCCGTGGTTCGGTTAAATCCGATACCCGCATACCCACTCGCCCCGCCGCCCGACCCGATTCCTAATCCTAACCTAAATACCTAATGTTCTCGATACAGTCGACACTCGACAGACTCGAATTCACTCGACTCTCTCCGTCTCTACTCTCTCGCACAGTCGCACTCGACTCTCATCTACTCATCAGCCGGCCCTAACTACACAGGCGGGCGACGCCGGGGCGAACACAGGCTACGCAGCGTCGCAGACTCGCAGCGTCGGCAGCGACGGCAGCCCGATCGGTCGGCACTCGCCAAGTTGCCTCCTCACCCCCAAATTGAAATCGCATTCGCCAAGTCGCCTCCCCCCCAAATCGGCCCTCGCCAAATCGCCAGGACTCCAGGCCAGCGACAGTAGGGGACTAGGGGTGAGCATCTACTTCCCGGGGCATCCGACATCCGACATCCTCAATTCCTCATCAGCCGACAGCCGACAGCCGGTCTTCAATCTTAAGCAAGGTTAAAATTTTAAAATACCTAGTTGATTTGTATTTTTGATTCTTGTTGCTAGCATCTTGCCATCTTTGATTCTTTGATTTGTATTTCCGATTCTTGATTTCTTGTTGCCATTTTCACGTGAAAGTAAAGTATTATCCTTATGTGAGTCTGTGAGTAACCAACACAAAGTATTATTCTTGTTGCTAAATCTACTTGATGTTGAGTGTAGATTTCAAGTCGGATTTAATAAATCTGTGTAGATTTAATCACTTACTATTTTCGGTTAGATTTAATTAGTAGTCTGTGTAGATTTAATTAGTAAGTAGTAAGTAGATTTAATAAATCTACTTGATAGTAGTCTGTGTAGTCGTGTAGAAATGTAGAATGTTTCATTATAAGTTTATAACAGTAGATTTGTTTCATTATAACAGTAGATTTGTACGGGTGTGTTTCATTATAACTTGCAAGTATCTTGTTTTCATTATAGCAGCTTGCTTTTACTATTTATATCAAGTTTTGTATTGAATGGAAATAAATATTAGATGTCCAACTCTCAAGAAGAGGCAGAATCAAATACAGTAGCAGCAGTAGCACAACCAATATCTACACCCGCAAGCGATGAAAGCGGCAATGAAATCGGAAACACAACATTGCCGCCAAAAGGCCCAAAACAAAGGTCAAAAGTGTGGGAATACTTTGAAGTTTATGTTGATAAAGAGAAAGGGGAAATCAAAGGCAAGTGCAAGTATTGTCAGAAAGAATATGCTGCAGATACAAAGAAAAATGGGACAAGTGGACTCAATTACCATGTGAAAACGTGTAAGAAGATACCGGGGAATGAAGATAAAACACAATCACAGTTGTCTTTGCAACCATCGGGAGATGATGAAAGTACGGGTATGTTATCTACTTGGAAGTTTGATCAAGTTGCTATTAGAAAAAGTCTTGCACGCATGATAATTGTTGATGAGTTGCCATTTAAATTTGTTGAATGTGAAGGCTTTAAAGAGTTTATGCATAATGCATGTCCTAGATTTAAATTCCCTTCAAGATGGACTGTATCACGTGATTGTTTTCAGTTATATATGGATGAGAGGTTGAAGCTGAAACATTATTTGAAAAATAATGATCAACGAATTTCCATAACAACTGACACATGGACATCCATTCAACAAATCAATTACATATGCATCACAGCTCATTTCATTGATAGGGATTGGAAGCTGCACAAATTTTTTTTAAATTTTTGTCCAATTTCTAGTCATAAGGGTGAATCTATTGGTAGGGCAATAGAGACATGCTTACTAGAGTGGGGGATAGATAAAGTGTTCACTATTACAGTAGACAATGCCAGTTCAAATGATGTGGCTGTTGAGCACTTGAAGCGAAAATTTATTAACTGGGGGACTACTATTGCAAATGGCAAGTACTTACACATGAGGTGCATAGCTCATATAATTAACTTGATTGTGCAAGATGGCTTAAAGGACTTGGATCCTGCAATTAGGTGGGTCAGGGAGGCAGTGAAATGTATTAGAAGTTCTCCAGCCATGCTTAAGAAATTCAAGGAGTGTGCTGATTCAATGCAAGTTGAATGTAAGAGTACATTGTGTTTAGATGTGTGCACTAGATGGAATTCCACTTACTTGATGTTGAGTGTAGCTGAGAAGTATGAGAAGGCATTTGAAAGATTTGAATTAGAAGATCTATACTTCGGAGTTGAGGTGGATGCAAATTCAAAGGGTTTCGTGGATTGGGATGTCGTGAGGAAAACGATAACTATGCTATGGCTTTTTTATGATACCACAATACGTGTTTCTGGTTCATTATATGTTACATCTAACACATTTTGGACTGAAATTAGTGACCTACTCAGCGCAATCCTAGAATGGACTCGAAGTGATGATTCAAATGTGAAGGGAATGGGTACAAAGATGAAGACAAAGTTTGACAAATATTGGGGAAACGTTGATCGAATGAATAAAATCATTTTCTTCGCTGTTGTACTTGATCCTCGTGAGAAATTCATGGCAATGGAAGTTTCTTTTTGTGATATTTATGGTGAAAATGAAGGGACTGGACTATTTGAAAGAGTGAAGATGTCACTTTATGACATTTTCAAGGAGTACAAGAATATATTACAAATTGAGAGTGGTCATTCAAGTGAAACAAGTCCATCAAGCAATACTTCAAGTAATGAATCGGTTGGTAATAGACCAAGAGGACATTACAAGTTAATTGCCAAGAAACGAAGAATTGAGAGTGGACATGTTCATGCAAAGTCTGAACTTGATATGTACTTAGATGAGGCACTGCAGGAAGATAAGGATGATTTTGATATTCTGAAGTGGTGGAAGCTTAATTCCGAGAGATTTCCGATCCTCTCACACATGGCTCGAGATATCTTGGCTATTCCTATATCCACAGTGGCTTCCGAATCTACCTTTAGTGCTGGCGGGAGGGTTCTTGATCCATTTAGAAGTTCTTTGACTCCGAAGATGGTTGAGTCTTTGATATGTGCACAAGATTGGATTCGGAAGTCTAATGGATTGAATGTTGAAGAAGATATCACAGAAGTTGAGAAGTTTGAAAATGGTAGTATGGTACTCTATTTTTATATATATTCTTTTATATATTCTGTTTAATTTTATGTGCATATTATTAATTGAATATGTTTGTCTATTTGAAAAAAATAGATTTGCCAATCATTGGATTGAGTATAGTTGGCCCGAGTGCGGTTACAAATTGAAGAGTTTTAACTCGGTGACTCAGTGAGTTTTTGTTTAAGTGTATAGCTTGTGGTTAATCGAAATTAATTAATTAATTTTTATAGCTTGTGGTTAATTTTGTTTAAGTGTTGCTTACAGGTTACTTGGTTACTGGTTAGGTTGCTGAGATGACTGAGAATGGTTGGTTACTTGGTTGGTATTTAGTTCATTGCAATCTGTATAATCTCTTTGATCTCTAGCATCAATTTTAACTTTAGATATCTTCTTGTAGCAATTTAGAGCTAGTAGTCCACTCATCTAAAGCTTGATCTATATTTAAATTAAAACACACTCTTTAAAGAAGTATATTTTCCCTGATCTCTTTTTCTCTGTTCTTGTTCTTCATCATCAGTTTCATATATCTATTTTTACAGTTGTACTATATCTATCAATTAAAGTAAGTGGTTCCACTTAATCTCATGATCATGAAAAGAAAGAATGTGTAGTTAGAGGTACTTCAGCATTCAATTAAAGATAATCCACTGGTTAATAGATTTCATTTTCCTGTTAATAAATTTCCTGTTAATTGAAGTCATCTTCAACTAATTGATTAATAGATTTCATTTTCCTCCCTAGAGGCAAGAACACACAGCAATAGTCAACTTTGCATTTGAATTCTGAGCTTACAGTGCAATAGTGCATGTTGATGTCAATAGTTCATGTCATTGTATGGCTGTAACAAAGTACTCAAATGACCCATTGTTATACAATGAGCATGTGGCTTTTACTAGTAATTCTGATTTCTGAGCAAAAGGATGGTTGAGTGGTGGTCTGAAACTATTAAATGAAAGTGATATGTCTTCTTAATTTATTGGGTGCATAGATTAATAATTTTTGATAACTCATGAGATGTACTATTTTCTATGTATGTTTTATTTGCTAACTTGCTTTATTTTCTACTACTGCAAGGGTAATGGTGGATATCTCAATTGATGCTTGAGTAAGATCTAAACTTTGAAGTATGAAAATATCCTTGGAAGAAACTTTGAAGTGTCAAGTGTGGAAATTGAAAACTGTCAAATTTGTTAATTAAGCTTGTTGTAAGATCAAATTTGTAAGCTTGTGGAAACTGGAAACTGGAAACTGGAAGCTTGTTGGATAAGCTTGAGTAAGAACAAATTTGTTCACTTGTTGTAAAGCTTAATCAGTTAATCTGTTGACTGTTGTAAGCTTAAACTATTATTGGATAAGCTTAAGTAAGCTTAAACTATTTTTCACTTAAACAGTTAAACTATTTGTAAGCTTAATCTGTTGTAAAGCTTAATTTGTTGTTCACTTGTTCTGTATTATTGGATAATATTTATGTTTTATGTATTTTCTGTTTTATGTTTTAAATTCTCTGTTTTAAATTCACTTGTTCTGTTTAATGTATTAGATAAGCTTAATTCTCGATTAATTCGGTCGGTTAACCGAACCGAACCGAAATTTTTCGGTTAATTCGGTCGGTTAACTGAAAAATTCGGTTCGGTAAACGGTAAAGTTTTTAGTAAAATTTCGGTTCGGTTAACCGACCGGTCGGTTCGGTTAACCGACCGATCGGTTCGGTTAATTTACCGAACCGACCGATGCTCACCCCTACATTGCATAGACCTGAAGATTGATCTATATTTCTCAAAAGCATGATGACAGGAACATTGACTTTGAGCTTCAATTCGTATGAATATCATTAATTGAATCACAGCCACCATCCAATGAACAAGGGCTGTCAAAGCTGAGATAAATCTTCATTTCACCAGGAACCAAAGACAACATAAAATTATTCACCTTTTGAACTATTCCATTGGTAAGTATTAAGATAGCTCTGTGCTCCAAGTAATTGATATCACTCATATTGTTCAAAAACAATAGATAAAAGACATTTACAATTGTAGCAAGTGGATCACCAATTTCTTATATGAGCAAATCATCGTGAATTTTTATGTTGACATCCCCATCATTAACATCACTAAGGGTCTCATTTTCAATGGTTGATATGATGAATTTTCTAAGTGCAACCTCATATATGTCTTGTTAATGTTAGCATCTCACACAGTATCTTCACAAATAAAATGAATTAATGGTAGCATGCACAATATCTTATCTTGACTCTTTGGGTACAACAGACAGAATCTCTTTGAAATCACCCCACTAAAAATATTCATTTTCCTTCAAAAGGTCGCTCAAAGCTTGATTATATCCCTCAAGGTTCGATCAACAACTTCAAAATAATGCTTCTTCATTATTGGAGTTTCATCATATATAATAACTTTTACTTTTATTATCAAGTCAGCCAATGGACTACCTTGATTCATATAACATGTAGAGTCTTCATCATCAATCATGAAAATTGCAATTTTTGACTGTATCGTACTCCCACTTAGAATGAGCAAAGCCACTATTCCACTCAAAGCAACTGTTAAAATAATTTCACTTTTGAATATCAAAGTTGGTGAAATAGTTCTTTAAATAAATGTTTCTCCTGTGCCACTAAATCCATATAGTTAAAATAATCCTCCACAGTTTTCAACAATCCCAAACATAATCTTATCGTATATATTTTTTTGCTCAACCGTGAGATTAGAAAGGAGTTGGGCATGTTCTACCGCCAATGATCGTTTATCATAGTTAAATTTATCCTAAATAAATTTATTTTTGCATTGATGAAGGCATGAGATATCTAGAAATGATATTTCGGGAAAATCAGCTAGACTCATAGACTCATGTTGTTACTTCTTAACATATTCTCAATCTCTGCAAGAGCAAAGTTTTTCAACTCATCTTCACTTAGATCAAATCTTCACACACAAAATTCATTCATAAAAAATTCAAAATATTTTTTTTTTGTATTTTTTAGAGATTTTAGGATGTGTAACGCGTTGCACACTTTTGAAAAAAAAAAACAAATAAAAAAATTTAAAAAATTATGAAAAATATTTATTATAATAAATATTATAATGTGGCCAGGAAATTTCGAAAATATTATATTTAAAAATTTCGGATCGTTAATTAAAAATTATTTCTAAAATTTTGGGTAATAAAATTATATTTTTACTTTAATAGACAAATAAAAATTTATGCAAAAATAATTAATGAGAATAGTATAATAAGTTCTTTTTACCAAAAAAAAATAATTTAAAAATATTAAATTACGTGTAGTAATTAAGTTTGAACATTATTTGCCAAAAATAATTTATTTTAAATTAATTAAATGACCGGGAAACTACATATTTTTCATTAAATGGACGAGATCTAATATTTTTTGTTACATTATTTTATAAATATGTTCATGAAATAAGCGAGAAATAACATTCATTTTTATCCATAGACTTTGTAATTTTTATTAAACTTTTAAAAATTTTAGATCCTAAGTTAAAAAAATTTGACTCAAAAATCTAGATAATATTAGAATTTTGAAATTTTCAGATCCTAAATTAAAAATAAAATTGAAAATGTATCCTAAAATCCCAAAAAAACATAAAAAAACCTCATTCTTACAAAAATTCATCTAAGAATTTTGTGAATTAACATTACATAAATGTCCATAAAATAATTAAAAATCTTGCTAGTTGATATTTAAAAATAAATTTGCATATTTGTCTTTATAATAAACTCCGCAAGTTACCTATAAATATCTTGGTTATTGATATTTATAAGTTAATATACAATGTTGTCATATAAAAAAAATTATCTTCAAAATCTTAAAAATATTAGGGTTTTAAAAATTTTGAATCCTAAATTAAAAATAATTTTGAAAAAATATACTAAAATACATTAAAAAAACAATTAAACAAAATCATTCAAAAAAAATTCAAAAAATATTTTTTTAATAAATTTTGGATATTATAAAATATATTTTAGATTTTTTAGAGATATTCGAACCAATTTTATTTTAAAATCCCTGAAATCTATATTTATCATAATAATTATATTTCATATTTTTCGGAATGTTTTTACTATTTTTTATTTTTTTCAAATAAAATTTGTAATCTGTTACACTTTTGTATAAAATGAAATATATTTTTTCACTCATTTTAAAGCTATTTTCGCATATTTCATGAAAATATTTGTAAAATTCTTTAACAAAAAAATGAGATATCGTGCATTTAGGATATTTTTATATAGTTTTTTTGTTCATTTATTGAATTTAAAAATATTTTATTCTTGACAAATTATATTCTAAATTGATTAGTACACATAATTTAATAATTTTAAATTAATATTTTTAATAAAAACAAATTATTATATTATTCTCATTCATTATCTTCGCATAAATTTTTTTCTTTTTCATATTAAAGTAAAAGTGTAATTTTATTTAACATGAATTTTTTATTTTTCTCAAATTTAAAGCCACTTTGAAAATATATCTTAAAATCCTCAAAAATTCAAAAAAAAACTTTTTTTGAGTTTTTTTACAATTAAATTTTTTTTGTAGTTTTTCTTGAATATTTTATGACATATTTTCAAAATCATTTTTAATTTAGTATTCGAAACTTAAAAAAAATCCTAAAATCCTCCAAAAATCGCACAAAATCGAATTTGAATTTTTTTAATGAATTTTTCTTAATCTTTTTTTTTTGTTGAAGATTTTACGATATGTTTCACAATTATTATTAATATAAAATATTTTAAAATCCTAATTTAATGAAATTTTAGAACCAAAATTTTAATATGTGAAAATGCTATATTAACTTATAAATTTGAATAAGTAACTAACTAAATTTATTATAAAGACAATAGGGAAGTTGATCTAATTTTATTATTATTTGATATAATGATGTAATATTCATCTAATCAAATTTTGAATTTTAAATTTATTTATAATGATTTTTATTTGTAAATTTTAGCAAAAGCATAATTAATTTAATTGGGTAAATTAATTTGATATAATTAATTACCTATAATGGTTAATAAATTTCAATAAAAAATTGATTTGATATGTCAAATTGAAATTATATAGAAGTGCAACGGAAGTCCTATAAATTTTAAGTTTTTGAACAAAAGTTCTATAAGTTCTATTTCGATATTTTCAGTTTTATATATTTGCTATGTAGCACAAATTTGATTTTATCTGTGATGGGTAGTTAACTCTTCGTTCACGTGGACATAATATTGTTCATACACGTCGATAAATTTGATCCTATAAATTTTATTTTAAAATTTTCAGTCATATATGTTTGCTATGTAACACATATTTGGTCTTATCCGTGAAAGCTAGCTAACTCTCCGTACACGTGGACATAATGTTTTTCATACACGTCGATAAATTTGATCATATAAGTTTTATTTCGAAATTTTTAATCCTATATATTTGCTCCGCAGCATAGATTTAGTCCACGAAAAATAAACGGTGTTATGTACATGTTGACTAGGGATGAGCAAAATTTCTTGATTCACCGAAACCGAACCGAAACCGACCGAACTGAAACTGATTTAACCGAACTGAATTTACTAAATTAATTTCGATTCGGTTTTCGGTTAAAGAAAATTTTGGATTTCGGTTCGGTTCCGTAAATTAACCGACGGTTCGATTAATTTAGCGAATTAACTGAATATATATATATATAATAACAATTATATCACATATTGCTATTTGCTTTGGTGGTTAAGTGTAATATTAAGTCTCTTGCTTGCTCAAGTTCGAATTCTAGTGTCGAGATGGTTAGAGGAGTACGGAATTAAGGTTTGGTTGCCTATTTACTTTCAAGTTTTAGCACATGCATTTTTTAAAAAACAAATTGATTATTTTTTTTAATCTTTTCGGTTAACCGAACCAAATTAATCGAATTTTTTTGGTTCGGTAAACGATTAAAAGATTTCTTTTGCTTCGGTTCGATTATTAATCGAACCAAACCGATGCTCACCCCTAAAGTTGACAGAGTTAACAGACCATTAAACATATGACCAAATATGTGTTAGAGAGCAAATATATAGGGCTAAAAATACCGAAACGAAGCTTATAGGACTCAAGTCCAAAAAACTTAAAACTCATATGACTTCTATTGCCTTTATCCCTTTAATAAAATATCAACTATATAGTTTATATTTATATTTATACGTAAATATAAATTAAATTTCAATCATGCTTAATAAAATAATATTGCTTATGCTCCAATCACATTCATTTCTATACGGACATTAATTTATATTAAAAGATCATAAAGAATTATCTTTTTTCTATTAAATTAAAAATATATAATTTTATTAAATAGAAATTTTAAAAATGGATTTTAATTTATGATTCGAAATCATTAAAAATAATATTTTTATACCTCTAAAATCTATTTCTATTATAATAAATACAATTCATATTTTTTTTCAATTTTTTTATTTTTTATATATTTCTTTCAAAAAAGTTCGTGACTTGTTACGCACTTTTGTGCAAAATGTAATATTTTTTTCTTACTCATTTTAGGGCTATTTTCGCTTATTTCATGAATTTTTTTAAAAAGATTCATTCATAAAAAAATTCCAAAAAAAAAATTTATGACAGAACATTACATAAATGTCCATTTAATGATTATATAGAAATGTTCGTAAAAACTTTTTTTATTATTAAATTAGCGGGAATAGACCAAAATTTACTTTAAAAACTATTAAATTGATGGAAAAGATAAAAAAAGGAGCGAGAAATTACTAGCTTATTTATTCCATTATTTTATTACATAAAGATGAGTACAAAAGAGAAAAAAAAAAGAGAAAAATTACTACCATATTTATTCAGACTTAGTTACTTTTATTATATAAAGATAAGATAAGATTAGAGTTGAAAATTAAAAAATTTGACATGCATAATTAAAAATATAGTGACAAATTAAGAAATTATGAGTAATTAATTGAAATTTAATCCGACTTTATTTGGAAAGTAATCATAGTTAATTAAATGGATTGGGAATTTGGAAATTTGGAAATTAGTTATAGTGATATGAATTTTTAAAAAATTAAAATTAATTATTTTCAATGTTAATAATATTCGAAACTGATTTAATTGATAAATTATATATGAAAATTATTTTGGATGGAACACAATTTTATGTGGAAGCGACATGTATCCACATGAAAATGTGTTTTATATAATATATAAGATAAGTTAAAATAAAATAAAATGTTAAAATAATGAAAATTAAATAAAATTTTATATGCAAGACATTTATGAATTTTAAATGTGTCCACCCGTGTTCAATTGAATTTTAAAAAATAGTAAAAGAAACTTAATCCATTATGAATCCGTTTAAATTTAAAAATATAAATCTTAATTATTATATAAAATTATGGTTAAAATCAAATAATAGATGAAAAAATCAATTAGTGTGGTGAATTAGATATAATTATTTAATGACAATCAATTAATTTATTATAATAAGTATGGTACATTACAATTTTAATTAGTATGGTGCATTAAATAATTAAAATTTAATACTCAAAATTAAAATACGAAGAATATCAAATGAATAGTAAAATAACATTAATTAATTATTTACCTCAAAATTTTATTATGCATGTCATGAAATCTCAAAAGTCAAAAGTAACTTTCTTATTTATTTTCATATTGGAGTGGTTTTAAGAACCACTTATTAATACACTTTAGTAAAAGAATTTAGCACGTGATAATTATAATTTAAATTGATGAGGTGCATTAAAATAATTAAATTTTAATATTTGTGAATTTTAATTAATGAAAACCAAGTTCATTTGACAATTTATTTGAGAGGTCAAAT
Source organism: Canna indica (assembly GCA_034359265.1). Classification (NCBI taxonomy): domain Eukaryota; kingdom Viridiplantae; phylum Streptophyta; class Magnoliopsida; order Zingiberales; family Cannaceae; genus Canna; species Canna indica. The sequence continues at coordinate 4,585,796 of CP136893.1, read as the reverse complement.
ATTACTAAAAAATATGTGGATCTCATTAATGTGTAATAATGTTCTTTAAATGTCAAATTAAATTAAACATATTACTAAACATTTGCACGTGTCAAAAAAATAAAATAAATAAAAAATATAACTAAATCGTATTAGTTGTCAAATTAATTAAACTTTTAATTAATTAAAATTTATTTCATGTGGAAGAAAAAGATGAGGGAGAAAAGAGAGAAAGTTAATGAAAATTAAATTACAACAAGGTAGATTACAAGGGATAATATGATAATTTCAATTATGGATACAATCATTTTGGAAACGCTCAAATTATTTTTGTCATATTCAGAGTATTTTCTATAATAATAATAATATAGTAATTTATTTTTGATTAAAAATATCAAAACTATTTCAAACAAATAATACTTTATATTAAAATATATAAAAATAAAACTAAAAAATATATTTTAAAGGACAAATGCAGATATAATGTAATTATAAAGTAACTATACCAACAAAAATTGAATTAGTACAAATAACTAATTCAAAAATAAAAAAGAATCTAAGTTATATAATTTTTATTAATAAAACATAAGAAAAATTATATTTTAAAAGCACAAAACTAATATAAAAAATAATTCTAACAATAAAAATTATTTCCCATTATTATTTAGTAAATATATACTAATCAACATAACAAATAAAGGTTCAAAAAATAAATATATAAAAATAAGTTATAATTTGTAGTCATAAAACAGTGAAATATTAATAAAATCTAAATCTAGAATCAATACTAATATTTTTGATGGGATTTTTTTAGACTTCAACACACAAATAATATTTATATATAATGTAATGCATTCATTTTAAAATGTATTTGTTTTCTAGACTCATTTTTAAATTTAAATCTTTATAGAAATGCAATTTTACATGAAAAATTTAAAATAATTATAATAAATTTTATAATTATCACCATAACAAGTAAAGATTCAAATAATAATATAGAAAAATAATAATAATAAATTTAAAATAATTAGATAGTAAAATATTGATAAAATATAAATATAGAATCAATACTAATATATTTAAAGGGGGGTGAAAATATTAATAAAATATAAGTCTAGAATCAAAAATAATTTTTTTGAATTTGAAATACTATTAAAAACAACTTTAAAATTAATATTTTAAAAACTCAAAAACTAATATAAAAAACAATTCAACACATTAAAAATTATTTTCAATAATCATTCGAAATATAATAAATATAAAGTTTTAAACATCAAAATTAGGTAAATTTTTTAGTTTCAAAAATTAAATTATATATATATATATATATATATATATATATATATATATATATATATATAATCAAAATAATAATATATAATATAGATATAAAATAGAAAATTGAGATAAATTAGAATATTGTTTTAAATTTCATAAATTTCTTTGGATTTAAAATACTATTAAAAACAAACCCGGAAATTGATATTTCAAAAACTCAAAAAACTAATATAAAAATAATTCAACACATTAAAAACTATTTTCAATAATTATTCAAAATAATAATAATAATAATAATATAACTAAAAACATCAAAAATAGGTATTTACAAAATATAAATTGAAAAGTAAAAAAAATGGATATCGTACATTTTATTATCTTAAAAGAGTATGATTTGCAAGTAAGTAGTAATAAAATGAAAATAAGAAGAAAATGAATAAGCATAAAAATCAATAAAATTGGGCCCTCTACCTCAATAATCAATAAAATAATTTAAGAATAAAATGAATAATTATTTCAAAATTTATCAAATCGTTTAAAAAATTCGAAAATAAAAATATTACATTTATATCGATAAAAACCATTTCAATAAATTATTTTAAATTAAAATTATTGAAATTGGGCACTCTCCACAACCGTATAGATTATAACTAAATCATAGCAAATCATTATTTGAGTACGAAAATAAAAGAAGAAAATAATAAATTATGAAGATTAAGAGAAAGGAGAACAATTGATATCCTACATTAATCTTGAAGCTAATTTTTATAGACATATAAAATTTTAGAAAATTTGTAAATTTGGTAATTAATATTCAATAATTAATAAGATTATTAATTTAAAATTTAAAAATTAATTTAATATTTTAATTTTGGAAATTTCAGAATAATTAATAAGATTATTAAGCTATTGATTTCGGTTATAATTACTCAATGTTAATTATTACTCTTATTTAGTAATTTCGAATTATGTAATTAATCACAACTAATAACAATTAATCAAAATTTCGAAAACAATCGTAGTAATTCAATAATTAAATTGTGCAAAAGGATTATTAATCACATATTTATAAAAATTATTTGTAACTTTGATAATTAATATTCAATTATCAATAAAATTATTAATTTTAAATTGTAAAATTAATAAGAAATTCAAAATTAAGAAATTTCATAATAATTAATAAGATTATTAAGTTATTAATTTTAGTAATAATGAGTAAATATTTATTATTATTCTTATTTAGTACTTTCGAATTATGTAATTAATCACAATTAATGATAATTAATCAAAATTTTAAAAATAATCACAGTAATTTAGTCAAGTAAATTGTGTAAAAGGATTATTAATAAATGAACTATTTGAATTACTAAGTAAAATTATATTAATTTAGACATTTTTATTTATTTCCTAATTTTCATATTTCAACATTTATTTAATTAATTTTATTAAATTTTTGCATGAATTAGGAATTATAAATATTTAATTAAAATTTTAATGGGACAAAGATTAATGTGGAAGCGACACGTGTCTACACGATGATGTATTTTTGTAGAATTATAATTATTAGAATTTTAAAGAAAAATTATATTAAAATTTAAAAAATTTATTTATTTCCTAATTTTCTGATTTCAAAATTTATTTAATTAATTTTATTAAATAACGTGTGAATTAGGAAATTACTAAGTAAAATTATATTAATTTTGAAATATTTATTTATTTACTAATTTCCTAATTTCAAAATTTATTTATTAAATTTTATTAAATAACTGCGTGAATTAAAAATTATGAATATTTAATTAGAATTTTAATAGATCACGTATTAATGTAGAAGCAACATGTGTATACACGAAGATGTATTTTTTTTTTTAATTAGAATGATTAGAATTACTAAGTAAAATTATATTAATTTCAAAATTTTATTTATTTTCAAGTGTAGCCGATTTCAAAATGTATTTAAATAATTTTATTAAACAAATATGTGAATTAAAAAATTATGAATATTTAATTAGAATTATAATATTTACATACGTGGAAAATTAAAATAGTTAATTTGGAGCAACACTTGTCTAATTAAGATTGTTTTTTTAAAATATAAGTACTAAGTAAAATTATATTAATTTCATAATTTATATTTATTTCTAAATTTTTAATTTTAAAATTATCACATGAAGATGTGTTTTATTATATAAGATAAAGACAAAATAAAGTAAAATGTCCATAAAAAATTTGTTTTATAGAAATATCCATAAAAACTTCTTTTTTATTAAATGAGCGGGAAAGAAAAAAAAAACGAAAAATTACTTTATTATATATTTCAGACTTAGTTATTTTTATTATATAAAGATATCAAGTCAAGATTGTCAATTCATGTGACTAGCAATATATATATATATATATATATATAAACCCTAGCTAGGTATATACATATTTGAGTACAGATGGAAGAAATAAGGGGCTGCACGAGGCGCGGCAGCTTTCCATCTCTTGCTTAGCGAAAAAAATAATCTCTTATATATATATATATATATATATATATAAACCCTAGTTAGGTATATACATATTTGAGTACATATGGAAGAAATGAGGGGCTGTACGAGGCGCAGCAGCTTTCCATCTCATGCTTAGCGAAAAAAATAATCTCTTATGTGGGCTTTCTCGATTCAAATTTAATTTCTGAGGGCAATGCTTAAGCTAGAACTTCTTTCATATGTAAATGGATGTCTCCTTCTCGATGATGCATAAAAATCAATTGTGATGCCTCCTTTTCTAGCTCTTTATCTGCTATTGGTCTTATTTCTAGGGATCACCTTGGTAAAATCTTATACGCTGAATAGTTTTTTATTAAGGCTAACTCTATTCTGCAGGCAGAAACTCTTGCTGTCCGACAAGCACTAGTTATTATTTTGCAGGAGCATTACCAGCATGTCATTATCAAATCGGATTCCAAAGCACTCGTGGACTCTTTGAAGCTTGAAAGCTGCTCGGATTGGAGATTACAAGCTATTTTTGATGACATCTCATCTTTTTCTTTAGCTTGTAATAATATTTCTTTTAGCTTTGCTTTCAAACAGTGTAATAAAGCTGTTTACTGGGCTGCAACTTTGCTCGGTTAAATGGTGTCTCGTAGGTTTGGTCTCATGTGAGACCACCGGAGCTCCAACATATTTGTGAAAGGGACTTTTGCGATCCCGGTTTTGTTCGTTAATAATACGAAGTAGTTTATTTTTCGGAAAAAAAAAAGTACAGATGGGATATGCAATGAGTGAAATGTTCACTCTGATGTTGACCAAAAAGCAAAACATATATATCCCTACTGATCCTACATGCAGGCTTATTGGGTTGTATTGTGATCAAGTTGCAAGCATGAATACATTACGTACATATATAGTGGACAATGTGTGAGCTGCACATCTTAATGCATGTCCTTGCATCTTCCATGATCTGATGACCACCTAACATTTACCCAATTGGAGAATTGATGGCAAATGTTGACATCTATATATATAACAGATGTTGGAAGCAAAAGCAATGCGCTAGATGCAGAACATGAACTTGTCTGAGGCAAATCCCCAATTCAGTTTGTACTTTGGTTCTCTACAACCCAACATCTTGCAATCTTCCACTTAGTCATTGGGCTCTGGTAGGTCAATCTTGTGTCGATCTCCAGGATCATGTGGAGATTTTGAAGGTCCCTACCAATATCACCCATCACATTCTTCTAACTAAACCCCTACCATCATCTATTAATTATCAGTCAGTAATTTAGACATACTCAGGTTGATATAAAGTTGAAATATTGACATTAAGGCAAAGAAGTAATATTTAACTCGATCACTTGAAGAGAAGAGATGGAGAGAATCATCTTAAATTTCAAGATGACCACACTGTCACATCAAAGAGCACCACCAATTTGATTCATTAGTTTTGCCACTAAAACATAGGATATATTTGCTAGGTAGATTAATTGCGGCTAAATAATTACGTATTAGGTGAACTCCCACAAACAAGTGCAAGAAGAGGATTCTTCAACCGGCCCCGGACTATTTATGGAAACAAATGCCTTGCTCTTTTCCTCATCAAGAACCATGGGATCGCTTTACATGAGATGACACCACAGCACTAGCTAGAATTTTGCTTTGCAAAGATAGAGTGGGAGGCTTTCTCTTCTTTATTCCTCCAACTCCTGCAGAGAATAATAGCCAGTTATGGCAAGTTCCTTCCATGGAAATGAAGCTTCATGAGGTCCCTTGAGCACCACCACTAGTCTCACCACCACCACCACCTTGTGTTGCCTTAATAGAAAAAGGTGGCCATGTTTGAGGAGGGGAACAAGAAGAAGAGAGCCGTGCGTTCCTTAGTACATCAACATCAAGTGTCAAAAACAGCAAAAAAGAACCCGGCCCGAGAGAACAATCCTTTATTTACGCCAATATGTCAATAATTGATTAATTAGTTAAAAAGATATTCTATATCTTTATTCATTAATAAAGAAGAAACACCAACCATACTGATTACTAACTTTGACACATTTTCTTGACAAATTCACAGTTATAAAAATATGCATGTCATCCTCCCTCCATCAAATTACTTAGCAAAGATTAGTGAAATAATTAAGTGATAAGAACCCTAAAAATCAAGCTAATTAATTAATTAAATTATTATTTTGGGGCCCAATTGGGCATTGAGGCATGGGACCCTGGAAATCCTACAAGGATGAGATGTGTAGCTACCAAGTGATATACGAACTCCCTTGAGCACTATAAATAGAGCCACCTGCCTGCCCTGTCCAACACAAAGCAATCTCCCCTTCTCACTTATCAGACGACACATACTCCTGCTCCTCCCCTTCACTTTTCCTTCTTCTTTCGTCGTCTTCTTCCAAGCACAAACAAGCAATGGCGAGGCTGTCAGACCCGCTGGTGGTCGGCCGGGTGATCGGCGAGGTCATCGACGCCTTCAGCCCCAGCGTGAAGATGATCGTGACGTACAACTCCAACAAGCTGGTCTGCAATGGCCACGAGTTCTTCCCTTCCGCTGTCGTCTCCATACCCAGGGTCGAAGTCCAAGGTGGCGATATGAGGTCCTTCTTCACTCTGGTATACATACATACACACTCTCATACTCTTCTCATCCTCCATTAATGGCTGAACGATATATAAATTAACTGATTGCTAATCCCAAATATGCACAGGTGATGACAGACCCAGATGTGCCTGGTCCAAGTGATCCTTATCTCAGAGAACATGTTCACTGGTAGTTAATCATGAAAACAAGCACCTAATCAGGATAGAATTGCACTCATTACATTAATGTTCTATGTATATATATAATTATATATGCATTAAATGGATGAAAAGGAATCTAAATTTATATATGTACAGTGACTAACCATATATTTACCTTAATTTGTCGGGTGATGATGGCCATGCATGCAGGATTATGACAGACATTCCTGGCACGACCGACGCTTCTTTTGGTAGGCCTTCTTCTCTCTATCAAATGATATAATTAATGAACGCGTTAGAGATCGATGCATCTGATCTGCTTCAATGCAGGGAGGGAGCTGCTGAGCTACGAGAGCCCGCGGCCGAGCATCGGGATCCACCGCTTCGTGTTCGTGCTGTTCCAGCAGAAGAGGAGGCAGTCGGTGTCGGCGCCGGAGACGAGGGACCACTTCAGCACCCGGCGGTTCGCGCAGGAGAACGAGCTGGGCCTGCCGGTGGCGGCGGTGTACTTCAACGCGCAGCGGGAGACGGCGGCGCGCCGGCGCTAGGGCGGGCGGACGGTGTTGGGGATGATAATTAATGGTGCATGTACTCCATGCATCATCTTCTCTCCGTGTATTGCGTACTTTTGGGCAGCATTTGCATGTGTCGTTGTCTGCAGAATAAAATGGTGTCGTCGTCGTCGTAGTCGTCGTCGTCGTCGTAGTCGTCGTCGTAGTCGTCGTCGTAGTTGATGTATTGGAGGAAGTGGGGGTGTGATTGAGGAGATTGTTGAATTGTTGATCGAGGAGCAGGCAAAGCGCCAATTAGATGTGGTTTGTTAGCGGAGATGGGGTCTACTGTGAGGCCTCCTGGTCGCCATATACGTGTGACGTGTCGACGAAGGAGGCTGAAACCTGCCTTGCCCACTTCGTTTGTTCTTCTCTGTTTCCATCGTATGTTGATGAGTGAGTATGTACGTGGTGTGTCTTTTGTCCATTTTGCACGTCCCATCCGAGCTGTTACTCATGACCAGGATCGACATATATTTTCCCTGTTACTTCATTTGCTCATGTGTTAGTGTGACACTGTGAACCTGATTAAGTGTGAACCTAATTAATTAGATGATCGATAGTAAACTCATTTTATGAAAAAGTGAACTTTCTCTCTCTTTAAATCTAGCTTTTACTTTTACTTGCATATGTTTCCAATGTGAGATTGAGAATCTTGTCCTTGATCAGATACGAAGAGATGAGGAAGCTACACATATGTCGCTGAAGGACGAGGTAAGGACCTCTTTGACTACCTGCAGAGCAGTTAGTTCACAAGTTTAATATTTGGTCTCGACTCTCGATCGACAAATTCTGTCTCGTGCACGGAAGCTCTACAAACAATTACGGTGCACGGTATTAGAATTAATATACTGAATTATTTTCTATTACGAGTAGGGCCGACAACGGATCGGATACGGTGCGGATATTGAATTATTCGTATTCGCACCGTATTCGCTACGAATGTGAATATGAATATCCATATACGCACTGCTTCAAATACGAATATCCGTACCGCATTCATATTCGCACCGTATTTAATAAAAAAATATTAAAATAATTTATTTAATTAAAAAAATTAATAAATTATCAATTCATTGATCCAAAATAAATGTATAATATACTTCAAAATTCATCTTGACATGAAATTACTATAGAGCTCTTATATATATTAATAACTTATATGAGCAAAATAGTAATTCAAATACACGGATAGGCGGTGCAGATATGGTACGGATACGGTGCAGATCCATAGTCATATCCGTATCCGCACTGTATCCGCGGGGATATAAGTTTTCTAAATTCGTATTCGTATCCATATTCATTTTTGCTTACGGATATAGATCGAATATGATACGAATGCGATTTTTAGTTAGTAAATATAGATAAAATTATTATCCCTAATTGCGAGTGTACAAATTAGGACCGAAGAAATCCTTAACCACATATAAGCTATATATATATATATATATACACGAGTGGTTGACATGCACCCTCTTGGACTAAATCAGTCACATTAAAGTAGATGTTAGCATAACATCAATATTGATATTTCGAAAAGGTCAGATGTCTTATCAAATGTCAAAATTTCCGAGAGAAGAATTGCCTGTTTGCCTGGTGGCCTGGTGGCCTGGTGGGGGTCGGGGGACACCATATCTTAGCCCGGATTTGAGAAAGGTGGACCACTAGGAATAGAATTTGATATAGCCGCTATGCAGTAGCTCATGAGGATTAGTGTACGTTGCTTCTCTTTCATTTGTCATTTTGCTGCTACGTGGCTACATTTCGATAAAAACCTGCGCAGAATGTGATTTTCTGTGATCGTTGTACCACAAATATACGTTGCATGTAGGTGCAGGCTTTTTCAATTCATTTTAGTAAGAAATTTGTGATAGAAAACTCCTTCACTAGTAATGCCTTTTATGAGAAATGCTAAATCATATGCCTAATCATGTCAATATGAATTATTAGGAGAGCAACACTCCTTTTTAAATACTTGTTTTCCGATTCCCTAAGCACTCTCCATAGCTTCTTCATTTATTCAATATACTTGATGCATCAATTTGATTGATTTATTTTTTAAAAAGAATAATAATTGATCAATGCTTTTCTTAGGATAAGACTCCCTAGCACCAAAACTACCCAACTGCAAGCAAAAGCAACAAATTGAACCATCCATACCAAGCTACGGATGACAGCAAATCGTACTCACATTTTCTTGCACGTATCTGAAGCTGAATTGAATTAATTAGGTATCCAATAATTGCCTGAAAACAACTGGACTTTTCCTACCTTTATTGATAAGAGAGTACCCACAGCAGAAGATACATTCTACTTTAGGAAATACTCAAACCAAATACGAGCATGTATACATAGACTATCCAACCCGAGCCAGTTGGTCAAGTAGACACAGGTATCCAGAAAAACCAAATCCATTGCCCAACCTTAGTTCAGCATAACATGATTCACGAAGATAATCTAATAAAAGCTTGGGGGGGGGAACACTTCTTCCTCAACCAAGCCGTCAAGGATATCGGGCACTAGGAGAATATCCAACTGAACAAGAGTTGTTAAGAAAGATAATCTAAACAATCATGCATAAAGCACCATAAATAGTTTTATATGCAAAATAACCCGATGCTATATTTCCATGGATTAAAGGAAATAGTCCTGCAGAGATAAATATCTTTGTTCTACTTTGTCTTGAAAGCAGGCGTTTGGATATGGTGCTACTGCATAGAGAACATGCAAAACATATTAGTCACCTTACATATCAATTTTTGCAGAGAGAACATATTAGTGATCTTACATATCAATTGTTGAAGAGAGAACATGCAAAACATATGTGGACACCCCATCAATTTATGCTGAAACAATAACCGTAGCGAGTTACTGTTCCCTTCCTGACCTTAATACTAACAAAGTATTTGCGTGTTATCTGTATGGCTGCTACACCTCGAACAATGAATTAGTAGCATCATCACCTTCAACAAAATCAGTGAGAGCTGGCTGAAAAAGAAAGTCTTTTGACGAACATCAGCCACTCCATTTCCTGTGCCTGCTACAATCCTGCCAACAAATAGTTAATGTCACACCTGCAACAACCACATTTCCTCTCACAATACCAGCTGGCAGGTGCAGGCAAGCCAGGCCCCTCAGCGGGACCTGGCTAGTGCAAAACTCACTTCTGTTTGCTGCCGATGACCCTGTGAAATTAAAGTGCATAATCAGCTTGAACCCATATGAGACTAAGAAGCACAACTGGTTTTGAGATAATCAGAGTCTTTTTAAATCAAAATGAAGAGGAAAAACTTTTTATATGGTATCACTTTCTGAATTACTATACAAGTAGATAATTTTAAAATTATTAAATTTTTCGTTAGGATGCAGAACTGATTGAGATGAGTTCTAACCTACCTGTTACACTTGAGTATGATTATGAGCTATAGGCTAAGTGTTAGACTTGACTTGGGTTTTGACGAGGACGTTAAGACATATATGGCATCATAGTCTATGCATCAAGAATAACAAAAACAGTGAAGCAGGTACCTGTCCAGAAGATGGAATGTGTTCAGGGGGATGGACAAATGGCATCACAGGAGGTCTATACTGAGAAGAATGCAAGTAGACCGATGAGGAAGATTGATCACCAACGGTACTAGGATTGAAAGATACCAGCATGCTTTCTGGACGTGCATAGTTCGGAAGAGTTGATGCTGAAGCAGCTGACCAATGCCCTTGAAAGTGCTGAGAAATGGGTGGACGTTGGTGTTCAACAGGGATTTGAACTCTCTGACCAGATCCCAGCTGAGGGAATTCTGAATTATAATTGACAGCAGAGGAGTAAAGTGGCTGCACAGTGTAGGGTCCACCATTATATCCAAACCCAGGATCATACCGTTGCATGTATCTACAAATTCCACAATGTTACATTATGAGAAATGAACTTTGCGCAGCAACAAATTAAAGTTGTATCTTAGAAATTAGCATGATGGCATGATCTATTGGACTACTAAAGATATGTGGAAAGCATACAGTAAAAATGCAAACAATAAAATTATCCTTTATCCTAGTTGAGGAGATCCACCTATAGAACAGAAAAATTAAACAAATCAAAGTTGTTTGTTATTAAATTTTTAATGTGGTCAACTATGGGTCAGATATTTTAAAAATGACCAAAACAACAAAAGACAAAAGTCTCAGTTAAAAATTCTAATGAATACTTACACAAACTGAGAAAGAAACATACCTTTCATAATTCCTATCATAGTCAGGATCTTTACGATCCACCTCATGATCCCGGAAAATGGCAACTCTCTTGCATATTTTTTGCCTGCTAATAGGAGGATCTTTCTCCATATTATTTCGGTTGGATCTGATGCCACTGGTAGAAGAATCACTAAAACTTCTCCTAAGATTACTTCCATGTTCATCAGCTGCAGATATTTCATCTGACCTTGCAGACGCAAAGTAATTGCACCGACCTCTATCTTGTGATTTCAAGTCAGTGTCTAATTTTTTAGGTTTGGTAGTGCTACTACAGCTAATGGAGTTATTTGTGCTGAATATGCGTTCACGTGCCCTGTTGTATTCTTCTTTTCGTTCTTCAACACTTTTATTATATAAGCTCTTAGATGTGTGTGAATTTACATTGCTGAAATTTTGTAGGTGCTTCTGGGGCCTTTGCTTAATTGCAAGTTTAACCGTGGAATACCTATCTTCTTGTGGTGAATTGACAGGAATGTCTGCAAGACGGACTGCAGGTAATTTACAATTAAAATTAATTTTCTGCAACACTATGCGAGAACCAGATCCATCAGGGAAACTATTGTCTGGTATGGCAACTGACTGGAGAGAATAATGCTGTGCCACGCGGTGTGCTGCTAATCTTAGATAAGATGTTGGCAGCCCCTCAAATTCCAGATGCTGTTGTGTAGGATCCTGTATAAACTTCTCAACATCTTGCTCCATCCTCAAAACTGAATAAGAATGACCTTCTAAGTTAGAATATGGGATGAGAGACCCAATAAATATAAGCAAATAACAGTAAAAACATACAATTGTGTCCTCTTCAGTATACAAGCAAAGTAGCCACCCTAAAAAATGAGTGAGAAGCAAGGGTATGTTTGGATGGAAGGATATGTAGGGGCCAGGCGAGGGAGAAAAAAGGGGACCCAAATGTTTGTTTGAATTTTTTCCCCCAAATGAGTATAAATAATTATACTTCCCCTCTATCCTCAAAATTCTACTTGCTTAACTTCTTTCCCTCAATTAATTTCTTTTTAAATGGCTTGTCCATTATTTTTCCTCGCCTTCCCTTCTACAAATTTCTCCATCCAAACATACCTTAAATGACATCATTTATGATTGCCTGGCTTACATGCTGTTGTCACAATGCTTAATCTAGTTTGTTTGATAAGTATAACAAAAGTTTGTCTAGCAAAAGCATTCTTTTAAAGTGTTGTCAGATGCACATTAATGAATTTAAAAACAAAGCACCACCATCTTTGTCAAGCACATCAAAGGCATATAATTGGATGTCTAAAATGTATACAGATGTGTCCCCTGGAAATAATGCCTCGTATATCTCAAGGCCATGTCTGCTACGCTATTGGTAAATAATTTTGTGATTGTCCCATTACAGTAGAATCATATCTTTAAGAGGGATATTCACTAGGTCAAATTTTGCTAAACTCTACCACCACCATTAAAATTGCAAACCTCATAACGAGACGGAAACCAAATTGCATATTTAGTCATGCAACAACTTTTAAACTCATAAAGGTAGCAAATAAATAAGGTACATGCATACAAGCAAATTCCCATGGAAGAATCAGAAATGTACACTATCAATGCCTCTAAAATATGCAGAGGTAGGTCATCTACAAATTCTAAAACTGTGGCAAAATACTGACTGGCAATAGAATAATGGCTACATTATATTGCATCAACAAATATGTTGAGTTCATTATTTCAAAATTTTAAAACGTTTCTATGCATCTATAGAATCGTGGACTGAAAAAGTACGTTCAAAATTAGTGCCTACCTTACTAACCGCAATTCAAGCAAACTGTCGTATTAACTCATTATGTTTTTTTAAGAAACAGACGATCATATTTGCTACTTCTAAGATATGATATCAATAAAACTTAATCCATCATAATTAGAAACATGCATCAGCTACAAGCAAAAAACGAGGAGGAGAGCAACAAAGACTCACTCGCCAACCGCTCCCGGGGTTTTTCCAGCGCCTCGAGGAGGAACTGATCTACCTGGCTGAGGACGTCCTCCGAAACCCCTCCGCGGCGCTCGCAGGACGGGCCGGGAGCACCCGTCTCGTGCGGCGGAACCGTTTCGCCCTCAGCCGGATCGTGCCGCGATGAGCTCCTCCTCGAAGAGACGAGGAGACGGCTTATGCCGGCGTCGAGATCGGCCATCTCCCATGAGTCCGGGACCGCGGCGGGGCCGTCCGCCGGGAAACCTTCCATGGCGGCGAGGATCACCTCCACCCGCGCGCTAGGGTTCGAGTGAAGGAAGAGAAACCGCAGGCGCGATGAGGGAGAACTCCATGGGAGGGAATACAGAGGAATTTAGGGTTTGGGGGAATTGGATATCGAAGTAAAGAAAGGAATCAAAAGGCGCAGAAAGGAAGATGTCGCCGCGCCAAGAAGCGACTTGACTTCCCGTGTGGAATTGCAATACCACCAGCTGCGGGACGTCAGTTGATAAGATCTCCAAATAACGAAGGGGAAGTATTTTTTCTGATCTTGCTTTATTCGCAACACTTTACTGATTTAGCGCCGCCTTATGTGGAATTGGTTCGCCTCCGTCGGCTTCATCTTTGATTTGTGGCCTAGTGGGCCCATGAGAAACGTGTGATGCGAATATTCCCTAAATTGGATAAAACATATGTCCAAATTAACATAGCCTATACACGCAACAATTTGCTCATCCTGATGCAAGTTATGATGCAAAAGATCAGAGGAAGAAATAACTAGGTGGATTAATTTTATTTTAGTCCTCATATATTTTTTAAAAGAAAATAACTTTATATTCAATTATTATAAGAAAGAAAAATAATGCATATACAACACTAGAATTAGAAATTGAACCTAAAATTTATAGGCAAGGCACCTGATGTCTAACTATCAAACACAATAGGTGAATGAACTATTAGTTAACTATCAAACTGTAGATGAATTGACTTTTAGTCCTCAACTGTTTGGGTAATAATTCAGAACATAATTTTGTTTTATTCTTTATTAGACCACATTCATAATGCCACGTGTTAAATAATTTCTCACAGAAAAATAAGTTGGATGTTGGGACTTCTTAAATGCATGAATTAAGAATGGAGTCAAACTCGAGTGCCACATAAGAGGCCCTAAGAAACGGTGCAACTGCAACTCTCCACGACTACGAAGAGTTGACAACTCCTGGAGGCAGATGAAACAGCGGCATCAACAAAGCGTTTATAGCATAAGCCTAGGCTGCTCAGTAATGATGGTCTTCACAACGTTTGGGAGCTGGAAGAGGAGAGAGGAAGCCCTCGATCGAGGAAAGGTTGATGAATCAATCAAACGAATCGAAATATAAAAGATAAGCGTAAGCTCATTGTCAATGTGGTGGTGTAAACACAGTAATCTCGTTCCTCGGTTGGAAAGGACAGAATTCCATTTGGTGGGTGAGTAATGAGCACGGGCAAAATTAAAAAATTATCTCAGGAGAAATAAAATATAAAATCACGCGTAAAAAAATATTTTATAATATTTTCAAAAAAAACAATTTAATCTATTTATGTAATAAAATACTAATTTATATATATAATATATAAAAAGAGACCAATGTCAGAGGGGGCAATTCCTCTGACATTATACTGGCTCCGTCACTGGTAACGAGATTAATCCCGTAACACTAAGATCATGTTTGCTTTGCAGGATATGATTTGAATGTGATAGGATTTAAGGTGAATAAAGGTGGGATAGAAATTCAAGATGATTTCTTAAAATCATATCCTATATTTGTTTTGGCATAGGATAAAAAATATGGATATGATATGAAAATTCATATCCTATGGATTTGGGCCTTAAACCCACCCCCTCCCTAGGATTTCTAAATCAGGCTAGCGATGAATTTGGGCCAAAATAAATACACTAAATATCCGGCCCAATTCATATCCATTGCTGCAACAAACAATGAATTGGATTTTAAAATCCAATATACCTCCTTAATCCATTAAAGCAAACGAGGCCTAAGATCTTGTGCACTAAGTACGAGATTAATCAGCATCAAGTCTTGGATTGTCGCAACTAACAACCAAACCATAGTTTGGTTAGAGAAACCAGTTTAGTTAGCAACCATACGAGATTATAGCATATTTGATTAGCGAAATCAATTTTATTTTCATAATTTCAATTCAATTGAAATAAAAATTGCATAAGAAAACGTGTTTAGATCAATATTTTCATGAAACTGAATCGAAATCAGAATATTGATGAAAATACCAAAAGATTATTTTCTATGATTTTGAGACTGTCAGTTTCGTTATCAAAATGTAGCGACAATTTTATAATTATAAATATATTTTTATAAAATTAATTAATATAAAAATAAATCAAACTATATCTAATTTATAAAAGTAAAAATAAAAATCATCATTTTTAAGTGAAATCATTATCTTAAATTGATAAATTAATTAAACTAATTTATATCTAATTGACTCGAACTTAAATTTTAAAATAACTCAATTTAAAGTCAATCTATTTATAATTTGGTTAATTAATGAATATATCACCATCTTTAGCGAAATTCTCAAATCTATCACGACTTTTTATAAGTCTCGATTCGTTTTAATTGTAGCACACCATTAGACTCGGGTTAAGTTTTTCGTTAAACTGTTGATTTGGCAATTATTATGTGTCTTAATAAGTCTAGTCTGTCATTAAATCAATATATAAAAAATTAAATAGCTAACGTGTATTAGTAAGTACAGTTAGTATTTTTTATTTTAATTTTTTTTCAAATAATTCTCGCTAAGTACCGTCAATATTTATTTATTTGTTTGTTTTCAAATAACTAATACACGTCAGTTATTTAATTTTTTATATTAATTTAATGGCTGGCTGAACTTATTAAGACACGTCATTGTTGTCAGGTTAGTAGTTTAACGAAAAACTTAATCCGAGTTTGACTGTGTGCTACAATTGAAACGAATCGAGGGTTGAAGCTTGCATTTGAAACAAATGAAAAATCGTGATAGATTTGGAAATTTCGATAAAAGTTATGATATATTCATTAATTAACTCTTTATAATTTTATCAAAACTAATTTTAGACTATTGGACTTATTTTTTTTGAAATTTTATAATAATTATTAATTAATTTTATATCTAGTTGAACTAAAAAAATTAAATTATTAATAACTTAATTAGTTAAATCTTATAAATATTTTATAAATATACCATCAAACATTCAATTTTGTAAACTAACTACAAATACAATCTGAGTTTATTATTTAATCAAAAACCAAACTACTACTAAAACTATTCTAAATTAATATTATTTTTTATAACCAAATAAATATTCACTGATTTCAACCAACTAAAATTGATATTTCATTAACCAAACGCATTTTCAGAAAACTGAAAATTAGAAATCAAAACCAAAATTTTAATTTCACTGAAATCAAACCAGAAAATAGTTTTCGCTAACCAAACAACACCTAAGGGCTTTTGGTTAGCGAAATCATGTCTGTTTTTTTTATTTCGATTTCAATGAAATCAAAACTATTTACGAAAACGTGTTTGGTTCTACGTTTTCACCAAACACGTTTTTGTGAAATCAAATCGAAACCATACTGAAAACTAAATCAATTTTCTTAATAAAATTAAAAATATCAAAATGTTGTTTTCTGTGGTTTCGAAGCCGTCGATTTTAATATCAAAATATAATAACAAACTTGTTATTATTAATATATATTTTTAAAAAATAATTAATTTACTAATAAATCAAATTATGTTTGCTCTATAAAAATTAAAATATAAATCATCATTTTCAACTTAATCTATTATCTTTAATTAATAAATTAATTAAACTAATTTATATCTAATTGACTCAAACCTAATTTTTAAAATAACTCAATTTTATTAAAGACAATCTATTTATAATTTAACAAAATTAATTTATCTTAATATAGTCAAAATTATAGCGTTGAATCTATTTATAATTTAACAAAATTAATTTATCTTAATATAGTCAAAATTATAGCGTTGAATAATAATTCTTCTAAATTTTAACAATATGCAACTTTCTTCCACCGCCATATTAAGTTATATATATATATATAATTATTTTATAAGAATTAATTTACTATTATTCAAAATTAAATTAATATTTAATTTTTTAAATAAAAATTAATATTATTTTTTATAATCAAATAAATATTCACTAATTTTAAAATTTAGTAAAACTAATATTATTTTCATTAACTAAACGTACTTTCAAAAAACTAAAAACTATATACTAAAATTAAATTTTCGAAATCAACTTTTCATTTTCACTGAAATTAAATAAAAAATAATTTTACCTAACCAAACAACGCCTAAAATTCATTCCAATAAAATGAGCAGCACAAATTGAACGTTGAGATGAGATGTAGATTGACAAAAGAAAAAGCGATCATAAAAAAATATATATAAATTTTTACAACGACAAGTTTCCTGAAGCTGTTGGTCCACATGTATAGTGGCATTACCGAATCAGAAATGATGATTGCTAACAAACGTACTCTGAACTCGTACTGGTTCTACTACTTTACAACTATTGAGGCATAATTGAATGTAACACTTATCTACGAAAAAACTCCATTTCATTGAACAACAGGAAGACTTTAGCCAATTCCTATCAAGACAGTCATGGTACAAAGGCATATTCTGCCTCATTGTCATGCAAATTCAGCTAATCCTGGTTGGCAAGGTAAAGGTGTTTGGCCTCAGCTGATCTCCCAAATCTGAAGATGGTAGCTTAACTCACAAATTCCCACGGCGAGCATCACGACATGCATACCTGACAAGTAGTGGATCAGCTTCTCATCATGTACTTTCCTCCACTTCTCCAGCAGTTTTCTTGCTTTGAACTGCTTTACCCAGTAGAATATAACAAACCTGGCATTGACAAATATCAAACCACAACATCCAATGAGTGTAATTCAGCAAATTTATAGCTAGGCCAAGGTATCTAACATGGGTCCGTTATCACTATAAAAGCAGCCCTCCCAGGTACCATCTTTGAGCCAACATTTTTGTGTAATACGTGGCTACGAGCATTGGTGAGCCGGATAGCAATGTCATGAACATCAATTAGCTAGCCATGGTCATTATTCATCAAAATCTTGCTATTGCCAACCACAGCTCATAATCCAAACCAGTGCACAAAGTCAGTGCAATCAATGGAGCACTCTGATAAGACCTTGGGCTGGATCCTGTGGCTCTGGAACCAAATGAGTACCCTCTGGAACCAAATGAGAAGGGTACAAAAAGCTCAGGGAAGAACCTGGTCTATTAGGGCGACCGAAACTTGGACTACCCAATGACCGCCACCACCAACCTAAGCAGTGTGTCATTCAGGAGGAGCAGGGGAAGCACCACTATCAAGATTGCCTAGGGCAGAGACATTAGTGATTTGTGCTTCAGAGATATATATCAATGTTCTAGTTTTGTTTAGTAAAACAGCCTTCGCACATGGTGCTAGTGCAGAGAGAACAGAGATATATAACAATGTTCTACTTTTGTTTAGTAAAACAGCCTTCGCATATGGTGCTACTGCAGAGAGAACATACAAAACATATTAGTGATCTCACATATAATTGATTGCCATAAACAATAAGTAATATTGAAATATTGTTATCTCTATGTTACCCTTTTTCTCTATTGGTCCATAAAAATAGAATCTGAAGCATGCACAAGTAATCTTGAAGAAACTAGCTGCTATGCCTTCAACAAGCATCACCTCAGCAAAATCCATGAGATGGCGGAAATAGAAAGTCTTAGGGTGCACATCAGCCACCTCATTTTCAGTGCCTGCTATCCTGCCAGCAAATAGATAATGTCACATCTACATCAACCACATTTCATATCTCAGTATCCTGCTGGCAGGTGCAGGCATGCCAGGCCCCTTAGCGGGGCCGGGCTAATCCAAAACTCGCTTCTGTTTGCTGCCGATGAACCTGGGAAAAATGCATAATCACGTAACAAAGTAATAAAAAAACAAGAAAAAAATCCTCGAGAAACCTGACTAAATTTGTCTGAAAGGCAAATGCACTGTGATGGCAAAAGGACTGATTTTGATAATATCAAGGCATTTTAAAACAAAAACAACAAGCCATCTTTTTATCTGATGCCATATAAACAACAATGAGGAAGTGGATAAATTGTTTAACACTAAGAAATTAGTTATATTCATTCATGTGAGTTTATGTTGATTGAGCCTTTAAATTTCTCTTTGGATGCTGATAGGTCCTGACCTACATAATAATAAACATTACAAAAGGTATCACTCATATGCAAAGTACGCAACATATATTTACATGAAACAATATATCTGGCACCTTAGTACGTGCATCAAGAATAACAATAAGAGTTAATCAGACACCTGTGCAGAAGATTGGATTGGTTCATGGGGATGCGGAAACGACATCACAGAGGCAGGCGTATAATGAGAAGAATGCATGTATACTGACGAGGTAGATTGAGCACCAGAATTACACGGTAGTGGCATGCCTTCAGGACGTGCATAGTTCAACAAAGAAGGTGCTGAAGCAACTGACCATTGCCCTTGAAAGTGCTGAGAAATAGGTGGACGTTGTTGTTCAATAGGGATTTGAATTCTGTGACCAGAACCAAGCTGAGGGAATTCCGTATTATAATTGACAGCAGGAGAGTAAAGTGGCTGGATGGTGTAGGGTCCACCATTATATCCAAAACCAGGATCAAATCTTTGCATGTACCTAAGAATTCCATATTGTTACTATAGAGAATAATAACCAGAGGCAAAAACAAATTAAAACCAACCACAAATATTTTAATGATGGCATGATCCGTTACACTCGTAGCCAAAAGTAGAATGCATACCATAAAGCATGGCAACAATGGGAATTATCATTTCTCCTAGTTAAAGAGATTCAAATCAGAAGTTTAACATTCAGAAAGTTATGTACAGAAGTGGAAAAAATGAATCAATTCAAAATGGCTTCCCATTGGAGATTCAAATCAGAAGTTTAACATTGAGAAAGTTATGTATAGAAATTGAAAAAAAAGATGAAACAATTGCTTCTCATTGGATTTTTAAAGTGGTGCTCTGCTGGACCTAATCGTTCAGACTTTTAAAATGACTAAAAAGAAATAAACCATAGATAAGAGTCTTTATTGAAATTATAATGACAAAAGATTTAGACTCAGAACTCAAATTACCATTAAATGTGCGCTATACTCAAAAGCCCTCTCTGTCAGGCAACATAGTACTATTAATGCTTAGATTGCCAAAAATATCTTATTTTTTGCTTCATGCAAAATTTGCAGTTTAAAATGTTAAATGTTGTATCTTAAAATACTCCCATAAACAAACAAAAAAGTATACCTATCATAACTTCTATCATAGTCAGGATCTTTACGGTCCATCTCAAGGTCTCGGAAAATAGCAACTCTGTTGCTTGATCTTTGTCTGCTAACAGGAGGATCTTTCTCCACATTAATTCTGTTGGATCTGATGCTGCTGGAAGAAGAATCACTGAAACTTCTCCTAAGATTACTTCCATGTTCATCAGCTGTAGAAATTTCATCTGGCCTTGCAGATGCAAAGTAACTGTATTGACTGTTGTCCTGTGATTTCATATCATTGTCTAATTTTCTAGGCTTGGAAGTGCTACTACAGCTACTGCTGTTATTGGTGTTGAATATGCGTGCGCGTGCCTTGTTGTATTCTTCCTTTCTCTCTTCAACACTTTTATTATAAATGCTTTTAGAAGTGTGGGAATTTACATTGCTGAAATTTTGTAGGTGCTCCTGGGGCCTCTGCTTAATTGCAAGTTTAATTGTGGCATTACTATCTTCTTCTGGTAAATTAATAGAAATTTCTGCAAGACGGACTGGAGGTACTTTACAAATAGAATTAATCTTCTGCAATATTATCCGAGAACCAGATCCATCAGAGGAACTATTGTCCGGTATGACCATTGACTGGAGATAATAATGCTGTGCCACACGGTGTGCTGCTAATCTTAGATAAGAAGTTGGCAACCCCTGAAATTCCAACTGCTGTTGTGTAGGATCCTGTATAAACTTCTCCACGTCTTGCTCCATCCTCAAAACTGAACAATATTGAGATCCAAGAAAAATAATCAATAACTGTAATTGTTTCTTCAACAGTGTATACATGCGATGCAATTCATAGGACATGAAGACATTAACCTATATACTCCTCACTAATTTCAACTGAAAATCCAGTTTATAGTAGCTCAAGAACTTACAGCTGTTCAGACAAGAAGCAACCGCCAAAGTCCTAAGTAAGTCCATAAAATGACAAACAGACAGACCTAACTAAAGTAACAGTGGTTAGGGCGCTGCCAAGGCCTTAACTGGAAAAGCTTGCTGGCCAAGATTATGACAGGGCAAGAAAATGATTGTTTCATCAGACAAGCTCATTTAGCAACCACTTAAAAATGACTCAAAATAACTGACATTGTTATCTGTCACCAGATTATATGCTGTCCCAGACTCTCTGTCACTTCACCAAAATCTCAATGTAGAATGTATTTTATGCAATAAGCACAACAAAAGGTTGTTTGACAAAACCATAACTTTTAAGCATGGCAAATAAACATAAAATATGTATATAAACAATTATGCACCACTTTTTCTGTCGAGTACATCATATGCATATGATTAAATATTTAAAATGTATACAGACGTGTCTTCTAAAACAATGCATTTGTATATCTCAAACCTTATAATACTACACTCTATTGGTAAATAAATATGTAACTGTCTCAAGAGAGCATTAGCATATCTTTATCTCTATAACTGCTATAAAAAAAGAAAATCACATTCTCAAGATGAAAACTAAAATCCACACTGTCATACAAAAACAATCAAGTCTTCGCAAATGGCAAGTTCATATACAGAAACTGTTTAACTTTAAACATACAAGATATATGGAAACAATGTAGTATGAGCTTATAATGTACCATACAATTAAGGAATATGTGAAAAGCAAAATGCCAGACTTAGCTTCTTCTTTAAAACTTATAGAAATTTCTTTGCATCGCTAGATCGTGTACCTAGAAAGGCTATGCTCGGAATTAGTGGACTACAGGTAATGATTGATTGAATGGTTCTCTTGTTGCTTTGGATTTTGACTACATGATCTTGGTGAGGTCAGTGTTTCACCAAAATGCCTTAGCCAATCTGGTTTTCGCACTAGGTACGGGTAGGTGGAAGTGGAAAGATCTCATCCATCACATATGGTGAATGGTGAATTGGCCAAAACTGCCAGATGTTAATCTCAACATGTCGGGCCCCAATCCTCTCAAAACAGACTTTGTTGAAAGGCTCCCATACTTGCAATTGTTATCAGTTCTGACCATGTGCACAAAAGATATCTTGGCGTTGTGCACAGCTGAGGTCTCAGCTATGCGTAAAGCGGGACAAAGGATGTCAGTTTAAAATCCATGAGATGGTATCAACCAATACACAATTGGGTTCAATTGGTCCCATTCTGCACCCACCAGTGTAAATAACATCCCAGGGTTACATTCAAGATGCACATTCTCAGCCCAGTGTCTGCTGACGCAAGCATCAAAGGGAAATTCTCCTGAGCTCACCGAGGATTTTTTGAAGGTTGAACACATAGATGGGAGGCGCGAGCAGGTACTCGATCTATTATTATACTCCACACTTACCTTACTAATGACGCTTCAATCAAATTACTGTATTGCTTCATTGTGCTTTTTATTTACGAAAGAACGCCAGATTGACTACTTCTAAGATATGATACCAATAAAACTTCATTCAGCATGAATTGCAAACATTTATAACCTACGAGCGAATTATCTTCATAAATTTGGTGATCGCATAGATAAGATCAGTAATTGCACTTCACGAGCTAAAGAAACAAAAAGGCAAGAAACAAGGACTCACTCGCCAACCGCTCCCGGGGCTTCTCCAACGCCTCCCTCAGGAACTGATCAACCTGGACCAGATCATCCTCCGAGACCCCTCCGAGGCGCTCGCCGGACGGCCCGGGCGCACCCGTCTCTTGCGGCGGAACCGCTGCGCCCTCAGCGGGATCCTGCAGCGAGGGGCTCTTCCCCGAAGAAACGAGGAGGCGGCTTATCCCAGCGTCAAGATCGGCCATCTCCCACGAGTCCGGGACTCCAGCGGAGGCGTCCGCGGGGCAGCCTTCCATGGTGGCGAGGATCCCCTCCACCCGCGCGCGCTAGGGTTCGGCGAGAGGAAGAGGAACTGCAGCGCCGATGAGGGAGAACTCCATGAGAGGGATCTTCTGGCTTAGGGTTTGGGGGAAATTGGGAATCGAAGGGCGGAAAGAGGAAGAAGTCGCCGCGCCGAGACGCGACGTTTCCGTGTCAGGCTCGAATTGCGATACCACCAGAGAGGGATAAGATCTCAACGGGGGAAGAAGATGCGAGTTGAGATCTCCGTCGGTTGCATTTTCATACGTGACCATAGTGGGACCATGATACATGTGAATTAAAGAAACAATTAAATTCGCATCAGATTTATGTCCAAATTGAAATATACATTTTAATTAATAGTGAATATTTAATTAAAATTGCTAACTCAGCCCATGCCATAAATGGAATATTTAGAGGAAAAATATTGTGAATATCCAAAACAATTTGCTCATCCAAAGTCCAAACCCATGTTATGATGCAAATGTTAGAGGATAAAATAAGGAAGAGTTGATCTCAACTTTAGCTTCATAATTTTGGGAGTCTCGTCTGATCGCTCGTTATCGGTTATCGTCGTAATTTTAATTTAATTCTGAATTTAATATAATTTTATGTAAACTTTGTTAATTTATTAATATGATCTAAAATGTATAATAATGTAGGGTAAATTACATAGAGCCCCCCTCGACTATAGTCAATGTGCGCAAAGACTATCTAAACTACCAAATGTGCACAGAATCCTCCGCGACTACACTTTTTGTTCCAATAACCCCCCTCTGTTAGCTCGTTCGTTAATAACTTAACGACAAAACTCTCACGTGCGCAGAACTCCCCTCCCTAGTGTCACGTGGCAGCAATCTTCACCCTTCATCTCATCCGACGACCATCACTTCTTCTTCTACTCATCCCTCACCTACTTATACTCCTCCCATTGCCATAGACTCCACCGTCGTCGCTGTTGTCGCCGCCTCCACCACCACCACCTCGTGTCCTCCTCTTCTTATTTTTATTGAGGAGAAGGATTCTCGAGGAGAAGGAGGAGGAGGCCGCCGTCATCTCCACCACCACCACCTCCTCCTCCCCCTTTTCTTCTAGAGGAGGTGGTGATGGTGATGGTGACGACGGCGACGGCAACGGCAACGGCGACGGTGGAGTATATGGCAATGGGAGGAGTGTAGGTAACTGATGGATGGGTAGAAGAAGTGATATCCGTTGGATGAGATGAAATGTAGAGATTGCTGCCACGTTGCACTGGGGGGGTTTCTGCGCACGTGAGAGTTTTACCGTTAAGTTACTAACGGGCGGACTAACGGATAAGAGTTATTGGAATAAAAAATATAGTCGCGGAGGTTCTATGCACACTTAGTAGTTTATGTAGTATTTGCGCACATTGACTATAGTCGATGGGGGCTCCGTATAATTTACCCAATAATGTATGTTACATATGCATGGAGGCTGAGTTTATAAGTGATTAAGCATATGCTTGAGTTTATATTGTCTGTTAATTTATGAATGACAACAGTTCGATTAATCATATTTTTTATGGATAATCCTATTTGAAACTGTTTCCAAAATCGTTTTTCGAAATCGAAACCGATAAATTTTTTATATTATTTCTTGTTGTAGTCATGCTACATCATATTGTTTATGACATATGAAACTATCGACAAGATGCCAACAACAATCTAAAATTGTATTTTTCAAAAAAATGCTTTCAATAACTTTGAAATTTACTAATTATTGCACGGTGATCTATAACTAAGTACATGGAAGATCGGTTTTGAGAACATCGATGATCATGTTCAATACACATAAGACATCTGCCTTAAATAACTTAAGGCATAGTTGATGCTATGTGAAATAAAAATTAGATTGAAGGCATTGTTAAGCTTAATCTTGAGAATGCCTACGACATGTTATCTTGCAACTCCATTCTTACATTATTGAAATTGTGCAAATTTCGCTCTAAATTCATTATGTGGATTGTGGTTTGTATCTCCGGTGTCACGTTTGATTGCCAAATCAACTCTTATCTTTCTACCTTCTTCAAGTCCTTCAAAGGTATTAAGCATGGAGACCACATTTCTCTCTTTCTTTATATTCTTGTAGCTAGACACTCTCCAATCTAATAAATGATGTTGTCCTCTCCCACAAGTTAACCTTATTTAAATTTAAGAATTCTCTTCATGCAAGTCATCTGATATTTAATGATGATATTATTTTAACCTTTAGAACCAATAAGAAGAGTCTCATAATGATTAAAGAGATCTTCATTCACTACGAAAGTATGAAATGCTCACAGATCAGAGGATAAATTTTACAAAATCTGAGATCTTTTTTTCTAAGAGCACCTCCTCTTCTGTTAAGAATATAATTTGCGTTGAACTCAACATGAAACAAGGTAAATATTTCTTTAAATATATTGGAGCCAATTTTGCACCTAGAAAACCACCTCCCTAGTTCCTTCAACCATCTTCTTGAGCAACTGGTTCCAAATTGGGCAATTAGCAAGCTAATCTATTGTCCTGGACCGAAAAATGGTTATCATTAATTATGTTCTCTATGCTATTCCAACACATTCCCTAATTGTTTATTGGCTTAATTCAAAAATTTGTGATAAATTTGAAGGAGAGTAAGGGACTTCTTTTGGGATAATTCTAAGGATAAACATAATTTGTACTTAATTAAGTGTGACATTATTACCCTTCCTAAGAAACTTGGAGGTCTTGGTATTCAAGATTTGACTATTAAAGACGTGACCTTATATGCTAAAGGATTCAATAACACCTTAATAATCAGAATTTTTTATGAGTCCAAGTTGTTAAAATCAAATACCCTCTAAGTACTGTCCTCCTCCCCAAACTTCTTGTCTGGAGGCTTTTTTTGAAGGCTTTCTCACATCCGCATGTTAGGTTTCTCAAGCTTGTTCGGTTTAGTTCTAGTCCCTCTCTTTTGCTTGATCACTGGGCACTTGACCTCCCTCTTTCCCACATTTGTAATTGTCAACCTTGTGAATGATATTGTTTTTGCACATCAACTAATACTAAATCATAATTGGTCAGATTTCATTGGAATAATGAAACTACTATATGCAGCTCTTTATCGTGGGAATCCATTAGAAATATTATTTTACCAATTGAGCCCCATGATGACCACTTCCATTTGGATGTCTGAAAATTTTGGTATTGCCACGCCACCTAATCTACTGCTTACTGGTTTCTTAAGTGTCAGGATTCCCCGGTGAAAATTCCACAATTAAGGTAAGTTGTGGAAGTTGACTAATGTTCCTAAAGTGAAGTTATTTTTATGAATTTTTTTCATCGTCGACTTCCCACTTGTCTTCGTCTTTCTCAACTCAGTGTGGTAGTTTCTTCTAGTTGTACCATTTGCGACCTTTTTTATTAATCGCAGCAGCATTTGTTTTTTTGTTGTGATTTTTCGGCTAATGTTTGGAATTTACTGATTTTGAATTTTTCAAACCGGGATTCATGGTGTTATAATAGCTGGTTGATGACTGATTCTGAGCATTATATTGGTTGGGTTTCTTCAACCATTATTGCTAACATCATTTGGTTCATTTGGCATATGAGAAACGGTATTATGCATGGTTACAAGAGACATATTGAATTATCATTAGTGAAAGGAATTTTAAAGCTTACTCAACTGTATTCTTACTTGTCTGAGGCAATCAGATTGTTAATTTCAATATTCCTAAATAGATTCCACCCCCCTCCTCAATTGGATTAAACTGAACTCTGATGGTTCTTTCTTGGATTCGGAAGGTGGTACAACAATTATTGCTAAGAACTCATCAGAAGCTTTATTGCTAAAGCTTTCTTTTTCTTTTCTCCTTCTGCCCTCCATAGTAAATGCACTGCTATTATGAACTCTCTTATTATTGCATGTCAACAAAATTGGGACAAGATCATTGTGGAATCTGACTGCAAGTTGATAATTAATGCTTTACAAGGGCAGAACTCTCCTCCTTAGAAAAACGGATGTCTTTTTAAAAATATTTGAACTAATTTAGCTAAATTCAACTTTATTGTATTCTCCTTCTCCCTAGAACCACCAACAAAACTGCCTATTAGGCAACAAATTGAACACAAGCCCATAAAACTCTTTGATTTGAGTCATTGTCCGGCCTCGACATTTTGATTTCCCCTTGAGGGACAATAAAGTAGTTTATTTTATTTTATTTTAAAAGGTTCAAATAGATTTCGTTTTGATGATAATGAATAACTTCATATGAAATTATAATACATCATCACCAAGCACACTTTAAGATGTTGATCATTCAACAATACTGATTTAAGATGAAACAGTATTTTCGGCCACTTACCAAATGACTTTATTATCTTCACTGATATTGTTTGCCTCAGCGGATTGACAAAGGCATATGGATAACTGCCATATGTTCAATAATTTCTGGCAAAGATATCAAGCCAGGCTTCTTAAATGCATTAATTACTCCTTCCCTGCAAGGCTGCAAGTCCTAGCTGAACATTTAAACCAACAAGACTGGTTTAGCAATATTATCTGCTATATGCATCATCATAGATTCATTGCAGTAAATTTAGCTGCACAGTTTAATTGTCGAAAATAAATGTGAATGATGAAACAATGAGACAGATCAGAAAGGGGATAAAGTTTCTGCATTGTCAACTTTTCTGGAGCTGTTGGTCCACATGCATGGCTGACGGCTGGCATCGACGAATCAAAAATGATATACCTCAGACACTTCAGACGTGTGCGCAATTAAATTACCAAAAGTAAAAAAAGTATCAAAAATGACTTGAATAATGATTCAGAATACGATGTTCCTTCTCAGTAGCATCAGGGAGTTGATGTGAGTAGAGAAAGTAGTGGTAGCATGATTGCTAGCTAACAAGAACATATTCTCAACTCATACTGGTTCTACTGCTTTACAACTATTAAGATATAATTGAATATATCCTTTCCAACTTGCAGTTGAAAGGAATTGTTAAAAGATGTAAAATTGTTCAACAATGCAGAAAAGAATCTGAGTTAGCCAACCTCGGAACATCATGTGCTTTTTCTTCTTTTTTTATATTGGGACTATCACTACAGCTTTGCAGCAATCTATTGAACTCTTTGCTTGTATGACTTTTACACTTCTCATTTCAACAATTTATCTAAGAAAAAGATTTGGTTTGCATTCAGCATTAGAAGACTATCGTCAATCCCTATCAAGAAAACCATTTCAATGATGGATCACCAATGCAGGTACTTCAAAGCCGGAGTCTTTGAGGAATGGAATTACCTGCGGTCGCTCGGCCAAGTCACTGTACAAGGCGTATTCTGCCTCGTAATCATGCAAATCCAGCTCCTTCTTCTGGTTGGTATGGTAATGGTGTCTCGCCTCAGCTGACTTCCCGAACCCGAAGATGCTAACTCGATCGCAGATTCCCACGGCGAGCATCACCGCTTGCATCCCCGATGAGTAGTGGAACAACTTCTCGTCATGAGCCTTCTTCCACTCCTCCGGCGGTTTCCCTGTCGCCTCGACGAACCGCTTTAGCGAGTAGTACTTGACAATCCTGGCGCAGAGACCGTCGAACCGCACGTCCGTGACGAGGAGCGGCGCCTTGTGGGAAGAATTGCAGACGGTGTAGTCCAGAAAATGAATAGCTTGGCAAATGTACATGACCATGGGGACGCTGCCGCCGTAGGGGTGGCAGAAGCAGCCGTCGCGTAGAGCACAGGCGTGGAGTATATTGCTGTTGACGAAGGAGAGGCCCGTCTTCGAGCCAACATTGCGGTGGTATCCCTGGGTGCGAGCATTGTTGAGCCGGATGACGAGGTCGTGGCCATCGATCAGCTCGCCGTGGTCGTTGTTCATCAGAATTCCACTATTGCCGACCACGGCGCATGACCCAAAACGCTTCTGGGAGTCAGGGCGGCCGCGGTGGCGATCAATGGGGCGTTTGATGAGCCCGACGAGCTCCGACATGACCTCCGGCTGGTACCTGTGGCTCCGGAACCAATCGCGAAGGGCGCGGCGGAACTCGGGGAAAAAGCGGGTGTATTTGGGGGAGCTAAACTGGACCGGGAGCCTCGGACGCCGCTGCCCCTGGAAATGGTTCTCCCGCCGCCAAGAGTAGGACCGGAACCTCCTACCCCCGCCGCCTCCGCCTCCGCCGCCATCGTAAACCGACGCAAAGCTACCCTCCAGGAGGCTCTCGACGTCCTTCCGCAACTCGGCCTCCCCGACCTCCATCGCCGCCAGCCTAATCAGCGTCGCATTCGGGAGGACCGCGGGCGGAGGAGGCACCGCGGGCGCTACCACCGGAAACCGAACGCCGATAAAGCGGCGACCGAGGAGCGCCGCCCGGAAGCCGAACAGCGAGAAGACGGCGACCGAGAGCAACAAAACGAAGGGAAACCGGAGCGATTTCTTCATCATCTCGGCCACTGCCTAATCCCACCTCATTTCTCGCGAAAGGGAGCAGCATTCACCAAGGGAGCTACAAGGGAGCGACGTCGATAGCCAAGCGACAGCTTGCCGAGCTCGGGGGGACGATCGAGGGCAAGAAGCCGGCTCGATGTGGGTGGGAGCGAACGATGGTTCCGGCCTTCCGGGTGGGTTTCGTTTGAAGAGGGGTTAGGGATTTACTTAAGCACTAATTTGATCGAACGAAGAAACTAAAAATGAAATGTTTATACGGATAATGCATAACTAATACTAAAAATATAGACAAAATTACGTGTACTCCATTTTAAGATAAATAATTTAAAATCTAATCCATCGTCTAATTTTTTAACAAATTTGATATGAACTAAAATAAAAATATGCTCTTCTCTCCCTCCTTTGTTCTCTATATTCTCATCGGATCCATCATTGATGATCGTCTCTCGTAACTCTCCCACCCCCTCCTCTCATCGTCGACTCCGCTTGAGCCCATAGTCGGCCAATTGGGGCTGAGATTGCCGCCCTACAATGCTAGCCAACGTGACAAGAGTGGTTGCAGTGACGTTGCAATCGACAGTGGGCCATTGCGACTAGAGTCGTGACGCACCGCTGACGTAATTTTACGCAGCTATAGTCGCGACGTTGCAATCAACAGTGGGCCATCGCCCAATCTTACGTGGCCAACAGTCGCGGCCAACATGCAACTATGCGTTGTAATTTTGTCAAACCATATTTGGCATCCCACAATTATCTTTAGCATGAACTATTTTTCTCCTTTTCCTTGTAAGTCATCTGCAACACAAACAGAAATCATACAAGCAACGAAGATATAAGTGCATGGTGTTTTGTCTTTGTCTCAGGTTGTTGACTTCGACAGCGAATTATCCTGAGTTGTAAACACCCCTAGACATGTTGTTCCGAGTTGTCCACATCAAGGATGAAGAGCATTGTCTTTGTCCCTTATTATTGACATATGGTCGGAGTGTTGCCTCGATTATACTGGATTGTTAACATTCATAGCTGGATGTATTATGTTTGTCCATTGTTGTTGGCATATGAATTGGTTGTCGACACCGAGATGAGTTGTTACTTATTAGAACAAACACATATTTCATCATACGGGTCAGTATCAATGAGAATAGTTTTATCAAAAAAATATTATCTTGACTAGATTTTATTAAATCGATAAGGAGGATCATTTTTAAAATGTTTATCCAAGAAGATCATATACAAAAAGTGTTCCAAAAATATATTAATTTTTTTTGTATAAATGTAAATAACATATTTATTTATATGTTATTTTATTTTTAGAAATAAAAAATAAAAATGTTAAATATTTAATCAAATATTGGGTTAATTAGGAGTTGGGTCACGTGGATCAGTGGATGGACCCGAGGGGACAGGAGAAATTAAATTTAAGGGTACTTGTGGGGGGAAAGTAGAGTGCTTTTAATTCCACATTTAATGGCTGCCCCGGATACGCAATTAAGTTACATGCACGCGGTCTTGATTGGAGGAGCAATCTGAGCCACACATCATCCCCCAAAAGAAAAGTAGTGAAATAAAGGAGATGCCACTTCCTACAAAATTTAGCTGCCTTTTGTAGCTTTAGGCAGGACACGGGTAGATGTTTAAGATACGGAGGAAATCTTCGGAAATTTTTGTAGGTGTTGACCCTTATCACTTTGTATGATAAAAATCCAGAATAAGATTACAAATTGTGTGATTTTAAAGAATGCATTTGATGATCTTATTAATTAGCCATCATTGTAATAAAATTATAATAGAGGGGATCATGATCTTATTTTGTATAGTTAAATGCACTCTAAAACTATATAGTAAAGTAGGCGTTCATGTTCAATCCAACTGCGACGGGTATTCGTAGGCATTTATGCATTATATAAAAAATATTGTATTTAGATATATAAAATTTGATGAATAAAAAATTTAGAATTATTTTCAAACAATAGATTAAATATTGATATATAAATATAAACTTAATATTTAGTAGATACGTGTATAGTATCTAAATGTACTCGTTTATTAAAAAAGATAAAAATTTATATTTGTACCCGTAAGTATAATATGTTCCTCATACTCGATCTTGTTGGAAAATTATCTACAAGTATCCACAATTACGGATAATATTGTCATCCCTGATTGGGTATGAATGTTAAGGTTTAAGAATATTTTTATTTATATGTCATCTAAAAAAATCAACAGAAAATTAATGATATTGGGATGATTTTTTTTTAATATGCACATTAAATATAGGAAATTATTTTTTAATATTATTATTTATATTAAATCTCTTATTTTTTTAAATAAATATAAAAAATCATAATAGGTGATTATATCATAGATCAAATTTTAAATTTTTAAACAACATAAAATATATTGCTACCTTTGACATATTAAATCCCTAGTTAAAAGTGATGACAGTAGCCACCCAAAGAACACGTTGATTGATCTAAATTAATTTTGACCCGTTCAAATGAAAAACCAATCATAATTAATTAAATCAATTTAACCCCTATTTGGGTTCGATTTGATTCATTGGGTTCGGCATGGACCAGTTTGAATCAACGCCCAACATGTGCCTCAATATATGTCAAATTACCTAAAGTTGTGGGTCGAGTAGCTACCTAATATCATAAGACCACCAATAACATCTGGAAAGTAAGTAAGGAAAAGAAGAAGAAGGACAAAACTGACTCCATGAATCGACCAAGGAAAACAATTAAATGGTGAAAATATAACAAAAGTTTTCAATGCTCGTTTACTTATTCAAGTTGAGCTCAATGAGTACATCTTAAGATCAATGTCTACAAACACTAAAAGCCACGATGGAGTCATGTCAAGACACGAGTAATTGTTGGTAACCAAAGCCAATTGCTCCCACTTAAAGGTTTAAGAGCATCATTTGAAAGCACTGCCCAATTTGGTGTAAAACTTCTCTCTTATCTTCTTTAGATTATGGGCAAAGATGAAGCTGCCCTGATCAAGCCTTGCCCAACTGTCCCCTTCTTGGATTCGACCGACAGTGTAGTTGCTCATTCCATTGGCTCAGATTCAGCCAGACAAGCAACTTTATTGAGACATACTGCATTCATTTCACGTCAAAATTTAGCCAACATAAACAACCAGGGTAGCTGAACGGAGGGGTGTCTCCTAATATCACCTTGCTAGTTTGGAAATTGATGTAGTATCGCAAGCTACTAATAAATTAACAGCAATTTTCCTAATGGCTAACGCAGAATAGAAAATTCA
Source organism: Canna indica (assembly GCA_034359265.1). Classification (NCBI taxonomy): domain Eukaryota; kingdom Viridiplantae; phylum Streptophyta; class Magnoliopsida; order Zingiberales; family Cannaceae; genus Canna; species Canna indica. The sequence continues at coordinate 4,552,620 of CP136893.1, read as the reverse complement.
TTTAATTTCAAAACCAAAAAACCTAATATATTTTTTTCCAAAATCAAAATCAAATTCAACATTAGTTCTACATTTATGAAAATACATTCTAAAATATTCAAAAATCATAATAATTCTATGTTAAATTATTATGATTTTAAAAAAAAAATTAAAATGTACTTTTATGATTAAAATAGTCAATTGAAACTTGAAAATGATCATTTAATCATGAAAATGTATTTTAAAATTTTTTAAAAAAATATTAAAAAATTTCATTCACTAATATTATTATAATTTTTTAAAAAATTTATGATGTATTTTTATTATTAAAATGATCACTTTAAATAATTTTAATCTAAGAATATTTTGAGTATTTTTATATTTTAATTCTGGTTTTGAAAAAATATATATTAGGTTTTTTAATTTTGGAAACAAATGATTTTCCTATCATGGATTAGGGAAATGGTTGATAAATCAAAGATCACACGCAACACATACAATGTAAAATTGTAATAAAGTTATTTCCACTGTAATATTATAATTAATGTCATTCCTCGTGGACAATGCACACATGATATATACCTATTACAAGAAACTCTGACCAAGCGATCATGCTCTATATGCATTGCACTTGGTGGGCAATGCCAATTGCCAAATGCATCTTTTCGCTGTCGAGTACGAATTCATTGCACTTGAACTTAAGCAGAGGGGGAGATGATTAATTACATTTCACCCCATCAACGATTTGTACAAAAATAATGATATTTTTTCTATTTTATTATAAAATTAATGAGAATTCAGGGTATATGATATTATGATTGGTGCGTAGACAAATATGTTTATTTTTCTTAAAGCCATGTAGAAACGGACAGGAAACATAGTCGACATCACATAATTAGAGTTCTATAGACATCAAATGATTGAGATGTCTCCCCTTGCCTTATTTTTTGTTTAAAATGTAACATTATGTTGAACAAGATAATTTTGGAGGCCAAATCATTTAAATCTACTGATATTAACCATAAAAATATAAATTCATACAGGTAGCAGAAAATAATTTTTTGATACAATGAAGCCAGATAATTTGTCCAAATTTATTAATTACATCTGAGAGAGAAAGAGAGAGAGAGAGATAGACATGAATGATTCCTCTTTCCAATCATCTTGATCAACAAGAGTAGCAATGCAATTATTGGCTCCTTGCCTTCCACACGGACCACACCAACCGAGAATATTATCATCAATCATGTCAGACTCCTTTCACGAATTATAAAGAAGCCAAACGCGATCACAGCCGTCCGCTAGTGCTGAGCGCACCGCCCTATATCATCCGGACCTTGTCGGCCTTGACGATGGGGTTTGCGCGCGCGATCTCCTCGCGGCCCGCCGCCTTGTAGTCGAAGGAACACGCGTGCCGCTCCGGGTAGCGGTGCTCGCCGCAGTAGGTCTCGCCGCACCGGCATCGGAACCCGGTCAGCCCGACCCGCTTCCGGCACGACTGGCACCGGTTCGGCCGCCGCGCCGCCTCCGGGGCGGCAGCCACCGACGCCCTCGCGGTGCTGCCGGAAGGGGTTTCCGTGAGAATTGACGAGGAGACGGGGAGGTATGATGGGGAGGCGGCGGCAGCAGCGGCGGAGGACGCCGGCGGTGGAGACAGGGATCTCTCGACGGCGACCTTGGCAGAAGCGGCCTGCTCCTCTTTGAGGCGCAGATCGCGGTAGCACTTGGAGCAGAGGTCCAGGGTGGCGGGGCTCCCGAAGAAGCCGCAGTTGTTAGCGCACAGCCGGTGGCCCTCCTGGCAACGCTGCTCCTCCGCCATCGTTCTTCTTCTTCGATCAACCCGACAACAAGCGGAAATCTGCACGAAATCAACCCTAAAATTCAGTAAAAATAGCAAGGGAAGAACAACCACCAAGATCTTCATTCACGAGCTCCATAAATCAAAACAGCCGGAGGTCAAAACGTCGAAGCAAAGAAAGAATCCAACAAAAAAAAAACTCAGCGGAAGAAATCCATCATGCTTCGAGATCGGGCCAGGTATAGCGTGAAGAGGCAAATCTGATCGACAAAATTCCACATGGAAGAATAACGCAGGGAAAAACGATCCAACCTTCACGGATCCGATCGATCGCCGCCTTCCTTTTCCTTCTTCCACGAAAAAGCCGGAGAAAAAGACGAGAAAGACACCCGTATATGCGCAAACGATAAATCGCATCCAGGACAGCCTTCGATTCCTTGCGCCTCTGATATAAATAAGGGAAGGGCTCTGAGAACGCCACCGGGTTAGCGGTTTAATTACGAGGGAGCCATCGGCCTTTGGTGCTGGCAGGCGGACGGCGTCAAAGCGATGGCGGCATATGTTGCCATCGAAGAAGGTGCGAGAGGATAAGAACGAGGCAACAGAAAAATACGAGAGCGGGTCCGCGTCGACGCGTTGGCCTGGTCGGGCATGTAATATTGCGCAACATCAGGGGTAATAAAAATTAATAAAGGGATTAATGAGCACCATCTTTTCCTCGCTGCCGTATTCAAGCAAAAAAGCAAATGAGGTCACGATGTCGAAGGAAAACGAAGCCGTTACTTAGCCGTAGTTGGATCGTGCCACGTTGTATATCAACGCGTATAAAGGTATTTAGGAGTGGCGAAAATAAATAATAAATAATAATAATAAGTAAGTATTTTGGAGAAAAAATGTGTATTCGGTTATGACAGCAAAAAAGGCTTAATTTAAGATTTGCACGATGTGACGATTCAACGGTTGGATTTGATAAATTATATCCGACGGCAGTGGTTTAAGGATGTAAAAATTAAAGGAAATAAATAATTTATTTGAGTAAATTAACATGTGTGACGGCGTCGGCTGGTACGATAACAGATGGGAAATAAGATGATCGCAAGTACCATATGATACACGTGGGTGGCCGTACAGGCGCCAACTTGATCTCATATAGGCATTCGAATAAGATATGAGAACAAGGACACGTGTATCGTCAGAGATGAGGACAAGGACATCTCTTGTAGCACCAAAACAGCGGATCTACGATGAAAATATACACTATCATAACCCACTCTGTCCCGATCATATTTGTTTTTGGAGGATATAATTTGAATGGAATAAAATTTAAGATGAATAAAAATAAAATAAAAATTTAAGGGAATTTCTTAAGATTCTATCCTATTTTTATTTTAACATAAAAAATATAAATAAAATATGAAATTCATATATCTTGATTTGGGCTCTAAACCAGTCTCGTCCCAAGGTATTCTAAATCAGACCAACAATGAATTTGAATCAAAATAAATTTACTTAATTTTTGACACAATTTTTATTTATTACTGTAACAAATAGTGGATTCAATTTTAAAATTTAATCTATCTCCTCTAATCCGATAAAGCAAATGAGACCTAATAGCATATAATTGTTTCATTTTTTTATTCCGATCAACTTAGAAGGAGAGGCAAAGTTCAGTTTTGCCTCAAAATATTTTGTCCGATTCTTTTTTTTAAAAAAACTATTTGTTATTTAATGTAACATTTTTTGTTTTTAATCTTATTCAAATTACTCATATTTCAAAAATATATATATTATTTAAAGTTGACAAATATCATTTTGGGCTAATTAACGATGATGGGTTAATTGTTCAAGAGGACGTTTGGTTGTCCACAATTACAAATGTTGTAAAAAGTATTTGTATGTGAAAGCAAATATCCATGAAAATATCACACAATTTATTTTTTAGTTGCCCGTAAATAGAGTTGTAATTTTTGTTTGCAAATATTTGGTTGACCACAAATTGAAGTAACAATTACATTTGCAATTTGCATGCATCTTCATTTCTAGATCTAGCAATTTTGATTCGGCCCGATAGACAGATGCGATAAAATCGTGCTCGAGCCGCCCGTTATCTTGTCAGGCCGAGTAGTGTAGGTACAACCGGCTTGATAATCAGAGTCAAGAAAGGGGGTAGCTCGTTTAGTTATACATAATCGTGTCGTATCGTGCCGAGCTTGGATTCTTAGGCTCAAATTTTTATCGGGTCGGAGCAGGACATCATTGGATGAGTCGCCCCAAGGGTTGACGGTGCCCAAAATTTCCAACGTGACAGAGAAGCCTAGATTTGCCACTTCAAGTTGCGACAAACGCTCATATGGAAGTTTGAAATGTGCGATACAAAATTCATCTCGAGCACAAATCGATCACGAATCACCGAGGAGCAAGGAAGGTCGATGAGCGAAGAAAAACCCTATGATCTAGTAGAAAAAAAAGATGAAAAAATTTATCCAAAATTAATCCAACAATAATATGCAACAAGAGTTCAATAGAATCTATAAACAATAGCAAGCAAATAAAGGCATAAGGGTAAATATGTTATTTTACTCAAATAACAATTCATCGACTACAACATAATCGATATCACTCATAATAATATTATTTTATATTCCAAATCATCGTTATTTTAATTATTTTTCAAAAATAAATTAATAATTTGTAATTACTATATAATACTTAAAATATAAAAAATTACCAATCGACATTAGATCTAAAATCTAAGACTACCATCGCATCTGGCACGCGAAAATCTATAACTTTGATATATATCCTATCTACATCCGACGATTCTAAGTCGTTCAAATTAATTATTCACTAATATTTAAATTTTTGTATTTGCATCTTGCAATCTTATATTATAGATTTTTGGGATTGCAATTTTATTTTATATATTATGTAGGTAAATTTTAGGGTAAATTACATACAAAACATAATAAAGTTACATATTGTAATGAGTATTTAGTAACATATTTATATTACTAAATTTATATTCACAGCAGCAACAACAACAACAACAACAACAACAACAACAACAACAACAACAACAACAACAACAACAACAACAACAACAACAATAATAATAATAATAATAATAATAATAATAAAGTTGCTGTGTAAATATTGATATCCATCCTCATCTCCTCGTCCTCGTCCTCGTCCTCGTCCTCGTCCTCGTCCTCGTCCTCGTCCCCATAGAAGTCTGTCTTTATAATGTTGATGGCAGACAATTTCATTATTTCAGTGGAGAGTGTTTGTGATTTTGTCACCTCCATGCTGAACTTAGTTGTGGGCTCAGCCCAGTCCGATAAGCAAGACCTCCATTGGCTGGATGAGCTCTGGGCCGAGCGTGGCGGTGTGTGGTCCCGATTAAGTTCATTATAATACTAATATCAGATTAGGACTCATTTAAAGGCATGAATCTTATATGAATAGATAATTGAAAAAAAACTTGAAGAAGTAATCATCCGCCCAAATAAGTAGAGTATACTCTAAAAATTATTTCATGTATTCCCAGGAATATTCTCTCATTTTTATTTCAACGATGTTTTTTATCACAAAGCTGATCTGCAACAATAGTAATAATCAACAATGATAATGACATGCATGACATCAAATATATATAATTCAAATGGGATTAGTGCATGACATCAAATATTCCATTTATTTACTAAGAAGTCCAAATTTGGCAAACACTAAACTTGATTAGAAAATTAAACATGTTAGAAACGATGATTATTCAAAAGTGCGTCGCCGAAGTTGACGAAGCAAATGGGGCCCACAGCATGTTCGGATTGGACTCCGTACAATTACGTCCGTATGTCTACCCTTAGTATACCTCTATTTGAGATGGATAACAGGCTCTGGGACCCGCCTAACAAGCTGTTAAAAGGCGGGTATTGGTTGGTAGGAAAATAGACAGATCTGCCCTGACATCCTGGAAATCCACGACTTTCGACACACCCCATGCGGATGGAAAAGGAAAAGAAAACCTCGAAATCAACCTGCACCCGATCAGTCGCGTTCACCAACAGGGACCCACAACCACAAGTCTCCGTTCTCTACAATCATGGTGCAGGTCGACCAATCACCAAACGGGTAGCGAAGCAAAGGAATCCTAAAGAATATATGGTTGATCGCGTTGAAGGTCGTGTGTAAAGTCGTTGTTAGATGTATCGTCCTAAATGACACATCCATCCGGCGTCAGCCACGTGTGTTATTTCCATTTCCCTTCTCGATCCCAACCTTCCCCAAAAGGCAGGCCATCTTCTCGAACGAGAACGAAGAAATAAAAGCGAGAGAGATTTGAAGGGGAAGTCGTGACGCCATCTCCTCCTCCTCCTCCTCGATTCCTTTTGCTCTACATTATAAGAAGCCTTACCCTAATCTGTCTATCGAGGCGAGGAAGAGGAGGAGATTTCGTGGCGATGGAAGCCGTTTCGGTGATGGGATCTTCGGAGAACAACGGTAATCACGCGCATTTTGACGGGCCCATCAAGGTCATCATCGACACGGATCCCGGAATAGGTGCTTCCCTCTTTTCTCTATTTTATTTGGATTTCCATTGGTTTGCATTAATATCTGTTTAGATCAGTTCTTCGTCTTGTTCCTTCCGAATTCTTTCCCGGAAAGTTTTTTACTTTAGGAAGGAGCAGTCCTGACGCTGAATTCAATGGTGCCATATTATAGTTCAGAAACTAATATGTTTTTTTTTCTTACGATAGAGAAAATAGATGTGTTTGATGTGTAGTTTTAGAGATTTGTGGTTAGGCAGAGTCATCTTCTCTTCCTCCTTCAGTCCTTCGCAATTCTCTTTTATGTGGCAAAAGAAAGAGCATATTTATCTCCCGGCGAATCCGGATTAGTTGCTTGATTAATTTTCACGCAGATACGGAAGCATTACGAGATATTTGATTAACTTTCATCGTTCAAGACGTCTCCTTCGCTCTTGCTCAAAAGAAGAGACGTCGCTTTCACCTGAGACTTGTCCAATCTGTGTCAAAGTATACTTTTCTGATTTGGAAAACTAACTTTCCTTGTCTTTTACAAACTAACTTTTTTTCTCTCCCATTCTATCTCTTTTTTTCCCAGTCTAAAGCATTTACTTTGAACAATATTGTATGGACTTATTTTTAAACTAAAGTTAGCACATGCGGCTATTGATCTTGTATTCCTTTTTATCGCAGATGATAGCATGACTATCTTGATGGCGTTTCAAAAACCAGAGCTTGAAATTTTAGGTTTGACAACAGTATTTGGTAACGTGAGAACTGTCGATGCTACTCTCAATGCCTTGCTTTTGGTACTTAACTCGTACCCTGTATTAGAATAATGATCATTTCAGTTTAACCAACTCTTGTGTTCGTAGTTTGATCATTTGTGAATATTGGTTCTAACTAACTAAACCTTAGTTATATTTACTTATAATCTATACTGTTGAAAAGGATAGTGTGAGATCGCTGGACATCCCGATGTTCCAGTCGCAGAAGGCAGCCATGAGCCTTTAAAGGTAAGGCTCTCTACCATATACTATGCTTCTATATCAAATTTTCCTAGTATTTTGTTTCTAACAAAATCCAATTGCTGACTATATCTAATGGGTAAGTTATATTTCATTATTAAGAATGCTTACTTATTTGTAATGTCTAACTACTTCAGTGTGAAAACTATATTATCTCGTATGTTCTCTTATTAATTTTCACTGGACACATCCCTGTCCTCAGTTAGACTAGTTTTTGAAAGTTCATGCCAATTTTGAATAAATTAATATATGAAAGGGATTTAGTTTTTGCAATCTTCTTAGATGCCTTCATTTTGCAAAGTGTTGGTGCTTAAAAATGTTTCATTTAGTCACCACAGCTCTTGTACACATAATTCTTTTCTATGAACTAGAGCCTTCACTTTCTCTATAAACTTTATTGGTCAACTATAGAAATGATATGATTTATTTGATCTATAATCGTTTTATAAAATGACTTGCACTTTGTTCTTTCTTCCTCATCTAACTTTACTTTCACTTTTTCTTCATAATTTTCACCATTTGGTTTTATAGAAGTTGCATATTTGATCTCAATTTAGATGCATGTATTAGTCAACATGCAGTTATAATCATTTGCTTGTATTTTCTTCTCAATATTGGCTTTTGTAGGGAGGAGAGCCACGTGTTGCTGATTTTGTTCATGGCTCTGATGGGCTCGGCAATATATTTCTTCCTCCTCCTGTGGGAAAAAAGATAGATAAAGGTGCATCAGAGTTTATGGTGGAGAAAGTCTCTCAGTACCCTGGTGAAGTATATATCCTTGCATTGGGACCTTTAACAAATTTAGCATTGGTGAGTCTATTTAGATATATGTTGCCTTTCTACCAATAGCGAGAAAAACAGGGATACATCATACCCGACGATGAACTAAATTTGATTTTGATACTTTCTTTGCAAAGTTGTTATGCTACAATTATTTGACTTATTGGTACTTGCTTGGCTAGGCCATCAAGAGAGACTCTTCATTTGCAAAGAAGGTGAAGAAGGTGGTAGTTCTTGGTGGGTCTTTCTTTGCTGCTGGAAATGTCAACCCTGCTGCTGAAGCAAATGTAAGACACTTTCTATACCTGTTCATCATGTATTAGTTATAAATTTTTTACCTTGTTACAACATCAATTTTTCAGTTGAATCAAATAAAGTAATGAGTACATGTTACTTATTGTTAACAATCTAAATGTATAGATTAGGTCCTTTTGGAGAGCTTAAGTTTTTGAAAAAGTAGAGTTGAAGGTCCTCAGTTCAACGTGTTGGGCTTGGACAGTACGTTTCAATTAGTCCACCCACACCTGATGTGAATATGAATGTATAGATTAGCCCGCTCACCCCTGGTTTGTCTTTTTCTGAAAAATAGTTTATCTCAGGTATCTAGGACTTCCTATATTACTCTTAACTTTGTACACTAAACTGCAAATTTTGCCATCCAAATTTTCTTAAAAAATTGCTAAATGCCCATAAATACGACAAAGCTCTATTGAGTGCTAAGAAAGATCTACTGCAGTTTTTGCTTAATAATACTGAGCAAGACATTTTTTGGCTGCAATTTGTTTGATCTAAATGTTTGTTACGCCAAAGAACTGCTTATTTTGATAGGCATGCACATCTTTGCTCCATATGATGCATATTACTGAGATATTTCATAAGTTAATGAACTCTTGTCTAGATTTGGTTGAAAAATATTCAAATCAGAATAATTCTTCAACTTAGTCTCAGAGCAGTCTTTATGATCAAGTTGGAACTTATTTCAATGTCTTCCTAATTTTGTTGTTTGTGGCTCAATAGGTGTAGTTATATCACTTTTTTCTATATATGCTTGGATTCATTTGCTGTTCTCGAATAGCAGTAGTTTTTTTTATCAGGCTGAAAGATATGATGTCTCTACCTGCTGATTATTATATGAAAAATTCCTCCATCTTTTTGAAATCTGAATGGATTACTATTTCTGTCAACAAAAACTCTGATCATTTTAGGTGCTAAATGTTCTCAGCACTGATCTTGCAGATTTATGGTGATCCAGAAGCAGCTGATGTTGTCTTTACATGTGGAGCAGAAATAGCAGTTGTAGGAATAAACATCACTACTCAGGTCAAATTTTCAGGTAACTTAATTAATGCTCTGGGGTGTTCTTTTGCGGCTCAATACTGTTGTTTCATTCTTTTAGGAACTTGCAATAAGAGTTCTGCCTGCTATTTCAGATGCAGACCTCGCACAAATAAGAAACTCTAAGGGAAAATACTCCCAAGTTTTATGCGACATGTGCAAGTTCTACAGAGATTGGCACGTTAAATCTGATGGTGTATATGGTAAGCCTAGCTTTTCCCAAATTATTGTTTTTCTACTCATGATTACATTTTGAATGGATAAACAATGATGTATCTGTTGGATGCAGGAATTTTCCTCCATGATCCTGTCAGCTTCACTGCATTAGTTCGTCCAGATCTTTTCACTTTCAGAAAGGGTGTTGTGAGGGTTGAGACCCAGGGAATTTGCACGGGGCATACGCTGATGGACCAAGGACTAAAGAAGTAGGGTTATACTCATTTGATCATCTCTTACAGTTGAACTTTTCTTCTTCTTTCTCTAAGAACTTCTCTTTGTAGGTGGAACACAAGCAATCCGTGGACAGGTTATTCACCTGTTTCAGTTGCTTGGACAGTTGATGTGCCTGCAGTTCTTTCATTTATTAAAGAGTTGCTTATGAAGCCATGAACTGGGGAACGTTTAATCAGGTCTATTTGGAATTCTGCTGGTAGAATTATACAACCAAATATTGTTATCTGTAATTGTAACTCTAAACAAGAAGGTGCTTTTTGATTGAACTGTTTTTCAAAGCAATTTCAAGAATCATTTCTTTTATTGCACTGGTCCTATAACAAAAGCATGGAGTAGGTGGATTCTTTTCTTATCATTTAATCGAAGAGACTTGTAGCTCAATCCGCTCATCTATTCTCATTAGATGCCCATCGGTTGTTGTGGTCCATGAGACCGCAGTTATTGTTAAAGTTTCACATTGGTTAAAATATGGCCAAGATAATCTTTAAATAGTTTTGGCAATTCTTTTTCCATTAGCTAGCTTTTGGAGTGAGTTAGGTCTATTAATTTCTTAACCGTTATCTCCTCAATTTAACGTGGCGAAAACTTTAAATGCATCATTCAATACACTGCATATATTGTTTATAGCATTCACTGAAAATTTATGATGTCATTTTTGCGATCTTGTTCATTTAGCACTGTCGCAGCTTAATTATTCTTTACATAGTTCCCAAGCAGGATGCTAATGAAATGAAGTCTTAGGCCGTCCACTATTTCAGGCGTCGTCTATTCTGTTGTTGCCTTGATTTCTTAATGCAAAATTCTTTTGTATTTTGTGATAATACTACTGATCATGCCTAATTTTAGTTGGAGGACTACTTTCCATCGTGAAGCATGTGGAGCAGATTCTTTTGTTAAAGGACATCAGGGTACTTTTTTTATAAAAAAAACTTTAAAAATCTATTAATTTTACCAACGCGGCCTGATTATTGCATGTGCAATTATTTAGCCACGAAATAAACAAGTCCTCAAATTTAATCAGGGAGCAATTAAGAAATGCAAGAACATAATATTATTATTTATGTTTATGCTTGCTAGTCTTTCTAGCTTTCAGAATCATTCAAGTGCTGATGAATTTAAACTGCTACTTTTGTACTTGTCTGAAATCCAATTTCTCCCTGGCGATTCTCTGACATCCAGTGAGTCTTATTATGATCATTATTTCTATGCTTGCTGCCTTTCTACAAAAGGCTAATTGCTTGTATCAAACAAAACCTCAATTGATCCTCACAGAACATCCAAATGCCACCAACCTAATTAAACTAATATTCCCATCAATAGATCATTAATAAAGACTCAGTCCTCTGGAATTTTGCATGACATCCGCACTAGTTAACATATATTTAATTGTTTTATTTATTGGAATTATTGAACCAAGGGTTTCAAATCTCTCCTTCATGAAAGCTGCAGGCTTGGCAAGTGCTACAAGTCCCAAACTGGTAGCAATAGCAAGTAATTTCATCGGATCAATTTCTAGTGTAGACAGCATTATATCATTTTTTCGGGTGATCCAGGTTTTATTGAAATAAATAAATAAATCCATCCAGGTTAATTTATCCTCAACGAATTAAAACGAAGACAGACTACACTATAAAGAGTAATAGACAGACAGACTACACTATAAGCCAATTAAGTAATAAGAATAAGATTGCAATTGGCATATACGGCGGAACTGCTGTCATTGCTTACGCGAGAACGGCAGCAAACATGGTGTGACAGAGGACCGGCCGCGCATTTGTTTTATGTGATTTTAAAAGGATATAACGATTGCATATTTTGGTCTGCCATGATGTTGAAATATACAGAGAGATGCTGTCAAACTAAGAACTTAAACAGAGGGAGGAGAATGGATTAGGATCGTGGTGTCACGTTTGCGCATCTGAAATGACATGGAAATTTGATATCAAGTGTACAACCACTGTTGCACTAGCTTTGATTTAATAAACATAAATTAATGTATGGATAGTGCAGAAAGCTAGCGAGTGCACTAGCTTTGATTTGCCAATTGAAGATTTAATAGTTAATAGGCAAAGTAATTATTTCTTTTTTACCAGTAAAAAAAGTGCATATATTAAAATTATTCGGCTGAAGCCGATACAAAAATGTCGTCTAGCAAAATATCCTCCAGGTCCAGAGGACGAATAAACGACCACATTACAAAATTGTAATCACCCTCGTTCCTTGTCCTATTTGCTGCCCAATGAATAATTTTGTTCTCTTTTCTATAGTAAAAAAAAAAACCTAAACAATTACAATCCAATAGCAAAAATCGAATATCGTCTACAATGCAACGAATAATCCAAGATGGTTCACAAACGTTACATAGGACATCGATTAAGATTTTTGAGTCAGATTCCAAAATAAAGGGAGGCAGCGCCTTTTCTAATGTCAATTTAATACTTTCACGGACCGCAAGTGCTTCCAATACTAGAACATTATCGCCGTATTCTTTAATTCCGACAGCTCCCATACAGAGTCCCGAAGAATCACGAATTATAATGCCTAAGCCACCTACACAATCAAATAACGAAACATCACAGTTTACTCTAAGAATGCTCGGTGGTGGGGAGGAATCCATTTAACCATAGCTCAATTAGATTTACTTATACCCTAAGGCACAATGCTAGACTAGTAGGTGCTGGTAAAGCTATGGATTTTGTTCACAAGACATGATGGGGCAAGCTACCTAGCCTCATGCAATTTTAGATTTCTAGTGTGCCAAAAGAATCAGCATGTGCTAGCAATTAGGGTATGGGGCAAAGTAATTATTGAAGAATATGGACTTGACTAACATTTTGGGCTCGGTCACACTAGGTCTAGAAGCACTGACACTGATGAATCATACTCAAGTCAAGCCAGTACCACCTAACTAACCCTAAGGCTCCATCCGATCATACAAGGGCATCAACGTCCCTCATTAATTGCTAGGGATTCGACAGTAATGAGCTTAACATGAATAAATCTCGATCCATTTCAAGCATATCTCGCGAGATTTACAGAGACATCATCGTCCGAGGCATCCCTAAAATATGCACTATTAACTAACACGGTGAACATTAGGTATACTCTTGATTTCAATTCCATACTCGCCACTTGGAATTCATTCTTGCTTGAGCGTTGGAGTGTGTTTGTTGTCCCCTCGCCATAGTCGCACCGGATCAGGAGATGCGAAGGATTGCATCACCCAGCTTCATGCAAGAACAGAATACTTACACATAGACTTATGTTACTAGTAAATTATGTATAAATTAGCAAGATTAGAAAGTTTTATAAAACAACGATTAGACTAGCCATACTATACGAGAGCGAGTATTGGGCAACTAAAGTTCAACGTATACACATGTTGAATGTGGTAGAAATGTGGATGTTAAGGTGGATGAATAGTTATGTAAGATTGAATGAAATTAAAAATGAATACATCGATACAACGGAAGGTGCATGTAGCATATATTGGAGATAAATTAATAATATCATTTAAGATAGTTTGAACATGTGCTACTATCAGGTGCCCTCGTTCGAAAATATGATAATTTAGTAGTAGAATGTATAAAGAATGATAGAGGTAGGTCTAGGATCACGTAAAAAAGAAATAACATCTAAGGATATATAGTTACCCGACATTGGGACAGATCTAGTCTTGGATAGAGGAATGAAGACATAAAATTTATATAGTTTACCCCATCTAGTACGAGATTAAGACTTAATTATTGTTGTTGGATAATTTGTCAATTTTAATAACTATAGGTGGGGAAAAAAATAAAAATCATGATAATTAAGTATAGGTTTAATAAGGATCAATATTAAATAACCTATATATAATCATTAAGCAACATTTGGGAAAATTTATGTAATATAATTTTATTAAATTTCATAATGGACTTTATTAATAATATAATTTTATTAAATTTCATAAAAAATTAATGTAATTTATGCTTGATTTAATTAACAAGTTCCACCAACTCCTCCACCTCTCTTGGGTGTGACAATTAATATTATGGTGTGTGGTCAAGAGTAAATGTGTGGAATCAAGCCACATGATTCATGAGTGACAAATTAATGTGAGGGCACTCCAAAAAGTTTTATTTCACATCATTTCTTATCACGGACCTGTTGGCCGAAGACGATAATAACTATATTTAAATTTAATTATGTAGTTTTTTCATATATTTTAGAAAAAAATTACAAAAATATCCAAAATATTTTTTTTGGATCAAAAATACCCATCATGTTATGAATTGAGTACAAAAATGCCCCCCACGTTATGAATTGGGTACAAAAATGCACCTATAGGCAAACGATGTTAGTTGAGAGATAACGGAGGACCAAAATATTTTCTCACGAGTACTAAAATGCTCCTGACGTTTTCTCACGGATACTAAAATGTCCCTAATATTTTCTCACAAGTACAAAAATACCCAAAATATTTTCTTACGAGTACAAAAATACCCTTAACGTTAGTTTACTCATGAGAAAACGTTAAAGGTATTTTTGTACTTGTGAGAAAATATTAGGAGCATTTTAGTACCCATGAGAAAACGTCAGGGGCATTTTAGTACCCAGAAGAAAATGTTTTGGCCCTCCGTTATCTCTCAACTAACACCGTTTGCCTATAGGGACGTTTTTGTACCCAATTCATAACGGTTTGAAATCAAAAATTTGGTTAATTAAAAAATTAGTTTGAAATCGAACCAAATTATGTAGTTTTCGATTTATTACGTGTCGCTTACGTGGTAAGTTGTTCTCTGCATATGCGTCGCGTGTAAAGTCAATATTTTTATCAGCATCCATGACATCTTTGTTAAGTCTCACCTAATAAAAGTTAGTCTGAAGTTATTTTTGTACAATTTTTAATAATCTCAGGGGTATTTTAGGTCTAAAACAAACTTTAAGGGTATTTTAGTACTCGTGAGAAAATGTTAGGAGTATTTTTGTACTTGTGAGAAAATATTAGGGGCATTTTAGTACTCATGAGAAAACGTCAGAGGCATTTTAGTACCCGTGAAAAAATATTTTGGCCCTCAACTAACAACGTTTGCCTATAGAGGTATTTTTGTACCAAATTCATAACGTGAGGGGCATTTTTGTACTCAATTCATAACGTGAGGTGTATTTTTGATCTCAAAAAAATATTATAGGTATTTTAGTACCCGCGAGAAAACGTCGAGGGCATTTTTGTGCATTTCCCCTATATTTTATGACATAATGTTTTTCTTGGATGATCTTACAACTTATTTTACCGAGATACATTCATGTCATTTTCTAGTTAATGTTCATTACTAAAAATTTAGTAATTTACAACGATCATTTTGTGACGGCAAAAGTAGCAGTCGTAGATGCGCCGATTCTGCGACTGCGAGCAACAGGAGTTGCAGAGTTGCCACATTTGCAATGGTCGTGCGATGGAGACATTGCCATTTGCGATCGTCGCAGTTGATCCTCGACAGCTTTCGCGACGCCTGCCGACCGTCACTGTGACAGTCGTGATATTTATTACTTGTGACAGTCGGAGTCGCGATCGCAAATCAGCTGCGACTACATCTTCTACAACAAACATTGCCAACAGCAACATGACGTCGCAGAAGAGCTTTGGCAACGGCTTTGGCGATGGCTCTACAACCGAATTGGTTGTGCTATAGCGGTTGCAATATTTATTACTTGCGACGATCAGAGTCGCGATCGCAGATTAGCTACGATAGACATTTGCGACAATGATAGGCCGTCGTGAAAGAGCTATGGCAACATCTCTACGATTGCATCGGCCATCACATAATATTATGTTCTTGGTAGTGGTTGCATCTAAGTGTTTTATTTTGAAAATATTTTTGAAGAAAAATTCATGTTCATCCAAATTCTTTTTCGAAAAATCAACCAAAGATTCACCCAGAATTTGAAGATTGATATATATACTATCGTAGACAAATCATATCTCATCTTGATCATTCGTTATATATTTCACTCAAATAGTTAATTTTTTTTAAAATTAATCTAGGGTTAATGAAATTGTGTTTATGTCTTTTACATCATAGATTAGTTTCTCATTATTGGAATGAAATAGCATCTTTGGGCTCGATCGAATTAGGCCCAGCAGCGCTCGCATTCATGAACTAGACTCAAATCAAGTCAGACGACATAGCCCGAGGGCTCTGCGCGGCCATACATGAATACTTTTATCCACATTAATTACGAGGGATTCGTCATTCACGAGCTCAGCATCATCGAGATCAGCCTCAACCCATTCTGAGCAACATTCCTACGAGATTATTGGACGACATCATCGTCGAACATCCGCCATCCTGCACTATATGCAGACAATACGCTCCTCAGGTACCATAGATTCTAATTTATATTACATTCACACGGAACTCATTCTTACTTAAGCTCAGAGTGACTTTTCACTACTGGAATAACAAGCATCAGCAACAGCTCCATCCGTCGATGAGCCGTTGCTAAAAGCCATCAGCAACGACATGCAGCGGCCTGGCCCGTTGCAACGCAGCCATGGCAGAAAATCACGTTGCTAATAACTTAGCAATGGATCAACAACGGTCGCAACGACCGTTGCTAATAATATTATTAGCAACGGTTCTGCCACGGCTGCGGGGCCGTTGTAGAGATGACATCAGCAACGGGCCGGTGGCCATGGCAAGGCCATTAGTGAAAGCTCGTTGCTAAGCCATTGTTGTAGGTCATTAGCAACGACTTTGAGGTTGCGACTCAGAAAATACGATACACTTTCAGTAACGGCTTTCCTACGAACAACCGTGGGAAAGCTGTTGCTGATGATTTTAACTTGTAATTGAAAAGTTTTAAAATTACTAATTTATATTAATACATTGATATATTTAACTTGATACATAACTCACACACCCATACATAATATACACATCACAAATACACCCAGATATACATCAAAATAATTATACTTATATTTATAATTATCCACAATCATATAACAACTATTTAAATTCAAAACCATCGTATTAATATCTAAACAAAATAACTCAATCAAGTTGTATCCAAATAACAAAGTCAATATCCAAACAAAATAATAAACCTCATGACGACGGTGGAGGAAGGTCTGGATCATAATATCTGGAGTTCTTGGGTGTACACCAGCGTGGACTGGCTCGAGGACGATGGATCTGATGATGCCGAAGGGATGCCTACTCCGGTATGAGATGAGATGTTGCGTAACATAACATGCATCTCTGCCATCATCTAACTCTGATGCTCCATCATCTCACTCTGACGCGTGATTGTCTTCTCGAGTGTCCTTATCCTGCTCTCACCATAATTAGTCCTAGAGGTGGACGGCTGCTCACCAGCGACCGGAGGGATCAGTGCCCCAAGTGGCCCGAGCACGGCTCGCGCATGACCACTATCTGCAAAGCCATATATGCGGCTGTGGTCCCAGCCACATGCAGCCTCGATCCACGCTCCTGCGTCAAAGTCCTCGGGGGTGCCCCCTGCGCTGCATCACCATCTGAATAATGAATAATTTTAACAAAACCTACAATAATGATTGCAACGCGGGTGCTGATGTACTTTCCCGTCCCATGTCATCGACGGCGAGTTCGCTCAAATATCTTCATCGTGGAGGGTCGCTACAGTCCCGTTGTCCATCACCGTCGTCTATATTTACAAAATAAATACATTATTTATTACACAGAGAAACAAATAAAATATATAATTGAATTTAAGGTATAATACTTACCATACGACGACCGTAAACTACAAATGATATTAAGCCATCGGTGTGACGCGCTCCTAACCCGGACATGCGGTTTCTAGCCGCAGTCCTAGAAACCTCCTGCCATCGATCCGTCGACCATAACACCACGAGTTGATCTCATATGTCCGAAGTAATCCAATCGGGGCCGTATCCCTGAGTCTACGCGATGTTTGTGGTCCTAGCTTGGGCCATCGCCTGGGACCGGGCCTGCCCTAGCTGGTTGTTGTACCTCTGCCGGGAAATAGCCTCTCATGCAGTGTAAATGAAGGACCTCTGGTTCTCAGCCCATGTATAGCGAGTCTGCCAAACAATAATATCAGTACCAATATTAATCATCATGTATTTAAAAAAAATTAATATGTGCCTCAAACTCGCGCCATAGCATGTCGACATGCTCACTAGGCATGTGAGACCACGTGGGCCATGCCCGATGCATGTATCGTCGGATCGTAGAAGATATGGTCCTCGGCACATCCTCCTACTCGAACCTGCACAACAAAAATAATGTTTAATATTAATATTATGATACAATGACTTTGTAATAATTCATAATTCATGATACATTACCGCCCCCCAATCACACTAATGAGTCTACATGACTCCATGGCTGGCGGAGGCTGCCACCAGTTTAGCCCACGTGGCCGCTTGCGTCTCGATGAACTAGTCTCGGTAACATAAGGATCAATGACAGGAGTATCATCGGCAAGAGGACCAGCAGCAGGAGGAAGTGTTGGAGTCTAACCAATCGGAGACTCCGAAGCTCTCGTCCCACGATAACCACGACCCGACATATCTATCGAATAAGCATATAATTAGATTATATATATTATAGAGATATGTTTAATATAATATATATTTTATAATTATTCCTCATAATCTGAGTAATAGTCTTCGAATTCTTCCCCTTCTTCCTCTTCTTCATCTTCAACTTTCTCAACTTCATGATCGTCATCATCAATATATTCTACTTCTAATTGAACTAACGTTGTGTTTGCATCCTCGAGTATTGGAATAATATGATCTACAGCAGGAGGATCATCTTCTTGATAGAAATCATCTGTCACATCAGGTATCGACTCATTTTCCCCCACTATCGAATCAATTCTTCCTCTACCTTTAGTCTTATAGACTACACGCCAATCTGCTCTATCTTTATTTCAAGCTGAATACCTCACGTAATATACTTGTTCGGCTTGTGATGTCAATATAAAAGGCTCATTTGCTACCAATTTCGATTTGTAATTAACCTCAATAAGTTTTTATTTTGGATGAACTTTCATGCCCCTTTCTGTTGTATCGAATCAATGACATCTAAATAGGATAACTAATTTCAAGCCGTAGTAGTGCAATTCTATCACTTTTTTCACCAGTCCATAAAAATTCATATCACATTCAACATGCGTTGTCTCTTTCACGCAGACCCCGGCATTCGTCGTTTCTTTGTAAATGCATATTCAACCGTGTGAAATTTATACTCATTAATAAAATATTCGCTATAACACGACACTAGTCGCGACGATCCACTAACAAACTCAAATATTCTTTCATCTATTTCAGATCTGTGATCTTTGCTGTAAGCCCGAATCCAAGTAGGGAAATCACTATTTCGTAATCTCTCCAATTCTTCATCGTTGTGAATAGAATATTTTTGCACCATCTCAATGTCAAATATTTTAATGAACTGTTCAATCTCTGGGCAATTTAGTAATACGTACAATTGTGTCAAATGATACTCTTCGTCGCTTAAGTGTCGAGACGAACGAGAACCAAAAGCACAACCAGACTGACATAATATATTTAAACGTCTATCTGAATGTCGAACTCCCCCGTCGTCGTTACGTGCAAGACGATCAAATCTTGTATGCACTGTCGATTCAAAGTAAAATGAGCAGAATATTGAAATGTATTTGATGATATACGATTCAGATATTGATGCTTCAACAACTGCGGTGTTCTTTACTTTTTTTCTTCGAACGATTCATGTATCTTTCAAATAAGTACATCCACCGGTATTGAACGTGGCCACCAACTCGTGCCTCGTATGCCAAGTGTATCGGTAGATGATCCATCGAATCAAAAAATGCAAGAGAAAAAAACTGTTCAAGTTTGCATATAATTTTAACAATATTACTTTTAAGTGCTGACATATCTTCGACTCGAAGGACATTCGCACAAATATTTCTAAAAAATATACTTAATTCAGTCAACGGACCCCAAATATTATCAGGTAGAAGATCTCGGAATGTGATCAGAAGCAATCTCTGTATGAATACATGACAATCATGGCTCTTCATCCCTGATATTTTGTAATCATCGACGTTCACACATCGAGATAAGTTTGAGGCATATCCATTGGGTAATCTGAGTTCTTTGTTCTATTGACAAACATCTTTCACTTGTTATTTATTTAACACATACGGGGCCTTCGGCTTCAGATATAGTCCGTTGACCTATTGTAACTCTAACTCCGACCTCTTACAAAGTATTTTCAGATCATGTCGAGCATCGACATTATCTTTAGTTTTCCCGGTAACATCCATCACAATGTCAAAAATATTATCAAACATATTTTTCTCAATATGCATGACATCTAAATTATGTCGAATCAGTAATGAACTCCAATACGGTAATTCTCAAAAGATACTTTTTTTCACCCAGTTATGTGTTTGACCAAAGCTCGACACTCTTTCATTCCGACCAAACACTATCTCTGGAAGTGCTGAAACACGTGCAAATATTTATTCACCAGACATCATCTGTGGTGGCTCATCCCTTTCGACTATGTCCTTTGTAAATTTATTACGATTCCTTCGATACTGATGGTTAGTCGGTAGGAATTGACGATAATAATCAAAGAATGAGATTTTCCGTCTGTTCTGAAGACTAAATGATTTAGAGTGTTCCATACAATACGGACAAGAGAGTCGACCGTGAGTGCTCCAACCAGACAACATGTCATAGGCCGAAAAATCATTGATTCTCCACAAGACCGCGACCTTTAAATTGAAGTTTTGCTTCCGATGACAATCATTAGTGATAGCTCCCTCAGTCCACATTGTTTTCAACTCATCTATTAGGGATCTGAGAAACACGTTAATTTTTTTTCGCGAACCCTTAGGACCCGAAATAATCATTGAAAGATAAATAAATTCATCTTTCAAACACATTGACGGTGGCAAATTATAAATCGTTAGCAGCACTGGCCAAACTGAATAAGGAGTTGCAGAATAACCAAATAGATTAAAACCATCTGTGCATAATCCCAATCTGATATTTCTAGTATCCCTAGCAAATGAATGATAACATCTATCCAAATGTTTCCATGATTCACTGTCGGATGGATGAGTCATTACTGTATCGTCACGACTTCTTGCATGCCAACTCATGTAGGGGGTCATATTTTTCGACATGAATAATCTTTGAAGCCTCGGTGTCAATGAAAAATTCTGAAGAACCTTAAACGATATATTTTTCTGTATGACCGATTTCTTCTCCTTATAATGGGGATGTTCACATACAAGGCATTTATCTATCTGTGCATTTTCTTTATAATATAAAATGCAGTTATTTTGGCAAACGTGTATTTTTTCATACCCAAGCGCTAATTTGATCATACTTTTTAGTCTTATAAAAAGTTGGCTTAAACTTATTATCAGTAGGCAATATTCTATTAATCAATCCCGCAATCCGATCAAACACAACTCCGCTGATATTACAATCGGCCTTGATGTTCAGGAGTTGCTTCATTGTCGAAAATCTAGTGTATTTAGGACATTTCGCATACAAAGGTTTATCGACAGCTTTCAACATATCGTAAAATTTCACGGCTTCATTATTTGGCAATTCAATCTCTACCTCAGATTGTACTTCTGATGGCAATTCTGTGACATCAACACCTGTAGTATCTGATGACACTGATGTCTCGGTAATTAACTAGCTGATGGACATTATCATTCAATTGGAATTGACCACCAAGACTATCAAGTATCGTAGTTCTATACGGATTAGATAGACTGGATAAAGAAATACCAACAGAGGAGGATTCATCATGTGTATGAATGACAAGATTGCTCGACGTCCCGACTTCACATGACTCCCCGTGACAACTCCATATAAATATCTTGGTGCAAATCCTTTGTTATACAGATGCATAGTGATAGTTTCTCAATCCAAAAATCATGCATTCATGCAAATGCGACACGTATATCGGATTTTATCACCGGCGCTAACGAATTTCTGATTTGAATAGGCAAAATTTAGGAAGTAATTTACGCATAAGCGAAACTCATTCGTTAAAGCTCCACGATCAAAATGTCGGTACATCCAACTTCGATCGTCCAACATGATCCTGTCAATCAATGATAATATCTTCAGTCAATGTCTTTATAGGTGAGATGGTCATATTCCATTCGAAATTCATGTTATTCATATTGCACTAAGTATTTCTTTTAACTGCTAACTCCATTCTAAATTTTGACAGCATCTTCCTATAGTTCTTCGAATATGCATATCATCTAGGTGCGTATCGGAGAACAAGAGAGATGCTGCCGAAGTTTAGAATGAGTTAATGATTAAAAGAAAAAACTAAGTGCAATACAAATAATTATGTTTCCAAATTGTCCAATTAGGGACAATTCAAGGGTTGTTTGTCGTATAAAAGATCATCTACTTCTTTTACACGAACATACAACCCCCGAGCGGATCTAAGATTTTGCTAAATCATATCCGACTCGTCGAGGCATACGTGAAACGTATCAACTCGTCGGATGGATGATTATTTTCTAAATTTTTCAATGCCGGTTCGAGTCCACGGTGGACGATTACGACACAAGTCCAAAGTGGTCGATTCGAGCGTGAGTCCAAAGTAGACGATTCTAATTAATCTAAATGTAAATATTAAAATTAAAATTAATCTAAACTAAAATTAATTAACATACATAATCTAAAATAAATCTAAATTTAATTAACATTAAATACATTAATCTAAAGATGAAAATAAATCTAAATATTAAATATTAAATATTTAACCTAGATTAATTTAAACATGAAAAATTAACCTAAAATATATAAAATTAATCTAAAATAGTGTTCCGACGTCGTTGTCCACTGTCCGACATTGGACACTGGACATTGGTTTGGCATCCTGCGGTCGGTGATTGGCCGAAACCCTAATATTTAGGGTTTCGACCGGCCTTAGTAAAGGAGAAGAGAAGAGAGATCGAGCTAATACCTGGAAATGGAAGACAGACAAAGACGGTGGCAGGCGTTGACATAGGAAGAAGAAGCAGGGAAAAAGGGATAGGGCGCGATCGCGAGTTAAATAAACTCATGAGCAACGGCTCACTTAGCCGTTGCAACGTCATTGCTAATAAATACAACACATCACCAACGACTCATTAATCTATTGCAACGCCGTTGCTGATAAGTATTTCATTTTCGTGTCGTGAACACCTCATCGACTAAAAAGCAACGAATACAAGAACCGTAAGTAAGTTATTGCTAATGTGATAATATCATTAGCAACGGCCAATACGGCCGTACGTAAGCCATTGCTGATGAATTATTTCATTTGCGCACCGCGTTCGTACCATGTACTTGTTAGCAACGGCCCGAGTGATTATACGTAGGCCGTTGCAAATGTGATATATCTACAACGACCGCGGCAGTCGTTGGTAAGCCGTTAGTGATTGCAACAGTTTGGGCGACCATTGCTGATGGTCATTACTGTAAACCATTATTCTAGTAGTGTTTGCATGTCCCATCTAAGCACTATGATATAGGTTGAGTTATTGGGATGCATTGTGCTAGTTTATCTATTCTAGTACTCTAACACTTACCCACACAAAAATTCTCTATGATCAAAAGAGTAAGAGATTTAGTTAGAGTTGCACATTTCCTAATGACAACGATAATGATGATTTTTTTATATATAATAAAGATAGAAAATCACAATAGGTGATCATATTAGGGTTCGAATCCTAAATTTCTAGATAATATACAATATATTATCACCAACTGTACTACCCACAATTGGTCGATGATGATAATTACAATGTTGATGATGATGGTGTTGTAGGCCATTTGTCACACGATACTCATGTCCAACACCTCACCTATGAGATCACTCGTCTTCGTCGTGGTCACGATGCGCGTGTTGGTTGTGTGGATTTGATGAGTCAAACTACGAGGCAATTTATGCTTGCATTGAAAGCCATTACGACGATTTTGATTGCCGTGTGAATAATTTGAGGGATCATTTTGATACTTTTTATTTTAAGTTATTTGATCACTTCTTGACATTGATGTATGATTATATGTTAGTTGACTTTTGTGACATGCAATACTACGTGTTTCATACTGTGTATTTTGATTATTTTAGACTTGGTACATGAAATGATAATATTTAAAAATTAGTGGATGTAATTCTACTCCAAAAACTAGCTAATTCAAAGGAGAAGAGTTGCTCAAATTATTTTAATAATTAATAGACTATATTAATCATATCCTTAAGCAACGTGTAATTTTAACATAAATTTATATGTGCATTATGTTTATTAAACTAAATGATATTTGTGAATTATATTCATATTTGTAGTGCTTGGATATATGTTCTCTCATTATGTTTAATTTGCCATTTTGGCATCACCATTTATTAGTTCATCAGTCGACACGTGTTCTACCTTAGCATTAATTATTCCAATAACCAATTAATTAAGCAGTATAGCTCGTAGTTAACATATATGCTACCTTAATTATTTTATACATTTAAGTATATATGAGATTATGCCATGCATGCTCTCCGCGTGCAACACGAGATTCCTACGTCTATATAATATCATTAATGTACATCTATCTATCCATATCTATATTAATTAATTATATATCTAATATTTTTTCGTGTACGTCCAGCGAAGGCCGAGAGCGATGACAATACCTAGGGGTGAGCAACGATTCAGTTCGATTAATAATCGAACTGGATCATCGGTTAATCGAATTCAACCTAAAAATATCTTTTAACCGTTTACCGAACTGAAAAAATTCGATAAATTCGGTTCGGTTTGATTAATTTACCTAATTAATCGAAAATATTAAAAAAAATACATCTTCCCAGACTTAAACCCAAACAACCAAATTCATTTTTTATTCCTCTAACCACCTTCGCAATGTCCATTATCAATTTACTTTTAACTAACACGTATTACATAGACAATCAAATATAAAATAAATAATATCACATGCTAAAATTTGAACCTGGGCAGTTGGGAGGATAAAAACTTCTCTTAACCAATAAGGCAAACAACATTATATGATTTTATTTTTATTATATATATATATTCAATTAACTCGGTAAATTAACCGAACCTCCAGCTAATTTACCAAACCGAAAACTGAAATATTAAATTTTCTTTAATCGAAAACTGAACCAAAATTTATTCGGGAAATTCGATTCGGTTAAATCGGTTTCGGTTCGATCGATTTCGATGAATCGAAGAATCTTGCTCACCCCTAACAATATCATGCTGCCCCATAACATCCTTGAGGCTCTTAACCTCCTTGCAGCACCCATGGGGCTCTCGAGAGCACTAATAGCATGACATTTTTTTCGTGTGCACGATTGAACGGCGATACTCGAGCAACGCGAACAAGGAAAATATTGATTAATTCTATGTCGGGTTCGAGTCCAGTTGACTCACACCCCATAATGTGTTTAACTCTCTCTAACTTTCTTTCTTTTCATTTAATGAAGAGATAGAAAGAGATAAACACATGTTGGGGTGCTTGTCTAACGGGCTCAAGTTCAGTATAGAATAAATCGAAAATATCATACTATTCCCTAACATTCATGAGACTCCTAATTAATCCCCTTACGCCACCCACGGGTGGTTTGACAAATACTTTCGTATTGATTCATCTTTCATAAATCAAATATTTTTTTCTCGCTATGAAATACAAATGCCCTCACTATCCCTATAAATCATTATCCTTGTATATTACCTCTATCTCTTTACATTAATCAAAGGACAACTCTCATGCTCTAATGCTCTAATAATGAGTTTGTTTCATGGGATATGACTGGTGGATATAATTTATCAAATTTTATTCGTCATTTGCTACAAGATTCGAATATCGTTTAAGTTGAATATGATCGAATCACTACAATACAACTGGCCTATAGAGACACATAATTAGAGATAAATTATATTTTTATTTTTAAACTTTCACATTTAGAGACTAATAAACACAAAATTTATTCATAATTAGCCTTTAAAACTAGTTTTAGAGTCAGATCAATTAAGTGACTCTGTTGTTGGTGTTTCTATAGCTAAGAGACAAATAAATTAAGTGATTCACTACTAGAAACTTCGTCTTCAGCAACGGCTATCAGCGACGGCGTTCTAACGGAAAACCGAGCCGTTGCTGATTATTTTAATTATCAGCAACGGCTTTCAGACGGAAAGGCGAGCCGTTGCTGATTTTTTAATTTTCAGCAACGGCTTGCTAACGGATAAGTGAGCCGTTGCTGATGATAACCTATCAGCAACGACCTTCTAACGGGCGAGTGAGTCGTTGCTGATAAGGTTATATAAGGCACGCTCTCGCGCCCGACCCTTCTTCCTCCCGCTGCTGCCGCCGCCGCTCCTGCAGACGCCACTCGCCGCTGCTGCCGACGACGCCGACCGCTGCTACCGACTTGTTCAGGTATGTCTCTTCCCTGCGGCCGGTGGGAATCACCCGACCAAAACCCTATTTCTAGGGTTTCGGCCGACGGCGGTCGGCCGATGGCCACCGTCGGACCTTCTGCAGTGGCCGGACAGTGTGTCCGGCCACTGTACGCCGGCGCCGGAGGGTGGACTCCGGCGTCGGAATTTGTAATTTATATATATAGTTTATATTATTTTATAATTGTTAATTAATTGTTTAGATTAATTATTTAATTTGTTAGATTAATTATTAGGGTTTAGATTAATTTCGGACGCGCGCCGGAATCGTCCACTTCGGACGCGCGCCGGTATCGTCCAATTCGGACTCGTGCCAGAATCGTCCACTTCGGACGCACGCCGAAATCGTCCAATTCGGACTCGCGCCGGAATCGTCCACTTCGGACTCGCGCCGAAATTGTCCGCTTCGGACTCGCACCGGAATCGTCCACTTCGGACGCACGCCGAAATCGTCCAATATGGACTCGAACTGTCTCGAAACATTTAGAAAATAATCATCCTCCGACGAGTTGATATGTTTCACGTACGCATCGACGATCGGATATGATTTAGCAAAACCTTAGATCCGTTCGGGAATTATATGTTCGTGTAAAAGAAGTAGATGATCTTTTATACGACGTACAATTCTTGAATTGTCCCTGATTGGATAATTTGGGAATATAGTTATTTGTACTGCACTTACGTTTTTATTTTAACTATTAACTAATTATTCTAAATTTCGGCAACATCTCTCTTGTTCTCCGATACGCGCCCAGATGATATGCGTATTCAGAGAACTGTAGGGAGATGCTGTCGAAATTTAGAATAATTAGTTAACAGTTAAAATAAAAATGTAAGTGCAGTACGAATAACATAAATCCCGAATAGAATAGGACAATCTCACATAAAGATATTAACCAAAGAAATTGTCATTGATTGACAGAATCATGTCGGCTGATCGAAGTTGGATGTACCGACGTCTTGATCGTGGAGCTTTAACGAATGAGTTTCGATTAGGCGTAACGTACTTCCTAAATTTCGCCTATTCGAATCGGAATTTCGTTAGCATGGGTGATCGAATCCGATTGCCCTATTGGAGTTCATTATTGATTCGACATAATTTAGATGTCATGCACATTGAAAAAAATATGTTTGATAATATTTTCAACACTGTGATGGATATTTCTGGAAAAACTAAAAATAATGTCAAAGCCCGACATGATCTGAAAATACTTTGTAAAAGACCAGAGTTGGAGTTACAAGAGGT
Organism: Canna indica; assembly: GCA_034359265.1. Lineage (NCBI taxonomy): Eukaryota > Viridiplantae > Streptophyta > Magnoliopsida > Zingiberales > Cannaceae > Canna > Canna indica. The sequence goes on along the minus strand of CP136893.1, from coordinate 4,524,987 downwards.
CAACGAACGATATCTGAAACCGAAGGCCCTATATGTGTTAAATAAACAACAGATCAAAGATGTTTGTCAATGGGTAAAAGAACTCAGATTACCCGATGGATATGCTTCAAACTTATCTCGATGTGTGAACGTCGATGATTGCAAAATATCAGGGATGAAGAGCCATGATTGTCATGTATTAATGCAGAGATTACTTCCGATCGCATTTCGAGATCTTCTACCTGATAATATTTGGGGTCTGTTGACTGAATTAAGTATGTTTTTCATAAGCATCTGTGCAAATGTCCTTCGAGTCGAAGATATGTCAACACTTGAAAATAATATTGTTGAAATCATATGCAAGCTGTAGCAGTTTTTCCCTCCTGTATTTTTTGACTCGATGGAGCATCTACCGATACACTTGGCATACGAGGCACGAGTTGGTGGCCCCGTTCAATATCGTTGGATGTACTTATTTGAAAGATACATGAATCATCTGAAGAAAAAAGTAAAGAACACCGCAGCTGTTGAAGGATCAATATCTGAATCGTATATCATCCAAGAAATTTTAACATTCTGCTCATTTTACTTTGAATCAGCAGTACAGACAAGATTTGATCGTCTTCCACGTAACGACGACGGGGGTGTTCGACATTCAGATGGACGTTTAAATATATTTTGTCACTCTGGTCTTGCTTTTGGTTCTCGTCCATCTCGACACTTAAGCGATGAAGAGTATCATTTGGCACACTTGTATGTATTACTCAATTGTCCAGAGATTGAACAATTCATTGAAATATTTGACATTGAGATGGTGCAAAAATACTCTATTCACAACGATCAAGAATTGGAGAGATTACGGAATCGTGATTTCCCTACTTGGATTCAGACTTACAGCAAAGATCACAGAGCTGAAATAGATGAAAGAATATTTGAGTTTGTTAGTGGACTGTCGCGACTTGTGTTGTGCTATAGCGGATATTTTGTTAACGGGTATAAATTTCACACGGTTGAATATTCATTTGCAAAGAAGACGATGAATGTTGGGGTCTGCGTGAAAGGGACAACCTATGTTGAATGTGATATGGATTTTTATGGACTGGTGGATGAAGTGATAGAGTTGCACTACTTCGGCTTGAAATCAGTGATCCTATTTAGATGTCATTGGTTCGATACAACAGAAAGGGGCATGAAAGTTCATCCAAAATACAAACTTGTTGAAGTTAATTACAAATCGAAATTGGCAGCAAATGAGCCTTTTATATTGGCATCACAAGCCGAACAAGTATATTACGCAAAGTATCCGGCTCGAAATAAAGATAGAGCAGATTGGCGTGTAGTCTGTAAGACAAAAGGTAGAGGAAAAAAATTGATCCGATAGTAGGAGAAAATGATCCTCCTGGTTTCTATCAAGAAGATGATCTTCCTGCTATGGATCGTATTATTCCAATACTCGAGGATGCAGACACAACGTCAATTCAATTAGAAGTTGAATATACTGATGATGACGATGATGAAATTGAGGAAGCTGGAGATGAAGAAGATGAAGAAGATGAAGAAGAGGAAGAAGAAGAAGAATTCGAAGACTATTATTCAGATGATGAAGAATAATTGTAAAGTATATATTTTATTAAATATATCTCTACTATTTATACAATAATCTGATTATATGTCTGTTCGACAGATATGTCTGGTCGTGGTTATCGATGCAGGAGAGCTTCGGAGTCTCCGATCGGTGAGACTCCAGCACTTACTCATGCTGCTGATCCTCTAGTTGTTGATCCTCATGAGGATGATACTGTCGAGGCTAGTACATCCAGGCGTAGGCGGCCACGCGGGCCGAACAGGTGGCAGCCTCCACCAGCCACAGAGTCACGTAGATTGATTAGCGTGATTGGGGAGCGGTAATATATCATGAATTATGAATCATTACAAATTCATTATATCATAATATAATATTAAAATTTATTTTTGTTGTGCAGGTTCGAGCAAGAAGAAGTGCCGAGGAGCATTTCTTCTACTATTCGATGGCACGGGGCATGGCCTACGTGGTCTCACGTGCCTAGCGAGCACGTCGACATGTTATGGCGCGAGTTTGAGGCACGTATTATTATTATTTTTTACATGCATGATGATATATTAATATTGGTACTGATATTATTATTTTGCAGGCTCGCTATACATGGGCCGAGGACCAGAGGCCCTTCATTTACGCTGCCTGGGAGGCTATTTCCCGGGCAAGGTACAACGGGCAGCTGGGGCAGGCTCGGTCCCAAGCGATGGCCCGAGCTGGGACCACTAACATCGCGGAGACTCGGGGATACGGCCCCGGTTGGATTACTCCGGATATATGGGACCAGCTCGTGGGGATATGGTCGACGGATCGATGGCAGGAGGTTTCTCGAAATGCGGCTAGAAATCGCATGTCGGGGGGAGCAGCGCGTCACACCGGCGGCTCTGTTGCATTTGTAGTGCACGCGAACCGTATGGTAAGTATATCTTTTAATTATATATTTTATTTGTTACTATGTGTACTAATTAATGTATTTGTTTTGTAAATGTAGACGACGGTGTCGGATGACGGGAGTGTCCAGCGACCCTCCCCGATGGCGGTGTTTGAGCGGACTCACCGTCGAGCACATGGGACGTCGTAGTACATCGACAACCGCGCTGCATACATTATGGTAATTATATATTTGTTTAAATTATTCATTATATATTTATAATTTAAGTTTTATGATAAATATTAAACAAAAAATCAAACTCGAGTAGGAGACCTACAGCCAGACGGTGGTGCAGCGCGGGGGTACCCCCGAGGACTTTGACGCAGCATCGTGGGTCGAGGCCGCAGGTGCCTGGGACCATGGCCGCGTATATGGCTTCGCAGATAGTGGTCATGCGCGAGCCGTACTATGGCCACTTGGGGCACCGACCCCTCCGGTCGCTGGTGAGCGACCGTCCACCTCTAGATCCAGTTATGATCATAGTAATAGGATAAGGACACTAGAGGAGACGGTCGCGCGTCAGACTGAGTTGATGGAGCGCCAGAGTCAGACGATGGCGAATATAGAGGCTATGCTACGCAACTTGTCAGGTCATCCCGAAGCAGGCATCTCTTCGGCATCATCTAATCCATCGTCCTCGAGTCAGTCCACGCCGGTGTGCACTCAAGCGCTCCAGACCCCGCCATATGATCCAGACCATCCTCCATCGTGATCGTGAGATTTTTTGTTTGGATATTGAACTTGTTACTGAGATATTGAACTTGTTTAACTTATTTTGTTTGGATATTGATACTTCAATTTTGCATTTGAATTGTTTTTATACTATCGTGGATGATTATCAATATAAATATAATTGTTTTGATGTATATCTTGGTGTGTTTGTGATGTGTGAATGTATGTGTGTATGAGGGTATGGGTGTGTGAGTTATGTATCAGATAAATGTATCAATGTATCAATGGAAATTAGAAATTTGAAATATTTCTGTTTGCAGGTATAAGTCATCAGCAACGGCTTTCCCACGGTCGTCCGTGGGAAAGCCGTTGCTAAAAGTGTATCGAAAGTCGTTGCTGATGACCTACAACAACGGCTTAGCGACGGGGTTGTACTAACGGCGTTGCTACGGACTCGGGGCCGTTGCTGATAACATCCGGGTCTGTGGCAAAACCGTTGCTGATAATGTTTTTAGCGACGGCCCGAGCGGCCGTTGCTGATAATGTTTTGAGCGACGGCCCGAGCGACCATTGCTGATCCGTTGCTAAGTCATCAGCAACGCGACTTTCTGTCACGGCTCTATTGGAACGGCTCGGCCGTTGCTGATTCTCTTCAGCAACAGCTCAGCAACGGCATCAGCCGTTGCTGATGTCCATTTTTCTAGTAGTGATTCTGTTATTATTTTTTCTATAGATCTTTAGAGACTAATTATAAATAAATTTTGTGTCTATTAGTCTCTAAATGTGATGATTTAGAAATAAAAATATAATTTATCTCTAATTTTGTGTCTTTATAGGTCAGTTGTGTTGTAGTGAATCCAAATCTGATTTTAATGGGATATAAATATTCTCCCGAGGGTTGGGAATTAAAATTCTTGAATTTTTTCTTTTAAGTCATTTAAGTTGGATTTTCATGATTAGTCAACTATAACTCAATTTTTAGGAATATTTTGTTATTACGTTGAAATAATTATTTAAAATTAATTTCATAATTCTTAAAATAAAATTTTGGTAAAATCAAATTTAAGCATCAGATTATTAATATCTGACTCTTTTATCTGAAGCCAACACAAATATAGAATTTCATAATTCTATCTTTTGTGATATTCTTATCCGATATTTCGACAAACGTTAGATATGATATAAGCTTATCTCATGTGATTCTTATCTTAGTTAATTTTAAAATTCTATTTTTAGTCTCGTCTCTCGCTGACTTTAATATATTAAGTATGTTTTTCAGTGAAAAAAATCAATTATTATCTGTCCGAAAGTTTATCTTGCGAAATAAATATGTCATTAGATAGCATATTATATACTAGAATAACAAATGATGAAAAGAACTTTTAAATATTTTTTTAATACATAAGGTATAAAATTAAATTTGTATTATTCTAATTCAAATACTAAATAAATAAACAATTAAACTTTATTTCTTATCTACTCGTCTTTTACCCCCGTGAAGCAAAACTAGCGTAAAATATAAAGAAACTAAATGAAGGAATAAGAACAAACTGTGCCTGATATGTTGGACATGATGCAAGCTCTGACATTTGCCACTGTCATGCATTTTATACACATGGAGAGACGTACACTCATTTATATATAATTTATGCAATTTAAATAATTTAATAATTTATATTATTTATTAAATGAGGATGAGATCTACTCGATATATATATTTATAGCACGTTTTTCTTGTTCCCAGTACTTGTTAATGTCACACATAAATATAATATAATATAAAAGTGGGAAAATTAAGGAGTTATGTCTCAAATCATGCAACAAAACATGACACCCTATAACAAGAATATTGTGTACTGTGTCATATTTTAATTGGATGGACCGGACCATGATGTTTGTAAATCTAATTATATTTTACTTGCGTACAGTGTTTTGCTTTGACAAGCAAAGAAATCAATTTTAATTTATTGCCTCTTTTAAATTAACAACAACATAATTAACTATCAATCAAGTCTGATCAGTCGGTTTGATTGGATCAAGTCAAGTCAATTAAACCCATGAATTGATCAATTCAATTCGATGACCCAGCACTTTCCAACACGTGAAATAAATTTGATCCATCGTGCTCAGTTGATCGAATCCAAATCCAATTTCAAGACGAGTCCGAATTGAATTAAAGAAAAATGTGACCAAGTGGTGGTGATAGTGACTTATTATTACGACAATGTGAGCTTTGTATGACCTATTCTTGGCAAGAGGGGGGCCATTGCCTTCGTTACCAATAAATAAATTGTGTTAAATTTCAGAGGAAATGATAATTGTAGAGAAAAGTGAATTTTGAGTTGATCTTTGTAATTCTAAAATCAAATGTGTACATTCGGTTTCATAATATATTTCAATATCCACATAGAAAATTATTATATAAAAAGTTATTTTATCATTTAAAATTACTATGTTTAAATTATATGATAATTTAAGTTTATTTAATGAAATTAGATTTTATGTTCAATGGTGTAAAGCTCATGTTTTCTATTATTAGGGATGTGCATAAATATCGAGTAGATCCGAAATCAATTGGAACCTATTTGATCAGATAGATTTTAGGTAGATCCGAATTAAATTCGAATAGAGTTCAGGATAAAAATTAAGGAATTGATTAAAATCGATTTTGATCTCGGATCCAACACATCGTGTACACCGGAACCGGAATGAACCGTTACCCAGAATCAGAACTTGTACTTTGAAATATGTCCATTTACATATTTGAATGTATAGATTCCAACATGGTACAATGTTGAAAGTTATTTTAGAACCTATTGGAACATGTTATAGAATCTATTGGAATCTATTATATGTGGAACCTATTTTAGAACTTGTTAATGAACAGGTTCCAACATGATATTCGAAATCGAAATCGAAACATGTGATTCTAAGTGTGATTCAATTCCAAGTTCCAATACAATAGGATCTGATCTGATTCTAAAATTTAAGAATCGATCATATATAAAATAGAATCTAAATATAAAATACATGATATTTGAACTCATTCATTCCAAATACTATATATACTTATATATAGGGCTGTTCACAGTGCGGGTTGGGTCGGGTTTGGAGAAAAAAATGATTTGATCTAACTAACAACAATCGGGTCGGGTCGGGTTTGAAAGTAAAAGTTTTTTGAACCCGATCAGACTCGACCTGTCCGAAATCGGATCGGGTAGTCGGGTTACCCATTAAAAATTATATATATATTAAATGCCTTCACGCGCCAAACACGTGTCAACGCGCCGTCTTGGGAAGACGTGTCTTCCCAAGACACGAAGCACTGAAGCAGCGTCCACGCGGGACGCTGCTTCTTGGGAAGAGGCGGCCCGCATGGCCACACCTCTTGGGAAGACGCGGCAGGCGGGCCGCTGCGCCTTGGGACGTCGCGTCTTCCCGAATGTATAATAATAATAATATAATTTTTTTAAAAATAATAACAATAATTAATCGGATAATCGGGTCGGATCTCGGGTAATCGTGTTTCGAAACTTAAAACTCGAGATCCGACTCGATTAGAATCAAATTTGAAAAAATTGAACCCGATCCGACCCATGAACCGCCTACTTATAAGAACTTATATATATATATATATATATATATATATATATGAAAAGAACGAGAGACTTGTGGTACATAGGCATGCACGTATTACACTGCGAGACAATTAGCACGTGTTGACAACTTTCTGTCACGTGTCTACCTTTATTTAATTTATGGGCTCTTTATCAAAAAATTATAGACATATAGGAGACACGTGTCATTGTCATGAACAATAATACGTATTTTATTATTAACAACTTCCGTGAACAGCAAATTAACCTATTTTTTTTCTCTACAATGTTGATATTCTTTTTTTATATTTCAAATGTAGTTTAAAATATGACGAAATATTTTTCCTATTTTTGTTTGACTTTTTTAATTATCTCTTAATTAATTATTAATTAATTATGTAAATAAAACCCACTTGATTAATTGAATAAAGCTCGTGCTATATATTATCGTTAAAGGAGAAAGATGAGAGGAAGAGGAAGCGGAAGCCATGGGGGGAGTCATGGAAGCCATTCGCCGTCGCTTCTCCCTCGTCTTCTTCTCCTTCGCCGCCGCTTTCTTCTTGCTCGCCGTCTTCCTCAAGTTCCTGCGGTCGATGCCGTGGTGGTGCAGCTGCGCGGTCTGCGAAGCCTACGTCACCAAGTCCTGGACCTCCCACTTCGACAACCTCTGCGACTGGTACGCCCACCTCCTCCGCCACTCCCCCACCGGCACCATCCACATCCACGTCCTCGGCAACACCGTCACCGCCAACCCCGACAACGTCGAGCACATCCTCCGCGCCCGCTTCGACAACTACCCCAAGGGCAAGCCCTTCTCTGCCATCCTCCGCGACCTCCTCGGCCGCGGCATCTTCAACGTCGACGGCCAAGCCTGGCTCTTCCAGCGCAAGATGGCCGTCGCCGAGCTCGGAAGCTCCGCCGTCCGCTTCTTCGCCTCGTGCATCGTCGCCGCTGAGGTCCGCGACCGCCTGCTCCCCCTCCTCGACTCCGCCGCCGCCGACGGCAGAGTACTCGATTTGCAGGACGTGTTCCGGCGCTTCACCTTCGATAGCATCTGCAAGATCTCCTTCGGGCTCGACCCTGGCTGCCTCGAGCTGTCGCTGCCGTTGTCCGAGTTCGCGGCGGCGTTCGACGCGGCCTCGAGGCTGTCGGCGGCGCGGGCCGCGGTGACGATGCCGATAGTCTGGAAGGTCAAGAGGCTTCTCAATTGGGGACCGGAGAGGGAGCTCCGGGAGGCGATCCGCATGGTGAACCTCCTCGCCGAAGAGCTCATTCGCCGGAGAAGAAAGCTTGGCTTCTCTTCGAACCACGATCTACTCTCTCGATTCATGGCTTGCGTCGGAGACGAAGACGACAATTACCTCCGCGACATCGTCATTAGCTTCCTGCTCGCCGGCCGCGACACCGTCTCCTCCGCGCTGACCAGCTTCTTCCTCCTGCTGTCGAGCCACCCGGAGGTCCTCTCCGCCATTCGCGACGAGATCGACCGCGTCGTGGGCGGCCGCGTCGTCGCCAGCTACGACCGACTGCGCGACCTGCACTACGTGCACGCGGCGCTCTACGAGGCCATGCGGCTGTACCCGCCGGTGCAGTTCGACTCCAAGTTCTGCGTCGTGGACGACGTGCTCCCGGACGGCACCTTCGTGGGGAGGGGCACCCGGGTCACCTACCACGCCTACGCCATGGGGCGGATGGAGGAGCTCTGGGGGAGCGACTGCCACGAGTTCCGCCCGCAGCGGTGGCTGCGGGACGGCGCGTTCGTCCCGGAGAGCCCCTTCAAGTACCCGGTGTTCCAGGGCGGCCTGCGGGTGTGCCTCGGCAAGGAGATGGCGCTGATGGAGATGAAGATGGTGATCGTGGCGATGGTCCGGAAGTTCGACGTCGAGCTCGCGGCAAACAGCGGCAGCCGCCCGCCCAAGTTTGTGCCGGGGCTGACCGCCTCGCTCGAGGGCGGGCTTGCGGTGCGGGTGCGCATGTTAGGTGGAGAGCAGCGGAGCGTGCTATAGGGCACTGTATGATGATGTAATCGTGCCTTCGTGTACAGAATTAGACATGTGATATAATCTGTTTCACAGATGGCGATGTGTCGGATAAAATATACATTATAATATAATAATTAATATATGACTAAATGTCATGATTCTTCATCATGTGAAATAATCATATTAATAATTAGTTATTCCAGAGACAGCTTATTTAATGTATATTAATAATATTTTCGTACATTCCAGATATATATTATGATTATTTATTCCTTTAGATAACATTTTGGTGTTGGATTTTCTACTCTTTTTGTTGGGATAAATGTTTTAGAGTAAATAATAGATTTGACTTTTAGTGATGAGATTACTTGGATGGACGTGTCTCGAGAAATGTAAATGGATGCGCATCAACTCTTCCATTAATTCTCGTGCCCATTCTAAATGAGACTGCCACGTGTATTTGCATTTATTTTGGAGCACGTGCTAAAAATTAGCTTCTAGATTTGTACAATTTGACTATTTGAATTGTACTTCGACCTAGTCATGTTATAACCACTGCTCCTCGTTTTAAACAATTAATGATGTGTAATTATATACATTATTACTAATTGTACATCGTATGTATTTTAAATAATTTTTTACTGGTTCTGAAACGGACAGGTATAATGAACCTGTATAATTATTTAATATTTTAATTATAAAATAAATTTTAATTTATTAATATTTTAATTAATGAAATAAACATTTTTATAATAAAAAAAATGTTATTATCCGTGACGGAGTTAAAAATTAAATTAGAGGAGAGGGCAGGCTCTCAAATGAACGTATATTTTTTAAATTCTAAAGCTCAAACAACAAATTAATTGAATGAGGACAACAAATCAATCCTAAAACTTAAATAATAAATCTTAAAATTAGGAAGGAAACGCGAGACGATAGAAGATTAAGAGGGAGACGCGGAACACTGACTCTTATAAAAGCACATAAGTAGGCTACAATTGAGGCAAAGATAAGGAGTCAATTATTACGTTGGAGGCCTCTCCACTTCAAACACACCTTAATCTTTAATTATCCCTTAACTGTGAGACGGTTGGATAAGATTGGGAGCCTCTCAATTCAGCCACCTACAAGAAAAATCACAGTAATCCAAACTAAATTATCCAGTTAAAATCACTTAGATTTTAATTATCAGATTAATAATAATTAATTTATTATTAAGGCCCTTTCATTTCATTTTATTTTCAATCAACTAACTGAAATAGTGTTTCACAGTATTGCCATTTTTCAAAAAATTTCATTATTAGTATATAAACTTCAACTATTTAATCTATATAATTTTAAAATAAAGAACGAGTTTTTTTTTTAAAAAAAAGAGTGAGACGTTAGGCCACACCATGCATTTCAAAAGAGTTGAAATGTACATGTTGAAATCGTAAAACCGCCCCATCAATCCATTTTGGTTGTTGAGAGAGCGACAATATAAAAATTACAAAAGCACATAATAAAGCCGCCCCCTAAAATTAGATGCCAGCCTAACTATTGCAAACCAATCATCCGATGGTATCAAAGGGAATCCTTCAATCCCTACTTGTTCCAATAAGGCAAGCGAAATAAAGAACAAGTTGAATGGACAAATGATGATAATCTTCTCGTGGAGATCAAACACAAACCTCTACCTTAAAGCCTTCAAATTAATGATGATATATAAACAAGAGTCTTATATAAGATTTAGCAACAAAAAGAACAGATGATAACAAAACATAAGACACAAAAATGTAAATCTTAATATGATTTGATTCGTAGAAGTCTTGGTAAGTATATTATATTAACCTGCCTTCTAAAGAACATAAACCTTTACCGCATAGTTTCAAGTTGTCGATCATACCCTCCACCCTTACTACGTATGGAACGGGTAATCCAACCACCCACCTAATTATGTTCCAATCAATGATGCTTCTCGATGGTGCTACCGACTCCATCATGTTGAGTGTTTCTCATATTCTCGAAAAGACTGCACTGTAATGGTTCCTCACCCTCCCGACATAATTTGTGCACACCTTTCAATATCTCTCCATGGCATTCGTCAAAAAGTTATACTCGTCTCAAATTGATAGCGTAGCTTAACTATAGACACAACTCGTCCATGACCCAAGAATCCAAATTGATAGGGCTACTTATAGACATATTTGATCAACTTATAGATATAACTCTCACATGTTTAAAAAAATTATTAATTTAAAATAACCCAAAATGACACCTGTCGAGTAAATAAGTTATCAACTATATATAATTTGTTTGAATGGCTTTGCAAAAACACCCTTTGAGTCACTTGTGGGTTTAATATATTATTATTATTATTCAATAGGCCTTATTTCATAGTGCATTTGAGTTCAAACTTGTACTATATATTCATTTAGTGGGAAATCTAATTGCAACTCATCATCAAATCAAAAATTAACCTGTGTCAGCTCTTTATCAAAGCTAGAAAAGAAACCAGTGACAATGATTTTGATTCTATCAATTTCCAAAACTTATGCCGTTGACCAAACATTCATTAATAAAATGCTAATTATTTAACTATTTTTTATTTATATATTTAAGTTCCAATCTATCTCTCTCTTTCTCTCTGTTTAGTGGATGAGCTAACATCCACTCCCTCAAATATAATGGAAGATGCATGGTGGCCACTTTATTATTATTGTTATTCTTCCTTTGTTTCCTTTGTTTTTGGGGTTCATCTCATTTGGTTTAAACCCTCCCGTCCATTAATTTTACTATACATCAATGATTTTTAATCAGTCAACGACACATTAGCATTTTCCTTTTCTTAGGCGATTAAATTTTAATAGCACCCTAAGAATTAGGGGTGAGCACGGGTCGAAACGTCTCGACCGTCCCGGTCCGGCCCGACCCGAAAAGTCGAAACAAATCCCGTCCCGGTTCAAAATCGAGATGGGACCAGGACAAATATGTTCGTCCCGATTAAAAATTGGGACGGGACCGGGACGATACAAAAAAAATCGGGATTATCCCGTCCCGACTCGGTTTATAATATAAGTAATATTAAATATATAGTATTATTTTTTTGGAAAAAATATTAATAATTTTAATGAAGATATTATTTTTATTATATAAAAAACCAATATCAATAAATTCGGGACGTCCCGGTCCCGTCCCGAATTTTTCGGGACGGAACATAATCGGGATGCTTCGTATTCGGAACCAGGACAGGGATGCATATTTGCGTCCCGACTCAAAATCGGGACGAAATCGAGACATACCAAATCCCGGCTCAGCTCGGCCCAGCCCATCCCGAACTCACCCCTACTAAGAATATCACGAGTTCATTTAATCTTAGCATATGTTAAATAGTGATGATATCGAGCCACAAAAAGCTCGGGCACTCAACTTGAAGCATTGATGTGTTTAATATTGACGAATGCGATGTCAAATATTTGGTTCGATTCGAGTTTGTCTAGGATTGTTATGAATAAATCACAAAATGATAAAAATAATAATAATAATTAACATAATTAAGATCTCATTGTATAATTCGAATCATAGTTATATATTACTACACAAATTAGTGGCTATGCAGTGCTATATTATCCCACTAGGTCATTTATTTCGCGGGATATGATTTCAATTGGATTGAAATTTATTTGAAATTAATCAGAACAAAATCTCATAGAATAAACATAATCTTATTTTGTGTTTGCTTAGATATCGAATAAGATGGTTGAGTAAAACTATATTCATATATTATATGTTCGTTTTGACCTTGGATAAGAAAGTAGAATGTTAATAGTTTAGTGTATAACTTTGATTTTATCAATTTTTTATTTTTAAAAAATATAAAATCAAGTTTAAGTAATTAATGTTAATATAATAATATAAAAATTTTGGTGAAATATTTTCTGAAATTTGAATTTCCTATCATACATATAAATTCAAGAAAAAAATAAATGCTGCTTTCTTGATACAATGACGGGTGACCTTTTAAAATTTTCTTTTTATAATGAAAAAAATAGAATTGAATATATATCAATATAGGATATCCTTTATTTTAAATAAAAACTAATATTTGCTTCTTCTTTTTCCCTTAAAAACATACTTTTCTACAATTTCCAACATTTCCCAAAACTTCAATTCTCATCCCCTTCGTGGAGATATCTATATCACACTCTACTAAGAATTAAATCTAACTATATCCATAATTTTTGGAATCCTATTCCCGACACAAACAATGGAATCCTATTCGCTTTTCAAATCCGGCGAAACAAACATGCATCATTAAACTAATCCAAAAAATTAAAGCCCGAGAACGGGACTGATTTATAGTTGGGCCTGGGCTGGTGGCCAACAATTTTATTGGGTTTCCTTTTAATTATTGCTATTGTTTTGGAGTAAAATATAAACTGTCTTTAAAATAATACATGGATATATAAACATTAACATTGACAAAAAATTAAGTGTCACTCACCTCGAATAATTTTTTTTCCTAAAAAATTTACATATAAGCAACATTTAATATTTGTTCATTTTTTTATCTTTTGTTTTTTAAAATAATATAATTTATGTTTAATAATATTATATTAACCTTTACAAATCAATAAATTATTTTTTAAGATTATGCCATTGTGTCTAATTTAAATGAAAATGCTCGGTAATTTATTGATATTATAAGATAATTATTGTTATTCCCATAAAATAATTATTGATCTCCACAATTTATTGATTTAAATTAAATTATTAAGAAAAGATTATTATTCACCCTTGTTTATTTAAGAAACAATAAATAAAAAAATAACCATAATTTATAATAGATAAATTAAATAATTTATATGTATATATTTATTTTTTAGCTAACTATGAGTAAAATAGAATATTATTGAGCTAAATAGTTAATAGTATTTTTATTTAAAAGTTAAGTACATCTTAATTTGATGGGGTGTTTTTTCTTCTTCTTCCAACCTAAATTAAAAATGTCGTTTAAAAAATGATTAATTACTGTATATATCTCAACTTTTAATTTTTTCCTAATATATCTCAACTTTTAATTTCTTCCTAATATATCTCATCTTTTCATTTGTATCAAATGAGATCTTTAATTTTTATTTCATTTCAAATCTATCCCGCCGTTAATTACCCGTTAATTATTTCGTTTGAATACATGAACATGCAGATTGTTATTATCTTGTCATTAAGTAAGTTAATTACAAAAATATATCTCCATTTTTCATATTTTTTCCTAATATATCACCACTTTTTAATTTTCCCAATTATATACCTCAACGTTCGATTTATTTCAAATTTATCCCACATCGATCCCCGCATCAAAATTATCATCTGAATGCTGACTTGGCACTGCTGATATAGGTCAGCAATCCACTCAACATTCTTATCAAGTTTTTAAATTACTAATATTAAGCAAAATTTTATTTGTAATTAACCTCACATATAAATTTTATTTGTAATTAACCCTAGAGGTAAGCATTGTCGTCTTCTTGTCTAGTCAGCAAAGCTATAAGTTTTGTACTTTAGGCGAGTTAAAAAATTAAAACCATCTTTGCTGACTAGGCAATGCTTACATCTAGGGTTAATTACAAATAAAACTTTGCTTAATATTTGTAATTAAAAACTTCATAATAATGCTGATTGGGCTGGTGCCCCATGTCAGCAGTGCCAGGTCAGCATTCAGGTGACAATTTTGACGTTGGGATCATGGTATGATAAATTTGAAATAAATCGAAAGCTGTGGTATATAATTGGGGAAATTAAAAAGTTGTGATAGATTAGAAAAAGAAAAGAAAAGTGAGGATACATTTTGTAATTAGTCTACTTAATAACAAGATAATAACAATAAACATGCATGCTGATTGGGATACTGACGTTGGCTGCTAATCCCAATCAGCATGTTCACATCAGCATTCAAACGAGATAATTAACGGGTAGTTAACAGCGGGATAGATTTGAAACGAAATAAAAATTAAAGACATCATTTGATACAAGTGAAAACATGAGATATATTAGGGAGAGAGAGTAAATGTTGAGATATATACAATAGTTGATCCTTTAAAAAATGACCCTCATTATAAGCTTAACAAAATATGGCAAAGAGAAAAAAAAATTGGACAAAATTATCCTCATGGATACCCAGTATGTTGAAAAATATATTTGTTTCAACGGCCCGTTAAGGTGTCACCAACCCAAGATAACTCGGGAATAATCCATCTATATGCCAACAACAAGGGACAAAGACAATATACCTCTCTATGGTCGTCGATAACCTAGGTAAATTCGAGACAACCAGTCTAGGGTGTTGATAACCTGGGACAACCCGCCAATGGAGTCAACAACTCGAGATAAAGACAAAACAACCCCACCTTGATATTATGTTTGCTTGTGTGATTCGAGATTTCAAGGAGTTTATACGTTATGTTATTAGTATTGATGTCACACATTTGAAGGAAGGTTCAAGTGTATTTTGTTGATTGTCGCATGCAAAGATGAAAATGAGCATGCATGTAATAATATGTTCCTTAAGTTTAGTGAAAAATTTAAAATTTTAATATTTGCACCAATTCTGTTCGAAAACACTCCCTGTTGGTGAAATGGGCACACTAGAGGGAGATGAATAGTGGGTTATCTATTTTTTTTTGCATAATTCCGATTTTAATCGCTTACTTGATTGCTTAGGCAAATAAAAAAATCAAGTAGTAAGCGAAAACAATATATAAATGATAATCACAAAGTGAAATATTTAAAATATTTTTTAAAAATCTTTAAATGCTTAAATTATACACTTGTTAAATAAAATTTAACATGAATCATTTTTTTAACAATCTTTATAAAATTTCTCTTAGTTTCTAAATATTTTTTAGTAACTATTTTTTAGTACAAAAGTCTTTAAGTGCATAAATTTATAAAATAATAATATTATTAGTCACTAAAATAAATTTTTTTCTATTATAACATTAATATGAATTGCTAATTTTTTTATTATTATGAATAATAAAAAATATTTTATTTTGAATCAGTTAAAGATTTTTTAAAAAATCTTTAATTAGTAAAAAGGAGAATCGTATTTTGAAATAGAAGGTAAATCTGGAACTTTGGCATTTAATTATGGATCTGGGAAAAATCAGAATTCATGTTATGGATATAGGAAAATCCCATATTTAAGATATGATTTTGGATAATTACTCGGATTAAAATGGTGCGAAAACTTTATACTTGTTAGACATTAATTTGGTAACGTAAAATAATAAAGAGCATCTATCATCAGCAAAAGAGAAGCTGCCCCTTCTGTCTCTCCGGCTGTCTCGGCATCAGAACATGATCTCTTAAAGGCTATGACCCTGTTTGATTAGCGAAATTAAGTCTGTTTTCATGATTTTAATTTCACTCAAAATAAAACTGCTTACGAAAATGTGTTTGGTTCAACGTTTTCATAAAACTGAATCAAAATCAGAATGAAAACGAAACTAATTTTCTTATTAAAAATGAAAATACTATAATATTATTTTCTATGATTTCGAGACTGTCAGTTTCGTTATCAAAATAAAGTGATAATTTTATAATTATAAACATATATTTTTATAAAATTAATTAATTTAAAAATAAATTAAATTATATCTAATTTTAAAAATAAAAATAAAAATAAAAATAATTATTTTCAACTCAAACTATTATCTTAAAGTTACAAATTAATTAAATCAATTTATATACTAAAACTCAAAATTTAAAATAATCCATTTTTATTAAAATTGATCTATTTATAATTTAATCAAAACTAATTTTAGATAATTGGACTTATTTAATTTTTTAAAATTTTATAATAACTATTAATTAATATTTATATCTAAATGAATAAAAAAATTTATATTACCAATAACTTAAAATTAGTTCATACAAATATTTTATAACCATATTAACAAATATTTAATTTTGTAAGCCAACTATAAATAGTACAGTTGGTGACAACATCGTGGATATTTTTTTAGAGGTACGTGGTTTGATCCCTAATAAGTCTTGTAACTTGTAATGAACTTGTAATGAACTTATTAACTTTGGCAAAATATATATATATTTGATTTTGTAAATTAATTAAATATTAATTATTATTAAAAATATTAAAAATAAATAAATATTATTTATTATAATTAAATAAATATTTATTAGTTTTCAACCTATTAAAATTGATGTTATTTTTATTAATTTCGAAATTAAAATTTTAATTTCACTTCAACAAAATCAGAAAATAGTTTTGGCTTCGCCCGTTTTCCTTTAATTTAGCCTTGGAAAGTGAAGTTTTCAGCAGCGATTCCTTCTCCCCTCACCACCCACACACACCGCACGATCATAAACAGCAGCGCTGACGCTCCGTCTTCTAGGGTTTCTGTTTCCTATATTGATCCCCTCACGTTGTCGTCGAATCTGTTGTCCGTCATGTCTTTGACATCGCTGAGGGAGCAGCTTAAGGTCTTGATCGATTCAATGTTTACGGAGGTACTCTGAAATAACTTCAACTGCTAAAATTTCCTCTCTTTTTTTTTTTGCTTTTTTTGGGGCTTCGATTCACTATTTCAGTGCAAAAGTCTTTTATTTCCTCGTTGAATCTCATGCAATGGTTCACCTCACGTGGAATTCTACTTTGCTGTTTGAAATCTCAGCGTCCAGATCTTTTTGACGTGATTCTTGACCTGTTCGCAGTCTTTCTTATTTTGGGCTTCCCAATTGACTTGAGAGGACTTCAGTATTTGATCGCGTCGTTCAACATTGTTGACTTCTAAAAATAAGATTTGAATTAAAAAGCCCTAATTTTTGAATTTGGTATATCTTCATCTGGACTTTACTGGTTCTTCTGTGAAGATGTGGAGTAAGACGAAATGACATGCAATAATTAAGGCCAAAGCCTATGGTTGCGTTTCTATTGTTTGCAGGGTTTGTTGGATCAACAATTTCAACAACTCCAGATGCTGCAGGATGAGAGCAGTCCTGGTTTCGTTGCTGAGGTGATCATGTTGTTCTGTGAAGATTCAGAGAGGATCCTAGCAGAGTTGGCGAAGTTATTGTATGTTTTAGACTGCTAGATACTGCAATATCTCTTTGATTTTCCTTATATGTTATTCTTGTTCACCTAGATGTGAGCTCCACTCTGCAGGGATCAACCTGTTGTTGATTTTCAAAAGGTCGATGCTTGTGTTCACCAACTTAAGGGAAGCAGCGCAAGGTTTTTGTAGATTTCTTTTTCCGCTTGTTTGTTTCTTGTATTCTTCCAACACTTGTATTTTAGAATGATATAAGTTGCACCTTTGGAGATCAGCAATACCCATAAAACAAGTTTGCTATTAGTTCCACTAATGTGTCAAGCAACTTATCAAAAAATGTGTGAGAAATATCATCATATATGTAGCTTGGACTGCTGGAGTTTCCCTAGGCTTGCCTTTAGATTATGATTTCAAACCTTCATGTGTCTTTGTGACTAATAGTATGTAGTTGGTGCACTATTATATTCATGCTTATCTTGTTAGGAAATATGAACTTATTATATACCACAAAATATCCCAGGAGTTGGTTGTATATTTATTTTTTGTTGCTTGGTAAACGTTGATGTCTAACTTTTCCTCCTTGCGAGAACCTTATTTTTCCTCTGGTTGGATCATTTGTTGCAGTGTGGGTGCTCAAAACGTAAAATTGGTCTGCATGCAGTTTCGACAGTGCTGTGAGGAAAATAATAAAGAAGGGTTGGTATCATTGTCAAAATATGCAATCATATAATGTAATAAATCATGTAGAAGTTTATTTCTTTTATGAAAATTACGTAAGTGATATCCAAAACCCTGATTAGCATAATGGAGCATCGACCAATGACTTTCTGTTTTCATCGAGATCCCTTTTTGTGGCCCTCTTTTAAATAATACCTATATTTTTAGGTGTCTCAATGCGTTGGATATGGTTAGGCGTCAATATTTCCATCTGAATAACAAATTTGGTACCATGTTGCAGGTAATTTATCTCTTTGTTCGAATTAAAATGTGATTGAGTACATTCATGGATCTTCCAGAACTTTACTCTTTTCATGGTGTTTTTTTTCTCATCATATATTTTAGTAAGTTGATTAGATGCTAAATCACATTCAGGAGTGTGATATGCACATTTTTCTTAATGCAGTTATTAGATTCTATCAATATATTTTCTTCGCCAATCATTTAACACCATAAGCTGACAGTTTACAGTTGTTATTTTTAACTTAATTTCCTTACGCTAGGTAATTAGAAATATACTTGTTTGAAGATGTTTTTAATTTGAAGTTATATTCTTGTCTTGAAGGAAGGATTGTCTTACAGGCATGATAGTCAGTTATTGTTTGTTAATTGATAGGCGATCTTATGCTAACTTTAACATGTTGTCTTTAGAGATGTTTAATCACCATGAGTGTTGATACTTGATCTTAAAATGTTGGATGATATGGCAATGACGTAAATGAGTCTCTCAATCTAACATGTTTGCTTTGGTTTAAAATGTAATGATAATGCTCAGCTTAGATTTCTGTTCCGAAGGAGGTTGCAAAATCAAAACAGTAATTGATTGTAGTAATATTCATTTTCAAAATATCCATCATATATAATAAGAAAAATACTATATCCTCCTAAAACTTCAGCCTAGTAATCCTCCTAATACTCACACATAATAAATTACCCATGATTGTTGATGAAATTACTACCCATGCCATTGTGAGTGGTTAGGAGGATCTTTAGGCTGATTATTAGGAGGATATAGCAATACTCATATAATAAACAGCTCCTCTTTTTGTCATATATGAATATATATGATATATATTTGAATTCTTGACACCATCCTGATTTTAGAAGCCTTGAGGATATACAATAAACTATTCGATGCAATGCTCACTTGTTATACATGGATACAAGAGGTTGATATGGATCTGTCGTACCATGTCTTCATCATGAGATGGGCTTATCATGCCACATAATCTTCCATTATGGTCCTTTACAGTACTCTTATAAATGAGTTGGTTTTTAAATTGTTTGGGCTGTTACTTAGGTTTTGATTAAGTTGTCTGTGTCATGATTGAGGGTATGAGTTAAGGGGTTTGTATTCAGGTCTTCTCAGTTTATGTAATTCTCTATATGTAGACGATTGTAATAAGGGTATTATCTATCAATGAATGAGGGGTTTTCTAGAAGGGGTATTCGGGTCTTATCAGTCTTTGTAATTCTCTATATGTAGAGAGGATTGAAATGAGGGTATCATCTTTCAACAAATGAAATTACTTGTCTTCTGTTCTCTCTATTCCCTCTATTCTCTCTAGAAGGTGTTAAGCTCTCTCGCCACAAACGAGTTCAAGTAGATCGTAAACTCTCTCTGTAACTGAGTTCATAGTTTTCCTACCCCTCTCAAATCCCCTGTCCGTATCCTAGTTTTTGTATCAAACATCTGTAGAATCATTTTTTGTCCTCAAAACATTTTTCCCATCAATAACTATTTTTTTGTTGGCACCTTTGACTAGGAGAGAATTCTGTCAAGTGGCTTAATAAAATGGGACATCTTTGAGCCGTCTAATGTTAACTCCATAGTCTGGAGACATGCCTAATTAAGTTCACGTGTAAAAAATTGTGATTAAATTGCAGACGATGCTAAGCTCTTTGATAGATAATTGAACCTCTTTCAGAAATTTTACAATTAACTCTAGGACCCTTTCTCTCATCTAGTTGTATGGATCTTATCAGGGAAATTTTGTCTGCTCCTCTGAGTTTCCTATTTCTTTAAAGTTTTGAATTCTTTGTTTCCACTGTGTCATTGCCTTTGATTTAACTTTCATTCTCTGATTCTCTACTCTCTTAGCCCCTATAAATTAGATACCCAATCATATTGGGTTCTTTATTCTATCGTTTTATGGCATATATCATATGAAGGCTTAGGTGGAAGTTTGGCATGCTCATTCTTCACCTATAATTGCGGTTTTAATCCAAAAAAAAACTATGCATGCATTAAGCTTTTGCCTATTTGCTGCTTGTGGCTCAACAAGATTTTATAAATTTCAGTTTGTTAGGTGCTAACAATCTTTTTAGGAACATGTATACTTAGTTGTGTTTTTTCACATGATTATCTCGTTTAACAAACTACACATATATAAGATTTAAGAATCCAAGAAGAGCATATTATCATGCCATATATAAGAAAGAATATTTAATTGATTTTTTTCCCATTAACCGTGGCAACATGCTAAACAGAAGTTAGTATGAAACTGTGACCGAACTAGTGAAGCAATTGCGGTATATCCTTCATTGCTATGTTACATGAGTTTTTTATTAGTTCGTGTACTTAAGCTCTTGTGTGATTTCAAATTCATGATGTCTATATGATAGCTAATTCGTGTATTCCTATGCAGCTCGAGCAGAGTATCCAAGCCTATGAGAGCAAACAACAAAATTAAAAAGATGCCCTGGCATGTGCTATACCATTCTGGTCTAGATTTCACGATAAAGTTATTGGTTATTTGTGAACTCTATTGGCTTACCTTGTATTTATACATGTCACTTGTGATTGGAGAAATGAATTCGAATTTTAGCAGAATATTTATGTTAATAATGTTGGAGTATATCAGTTCAGAAAAAGAGTAACCTCAGCAGATTCCAGACTGAAGATGATATTTGTGTAATTTCCATTAATGCTAATTTGATGTGAGTGAGATTTGCTACAGCTGTATCTGAAAGATTCATTAGGATTGAGTTGAAACTATATGAGCTTGTGTTGTTGAATTGGTGCAGGTTAATTTATTCCAGAAAGAGCTTAAGTTTATGTATTCTTGTTTATGCAGGTTCCTTGCTATTCTGATTCTTTTTAATGCTATTATATTTATTTCAATTATTCAGTGTATTTAACAAGGCCATACAAAGCCTAGGTTGGAATGACACTGGGTTTTGGGTTGTGTACCCTCATATTTCACTTGATTGTTTGATTAAGCTAGTTGGTTCTTGTGATTTGTAAAATTCTTAGTTCATCATATAATAATTGGAATAAATACAAAAGCAATTACAAAAAAAAAATGAATTTATTCTTTTTTTTTTCTTCATAGTTATTGCAATACTCGATTATTAAAATCTTACAAGGAATTTATTAGTTTTTAACTAAGATGATTCCTTTGCAAATAATTATACCTACTTAAGAAACCTTAATTAATTCTCCGTAAAGAAAATTGAAAATGTAAAAATGAGAAATAAATAGATTGCTTTTACTGTTTCCCATATGTTTTCGTTTGTTCTCTATTTAAAGTATTTTATTAATAAGTAATAAATACTTATTCGAAATTTCATCATTAATAATTAACAATAAAATTTTAAAAAATGACCGTAGTCTAGTTTCTACAGTTCTACTAATTAATCAGTGAATGTGCCATATTATTTAATATCCCGAGTTGGAAATAAAAAAAAATATTAGGTCTAGAACATAAAAACTTATATATAACATGTTAATTAATAAAACATTAGCTAATAATTTAAAACAAAAAAACAAAAATAGTAATCGAACAACACTTGCCATCCAGTGTTGTGATGCCAAATTCTTTTAAATTTATAATATATAGATAAGTTAAAGAAATAAGGCTTGAACAGAATTGTCAAATTCTGAATGGCTCGACCCAACTACCCGACCTGACTCAATTTCACGGGTTGGGTCGGATCGGATTTAAAAAAGTTTACCTTTAAACTTGATTCAACCCGATCCAGTTGCTTGTTGATCGGATAGGATTGATTTTTCCTATAAACCCGATCCGTGAACCTCCCTAAATTCATACCATCATTTTGTCCTTAAATTGAGAGATAAAGCTGGTTGAGTCGCTACGAGCCACACCGTCGATAGCCACTCGGCACTCGCTCAACCCAACTCTCTCTTCAGTCTTCTCACCCCACTCCCGCTCGATCCTCTTCTCTGTCTCTTCCTCTCTATTCTGCTCCGTCCTGTGAACAAAAGCTCCGTGATGAGGGCCTTGCTGCGATGCGAAGCAGCACCCGCAGCCATCGCTCCAAATTTACCATTCTGCCACCCGGCCAACTCCCCCTTTCTCCGCGTCATTAAACCATCTCCTCTGTCACCGCAGGGAAGACCAATCTCTTTTCCGAATTTGTCCCTCCTCGTACGGTCGCCGCCGTCTCCTCTTCTCGCCTCCCGTCGACGCGCTCGGTACCGGTTGAACGTCACATCCATGGCAGCGGAAGCGGACGCCAAGCCCTTCTCCGTCCTCTTCGTTTGCCTTGGTGCTCCCTCCCGCCTTCCCCGGAGAGAATGAAACGAAAGGTCCATCTTTTCAGCTCACTCTCGGATGGTCTCTTTGCAGGGAACATCTGCCGCAGTCCCGCCGCGGAGGCCGTGTTCACTGATCTCGTCCGGAAGCGGGGAGCGGAGTCCAAGTTCAAGATCGATTCCGCCGGCACCATCGGTTACCACGAGGTACTTTTCCATCTTGCAGATTTAACTCGGCCAGAACAAAGAGGGTTTTGAATGCGTGATATTGTTCCTCTTTTTGTTTTGGCGTTCTGAAAGGGAGATCCAGCGGACTCGCGGATGAAGGGGGCCGCAAAGAGGCGGGGGATCGAGGTCACTTCCATCTCGAGGTCAATACGCCCCTCTGATTTCAGGGAGTTCGATCTCATATTGGCTATGGACATGCAAAATAGAGGTGCGGTTTGATGATCCTTAGCTCCTTGTTTTTCAGTTGTATGATAAATCATTCAGATTCTGATATTAATAGTAATACTGATTCCTATTTAGTATTTTAGAGGACATACTGAGTGCATATGAAAGATGGAGATTTAAGGAGCCTCTTCCAGAAGATGCCCCAAAGAAGGTTAGTTTCAACTTTATATATTTGATCTTCTTGTGGAAGGAGGAGAGGTGCTGTGCATTTGATGTCCTTGTTTCTACTTCATTTGAAGTCGTGTGTTGTTCTTAGTTGAATATGAATCATAATTTAAAGCCAGGTTAAGAGAAGAGGACCTTTTTGAAATTGTTCTCGAAAATTGCTTCATATAATTGTTCTTTGTAATGTCTTCTTAGAACATTTTTTTAAATTTTGTCTTTACATCAGAGCTAGGAATTGCCTTGAAGTTGCTCTTTGAAACAACCAACCAAAGCACACATACATAGACACAAGCAGAGGAAGACAGATTTAGTGGTCACATACCGTCATAAATGTGCGGTGCCTGACAGAGAAGAGCAAAGGAAGAG
Source organism: Canna indica (assembly GCA_034359265.1). Taxonomy (NCBI): domain Eukaryota; kingdom Viridiplantae; phylum Streptophyta; class Magnoliopsida; order Zingiberales; family Cannaceae; genus Canna; species Canna indica. The sequence continues at coordinate 4,501,002 of CP136893.1, read as the reverse complement.
GCATCCAACCATTCATAGTAGTTTAATGAGAAATGAGAACAACTCTTAGAAATCAGGAGAATTTAGAACTTCTTCCTAGGTGTTTTTTTTTCCCTTTAAAGCTTTCTTTTGAGGTTCCATTCTCAATGACATTAGAAACAACTTTACTTTTTATCCTAACAGCATTTCTCAGGAAGGGAACCAAACAACTGCTTTTTTTTCTCCATATGGAAATTCGCACGATGTTCGGATTACATTAGAACTTTTTATCTTTTCCCCAACTCTTAGTCCAATTATTTCTTTATCTTTCCACTCATTCATCCCAGGAGTTGGGAATCGTTTGTCTAGCTATAGAACAGCCATACCTCAGCTTTATAGTTCCTTGAGGTAGAAGGTTGGTTACTAATAATATTATGGCGTGTTATTTGGTTTTTCATTATTTACCCTGAGAAGAGTTCATTTTCGAAAAGGTTTGTGCCTTTGTTTTTCATGTATATTATAGGATAAGAAGCATATCAAAATATTAAATTTATGCTTTAAGCTTTTATACCTGAGAATTGTCACGATGAAAAATACGTAATAAGTATGAAATAAAATGTTCGCTTGCTCTCATTAGCACTGTTTCAATTACTCCTGAGAAAGATGCGTAAAGCATAAAATTTTTTGACAGAAAAATTTCAATACCACTGTTTTAATGGAATTAAGCCCATTGCTTACATAATATTTTCTATATAGCCAATTGCCATATGCACCATGTCTAACGGCAATAGATTTATCTATTATATTGAGCCCTTTAATGCATTAGCTTGAGGCTTGATGTAGTAAATAGACAATGAGGAAATACTTGGTTGTGGTATTGCTTGGGCAATTTCTTCTGAAGTCATTGCTTTGCCTAAATGCCTGAGGTGTTTGTTGAATACTATGGTTAAATTTGGTTTGCTTTGCCTTCATTAACTGATACTTCTGATCCATTTTAGACTTCACATGTAGGGATGGCAAATTTGACCCACTTCAGTGACCTAATGAGACCACCCTGCCCCACCCCGTTCACAAAATCAAGTGACTATGGAATTGAAAATGATAACCTACCACCCATCCCGCCTAGTATTTTACCACATACCTGACAAGAACCTCGTCCTGCTAATCACTCCTATTTCAACGCAGTTTTTGTAATATGTTTAACCTAGTACACACTTGTTCTTTGCCCCAATTTCTTGGTGACTCTTCTTACCTTGGTCAACATTGTACGGCAATTATGTGGAAGAAAAGTATCTTTTTGCCTCCCAGCACATTGCCTTTTGAATTGAAGGACAAATTGTTAATTTGCTGAGAAGAATGTGTTTGTCAATTCTATTGGTTGTTGGTTATCTGCATTGCCAACTCCATGTATTCATTTTCTTGCCTTCTTTTACTGTTCAGGTTAAACTTATGTGCTCCTACTGTAAGAAACACAGCGAAGCTGAAGTGCCAGATCCTTATTATGGAGGCCCACAAGGTTTTGAAAAGGTAAATTGAGAATAATTACTTTCTGCACTTTTGAGTTTATGACCTCATATTGGGAAGTTCTTGACTGACCAGTGGTTGGCATCACCAATCTCTACGGACAGCATGAGTTCCAAAAAAAAAACATATTGGCAACACTTTTCTTATTAAACCCTTTAACCCTTTACTTTATGACCTAATCTTCCAAAGGTCCGGACCTGGGTCCCTTGGACGACCTTTAATAAATGAAGGAACTCGTTATTACTGGCCTACCATCACGATAACTATTTTGGACTTCTAGTTCCACTTCAATATTCAAATATGGTTTTATTTTTCAAACAAGTAGTAGTGTCTTCTTTCTGTTTGATCTACTATTTATGCTCTACCTGTGGTGTATTTAGGTCCTAGATTTGCTGGAAGATGCCTGTGAATCATTACTGGACAGCATTGCGACAGAGAACAGCCATGCTTCAGTTTCATAACCAAGACAGACAGTAGGAAACTTACTGATAGCAAAATTTGCCATAGCATGTTTGTATTATATCACTCAATTACTATGCAGTATGTGAGAGTTTCGTCTTTCACCCAAAAATTGGAGATGCCGAGATTTGTTAAAACACAATGGATTTTCCTGTGAATAATTTATAGATTCTTTGCACTTGAAGCAGAGCACTGGGAGATAAGACCGAAGCTTCCTTTGAATAATCCAGTTATTGTAGGAAATGCCTGGTTGATATTATGGACTACGACCTTGGTATTGCTTGAATAATGCCATAATCCAGCTACTTGGTTCCCTTTTATGTATACTGTAGCAATATATTATCTATTTTAATTTTTCCGATAAATTTATCCTAAACTATGATTAAAATTAACAAATCTATCTCGCATTATATTTACACTTAATATCTCCCACATTTTTGAATTGATAGCAATTACATCTCACATCAGCTATGCGATAATTTAGACGTGATGTTGATGTGTCAATTGAGTCATTGAATTATACGCACAATGTGCGTTACAAGGCGTGCACATAGATACGAAAATAGGTCCACAACGTATGTGTACGATTTATAATGACTATATTTCTTTTGGGTTCTGCACATTCAAAAATATTAATAAATTTTCTCCCATTTAATTTGCAACTCTTGTTTGATTGAGGGAGATTGAGATCTTGTTCATTTCTTCCCGTGGACGCAGGATTGGCGGCTCATCGTCAACTTGTATACTTATTTTATTTTCTTTTATTCGATTTAGTTTTCTCGTGTTTAGTTTCACTCATGCCAAAAATATTTCTATACTTCCCAATATCATCAAACACCTGTATTTTATGTAAGTATCTAAATATCGACCATCTAATTTATTTTAGAAAAACAATGTGCAAATTTCGATTTGAGGAATCTATATAGTCCAGTGACATGTTCATAATATTAAAATTTGGAAAGTCATGAACTTTTTACAATTAATTTAATCAAATACTATTTATAGATTCTTAAATGATGAAACTTTACATTATAGAGCTGAGACCTATCTTGATTTAAATCAATCATTTAATGATTTTAAATTTACGGTTCAACTGCGGTTCAACTTTTGACCCATGTTTCTGTCCGTTATATTGATTTGAAAACTTACCTCCTCCTAGAGGTGGCAACGGGCCGTGCCTTGGCCGGCTCAGCCACCTCCGGGCTGGGCCGTCATTTCGGGTCGGCCCGAAAATTAAGTTTTTAAATTTTTAAAATTTAAAATTTAAAATTTAAAATATTTAAAATTTAATTTTAAAAATTAATTGTTACGAGTGAGTTTGAACTTGGACCTCTAATTTTATTTGAGATAACTTAACCATTATACTAAGCTTTATTATATATTTTTTAACACATTTTTTATATGTAACATTGTAACACGGTACAAATTAATAAAAAGATTTAAAAAAAATAAATTATAATTAAATTTTTATTTATCTTTAATACAAAAATATTCATCCAATGATAAAATAATTTTTTTTAATATTATAATAGACCGCACCGTAAAAGATTGCCTACGTACATTCTATAACTAAATTTGTACTCCCCAATGATTAACTATAGAAGGATCATGTCTACGTAGTTCTTTTTACATTTTTAATCATCCATAATCCCGGTGATTTAACTTGTACTTGGACCAGCAGCACCAGCTTCGCTTGTTTGAGCTTTCTCCTCTCCCGATGATGAAGTGTCGTGTCCTCCATTATCTTGTAATCTATCTTCAGCATTCAATCAGTCTTTTAAGCAAATGCACATTTCAACCGTTTCTACACTCATTCAACTTCTTCTTTCGTCGAGAATTCTATTTCCTGCACTAAAACAAGACTCGGAAGGACACATGAACAGTTAGTATATCACGTGTCATGATGAAAATAATATGATACACATTTTCTTATTTTTTCCACCATTCTAAAATCTCATTATCATCTATTTCATCAGAATGATTATGATCTAGAAAAAAACAATTCATTAAAATTAGTAGATTTAGTTTTTTTTATCCTACGACCAAGTAGAGAATTAATACTATTTCTATTATCATCTCTTAATTTAGAAGAAGGAGATGTTGTTTTATTTATAATTGTATCACCAAATTTTGAAACGTAAAATACAAACATAGAATTCAATAAATTCAAAATTTTATATATTTTTCTTTAACATTATCTAATTCCATATTTTTATAATAATCATCTAACAACATATTTAAACCATCAATTTTTCTTCTAGGAAAATTAAGTTTTTAAAATTTTAAAGTTTTAAATTTTAATTTTAAAAATTAACGGTTACGAGTGAGTTTTGAACTTGGACCTCTAATTTTATTTGAGATAACTTAACCATTGTACTAAGCTTTATTATATATATTTTAACACATTTTTTATATGTAACATTGTAACGCGGTACAAATTACTAAAAAGATTTAAAAAAAATTAAATTATAATTAAATTTTTATTTATCTTTAATACAAAAATATTCGACCAATGATAAAATAATTTTTTTTTAATATTATAATAGACTGCACCGTAAAAGATTGTCTACGTACCTTCTATAGCTAAACTTGTACTCCCAAATGATTAACTATAGAAGGATTATGTCTACGTAGTTCTTTTTACATTTTTAATCATCCGTAATCCCGGTGATTAAACTTGTACTTGGACCAGCAGCACTAGCTTCGCTTGTTTGAGCTTTCTTCTCTCCCAATGATGAAGTGTCGTGTCCTCCATTATCTTGTAATCTATCTTCAGTATCCAACCAGTCTTTTAAGCAAATGCACATTTCAACCGTTTCTGTTCTGTTTTCATTTCTATTAAGTTAATTTTTGATTATGTCATCAATGACCAACACTAGTTTTGATGAGAGTGGAAAAAGTATTACTCGATCAGCCTACGCCACTTACGCCACAAACTGATACAATTCCTGATAATTCACCTAGGCCCCAAATCCCATTATCTTCTTCAATTGTAGAAGGAAATAAAAAAAGGAAATTGACTTCTAAAGTTTGGGATCATTTCACCAAACAAATCATAGATGGGCAAACTAGGGCAGTTTGTAATTATTGTACATCTACGCTTAAAGTAAGCAATAAAAATGGAACTTCATCTATGCACAATCATGTCAATTCATGTGCTGCAAGAAAGACCGGTCAAAGTATTGTTAAAAGTTTAGAAAAACAAAAACAAATTGCGGTAGAGAGGATAACTAATGGAAAGATTCATTTTAGTGCATTTAAATTTGATCAAGAGACATCTCAAAGAGAATTAGCGTATGCTATCATCGTACACGAGTATCCTCTTGCCATTGTTGATCATGTAAGGTTCAGAATGTTTGCAGCTAGTCTTCAACCATTATTCAAGATGGTTTCTCGCAACACTATCAAAAGCGATATCATGAAAATTTATAATGTGGAGAAGAATAAGCTGCAACATATGTTAGAGAAGGTTGAAAGTCAGATAGCAATTACTAGAGACATGTGGACTTCTAACCAAAAAAAGGGGTATATGTCAGTAACTGCTCATTACATTGATGATTCTTGGGTTTTACAACACCGTATTCTAAGGTAATTTTTATTTTATTGTTGGGTTTAAATTTATGATAGTTTTATTTTATTTATTTGATAGTAAAATTATTTTTAATTTTATAGGTTTGTTTATGTTCCCACACCTCATACTATGGATGTTCTAGCTGAAAAAATGATTGAAAGTTTGACACAATGGAATATTGAAACAAAGATGAGCACTATAACAGTCGATAATTGTAGTTCCAATGATGGCATGATAAGACTTGTTCAAGAAAAATTAAGTAATGAATTATTACTTCATGGAAAATTTCTTCATATGAGATGTTGTGCTCACATTTTAAATCTTATTGTGAAAGATGGTTTGTCTGTTATAGAAGGTTCAATTGAAACAATTCGTGATAGTGTATCATTTTGGTCTGCTAGTCCATCAAGAGTGGAGAAGTTTGAAGATGTTGCTCGTCAATTAAAAATTTTTTGTACAAAAAAATTAGCTCTTGATTGAAAAACATGATGGAATTCTACCTATCTGATGCTCCAAACTGCCTTAGAATACAAGGATGTTTTTCCTAGGTTGAAGCTTAGAGAAAAAGCTTATTGTACATTACCGACAGATAAGGATTGGGAAATGACAATGAAGCTTGTACCGAAATTGCAACATTTTTTTAATACAACTGAATTATTTTCAGGGAGAGATTATCCTACGGCCAATGTATTCTTCACTCGAGTTTGTAAACTTCGGAACGAAGTACTTTCGTGGAAAATTTCAGAAGAAGAGGTTATTAGAAAAATGGAAGAAAAAATATTTGAAAAATTTGAAAAGTATTAGAGTGTTGTTCATATTGTATTGACTGTGGCAATTTTTTTAGATCTTAGGTACAAATTTAGAATTGTGGAATATTATTATCCCATAATTTATGGTGACAACGCATATCTAGAGATTGAAAACATCAGAAGAATTCTTTATGATCTATTACATGAGTATCAATCTAGGGTCATCAATTCTCAAAGTCTCACTTCTCAAGTTTCTCATGCTCAATATACGGATATGGTTGATGATGTAGACGAGAACTTGCGTGATTTCCTTGAATCCCCGGGTGATGTGGTTGTTAAATATGAGATTGATCAGTATTTGGATGATGGTTGTTTGCCACTAACTCGTGACTTCGATATTCTTAGTTGGTGGAAATCAAATGGATTGAAATATCCTACTCTACAAAGAATTGCTCGAGATTTTCTTGCCATTCCAATTTCTACAGTTGCCTCAGAGGCCGCCTTTAGCACTAGTGGGAGGGTAGTTAGTGCTCATCGAAGTAGACTCCATCCAAATACTTTAGAAGCATTGATATGCACACAAAGTTGGTTATCCACCAACATGGAAGGTATGATAATAAATCATACATTGCGTCTAGATAAACTATATTAATATACTTATTCTTTTTTTCTTTAATATTGATTTATGTTCTACCGCAGACTCAAATTGTATTTGCTTGGTCGATGAAGAAGATGTTCAATAAGCTTTATTGGTTTGAATTTATTTGATAATTTAATGTTTTGTTCTTTAGCATTAACATTAATAACATTTTTTGTTATTTGGTTGTAGGCTTGAAGAAGGTGGAGCTTCAAATGCAATATTAGGCTTGCTTATGTTTATGAAGATTTATGGACTTGGAATTTGAACTTTTAATTTGCTTATGTTTATGGACTATGAATATGGACTATGTTTATGTAATGTTTTGCTTGTGGTGGACTACGTTTATCCGTTCGAAATGGTCTTTGATGATATGAAAGTTGATTTCCTCCTACTCTTGGTGTATGATCCTATTTCAATAGGAAAGTTGATTTCAATTAGAATTTATAACTTGTTTATATTTTTTTTGGACTTCTTACTTCTTGGTATTATTTATTTTTAGTTACCTAAATCCGGAGGCAAGCATTCATTCTGCTATCCATTTTGAATCGGCATATGACATCTCAGTTTGGGGAGTTGAAAAAAGGTAACTACCCTTGTGGAACTTTGTTTGAAGATATAAAAAAATGATTTAAAAGTACTTGATATAATTAGACATCTGGGTGTGAGATGATTATGTAGCTAATCCCAAATAGTTTATGTTGTCATTTTTTGTCCCCTTGCACTGTCCAGTAATTTAATTTAGTGGATCAATGATATTAGTGTTATTTTCTTATCCTTGTCTGGCTTGTGGTTATCATCCAGTGTTCTACTGGTTCTGATGTACTGCGATGGAGGTCATTTTATGCAACCCATGATACTGCATGGAAAGCTCATTACCGGGAAGTATTCGATCATGGTATTCAAGAAGTCTTATGTTGTCTGGGACGTGCAAAGTATTTGTATGCTACTTTCTCCAACATGGTGATTATGGTGATGCTAGAGATGGTGACTTTACTAATTATCTATTTAGGAGTGTGTTGGAAGAAGATGAAGTATATTATGTGGCAAGATTATTGGGTGATCTCGTGGCATACCATGCATCAGGAATAAGACATTTGGAGTTATTAGCACGTTGGTGTGCATCAATAATCTATTAGTTGAAGCAAAATGGATGATGATCTTCTCATTAGAAGCATTGATGCAAAGGTTTTGTGTGTTGCTTATCTTGAAATTTGAGCATAATAAGTTGTCATTCTAGATAATTGGTGAAATAGGTTGGAGAAGCTGAAAAGCTTGTTCGGGCACTTTTTGAGGTTGCTGTTGCAAGGCAGCCATCTGTTATCTTCATGGATGAAGCTGACATCTACTAATCTAATTAATTTTCATTTTGATCTAATCTAATGGTGTAGAAGCTGACATTTACTTTGAGTTTAGTAATTAGATTAGCAGTTGTGAACTTGTGATTGTATATTGCTTCATGAATTAATTTATGGTATTATTTTGTTTTTCATCTACTTGTTATCTAATGGAATGATATACGTAGGCAGCTTGTATAATTGTATATGAATAAATTAGTTGATGTTTGTATGAGTTTGTATATGGATTTTTTTATTTGATTAAAATTTTAAAATATTGTACAATTTAAATATGATTCAACCGGTTATCCGATTAATAAATGGATAATTGGTTCTATTCGAATCGAATAATTCGGTTTCGGTTATCCACGGATAATCGAAACTGAACCGGTTTTGATTTCGAATATAAGTTTTTGAAATCGATCGATTTCAGTTTCGATTTCGGTTAGCGGATTTGAAAATTAATTTCGATTTCGATTAACCTCTAAAAATATGATTAATCAAACCGTTGTCTTTCCTATTCCTATTCGGGTCGGCTCTAAAAGCCCCAACTGGCCAGACCAGGTTGCCTTCTTAAAAGGTGAAACCACCACGCGAACGTTCTAGGTTTTCCTGGCGTTCGCACCACAAGACTCCCTCCGACGAAGGTGAAATCGACGCCGTAAGGTCTCTCTCTCTCTCTCTCTCTCGCTGTTCGCTATTCTCAGATTAATTTGTTCGTCGTCTCTCTCCCCTTTCCCCCTTCCTATAGTGAATTGTTCGTTCACTGTGACAAGTCCAAACCTCTTCTGCCCATTCCTTTCTCCTACTCCTCATATTCCTGTTTGTGTGGTTTCTTACTCACCACCAATTTCAGTCCTGTCAACCTCCAAATCGACAGTGAAAACTGAAAATCAATAATATAGACATTTTACAACCCTAATCTCAGGATTTGATCACTTTTCCAGCAATTACACTTACTAATTTGTTTATCATGAAAAATTGGTGCTTTATTAAGTTACAAAGAACAAAAAATCATGTCCATGATAAATTGCGTGTTTTAAGTTTTTGAAAGCATTATGTCAGATGTATAATTGTTCTCAATTTTATTTCTTGTACATTATTGATTAGGAGGAAGAATAAAAAAAGACATAAATTTGATTGAGAATGAAGATAGACTTATGGTTTGAGAAATCACTATGAGAAGAATGGTCTTTCATTCAGATTTAGCATGCATAGAAAATACATACTTGGATTAGGGGTAGAAGAAGCTTTCATTTATTATATGACATGTTACAAACCACTGAACATTATCTAGTATCAAAAATATGTGCACGGACAAGATGGTTGCCATGTTTCTTCATATGTGTGCCCACCACAGTAGGAATAGAATAATTAAAATACAATTTGCAGGGTCTGGAGTGACGATAGGTAGAAAGTTTATTGAACTCTATTGTATTATGTCATGAAAATTTGTTGAAGAGCCTATACCTGAAAAAACTCAATCGACTACAGTTGGAAATGGTTTAAGGTGATTTTTTTTTCTTGTATTCCGTGAGCAAATTTTACTTTATTTTAAGTGATTTCAATTTGGAAAGCCTTTATGAGAACGTGTTGCAATTTTGTTTTAATTAGAATTGTCTAGGTGCCTCAGGTGGGACATACAGTGAATGCAATGTTTTTGACATACAATAAAAGGTGAAATAGCTATGAATGTTCTCAGAGTTTGCAGTCCATATATGCAATTTATCTATATCTTAACTAGTTGGGAAGAGTTTGTTGCACACGGCAGAGTTCTAAGAGATGCTATGTCAAGGCCAAGAGGTTTAAGATTGCATAGGGTAATTGTTTTAGATGTTTCCTATAAAATAAGCAGGGTAAAATAATTTTAATTTATATTATAATATAATTTAGATTTATCTTAGGTTTCTATTACTTATGTTTGGTTGGATATACAAATGGAGAAGGGTACGGGTTCTTAATATTTCATGTGATGAAGATCCTTGGCTTGGATGAAGTTTAGAAGAACAAAGTGCTGGTTATCTATCTTTTTGGGCCTGGCTATATGGGAGCCTTTTGTTTTTTGGGATGAAACCAATTGGTTGTGGTTGTCTGTTTCTTGCAGTTGGCTATTTGGACTTACTTATTAACTGACTTTGATAAGTTGTTGAGTTCTGTGTAAACTGGCTTTGGTAATTTCATCTATCTAATGTTAACTCAATATTATTGTTGATTTGTGTATGTTTGTGTTTATTAGTATGAGGACTCTATGTTATGGTTGGTCTTCTGTTTTCTATTTAGCAAATTATTTAGTAAATGTTAAATAAAATATATTAAGATAAATATGGGTATTTAGGTAAGCTGGTGTAAGATTCTCAATAATTATTTTGGTGTACCAAACATGTCAATCCACTTTCTCAGTAAGTTTGCAACAACTTTACTAGGTTAACCAAACATCACAATGCAAGATTACCAGACAGTTTACAAGTGGTAATCAGCTGGAGAAAAAATACAGCGGAAAATTAACCCAGAATTTTTAAGTTAGTTGTTTAGGGTTAGAACTTAGAAGAATTATGAGAAATTATCATCCTTACCAAAATGGTGTTAGTTAGATATAGTGAAGCTATTGATTCTGGCTGAATCAAGGAAGGTCACATGGAGAAACATAAAAAGATGGGAAAAAGAATAAGTTTGTCAAATCTGTATCACGAATTTGTCCATCTGGGTTTCTAGTCAATGTCCCCTTATTTTTCTGCGAGCATCACAAGTAAACCAATTATTCTGATAGGATAATGTTGCTCTTTACCTCTCTTGCTCCGTCTTATTATTTAGGTTTCTTATTGCCAAAACATCTGTCATAATTTTCCTTCACGTACAGTTTTATGTTATTGTTGCCAATTTAATTTTTCAAGTGGAAGATAGTTGAACAAAAAAAGTTCCTAAAAACTCAAAAATTAAAAGGAAAACAAAATACTCTTGGTTTTGTGTTGATAAAGAATACCAAAATTTGGAAGCACTGATAAGAGATTCTAGAAATGAAAAGAGTGGTGTTGATAAAATTAAATTAACATAAATTTTCAATTTATATTTTGGCAGAAACTACATTGAAGGGGGTAGGTTCCATTTTTGTTTAAGCCAGGAAGCATTGCATACATTTACTATTCAGCATTAACTTTGTTAATTATTTTTTTGCCTTGAACTAACAGACAGAAAAGATATGGAGTATAACATGTTTTTGTTGCTATCCTTGCTGTTATTTATAACGAAAAAAAAAGAATTTATTTTTTTAATGATAGGATCTGGACTGGTTGCTTCAGGGAATTATTTGCATGATATTAGCACTTTGTCTCCAAATCATGCATGCATAATTCTAAGTATGGATTGTGAAATGCTTTGTGGATGTCTGTTGTGAATGAGATATAGCATGACATCGTTGAAAGAATGGCATACTACTATGGTGATCTGTTCTTTTTTGGAAACCATTGTATGTTGAACATACTACTTATTTTGCTAATATTTTACAAAAAAATTATATGTTCCATTTCAGCTTACTTTTTCTTGAAGGGACTATTTATCTTTTGAGAAATGCCTAAAATAAAGACCAGCCGTGTTAGATATCCTGAAGGGTGGGAGCTTATTGAGCCAACTCTTCGAGAACTTGAGGCAAAGATGAGAGAAGGTTATTTTTTCTGACAATCTCATATACTTTTTTTATTGGCTATCATTATCTAAGCTAGAATTATCTTAGCAAGAAAATCTTTTAATTCGCAGCTGAAAATGACCCACATGATGGCAAGAGAAAGTGTGAAGCACTTTGGCCTATTTTTCGTATTGCTCATCAAAAGAGCCGTTACATATATGACCTTTATTATCGGAGGAAGGAAATTTCAAAAGAACTTTATGAATTTTGCCTGGATCAGGGCTATGCGGACCGGAATTTAATAGCAAAGTGGAAAAAGGTTGGTATTGTTAGCATTCAATTATGCAATTACGCATCGTACTTTCTCATGTTTTTGTCAATAAAGTATAAAGATATCAGCACTTTTGATTTCTTGAATTCAATAAGGTTTCTAATATTTCTGATCCATGTAATTTTCAATTATTGATTTATCTCTTCATCAGTTCTTGTTCAGTTCTTCTTACTTTTAGATGTAAGAAGTTTAGTCATATAAAGTAATAGTTTGATCATTAATTTCCACATCCTTCATTCCTGTACTTGCATTCCTGTTCAATTTGGTTATTCTACGGACATTGAAGTTGAAATAAATTAGTAGGTCAGCATGTGATGGTCGCAATGGTCCTGATTTTCCAGATGTGGCTCATGATTATTTGTACTAGCATGTTAAGGACATAATATTACAATCTATTGGCAAATGATGAAAGCATGGGTGGTAGTAAAAAATTGACATTTAGTTATATCATTTCATTAAGCTTGTTACTACCTTAAAGTTTTTAGTTTAAATTAGAAAAGGTTAATTTATTTATGCTGGGTAATCCAACATGATAGTTGCATAGTGGCAATTTATATATGCTAGAAACATAATGATGATGTAGCAACATGGTTTAAAATCTCGGTACTGGTACCGATTTCGGTCACCGCCCGGTACCGGTACCGTACCATACCGTACCGACACACGGTCCGGTCCGGTACGAAAATTGCATACCGGCCGGTTTTTTTTTTTAAGGGTTAGATATAACTCCAATAATACATAATTGATGAATAAATGCTTACAATCAATATTCAAATGTTAAATACATGAATACAATGTTTAAAAGCCATTTGGTACTGTATTAGTAAGTTACCTTAGAATTAATATAGGGCGACACATGCCCACAACCCAAAGACCGTACCAACACATGGTATTCATTATCTCAGTCGACGTTGCGCTACGTCTTATGTTGCGCTAATATAGTATCAAATTTTTTAGACCCTTTGGGTTGTGGGCCCGTGTCGCCCTATATTAATTCTAATGTAACTCTCTTGTATTTATGAAAAACCCTAATATAGTATCAAACAGTACCTAATGAGGGCTTTATATAGCCCCCAAAATAACCCAAACCCGGCCCCAAACGGCTCTATAGCCGTTTGGGGTCACATTCATCATACTAGGCGGTATACCGCCCGGTTTGGGCGGCATATATCAAATACCGCCCGATATCGGGCAGTATTTGATATATACCGCCCAAATAGGGCGGTATGATTCCGAAACAAGTTGGGGCAACGACGCTCAGCACCGTTGGGGCATTTTAGCATCATACCGCACGATATCGCCCATACCGAGCTGTTAGGGAATTTTTCGATGCCTCGTGCAACGTCGAACCATGACGGAAGGTTTCCTACATGTTTGTAAATATGTATTCATGTGTATGTAAACTTATATTTTATTCTTGCCCATTCATGTAAAATCCCTTTGTGCGATCCCCATGGGCCCATGGTACGAGTTGGATGCATTTCGAGGACGTTCGACACCTGGTGCGTGCGTTACGTCTAAGCGGAACACATTGTGTGAATTCGTCATGGCCGTGGCCATGGAAAATCACCATGTCGGGTGGCTCAAGTTGTGTCATGCTCCTCGTGCTTTGCGGAACCTTGGGGGTGGCACTTGGGGGTTTGAGGTCCCATGTATAGTGTAGGGGAGTGTTGGCTTACGAAAGCGGTTGCCTTGCGCGGAAACGAACGAGCGTCCCACATGGGCATGCAATATGTCGAATTCGCCCAAGGCGATTGCGGAACTCACCCTACATCCGTTTTTGCATTTTCTTGTGTCCATAGTCCTGTAAATGTTGTATTTTACTTTACGCCTTCAATACCATTCGACCAACATGGTCATTTGAAGGGGCGGACATGGAATGCGAGGTTGGCACGTGGTCCGACATATGCCCCGCGATGTTAAGTCGGGAAGCCCAATCGGGACAGATTTCGTATCAAGGCTTATCCCTTGCATGCGATGCAAGGGTGCCGCACGGGTTCTTCCGCACCAAAACAATTGGCCTGTGACAGTTGGTATCAGAGCAAGTTTGCGAGCCTCCAACCGAGAAAGCTCTCGATGCAGACATAGCCGACACACATTCGGTCTATGGCACTCGAGTTGCCGATGCAGTGAACCCAGTCGAGGACCTTCTGACTATTGTGTTCGGGGAGGCAAGCATACATATGATTGATGCAAAGACGGTGACTTTTGCGCAGGGCGGATATGCCCCTAAGACGCAAAGTCGTTTGCAAGCAGAGCGAGAATTGCGAACCTCCAACTGATAAAGCCCTCGATGCAGATATAGCCGACGTGCATTCCTTTTATGGTGCTCGAGTTGCTGAGGCAATGATTCAGTCGATGAACTTTCCGACTGTTGTATTCAAGGAGGCAAGCATACATTTATTGATGCGAAGATGGTGACTTTTGCGCAGGGCGGATAGGCCCCTAAGACGCAAAGTCGTTCATCCGCAGAACGAGAATTGCAAGCCCCAACTGAGAAAGCCCTCGATGCGGACATAGCCGACGTGCATTCCGTCGGTGGCGCGCGAGTTGCTGATGCAGTGAACCCAGTCGACGAACATTCCAACTGTTGTATTCGGGGAGGCATGCATACATTGATGGAGGTGAAGATTAAGACTTATGCGCAGGGCGGATGAGCCCATAAGACGCAAAGTCGTATGCGCAAGGTGGATGGTCCCTGTAAGACGCAAAGTCTCGCGCAGAGTAGATCTCTTGCAAGACGCACATTGTGCGCAAAGTATACTCTCTCATAAGACGCGAGGATGGTGCGCAGGGCATTGGCCCCTAAGACGCACCGCAGAGCCGATGGCTCGTGAGTTACCAAGTCCTTTGCGCGAAGCAGACTCTCTCATAAGACACACACTGTGTGCAAAGCAGACTCTTGTAAGTCGCAAGGATAGTGCGCGGGGCGTAGTCCCGTAAGTCGCAAGGATTGTGCGTAGGGCGTTGCCCCCTGAGTCGCAGGGTTGGTGCGCATGGCATGATGGCCTATAAGGCGCAAGGTTTGTGCGGAGAGCAGCGTAAGACTTGAAGCTCGTTGAGATGGGCTCGGTGGTGGGCGCCATGACCTCTGCGAGGGGCGAGTGAGCAAGCAGTGATCCGTAAGACTTGAAGCTCGTTGAGATGGGCTCGGTGGTGGGCGCCATGACCTCTGCGAGGGGCGAGTGAGCAAGCAGTGATCCGTAAGACTTGAAGCTCGTTGAGATGGGCTCGATGGTGGGCGCCATGACTCCTGCGGGGGGCGAGTGAGCAAGCAGTGATCGGCTCAAAGCGACGATGCGGGCGATGCTCTAGTGTGGCGCAGCCACGGAGCTATGCTCGTTGGCTCTACAAGTCTGGGACCTTCCATTGCCCAGCAAGAACGGGACTTGGCGAATGGAGTAACCATTTCCCGGGTTCCCTCACGCAAGCGTTGCTCAACGGCGCTCGTGTGCTCCACAAAAGTCTAGGACTTGTCATCGCCCAGCGAGAACGGGACTTGGCGAACCGAGTAACCATTTCCCGGGTTCCTTCACGCGAGCGTTGCTCAACGACGCTCGTGTGCCCCACAAGTCTGGGACTCTTCATTGCCCCGCAAGAACGAGACTTGGTGAATTGAGTAACCACTTCTCGGGTTCATTCACGCGAGCGTTGCTCAACAGCGCTCGTGTGCCCCACAAAGTCTGGGACGCCCATAGCCCAGCAACATCGAGACTTGGTGAACATAGTAGCTAATTCTCAATGTCCATTCAAGCGAGCTTTGCTCAACGGCGCTGGTGCCCCTTCAGGCGAAGTTGCTCAACGACACTCATTTGCTCCACAAGCCTGGGACTTTTCATTGCCCAGCAAGAACGAGACTTGGTGAATTGAGTAACCACTTCTCGGGTTCCTTCACGCGAGTGTTGCTCAATGGCGCTCGCGTGCCCCACAAAGTCTGGGGCCCTCATAGCCCATCAACATCGAGACTTGGTGAATCTAGTAGCTATTTCTCAATGTCCATTCAAGCGAGCGTTGCTCAATGGTGCTGGTGCCCCTTCAGGCGATCATTGCTCAACGACTCTCGTTTGCTCCACAAGTGTGGGACTTCATTGTCCAGCAACGAGTTTGGGAATATCATAACCCTTTCTCGCAACAACAGGAGATGATGAAACTCAAGGATGTTCGAAGTAGTCATTTCCTAGTGGTGAACTTCACGGCGAAACTCGACATGTTACAGTCCCACTGTGGCGTGTTGTTACTCAGGCGGTGTTCCCTTCGACAACTTATGAAGAATTCACTTCAGCAATTGCAGCCAAAGGCGGTGCGGCCGAGGCGAGTTCGACGAGGACGTCGAAGCTTGAAGTGGGGGAGGATGTTAGGGAATTTTCCGATGCCCCGTGCAACGTCGAACCATGACGGAAGGTTCCCTACATGTTTGTAAATATGTATTCATGTGTATGTAAACTTATATTTTATTCTTGTCCATTCATGTAAAATCCCTTTGTGCGATCCCCATGGGCCCATGGTACGAGTTGGATGCATTTCGAGGACGTTCGACACTTGGTGCGTGCGTTACGGCTAAGCGGAACACATTGTGTGAATTCGTAATCATCATGTCGGGTGGCCCAAATTTTGTCATGCTCCTCGTGCTTTGCGGAACCTTGGGGGTGGCACTTGGGGGTGGCACTTGGGGGTTTGAGGTCTCATGTAATGTGTAGGGGAGTGTTGGCTTACGAAAGCGGTTGCCTTGCGTGGAAACGAACGAGCGTCCCACATGGGCATGCGACATGTCGAATTCGCCCAAGGCGATTGCGGAACTCACCCTACATCCGTTTTTACATTTTCTTGTATCCATAGTCCTGTAAATGTTGTATTTTACTTTACGCCTTCAATACCATTTGGCCAACATGGTCATTTGAAGGCGCGGACATGGAATGCGAGGTTGGCACGTGGTCCGACATATGCCCCGCGATGTTAAGTCAGGAAGCCCAATCGGGACGGATTTCGTATCAAGGCTTATCCCTTGCATGCGATGCAAGGGTGCCGCACAGGTTCTTCCGCACCAAAACAATTGGCCTGTGACAGAGCGGTATGATACATATACCGCCCATATCGGGCGGTATATGGCAAAATACCGCCATATACCGCCTGGTATACATGATATACCCGGTTTTTTCAAATACCGGGTATATCGTATACCGGAAACCTCAAAAACCGGTATATACCGCCCTTACCGTACCGTTTCGGGTGAATTTTTAAACCATGTGTAGCAATATATCAACATCTTTGGTAGATCTCGAAATTGACACCTATCCCTTTACTCTTATGGCCGATGGCTATAACTTGTAGTTCCTAGTGGAGGCTGACCTTTGCCAGCCCTCTTTGGCTTTTTCTAGCTTGCATGATGGGTGGATGGTTTACATGGGTCTTAAAACATTATCTGCAGAAGTGGATTCTATTGATGCAAACAAACCCTCAAACATCTTAATGGGGATTTGTTGTTTTGTTGAGCTAATGTCTCGTATAGGACTGGTAAAGTGATTTTCTTTATATTAAGTTCTATGGAAGCCTTGACCCTCTTTAATTAGATGCTTGCAAAGATAATATTAAGCCAGAGAAGGTTCCATGATTTCATCTAAAAACCAAGTGATAGATCACTTATGCTTGATTGTAGATAAGTCTGTCAAGAAAGATAAGTCCATCTGATAAGCAACAGTGCGAAACACCTTTCTATATAGTAAAAATCTTGAAGGGTTAAATGCTGAAACTTCATATAAAGAGCAGTTTTCATCTTGAAAGAACAAGTATTATGTTGAGTATTTTACAGATAATTCATTCTTCATATATGAAGTTCTGATGCATGGTGATCATTGATGTTTTAATAGAAAATGATTAAATTTGCTTTTATCAAAATTGCATTAGTTTCATGTTGTCTCTGTTGATAGATTACTTTTGATTCATAACACGCCCCCTTAAAATTGATTTATATTCTGTATGGTTAGTCATTTAGTACATATAGTATGCATGTTTTTTGATTAGTGCCTTTGTTTGTTTGTGCAGCCAGGTTATGAGCGTCTTTGCTGCCTACGGTGCATACAGACACGAGATCACAATTATGCAACCACCTGTGTTTGCAGGGTACCTAAACACCTGAGGGAAGAAAAGGTGATAGAATGTGTCCACTGTGGTTGCAGGGGTTGTGCAAGTGGAGACTAAGACCTCTAAAATGCTTTCACATCGTATGGCAAATCAGTAACATTATGTGTTGACATGCTTGACTGATCTGAATTCAACTTGTATTAGTTGACCTTGTTTTGTCTTTATGTAAAACATCATCGGTGGCTACTATATTTTTATGCACATTCTAGGGGCAGCTTAGGAACTTGGAAACTGATTGAATGGGCTAAGAACATTGGTAAAATTGCTATGTACATCTGTTGTATGTCTTTTATCACATTCTGGCTTCACACACGGCAATGACAACAGTTAGCTTATTATGGATAATATGGATGCACGCTCAGGTTAATATCTTTTGCCAATTTGCCTGCCTGCAGCTTATAGTTATTAATATCTTGGCTTGTAGAGAATGTTTAATTTTTACCTGTTTTGTAGAATTTTTGAAAAGTGAACTTTTCAGATTCATCTGTCCTTGTGCCATTCTCCCACCCTAGAAGACTTTCGGATTTTGGTGATGTTTTGTGTTGGCCCGTTCGAAGTTATACATTGGCCATCGTAACCAACGTCTTCGAATTGGTTCCCAAATTACGTCTTTTTGTAAATTTGAAAAAAGAAATCAATTTGTTTTTGTTTCTCTTTGGAACTTGTGATTTTTCAGGCAAAGCATGCTATGTGATGCCGGTTGGAACGCATGGGACGGCAGATGGGCGTATTATATTAACTCCTTCCCTGATGAGCTCGCAGCAAGCCACAATCACCATCGCAATTGGTGCAGTGTGTAATTCACTATTCCGACGAACTATTGTACTGACCACCGACAGTGATCGTCCTTGCAGAAAGTAAGTTGAATCTGATTCATGACAGCCATGAATTGAAGCTAGTTGTAGGTTCTGTACTGAGTACCTGTGTGCCACAAGATCAATGGGTAGCTCATCTGACATCATTTACTTATTTTATTTTTGACCACATGGCTTTCTGCCATCATTCTTTTTCAGTAGTTTTTTATTCAATAATTTGTTTGATCTAGATGAGGAACAACCTGGCCTTGGTGACTCATTCTATTAATTTAATTAAATCACGTTCTAGTCTTCTAGATGAGTTGACCAGCTTGTGTGGTATATAAATTATAAAATGCACGCTTCTAGAATTAGGAGGCATGCCAGCGTAGAACTTTGACTCGGAACTATTTGCAAGATAAGAATATTCTATCATAGGGACATTAATTATAATGAGATGATGCTCGTGGAGAAGAAAACCAAAGCAACCAAATATGCACGCCGTTGACCACGCCACGAATTAGATTTTTTTTCCTAACTTTAATTTGGCCCCACCAAGACATATATTTTGACCACTGTTTAGTTTGGTTGGAATTTGGTAATTGACTTATTTGTTTATATTGTTTGCATTGGTTCTTTCAGCTTGGGAAACTTCGCTGCACTGTTGTTTTATATGCAATGCCATGCACCAAATATTGATGCTTGACTTGTAATATTCTTATCTATGATTTGGACGATTCTATGGATTGCGTTAGAGTTCATGAATGCTTGACTTTTCATCAATCTACCTTTTGGACCATCTGTCGGTTTATGTTAGAACTCAAGCTTGTGTCTCCTCTACATTTTAACATGTTTATATGTTTTAATATGCCATATATTATTATTAATTTTGTAGACAAAGTGATTCAGATCTACAAAATTAATTAGTCAATTATCCTATCGAGTAGTAGGTTCTAACAAATGATATTAAAGCGGAATCTAATCCTAAGCAACAAGTGTGAGAAAATCTATGTGAGAAATGACGTCGGGAGATATAATGAATTTGCAACTAGGTTAGGTCTCACATACTATCGACTTGAGTGTGATTCTGGCTATGTATATATTATACTCGAGTTGTGTCTTGACAAAAAAATAAAAGCATTTTAATTAAGTCAGCCTGTGTAATTGATAAATCAATTATCCTATCAAATATATAATACAAAAATATTTCTTACTTTTTGGTATAATAATCTTTTCAAAGTCTACATGGGAAGTATACTGCCACAAAGGTGATTCAATAATAATAATAATAATAATAATAATAATAATAATAATAAAGGAGGGGCTATAATTGTTACGAATGTTTATTGCAATATATATATATAATTGCAACAAGATAACAAATGAACCACTAATATATTTCACTTCTAGAAGAGATGACGTCATCTTCCAGAAATTAAGGAGGACTATGGACAGTTAATGTGTCACGTTGAGGGCGTAGACAAATTGCACATTTCGACCTTCCGGGATGCTGACACGTACAAACTATTATATATAAGTCTTTGTTAATGGCTTAATGCTTGTCCTTTTAATTAAGACATAAAGTAACTGCATTAATAATATTAATTGCTAATCCTACGTATAACACGCCAAATATATAACTTTATACGAAATATGCCAAATCTTCCTTGATCCACAAATATTATAATTAAAGAAAAAGATCATTTGAATCGTGCTGCTTTTTTTATGATATTTCCTGGAAGCTACAAAGTAACAAAAGCCCTAGTTTCTGCTCAGTTGCTTCAGCCGCCTCCGTATATAATCTTCTTTCTGCATTACTAATTACAAAAACGGCAAATATAAACGCACGCCTAATTAAATTAATCCAAAACAAGACTTGTAATAATTAATATATATCAAAGCACAGTGTTTATTTATTGATTAAAAAAGAGGTGTCTTCTAATTAAATGCATATGATATATATATATTTTTCTCATAATTATATAATCTCACATGTTCAACACTAATTAAGTGTGTTATAAAATAATATAAAATTGTATTATTATTATTATTATTATTTCAATTTTAGTAAAATATTTTAGCTTAATTTTTAGCATCGTGCATATATTCCAATCCAATTGGAACACTTAGTCTAAAGCAATAAATGTAAGCATCTTAGTCTTAGTAACCATTTTTTTCTCACTCATGTTACTTCAACTTTAATTTTACTGGTTGCATGATTGCATCCATGACTTCCATCGCATGGAATATTGTGCAAAAACTAGTATGCGTTGACCCACATTATAATTAATTAATATTGCTTGATTTGATTTCTATATACTCAGCGTGGGAATACATTTTTTATTCCTCAAAATTAGTGGTAATTCATGGCATTTCCTTACAAGTTACAACTTCATTTTGAATGGCTCTTTTTATTCCATGGGCACATTATAATCATAGACTATAAGATAGATTGACTAAGGACTCTTTTAATTAGTTCCTTTCATTTAGCTAATGCATGGTTGTGGCAATTGCTTCTAGGTATTAATTAATTTGAATATTCAAGTTTGAATATGGTGATTAAGTTCAAATCATGAAAATTAATTTTGAATCAAACTTTGAAGTTCCCCCTTTAGTCCAAATTGTTTGAAAATATTTATTTCTTAAAAAAAGGGGAAATTTTGGCTTCAAAAATTCCCTTGACTTTCTTTGTTCTTATCTAGTCCCCATGAATGTTGACATCTTATGTTTGTTAATTAAAAAAATATTTTTTGACACCACCATTCGAGAATTCATTAACCAATTAACCTAAATTGTAATACTATGATCTAATATAATTGATTTTAAATGGAAAATTTATTTTAATAAAGCCTATTTCAAAATTGATATCCACCATCAACAATAAATAAAATATGATATCTCTAAAGATGACAACTTTTAATAAAGGAAAAAGGTTGTGATGACTTATAATATTATTTATGTCTATTCATTTTAGCACGTGAGCTTTCTAATTATAAGTTCCACTTAAATTAATAATTCAAACTATACAAGTTAAATCGATAATTTGAAAGAATAGATAAATTTTTTTAAAGAAAAGAATAGATAAATTAAGTGGAATGATTCGTAAATAAGAGTTAGAAAATATGTTTATATATATATATATATATATATATAATTTTTAATTTTAAAAAAATTATTTTGCTGATATAAGTTATAAAAATAATTTACTTATGAATAATTAATTTTTTATAATTTTATTATGAATTTAGGATAAATTTTTTAAATTTATTTAAAATTAATCGAATTAATTGAAAATAATCTGCACAGAATAATCTGGGCATATGAATATTTAATTTTTGATTTAAAAAAATAAATAAAAATTATATTTTTGAAAGTAGAAGTACGTCTTATTCGGGCTGATATAAAAATAAATGTTCGGATACGTGTAGTCAATTTATTTCTAGAAAGACGAATTAAATACTAATTCATAGTTTCCATTTTCCAATACTTTATTCTGGTTTGGAAATTCACCTCATAATCAGCTGACTTATTGTCTTGGGAACTTTCAAAATCAAATTCTTCGCAGCAAAATACAAGCCCAGACTTTGTCTATTACCCAAAAAAATTAATTTACTTTATTAATCGAATTAACCATAAAAGTCGTCGTCCAAGATAAAAATTCAAAGTCTCGACTCAAATTAACGTCCGAGCATAAAATTCATTGCAAATTCTTTTAAAAATAAATAAAAATCTGCTTATTTATTGAAAATTATTTTAGTGCATAAACCAAGATGATCAAAAATAATAACACTGGCTAGGCAACATATTTTATGTTGTCTAAAAATTTAAAATTTGATCCCTAATATGATTATTCATTGTGATTTTTTATTTTAAGTTGATGACAACATATTAAACGTTTAAAAATTTAGGGTTCGAATGATTACCTATTATGATTTTTTATTTTTGTTAAAAATAATAATAATACTAATAATAACATTGTCTAATATCTCACTCTAGTCTCATATTACGGGTATATTAAATATTAAGATGATTTATAAAATTTGAAGGTGTGCTACTATTAGCTCCCTTAACTATCAAAAAGGGAACGTGATAAGTTGTCTTGTTCTTATAGCAGACAAATCATAATAACCAGTATCAAAGGATGACTTAATATCGTTATTAGATTAAACTTCATACATGACTAATTAGCATGAGATGGTAGGTTAACAATAAAGTTACACATTGCACAAGAGATATTATAATACTTTGATTTAGTTTTATACATAGAGTTCATTAATAATATTAATTCGATGAGTGTATTATCATGTTTATTTTTTTTAAAAAAAACTTAAATATTTTACTAAGTTAAAGTAGGAACGAATGAAATTGATGAGTTAGCTATAGAATGAATCATAACATTGCCATCAAATTATTTAAAATGAAAGTAATTACTATTTTATTATGAGAGCTCATTTCATGCATATATATAACTCTTATTTCTCACATGGAAATAAAATATAAGATATTTAGTTATTAAATAATAAAAAATAAAGGTAGAAACGATGACATGTCACAAAATCTGTGTGGTGCCCACAGTGGCCTTTATGGAGCAGCACAAATATATTTACTCTTATAATAAATAAATATACTTATTTTTATTCAGATATACTCACTTTAAATGTACCTACTTTGTTTTAGATATATTTAGTTTCTATTAATATACTTACTTTATTTGAAAGTGAGTATATTTAATTGATTGAGTGTATTAAAATGAGCATATCTAAAGAAAATAAGTATATATAAAGTGAGTATATTTGAATAAAATATGAGTATATATTTATATTACAAAAGTGAGTATATATAGAATTTTCCTCAGAGTTTGGTGTGGTGGCAAAGTTTCGTCCACCGCGGTCGGTCAGCAAACATCTAGAAGTCGATGCGGCAACGCAATAAAAATTGCTCCTTGCGGCCGCCTCAACCACATTTCAATTCTCCTTCCCGCCTCCGATCCTTTCTCCGTCCGCTCCTGCACCGATTGATGCAGTAAGCCAAGAGACTGCGATCAAGAAGAAGAAGCAGAACAGGAAGCAGAGGAAGGAGGAGAAGTTGTTGCAGCACCGCCCGTCCTGCCCGGGACTGGCTACCGCGATGGACAACGACATAGTGAGGAACAGCAGCAGCCGGCGCAGCTGGGCCGAGAGCTTTCGCGACCCGTCGGACGTGTTCCGGCGGAGCCGGGTGACGGAGGAGGGCGACGATGAGGAGAACCTCAAGTGGGCGGCGCTGGAGAAGCTTCCCACCTACGACCGCGTGCGGAAGGGAATCCTCCGACAGGTGGCGGAGAACGGCAGCGTCTTCAGCAACGAGGTCGACGTCTACCGGCTCGGCCCGCAGGACCGCAAGCAACTGCTCGAAAACATCTTCAAGGTGGTGGAGGAGGACAACGAGCGCTTCCTCACTCGCCTCCGGGACCGAATTGACCGGTTGCTTGCTTTTCCCTTAACTTTCCGCCAATATTTTTTTTGCTTCTCTTATTTCCTAATCGATTCAAGGATTTGCTAATTCACCTGCCGTTTGAATCTTCGCCCTGCTCAAAGCTTTCACTTGTTCTATATTTTTTCTTGAATCCCGCAGTATTTTACCGAGAGTAATTAACCTAGATGGCACAAAAACGGCAAATTTATGAAGCTTTCCAAAATCTAACGTGTTTCTATAGGTAGCAGCAATTTCATTCCGATGAATACAGAAAAAGGACAAATTTAGACCAAAGGAAATCAAAAGAAGAGATTTTGTTTTCATTTTTCAGCTCCTCCTATAGTTTCTCCAGCAGCGAGTTAATTCATGCACTCTAATAAACCAAATTTTATACTGAAATATAAACGAAAGAATCATTTTTATTGTATAAATTTAAAAGTTTGTTCTTTTTTGGATTTCTGAACCCCCTATTTCATGTGTCTTTTTTTGTTCTATGGATTTTTCGGTTGGTTTGACTGACACGTGTGAAAATGGAACAGGGTGGGGCTGGAACTTCCAAAGGTTGAGGTGCGATACGAAAAGCTATCAGTGGAAGCAGATATTTACGTCGGAAGTAGAGCACTTCCGACCTTGTGGAATAGCACCCTAAACATCTTAGAGGTACTTACTGTTTCTGTCTCAAGAAATCGATTTGTCAAACACAAAACTTGTATGATCCTTTCAAGGTGAAAAAAAAAGAACCAAAATAGAAAAATAAAATAGATGTGAGGAGAGAAGCTTTCATGTGGATCATCCTATGCTGTAAAAGTCCTGTCTTTATTATTCTCTCTGTAGATCATGGTTCATAGTTGCACAACCTAAGCTAGAAGAAGCTACTGTTCAGTTTATATCACCATTTCAGCTATAAATAAGTAGTAAATCTCATGCCCTGATTTTGGTTTATTTTTGGGTATTAGCAAGTCTCATTCAAATGTCTATGAACAAGTCTACTTTGGAATACCGGAGATCAATCTTATGTATTGTACATATAACATGAGAGCATATGCAAGTTTTAGAGGAAATTTTCACATAAGAAATGGTCATTTCTTATCAGAAATTATCTGTGACATCCTTCGTGTCCTTATGATGTTTCTTTTCTATGCGGAAATTCAGAGTATTATTGGTATGCTAAACCTGAAAAAATCCAAGAAAATGACTATAAAGATTCTTAATGACGTCAGCGGGATACTGAAGCCAACAAGGTATGCAGAAAATTTTTCTGGACCAATCGCATAATTTTGGTGCTGAGAGGGCTTTACGGATTGTCACAGTTAAAAACTTTCTCACTCTTTATGGCCTATCTAATGGATTTGCAGGATGACGTTGTTGCTCGGACCTCCAGCCTCGGGGAAAACAACTCTCCTGCTTGCTCTAGCTGGGAAACTCGATAAAAGTCTAAGGGTGCGCTTCCTCAATTTGTCCCATTTTATGTTGGACGTGCTATGTCTCCGTGATGTTCCATAATAATCCAGAGATTTGTGCATCTGATGCAGGAATCCGGTAGAATCACATACTGTGGTCATGAACTATCAGAATTCGTTCCCCAGCGAACTTGCGCCTACATCAGCCAGTATGATAACCACTATGGTGAAATGACAGTTCGAGAAACCATGGATTTCTCAGGACGGTGTTTGGGTGTGGGAACAAGGTATGATATGATATCGGAGTTGTCAAGACGAGAGAAAGATGCAGGAATTAAACCAGACCCTGAGATTGATGCATTCATGAAGGCTACTGCAGTGGAAGGCCAGAAGACCAGCGTAGGAACGGATTACATTCTAAAGGTTCATTAATTTCTACACCAACTCTATCAATAAAATTATTAATTACTCGAACTGTAGATAGCAGGGCTAATTCGTGATGCGCTGAATCGAAAACAGGTACTTGGGCTGGATATCTGTGCAGACACCATCGTTGGTGATCAAATGAAACGAGGTATTTCTGGGGGGCAGAGGAAGCGGGTGACAACCGGTATGCATTGTTTATTCTACCGTTCTAGGCTTCTAGCTTGTAAGTTGTAACTCAATTCATTGTAGAAGCCTCAACCATTGTCTGTTGGTTGCAGGAGAGATGTTGACTGGACCTGCAAGAGCACTGTTCATGGATGAAATATCAACTGGACTCGACAGTGCTACTACCTTTCAGATAGTAAGGTTCATCAGGCAGATGGTTCATGTCATGGATGGAACAGTGGTCATTTCACTTCTTCAACCTGCGCCCGAGACATTTAACCTTTTTGACGACATTATTCTACTGTCCGAGGGGGAAGTGGTCTACCAGGGTCCTCGGGAGCATGTCGTCGAGTTCTTTGAGTCTGTTGGTTTTAAATGTCCTGAGAGGAAAGGAGTTGCTGACTTTCTTCAAGAAGTGACTTCGAAGAAGGATCAAGAACAGTATTGGTATAAGAAGAACCAACCTTACCGCTATATTCCTGTCTCCGAGTTTGTGCAGCATTTCAAGTCATTCCATGTTGGGCGACGACTCGCGGAGGAGCTCAGCGTGCCTTATGATAAATCTAGAGCGCATCCTGCGGCACTTTCGACAGAGAAATATGGCATTCCTCCCCGGGAGCTTCTCAAGGCATGCTTATCAAGGGAGTGGTTGCTGATGAAGCGCAACGCTTTTGTCTACATTTTTAAGACGACCCAGATCACCATTCTTTCAATCATGGCCATGACTGTGTTTCTTAGAACAAAGATGCCCCACGGGACGTTTGCTGACGGTGACAAGTTCTTTGGCGCACAAGTCTACACTTTGATCAACATTATGTTTAATGGAATGGCAGAGCTAGCAATGACCGTTCAGAAGCTCCCTGTGTTCTACAAACAGAGAGATTTCTTGTTTTACCCACCTTGGGCTTTTGGGTTGTCATACTATTTACTCAAGATTCCTCTTTCATTTATGGAATCCACAATATGGATAGTTCTCACATATTATGTGATCGGTTTCGCCCCCGCTGCTGGCCGGTAAGGAAGTACTTCATTTTTTTTGTTCTTCAGCTTGTTTGTTTATAATGACATGACACGCTATGTTTGATTGAAAAAAAAAATTCTGAATGTTTGGTAATCTTGCAGGTTCTTCCGCCAGTACCTAACACTCGTCCTTGTACATCAGATGGCTCTCGGGCTGTTCCGTTTCATTGCTGCAGCTGGAAGAACAATGGTTGTAGCCCATACATTTGGAACCTTTGCTTTGCTTGTTATTTTCTTGCTTGGAGGATTTATCATCAATAAAGGTTATTAATCTTCATTTGAGGAACGTTTTGCAATGTCAATCAGGAGCTGGTGTGTCATTACTGAATTCCATTATTAGCTAATCATTGAATCCCTTTTGTGCGTGAGCAGATGACATCAAACCCTGGTGGATATGGGGCTACTGGTGTTCCCCATTGATGTATGGGCAAAATGCTATATCTATCAATGAGTTCCTTGATCCGAGATGGGGTGCTGTAAGATTCTTATCACCTTACATCTCTCTAAATGCTATATGCATAGAGTAACACATTCATCATCAATCATGAAGGGATGTTTTTTTTCCCTCAATGCTTCTAGATCATGTCATTACACAGGTCACTTTCCAAATCTAAAACATGATTTATTTGTCTTTGTTACAGCCATACAGTTCCACCGACATAAATGAACCAACCGTAGGAACAGCGTATCTCAAATCGAGAGGGTTGTTTGTCAATGGCTATTGGTTTTGGATTTCGGTGGTGGCCCTCATAGGCTTCGCTATTTTGTTCAATACAATGTTTATCCTCGCACTTACTTACTTGAACCGTAAGTTGCCTCTCTATGCTAAATTTTCAGGTTTTCATTTCTGTGCTTGATTATTATTCTCATTTGAACTGGATTTTTCTTCATTGTAGCTCTTTCAAGTTCCCAAAATATTATTGCTGATGAGGAATCAGACAAGAAAAGAAAGAAGCCATTAGGAGAAAGAGATCAAAGGGTTGAATTGATGGAAACAACCAGGACTGCTACATCCAATGTAGCAGGTTAGATATAGTGATTGTTGTCCTATTTCTTTCACCTTAATGTCTGTCAAATTTAATTCTATTATCAAAATACAGGATAAACTTTAATGCCGAAGTACTCGATTTTCATAAATATTATTTAGTGTTCTAGTTTCTTATTTTTGCAGATTCTGATGTAGCTGCAGCAAGGAGAAACAGCTCTGAGAGTTTCAGTTCCTCGGTCCGTCCTGCTAAGAAAGGAATGATTTTGCCTTTCCAGCCACTTTCTCTTGTTTTCAATCATGTGAACTACTACGTTGACATGCCTGCAGTAAGTCAACAATCTTGTATATGTTATCTTAGCTCTTTAAATTATATTTTTGTGTATATTACATAATTCATCTACACCACTCTTGGTTGATCTATGTTCCAACATCTGGAACATGCACCTTTCAACACTTACCCCTTAGTTTCTCAAAATGCTGAAATGAAATTGCACCATCAACTATTCAACTGTGAAGGATACATGATTACAAATCCTTTTAGTAATTCCTACTCCTTAAGATCAGAGCTTCAAAAAATTTGTTTAATTCTCCACACTTCTGCACGCATGTGATTTAGAGAGAACTTTCCTAATTTCTTTTAAACTACCTTTCCCCTCTTTACTGTTATAAATTTTTACTTGTTTGATCATTATTGTTTCAGAAAGGGAACAAAAAAGTAAAAAACCAACAATAGTAACTTTTTCCTGCTTTTGTTCATCAGGAAATGAAGAGTCAAGGAATTGAGGAAGATCGTCTCCAATTGCTATCTGATGTCAGTGGTGCATTCAGGCCTGGAGTTCTGACGGCATTGGTTGGAGTTAGTGGAGCAGGAAAGACTACATTAATGGATGTTCTTGCTGGAAGAAAAACTGGTGGTTACATTGAAGGGGACATCAACATTTCTGGTTACCCTAAAAACCAAGAGACTTTTGCTAGGATAAGCGGCTACTGTGAACAAAATGACATTCACTCACCATATGTGACTGTTTATGAATCACTTGTTTACTCTGCTTGGCTGCGCCTCTCATCGGACATTGACAAGGAAACACGACAGGTCCGTTGCAACTGTTGTTTTTACAGTTTGTACATGCCTACTTCAATACATTTAAGGATGCATCCATGTTTGTCTTCCTTTTTTCCTTTGGTTCATCATTTAGCACAACTTACAGTTTGTTTTGTATCTGCAAACTGTAGCTGTTTGTGGAGGAGGTCATGGACTTGGTAGAGCTCAACAACTTGAGAGATGCTCTGGTTGGTCTCCCGGGGGTTAATGGTTTATCAACCGAACAACGAAAGCGACTCACAATTGCCGTGGAGCTGGTCGCCAATCCATCCATCATCTTCATGGATGAGCCAACATCAGGCCTTGATGCAAGAGCTGCAGCCATAGTCATGCGGACGGTTAGAAATACAGTGGATACAGGTAGAACTGTTGTTTGTACAATCCATCAACCAAGCATAGATATTTTCGAAGCATTCGACGAGGTTCGTGTTCCTGTTTCATTCATTCATTTAACTATCTTTTGATGCTAATGCAACTACATTGTTCCCTGAAAAACTTGGTATTCTTTCTTTAAATGTTTCCAGCTACTTTTGATGAAAAGAGGAGGTCAAGTTATATATGCTGGTCCTCTTGGTCGCCAATCTCACAAACTTGTAGAATATTTCGAAGTGAGATCATTAACTATTATTATTCATATGTTTTAGAATACAAAGTCTACTCTCGACAGAGTGATTCATTCTTAGGAAATTCCACAATTGGCTCTTGCTCATCAAGAAAACTATTTTGCAGGCTATTCCAGGGGTACCCAAGATTACTGATGGTTATAACCCTGCAACATGGATGCTGGAAGTAAGCAGCACTGCAGTTGAGACTAGCATGAATGTTGATTTTGCTGACATTTATGCTCATTCCGTCCTTTATCAGTAAGTAGCTCCTATATCATTTCGTAATCAATCAAACTTCGAATTTTTTTTTTTTGTGTGTGGTTATTTTATCCACTTTTGCCCCTTCAGAAAAAATCAGGAACTTATCAAGGAACTAAGCATTCCTGCCCCAGATTCAAAGGATCTATATTTCCCGACACAATACTCTCAGGATTTCGTGACTCAATGCAAAGCTTCCTTTTGGAAACAGTACTGGTCTTACTGGAGAAACCCACAATACAACGCTATCCGGTTCTTCGTGACAATCGTCATAGGTCTCATATTCGGCACACTGTTTTGGCAGAAGGGCAATAAGACGTGAGCTACTCATACTTTTTTTCCTTTAAATTTCTTGTCAAATTATAGCAAGTATTACAAGTCACAAATGATCTTTGCAGGAGCAAACAACAAGACGTACTTAATCTACTTGGAGCAATATACGCTAGTGTCTTCTTCCTGGGAGCTCAAAATGCTACTACCGTGCAACCTGTTGTGTCTGTCGAGAGGACAGTCTTTTACCGAGAAAGGGCAGCAGGGATGTACTCAGCCCTAGCTTATGCATTTGCTCAAGTAAGTTGTAGACCTCAAAACTCAAAACTCAAAACCCAAGTGATGTAAAGACTTGAGAGTGCTATTTTGTATACTTGACATATCTTGGATTTGCAGGTGGCCGTGGAGTGCATATACATATTAGCACAGGGGATCCTTTATACCCTGATGCTGTTCTCGATGATGGGCTTTAATTGGAAAGCGGACACCTTCCTCTGGTTCCTCTTCTTTATGATAATGTGCTTTAGTTACTTCTGTATGTACGGCATGATGATCGTAGCAATCACACCCAACCATCAAGTTGCCGGCATCCTCACCAACTTCTTCTTCAGCTTCTGGAACTTGTTCGCTGGCTTCTTGATAGCGCGGCCGGTACGTGATTGATTCGTTGTCTCTTCTCCTTTTTTTTTATTATTGAGATCACTATTGAGATCATTATCATTATAAATTTGTTCGCAGATGATTCCTGTATGGTGGAGGTGGTTCTACTGGGGCAATCCTGTGTCTTGGACGATCTACGGGGTTGTGGCATCGCAGCTGGGGAAGAAAGATAACCCGCTTGATATTCCTGGGCAAGATAAACCAGTCGCCGTTCACAAATTCTTGAAAGACTACCTGGGTTTTGATCACAGCTTCCTTCCTTGGGTGGCCGTGGCTCACGTCGGTTTTGTCCTGCTCTTCTTCTTCTTCTTCGGCTATTCTATCAAGTACATCAACTTCCAGAAGCGATAGGCAGCGACCAGCAATTCTTCTTCAGAGTGACAGGGCGCCCTCGGTTTCCCTTGGTAGCAATCGAACGAAGGCCTGGGTTTTTGAGCTGATGGATCCTGTCTTCAAATTCTCTTGCTCCGTTTCCTCTGCATATTCTTATTAACAATAGTGAAAATTACATACATGTGCAAAACACACAAAGGTCCTAGTTAATTTTCTGTATACATTTTGTACCATGAGCGGCAATGTAGCTTCTACGTACAACATTTTCCATCTCAATCGTAGGTATGTATAATTTTATGCTGAGTGGAAAATAAATTTTAGTGTTCTCCAATATCTAGGCCTGACTCCTGAGTTATCGGGCCGGACCGGGCCAGATCAACCTGAAAAAAATGTGCCTTGCTCAGCCTATGAACAATATCCAGCCCAATAACAACAAAAAGGATAAAAATCAGATTGGCCTAAACCCAATAATTGACAGGTTTTAAACCTGTTAGTACCCAACCCAATAGTATTTATCAGACTATTAGGCCGGATAATGGGCTGAGAACGATAATGCTCAACCCGAACCCGATTTTATCGGGCCTATAATTGCCAAGTCTACCAATATCCCCCAAAGCCACAATCAGCTGACAGTAGTATTATTTTATACTGATACAACAGACTATGAGCAAGAATATAATTGTGCCCTGTAATTAAGAATATTATCACAATATGGTGAATAAACCAACTTCAAATTTATAATGAAATTTCAAAAGCCATAATGTAGGAGTTGAAAGGGTACAGAAAACCACCAACATTCACGTGACCCAGATCACCACTCAGAACACCAACTTCATAACTGCATGCATACAAGCAAGAACTCTAAGAGAGAAGAGAACACCATATTCTACTACATACTGGAAATGGAACGACTACGGTCAAAGAAAATTCATAGCCATAGGTTTAGCAAACGTGAAACAACTAAGACTAGTTTCTCAAGGGCTAATGCTACTGGTCTCAGATACAGAACCATTTGTCTTGTGCAAGACGCTTGTTGGAGAGTGTGTCGAGGTTGAAGAACGGAGAGCTTCAGCAAGTGGACCACCCATGGATGCCTCCCCATGGTGAGCCCAGCCGGACCAGTTGTTACCAGGTTGAACCATCCGCCCATCGTCATTGTCGCTGTTGTTCTGTAGTCTGGCCTTGTCGAAATTACCTGTGGAAAGCTTCAAGGAGAAATCTGAGGGATGATTCCCGGGAATTGAGATAGAGAGGTGGGTTGTTGACGAAGGATGGTTGTAGTTCATGCTGCTGTTGGTCTCTTGTTGGGACTTCGGCCATTCATCCAAGAACCGCTGCAACACGTAGCCTTCAGATTTGTGGTCCTGAACTTCCTGAAGGTAGAAGCTTGAGCAATTGCTTTGAAGGCTCTTTTCAACTGTTTCAGTGTCTGGTTGTCTACATAACAATATTACCACATGAACACTATTGTCGATCAGCAAAAGATCTTGGTAACATCTTATAGAACAAATTTGGAAACCTATGTAAGAATTGGATGATGGAAATCAATGGCAAAATTGATAGTTCAGAATAGAAAGGTTGTACCACCCAACCCCCGACTGCATTTTGGGCATAAAAGTTATTCCAACGTTATCACTTCCAGTCAAGATTAAAAATAGCCAATCTCTATAGTTTGTCACGATAGATATGCTGTCAATCTACTTTGCAGTTGAAGCCTGATGCCAAGTCAGATCCCCTCCACGTGAAGGCTCTACAGATGCGGTCAATATGGTTGAGCGTCCATTTAGGGAAGGAAAACAATAGACATGTAACAAGTCAGGATGCTTATAGTGCAGCATTGATAAGAACTGATTGACCCGAAGATCAGAGGAGATTAGCACACTAAGAGGCCAAATGATGCAGGATTTTTTCAATGTCTGGTAACAAATGAGAAGAGAGAAGTTTCTGGGAACAAAGAGGGAGCCAAAGAAGGATGTCAAAAACTACCCATAGTATTGATCCACTCCTAAGTAAATGAGGTTACTGTGTTACTCTTTTCATAATTAACTATAAACTCGGTTAAGAGCTCAAACAAGTGCAGAGCAACCATCAGGTTGTGGAGATATTCAAGGGTATTCCTGCAAAAGAGAATAGTATAGTTGACTAATTCGACACAGCAAAAGCAAGCTGACTCCTTGGGTTGATGTGGTAATTACTGTGATCAGAGAAGAACAAAGTCACATTATAATCTCCTATGAGAACACAGAGCTGTAGGAGAGATACTACTTAGCTCATTCGATAAAGATCACAACAACATATTAATGGCACATTTAGATCAATTCTTATTTACAAAAGTTTCATGGAGGCTGATGTTGTTGAATTAGGTTTAAGAAAAAAGGATGAAAATAGCAGACACTCTTTGATCAGATGATCAACTTCCCTAAAAGCTTAAGTTGTTGGTAAAGGGTCCAATCTACAGATTCATAATCTTAAACTCTCTCCTTCATGTGCAAGCAAGCAGACTGCGCCTCCTTGAAGCTTAAGACGTTAGGAAAATGCTCAGTTTATATGTTTATACTCTTAATAACAAAAAGAAAGTGTATATTTTGAAGAGTACTTTAATTCTATAACAAAAACAAACTGTATGACACATTCTCATTTTTCTAGAACAGATGTGAAGTACCAAATTGCACCAAATTTCAGAACCCTTTGTCAGTATATCGCATGCACTTCTAAAATGTCATGAAGCCAAATGGTGAAAGACGAAAATGTTACCTCTGATTAGGAAGAATGCCGAGTGTAGGCAATGATCCAGGTAGATTGAAATGGTTATCTTGAGACAGCCCTGAAGGTGAAGAATGGGCAGTTTTCAGACCATTGACGGAAGATGGTGTGGGGATTTCCACATGCTTTCTTGAACGGTTTCGTCCTCGGTGGACATGTCGCTCACAGTACTTTTGACCTACCACAACTTCTCTTGCGCATCTCCACTTCTTTCCATCTGTCCTCCTGCATCTCCCAGGCTCAGGGTCAACAACAGACCTCCCCCAATAACCTGTCTGCAACACTGGAAATTACATATTGGTGAATTAAATCTTTTATTTCTCATTTGTATGGTGAAAAGAATCCATAAGAAATCTAAACCATCAAACTTCTACAGTTGCAATATACTTCCGCATTAAATGTAATGTAGTAGATACACATTACAAACAAATTATTGAATTAAATAGAGTTCAATGATAATAAGAATCCACCTTGAAACAGGATAATATGGTAGAAGGTCTAGGCTTCTAGCCTTTTTAATAACAAATTTTCAGATGAGTTTTTTTTTTTTTGAATTCATATGGAGCCTAAGAGGCCCCATAGTTTCATTTCATTGATATGTGAAATAAAACAAGGGAACCCACAGATTACAAAACATATGGAGGACCAACTTTTGTAGGCCATAACAAGGCCAACCAAGACATTACATGATTCCAGGCGCTGCCTCCAGAGAAAAGAAACGGACACACAAATATATCTTCCTAAGCTTGGGAATAGAATCTGGCAATAAGTGCTCGACAAGAAGCCACCGCCCGATTCATTCCACAATTGCCATCGTTGAAGATGGCCGAGTTCCTAATATTCCATAACTTCCAGCTCCAAAACATGGCAATCATTCTATCCTCATCACTCAGAGCGCAGAAATCATCAGATGAGTCATATCGCTAAATAAATAAACCAGTTGGCTAAAATCTCTATAGGATGTTTTCAGCCATGTACAGACTAGATATATCAGAAATATGGCAGGAAACAACCCAGAGACAAGGCAAACCATGTCGTGAATGTGCGGAACAACAAGAACTAACATTATTTTGATTTTCCAAATCAACAAAGGGGGCATAGTGCATAACTACGGGAATATGAGGTTTGAGAAGGGCTACTCTAAAATCAGAGAGGCAACATAAGGAACATCTGGAACAAGAAGAACCAATTAATTATTTTCTAAAACACTCTCGTTTAGTTGTAGCAATTGAAAAATCAAAACTTTAGTATGACGGAGGGAAATAATAAGGCAGACTTAGCCTTTCTTTTTAAAGAACTGACACAAATTCCCAGGATAGGTTTAAAATTTCGAATACGACTAGCTTTCAACTCATATTCCAGAATGCAAGCACGACTACTAATTAGAAGAAAAACAAAAGCCCTCTTTTTGCAAGTGAATCCTAACAAACCCCATGTTATTGGTAAAATAGAAGAAGATTAAACGACTCCTGGCAAACGTAAGAATGCTAGGAAGTGACCATGCTAGAAGCAGCTAAGTAGCAGAAAGAGTTTGTTCAATGGATGAAGTACACAACAACATTTTTATAAGATCAAGCAGGTTTTTTAGTCAAGTAACATAATAAGGATCCAGTGAAGATTCAAACTAGGCAAGGTAAGTTCTCTAGACAGGTAACATTAAGGGAAAACCACAAGACATGTCAAGAAAAACCAAAAAGAAGAACAATACTATAAAACAGAGAAAGAACAAGTGGTTACTAGATGAATGGAGATGCTGGTAAAGCTCGGGGTGGTGATAGTATGGAGAAGCAGTAAGAAGGCTCCTTTTGATGGGTAGAATAAGTTCCAAAGGAACAGAAACTCCAGCTAACATATACTTGTAGATCAAAGCTTGCAACTCGAGCTCTTGCCACTGCGCCAGTGTAAAATAACCTATCCCTGCATGCTCAAAAGATGATACAGAATAAATGATAAGGAGATTTAGAGTACATGAAAAACAGCTCCGAACTATGAGGAATGAGCATTACTCGGGAAAGGAGAGAGCGAGGGGTTGGCGATGGTGGCCTTACTGATATTGCTGCAGGGCTCAGGCGCGAACAGACTGAGAGCAGAGGCGTGTGGCTGCTGCTGATCAGCAAGGTGGAGCTTTGTGAGCCCTGAAGAAGGCTGGTGGTCAGACTGCTGCCGGTCTCTCCATTGATGGGAGTCCATGAAGACACACAAGAGTCAGGAGGAAGGAAATGGCTCTGCTTTTTCTCTATCTTTGAGGGTTAGACTTTATATGGCTCCCTTTCTCTGGTTTGGTGGGATGAATGAGGGGTTAGGAGAGGTTTTTGGAGGTAGTTTTCTGCAAGGATGGAGAGGAGGATCTGTCTCTTCAGAAGAGGTCTGTGATAGATCTGTTTCCTCTTTCTCGGAAAGCAAAGTTACCTTAACTCTTTCTCGCGCACCGTAAAACACACAATTGCATTTGCTGCTGCTGTCTGAAAAGAACCGTCTCACATGGAGTTAAGACTTAAGACAAGGACAGGCAGACAGACAAATATACATGGAATGGGGTGGGGAAGATAGAGGTAGAGATGGATAGTTCTCCACTTCTCCTTCCTGCCACCTGTAGCCGCTTTGGTTGGGAAGTGATAACTGATAATTATAATAATGAGGGAGAGGAACAAAGATCAATAAGACAGAGATACAGAGATACAGAGATACAGAGATGCGTGCCTTTATTACGAAGGCAAGCATAGGGAGTCGAAGAAGCCTAGCTCAAAGGAGTGAGGGGCAAGCCAAACTGTTAGCTGTGCCTCGCTGTTGGCTGTTGCTGCCATACATAATCCAATATTCCAATGGAGGGTGAGAGACAAGTTAGTTAAACCACCAGACAAAAATCCATGGCTTCCGAATGAAATAGAATTAGTCAATTAGGCGATGCAAATTAATTCCATGTAACCCTAATTAAATCACAAGTAGTCTCTGACCTGCAGTAGTATCTGAGTTCATTTCATACAAGTTTTAAAACAAATTCCTTGTGCTTGTGGTCCCAATTTAGCAAGCCGAGGAGCATGAGCTGGATCTTATCAGCCAAGTTATATTGATCAAGTTTCGCATGTGGCTGTTATCTTCTAGTGGTTGTTGATCTCATGCCATGTTGTCGCATGGTGTTGTCCAAATCAATCCCACTGTGAGCCAAAGCCCACGACACCTTAACTTGTTCGAGAACGGAATCTTGAGCTTAGCAGGCAACGGAGATCAGTCGGCCTCTCTTGAAAGCATCATATTAAACGTGGACAGCTTTCCAGTTTCCAGCCTGCGGGTCTCTCCGGTCTCCCCTCCTTCGAAGTCGAAACCAAACCGCCTTCGATTATATCCATCACGTAACAAGAGAAAAGGGAGACAGGCTGACGGATGTGCCCTCACATCCCCACTGTATTTACTCCAGTCTCGCAAAAGCCTTGGCCTTTAACTTTTTTCTACTGTAGTCATCATTCACTCTTTACTTTCACCTTTACTACTCAAATTTAATTACCCGTTAGAATTTATGGTGAACTATAAATTTTATCATACTCAAAGATGGGATGCTACGATCATCAACAAGATCAATAGTATAAATTTATATAGTAATATTGGTTCATGCCTACGTTCACTCGAGTGAACTGCATTCCAAATGCACGTAATATCTTATTTATATCCATGTACTCATAAAATTTGTACTTTATTATTTCGAGTCTCTTGAAATTAATGAATAGTATGACCTTCTGACATCACATACCTTCTGAAAAGAATAAATTGCATACCCACCCCCCAGGTGACAGATTCTTCACCAAACAGTTTCCATGTTGCAGTTCTTGCTAGTCTAGGTGAAATCTTCTTAACAACGCATGCCATGCCACCTTCACAAGACTGCCTGGTATCAGAAAATAATGAGGCAAATGCGCATTATGTGCACCAGAGTATGCAGACCTTTACTGATGGATAAAAGATGTATAGTATAATCAATCTGACACATGTCCATGAGAACCCACCCAACCAGGCTCAGATGTCTTCAAATTAAGCTCTGGAACTAAACTTATGACAAACATTCTTTGCACTGAACAATTATATTCTATTATGACGAATTGCCACAAAAACTTGCCCTCGTTTGGAAATGTTTCTGACGTTATCCATAGCAAGATAAAACAAATGATTGTAATGGGTTAATAGTCAAACGCAACTATGAATCACAATCATTACCTATCGGAAACCTATACAGAATCCAACCCAACCCTCGTGGCAATTCAAGTTCTAAAACCGAATCTTCTCTTTATTTGGTCAACTACTGGAGAAATGTGACGATGTTAATGACTCTAGGCCACAATATATATATAGCACATGGTTTTCTGAGTTAATTCTATGGTTGCATCCTAAATGAGCTAACAAGTCTTTCAACTAATTCCAGAAGATAAACGTGAGAATAAATTGACAAAATAACCACTTATATCATTAAAAATATATTATTATTATTTAATACTTCGTTTTCTTCTAATGCATCCTCTTCCATGAAGTAACCTGCACATCTCTTGATTGGCACATCAACTTTTTCTAATTGATAGTTCATGAACTTATTGAATAAATCATTGAAAATTCACGAAAAAAAATAAGCAATTTAATAAATCCACCATCTAGGTCAACTATTATAAGGCAAAGACCGTGGCTGAAGACCACGTGAGTCCTCGTGAAACTTCATTGTCCTAAGTTAAAATGGAGACAAAATCCTTTCATAATGCTGAAAAAAATGAAGAAACGGTAGTAGCGATAGTAATTGTTAGGGGCTGGCGAAACAGCAAGAAAGGGTAAAAAATCAAGGGTGATAGTAATTGTTAGGGGCAGCAGTAGGCTGGTAAAGGTAACGAAGGCATCAATCAATGAAGGAGAAAACAAGACAGAGGAACGGACATCAAAGAAGGAAGGCAGGTGAGTATGTCATACTGACCGACAGGCCTTTGAAGTAGGGAACTCTTCCTTCTGTGGGACCCTCGCACGCTCCCTTCCCAGTTCCCACCACCAATTAATCAATTATGCTCGAGTGGGAGAGCTGGCTTTGGAACTCTTTTCTTTTCTCGTGATTGTGTGGGGAGGCTTCTCTTTTCACCCTTCCGCCCTTGGGTTCTGGGAAGATCCCGTCCATCCCCTCCCTGTTAGCATCTCCTCTTTCATCGTGGTGGGGAAACCCAATAGTAACTATAATGTATTTACAGCTGATTTTTGATTTGACACTTCACTTGCTCCTCTCTTTCCTTTTTCCTCTCTCATCTCTATTACGCTTTAGACTTTCCCTAGAGACAGAATCCAGTGGGAGAGAACTGGCACCAGCTTGCTCCAAGGGGCCCTCCCTCCTGGTTGACAACAGATGGGGAGGGAGGGAGGTTATAATGATTCAGATTTCAGCATTAGTTCAACTCAAATGGAAAAGCACCAGATTTATTTAATTATGCAGAATAGTAATAATAATAATAATAATAATAAACGTTTCAAATTGGTACCTACCTGTATTACACAACTGTATTTCTTCAGAGATGTTATCCACCTGTATAAACAGAAAACTAGTCACTGAATCATGAATGATCAAAAATTAAAATGGTTCTGTTACTGATTGATTATCCACGTGAGAATCCAGATGCAAAAACTTTCAATGCGATTTACCGAATTTGTAAAAGGCTAAAATTTTGTTTGGCGATACTAAGCCAAAGGATGAAATTTTTTAGCTTGTGGTATACTTAACAAACATTTCTTAGAAGAAAAAAAGCTTCCGGAAAGTATTTGCAGTTGCCTGCTATGTTGTTTTCTCAAAGAAACCTATTGTTGATCCTGAATGACTCTGGCTGGACTTGTCCATGAATAGGAGTGCTTCCGCCCAACCTGAGATAAGAGATCTTTAGTAACAGTAAACGTCACAATCAACTGTTCAAGCGAGTAAAAGATATGAATACCTACTTACTGCTGAGCATGGTTTAAAATACCGGTATTGCCAGTACCGTTATATCATATTATACCGACACACGGTGCGGGCCGGTACGAAAAATGCATACCGGACAGATTTTTTTTTTTGATTTTGCTGTTCAAAATAACTCCAATAACACATAGATCAAGAAATAATTAAATTTAAGATTCAAATGTCAAATACATGAATACAATATTTAAAATGCGGACGAATGACGTCCGTCGTACTCGTACATATCTTGAAGACATACACGACTAAGGTTAACACCGTAAGTCTTCAATGCCCACATCTAGAAATGATCTCATACCATCATGCCTTGGTATCCATTATACCACATACCCATCAGTGTTTCTTTGTTGGCAATCCAAGAACTAGTCCATGTATCATCAAGGCGAAGGTAGACCAGTTCCTCTCGCATCCACTTGATGATGTGGTTTGCGAGAGGATGTGTGTTGCAATCTTTCGAAGAGTTGGAGTTTCGATTTCAAATTGCAACCACCATTCAACTGCAACAAATCTAAAATTAATATTAGCAACAGGATTTTATCTTTGATAAATAAATTGGCAAAAAAATTATATCTACCTGGATCCATAGTATCTCGGATGGAGATTACAAATGAATCTCTGAAATTGCCAATTGTATCTCGAAACCATTTTGATTCATTAAGAGCTTCTGCCGCTTCTCGGTTGGATCCCGACATTCGTTGTATGACCTTGCGGATGGGATATAACAAACTATCGACCGTTCCAAGATCATATTTGTATTGGTATGTGGGATTTAAATAATACCCTATAAGAAATAACCATAATGAATAAATAATTAAGCATAATGAATTAAATTTAAATATTTTTTGAATATTAAATAAAAAATACCTGCGATGTGTATGTCACGGCCCATTTGATTATCCCATCTCCGAGAGATAATTTCGATGAAGTGCTCATACTTGGCAGGAGAAATCATAACCCTCTTGATTTCTTCTTGTGCTTGGTGGATGCAGTGATAGAGATGGCTCATTTGAGGTGTCTTTTTCATATCCACCTGTTGTAGAACCTTGTAAAAAGGTTCTACGGCGACGATTATTTTAGCGATGCAATCCCAAAAACGCGTGTTAAGGATGTACTTCTTTGTTTGTTTTCCATCGGTTTTTTCGGCATATCTTGATGAAGTTCATTCCTCACTTGTAAACATGGTTCTAAGGGTCGTCTTTTTTGTTGGAGCAACCTTAATGCGATGAAGTTGGTTGCAAAACGAGTCGCTCCCGGTCGAAGAATTTCACCTAAAATATGAAATTAATAAATAAATATTAAAAATTAATAAATTACCTTCCATAAATTTTTTCATTAGGGCATGTACCCATGTGTGGTTGTAGATGAAGCGGGTAATATGGTGTGTCTTCTTTACCGTCGACTTCACCATCGATATATCACCGATATCTTTCATCATTAGGTCTACACAATGGGCTGCACATGGAGTCCAACATATGTGAGGATAATCCTGTTCAGTTATCTCACTTGCCCTTTTGAAATTGGCTCCGTTGTCGATTATAACTTGAACAATGTTCTGGGGTCCAATCTCCTTGATCACCTTTGTTGTCAATTTCAAGATGTAGTAAGCGTCATGGATTTCATCGGACGAGTTCACCGACTTGTGATAAACAACCCTCATGTTGCAATAGATGAGGAAGTTGATGATGCTCATTCGGGTTGGTCCGGTCCATCTATCGCACATCAAATTACATCCGTACTCCCCCCATTACCACTTGATTTCATCAATCCATTGCTTTATTTCATCGATCTCCGCTTCAAGATAAGGTCCTGAAATTTCATAGGGAGTTGGAGGGGCAATACCTGGGCCTACCTTTTGGATGGTAGACACCATGGTTTGATAGTATGGATTGTTGGTTGCATTTGCGAGAATCCGACTAAAGTGTAACCATTTGGAGATGGCTCTCCCCAACTCCCGCTTCTTCGTCTTGCCCCAAGCATCGTCTACGCGCAGTTGCTTTGCTGATGAAGGAGAAAATGCCCTGGGACCAAGATCAGAAACATCAACATTAGTTTTCCTACAACTTGCTCTGATGTTTGTGAAGAATCCATGAATGTCTCCTTTGTTGCCTCCTCTGCTTTAAGGTACCCTCATGCTAGAACTCCGGCCAATTTGAGGAAGAGGGAATTGAACCACTTTGGTCCATTGATCCGGCAACCGAAGTCGAGCTGGCACTGCTTGTGCCACCGCTGCCGCTGCCGCCGTCGCCACCGCCATACTCAAAATGAGATCCGGGATAACACATCTGATCTCGTTCAAATGCAGCATGCTCCAATGAAGCTCGAATGTCGGGTTCAAGTTTCGGATCCTCGCCGTCACCGCCACCCTGAGCCTCGTAATGGCCACCACCGACTTCTTGGGTAGCTCGTCGGTCGAACTCGGCT
Source organism: Canna indica (assembly GCA_034359265.1). Lineage (NCBI taxonomy): Eukaryota > Viridiplantae > Streptophyta > Magnoliopsida > Zingiberales > Cannaceae > Canna > Canna indica. The sequence goes on along the minus strand of CP136893.1, from coordinate 4,458,058 downwards.
TGTTGAGCTGCATTCTTAAGACGCTGCTCCTTCCTGTTGGTGAGCATATCTTTGAACATCTATCGGACTTTCAGCGATGCTTTAGTGCATTTGGCGACGTCGCCGGATGTTCCGGCCAAGTGTGCCTTCAATTGAGTGACGCCTCCACCACGTCAAATTATATTACAGTGGATGCATTGCCTGTGGTTAACCTTCTCCAACCGAACACGATGCTGCCATGCGGGGTCAATTTGAGATTTCGACGCCATTTCAACAGAGTTTCGAGATGGAGATAAAAAAAATAGAGATTAGAGAGAGAGTTTGAAAAAAATTGAGAGAGATTGAGAGTTTAGATAGTTTAGATGAGTAGAGAGAGATAGATGGAGATAAAGAAAGTAGAGATTAGAGAGAGAGTTTGAGAAAGATTGAGAGAGATTAAGAGTTTAGATGGTTTAGATGAGTAGAGAGGTGAGTGGGGATAAAAAAAATGTTTTGAGGACTGTATATAACCCCTAAAATCAGCCAAATCCGACCCCAAACGGCTATATAGCCGTTTGGGACCGTTTGCTACAATACCCAACGGCTCTTTTTAAGAGTCGTTGGGTCATACCAAGCGGTATCGCCTGATATAACATCAAATACCGTCGATACCGGACGATATTTACCGAGATACCCGGTATCGCCCAATATCGGATATCTCATATACCGATTTTTCTAAAAACCAATAAATACTAACCGTATCGGGCGGTACAGTACGGTATTTGAAATCATGCTGCTGAGACTAATCCACATGGTCATGAATTCGTAACATTAAGCCAAAGACACAGATTTGACCACAGTCAATATATCACAACAAATTTCTCTTTTAAATTAAACTCATTTCAATCAACTACATGGCTTGCATTATTATCCAAAGTTTGATCACAAGCACCCAAAAAAGAGTGTATCTTTACTTTTGCACAGACAAATTCCACAGCTGATGAACGATTGCGTTGGTAATAAGAACAAAGGAAATTGGCCATCCAACGAAGAAAAAAGGTACTAAATAAGATCAAGAAAGGGTCTGTGCCATCCCATAACTGTTGCTCAAGACATTCAGTTAAGGATACAGAAAGAGGGCCTCTCCCTCACAGATAGCTATGAGAGTTCGGTTAACAGAAAGCCTGTATATGCCGCTTAAACATAGATCCAGCATCCCCCGATCACATATTTCAGCAGAAGCCTGGACCTAGTATGGCAAATAATATATGAGGATTCTTTATGTAAAAAACAATGAAGATTTTTTTTTAAAAAAAAAAATCAAATCTTGCTCATTGAAATATCAAGAATTACCTTGTTTGATAATTACAAGCCAACCTGCAATCTTATGATACCAATAGTCTGTACTCGTCCAGTAGCTTGGGAACATCATCCATACGTAACTGAAGAGATTGTATACAAAAAATAAACAACATTCCCAATCCACAAATTATTATTGGAAATTAAAATTAAAATCTACAAGGATGGCTGGCATAAATGTAGCTGAAATGAAGATTGAATATAATAACAGCCATCATGGAAGTTTCTCTTGCAAGCTGCTTTACTTCAAAAAAAATAATCATGGAAGTTTCTCTTAGAAAATGAAGATTGAAGAATTGTGGCTTCATGTTATTCCAAATCCTAGCATAAATGTAGCAATCAAATTGGTTATGAAATGGAAAGACAACCAAAAGACGATCTGCATGTGATAGTGACAAATGCTAATTGATACATATGATAAAAAATCCAAACAACTCATTTGGTAGTGCCATAAATAGAAGTGTATTGTAGCCAAGATTAAAAACCATGTGGTAGAATACCACATCCTAAAGGGTCTCTCAAGTCTCAAGTACCTCCTATGCCCTATGTTCATTGTCTACCAATATGTACTCTTAACTGTCTGGTTCTTGATGCGTGATAGGACAAAAAAGTTTACAATATAGAAATCAAATCAAGCTGATTGAACAAATCAGTATATAAGAAGAAATCCACGGATTGATAGAAAATAGAATAAAATTCAGTAAAGACCTAACAAATGCATTACTAGAAAACTTGCAAAAAAGTGAAACACAAATCACAGTTGAACCAATACCTGGGAAGCACTTCTCAAATGGAAAAAGTGGTGAACCTTTTGTCTGGCAAGATTAGCAGTAATGGTTGGCAGATCAGATGTAAGATCTCCTCTGCAGAATTTCAATTACAAGATCCATTAAAAGATCACAAAGTTGAGTATTAAAACATTATCAAAGGCAATATGTCAAGACATGAAATTATAATGCAAAGTTAGCATTCCATTTGAAAAGAAATCAATAGCTCAACAGAAGTTCTGTCAATGTAGGTTATACTGTTAAATTGTATTGGGTTTTAGTGGTTCTTCTTAGTAGGACTTTAAAGTACAAAAGATTGATTAACAAACAATACAATTTAACAGACATTTGTTAAACAAGTATATAAAACAAAGGAGCAAACAGCAGGTGCTTGAAGCCAATTATTTCAGTATTCAGTCATATTGCAAATAAACTGCATTTTTAGTTGTGTTAAAGAATAAACAGACCTAAACTACATTTAGTATTCTTCTTTCTTCTTTCCTGAAGCTTCAAAAAAATTGCAGAAGTGCACCATGTTAACAACATGAAAGAATAGACTAGGCAATTTTCTAACAGCTTAAGTTTTTGGCAAAAGTGACTACCCAATCAAACTACACATAATATCAGATCAGGAGGTCAAGTGTTCAAAAATTGCCAGTGTCAGTAATTTAAAAAAAAATACATGCCTAACTATTTAAGTTGTCATTGGTCAATGTGTTAACCTTGAATCAATTTACTCCAGTTAGGCTATCCACAAGTGAGACAGTTCTAAAAGTATAAAAAACTCAGATTGAACTCTTGCCCAACATTTTAAACTTATGGGTAAGTAACAACTCAACCAAACTTAATTTTCCAAATCCTCAATTAAAAAAAACTTACAGATGATGATTATGCCCTGGTCAACGTGTTAAACCTTGAGTCAATTTACTCCAGTCAGGTTATCCATAAGTGAGACAGTTTTAAAGTATATAAAATACAGATTCAACTCTTGCCTAACATATTAAACTTTTGGTAAGTAGCAACTGAACCAAACTTAATGCTATAAATACTTGCTAAGGAATACAGACTTATAGCTCATTCATAAAAAAAACTTACAGATTATGAATTATGAGGCGTTGATAATCACGCAGCAGCGGCCCTAGCTCCTGCAACTGGATTGAACTTGCACTTGATCGTTTCCAGTGTTCACGAAGTGCCTAATTTTCAAAACCAGCAACTCAATCCCACACATAAAGAAAATTACGAGTACTCATCTAACAAATCCTAAGTACCTGAATGCAAGCAACATTATCCCTAGTAGGCAATGCTTCTCCGGCCCTCCTTGATGATAATTCAATTAGTTCTTCATCATTCAATTCATCAACAAGATTTACCTAAGTTTTACGGATAAAGTAGTAAATGCTCTCTCCACCAGCCCCAAAGAAGCAGCCCTTCATCTAGTATATCAACAAGATTTACCTGAGAACTAGAAGAAGAAAGCACAATTCCTAACCTCTTCTGTAACTCAGCTAATGAAGATTGTTCATTCTGGACTTCCTGCATAATAAATAGACAACTTTTCATAGTTCAGAAATAGATTTTACAGATCCTGCAGTCTCTTTGAAGATCTTATTCATTTCCTAGAGTACAACAATAATGCTAAATAGTACTTTATGAAGCACATAAAGAAATTTGATAATTTGAATTGGTATTCTTTTATGTAGCAAACTTTGTTTACCTTTTGTGATGACTCATCTAAACCATCTCTCATCTCAGTAGGTTTGTTTTCGGGAATGCTTGGTACAGTGGGCAATCGTTTTGCTAAAGGATCATCTGCCAAAGAAGAAAATAAGAAAGTAGTAACTCATAAACCTACACTACTAGTCCTACAACTTAGGGGGAAAAGAGAGAGACAATTATAAGAAATGAAAAAGGATTAAGAAAAATAAAAAGAAACATGACAACCCACACTGGGATACTCATACCTTCTGGGACAAGCCACCATAAGTCACCAAATGTGGTTTTTCCATCAAATCCACCAAATAGGAGGTAACGAAGACCTATAGAAGTCATGGAATGATATGCTCGAGCAGCAGGAGGATCATTGCTAACAGCCAACCGCTTCCATTGAGCCGACACTATTGCAGTAGAGGTGGTATGTTACACATTAAAAGTTAATCAAGCATCAATATTAGGGATGGAACTAATATTGCTACAAGTGTGGCGAATGAATGCGGCAAAAGCCTGGAAAAGGAAGTGCAGCGCATAAAGGGAAATTGACCAAAAAAGATGGCCCTTTGCACGAAAATCCAAATGCAGGATACATTGATGGCCAATATGCATATCCTTTATCCCTACCAGCTGATTCCATGACTAAGGCCCTAATCATCCGTGCAATAAAGGGGTACTCTTACCCTAGCACTTAACCTTGTCCTTACCAAAGGATAAAATGGAAATAAGGCTATAAAAATAAAAGAAAGCAAGCTCCAGTATAAAGGTCTTAGAGGAGAAAGTAAAAGGAGCGAAGTCATTGAAGTTTGAACTAAAGCATAGCTCAAACAAAAATATACATTCTTGTTATCATTGCAAGGAAATTATTCACAATTGGTATGAAAATATATACAGATGAAGTGCAGCAAAGAAGCAAGAATACAATCACAATGAACAGCTGGTTATATTTTTCTGCTACATCATAATGAACCAATGAAACTTAGATCAAGACAATCCATTTAAGAAATAAGCCAAGCAACTGCTACCTAGATGAAGCATTATGAACGCTTACCCCTGTCCAAGATGATGCAGTCATTGTAATAGACATCATACCGACTCAGCCAGCCTCCAGTACCATGACCACCAAATAATAACAGCTGAGTACATATAGTCATACTGTTTAGCAAGATGAAAAGGTTGGATAAGAGAATGCAAGTTACAAATGCATGATACCACCTGTCAAATAACAGATAGGCAAGAAACGACTATAGAAAGCGCTAAAAGCAACAAATCATGCCATCAAAATCCATGTAAGCATAACAAATAAAGAGGTATAGATATTTATATGTCACGCCACTACAAATTGTAGTAAGATATTGGTGATACTAACTGAGATGCTTGGCATATTCTTTGATTCATTTCTTATTATCTTAGGTTTCTACGGAGTCAAGTACGTAAAATAAGTAAAACCACAATAACGAAATAAATACCAGATTTACGTGTAAAAGAACATCCTAAGAAATAAACATTTTGAATTTGTGTGCTGTAAATTAAGATTATCCAAGTATGTACAAGTACAACCTTTATGCTTTTATAAGATAAAAGACATCCTTTCGAAAGTAATATCAAGAGTATTGTTCCTACCAAATTACTGAAAAACAATTCCATCAAACTTTCAGAAATTCTAACTTCTAAGCTCTCTAAAGGCATCCCACGCATCCTGTTTTGCACTTTCAGAACTTCTTCCAGAACAAAGGTAAAATCTACCTAAGGCCTTATTGAAACTCCCTTTACCTTAAATCTCCACTGAGCCTAACACTTCCATCACAGGCCTGGTGTCCCTTTAGCCAAAGAGGCGTAGAACATGGAACTTGCAATTCAGGTATATGACCAAGATGACAAGAGTTTCACAACTGCTTAATTTGATTAATGGAGTCAGCCTCACCAAGTTTGGGGTTAAATTCACAAGAAAATGGTCAAAGGAGGACCTCTTCTTGGTCAAATCTAACTATATATCATCCAACAGGATGGAGGACAATGGAATGCAGACTAAATAATATTGTGGCAAAGTAAAGTTCCTTTAGAGGTCGATATCTTCTACTAGCTGCTTTGGCACAATAAACTTCTGACACACGAAAACCTGGAGGAATGAGATTGAGTAGAAAATGTCTGCGACCTTTGTGGCCAACCAACTTAGGACAAGGAACTCCTTTCTAGGGGAAATCCCTTCACAATTGAAGGATGGTGAAGGCTGCTACAGAAGCAAAATCTGGCTCACTTCCCCATCATTACTAATATTTGGGCACAGAAGACCTGGAGCAAACACCTTACAATGCACAGTATGGCTGTTAGGATGGTGTGGGCTTGGACCATTTGGCACGAAAAGAACAAGAGATTCTTCTCAAATGAAAAGGGAAATATCTACTCATAGAACAAAATTTCCACTATCTTTTGAAATGATATTACTGACTTGATGCCATTTCATCTTATCAAACTTGCTTGTAGAACAAAATTTCCACTTGTATTTCTTTGTCTTCCTAATTTTGTACATGTTAGCATCTTAGATGGTATGAAGTGGAAGATGTAAACTAATTTAATAAAAGGTAGAAAATAGAAGTCTCACACTGCCATTCTTATGTTTATTTAGAATTCTTTTTCTTTTTCACATCCCTGATTATGATATGAATACAGTTCACATCCAAGGACTATTTGAGGCACATTTAATGTGGCATGCATCAACGTAAGTGTTCCATGCTCCTTATAAGCAACCATAATATGCAACATATGTATTAGACCATAGACCCACTCGTGCAGGATAGATGCTTTCTACCATATAGTACATATGGTAGGTAGTACACGAGCATCATGATCCTTGGATGTAATCAAGAAAAAATGCATGAATCCATGTTGCTAGTGCATTTGTGGGTGTGGCCAACATGCGGGCGCCATATGTTTTATATGTTAGCATGACTACTGTCAAGTTTTGGGAGATACATCAAATTAGCACTTCTTAAATATTTGTGAGTTAATTGCTGAGTATAGCCTCTAGTTTACTCGTTTAAATTGATTTAGCCCAAACTACCATTTTTCACTAAGATAGTCCTTACTAAATATTGTGGCCACATATATAGCTATTTGTCTGACTATTGTTACTTAACATTTTTAACATGTTGACTCCGTAACAACTCGGTACTCATAATTAAATCTATTTTTTATTTGGATCTTAATCCCTATACTTTTCTTAATGAACTCAATCTAATTCATTTATTCGTGATATGGATTGAGTTTATATATAAATATTGGCTAAGCCTATATGCCATAGGCATTAATTTCTCCCTGTGGGCATATCATCAAGTCAATCATAACAAAAAAGTTGACCATTTTTTATGGATGCAAGTATATGTGACCAACATATGAGCAACATTCAGAAGCAATATTTTTCAAGAAAAATTATAAAAGGAATCCATTATTATGCCAAGAAACAAATATGGAATTCCTATATTAGTATATTTGATAATTATCGAGGGTTGCCGGATATACAGGACAGGTCTAGGGATTTTGCAAACACTGCTTGATTTCAGGGAAACCATTCTTATTTGATTCAAGTATTCATCTCTCTGCACTGTATTTTAAGGTTGTAGGCAAAAAATAAGATGTGTGTAGGAACAGAAATCCAAACTTCAGCTCACTGCAGTCACACAATACACATTCCACCAGTAAACCTATCAATTAGCAATACGAGAAAAGTATGACTAATGCATAAAAGAGTATCAGATATTGATTATACATAGTGCCCTCCCGACGTTACTGTATGGCCACATCTTGGAGAGGGATTTTGTCCAGGAAGCTTCAACTGGGTCCACCCTGGTGTCTCAATCTCTTCAACAAGGACAATGAAACATGATTCCAGTTAGAGGGGAAAACCCAGAATTAATCAATACAAAACAATTCAAACAAAGTAAATCAAATGATACAGGCATATTCATCATTTCACTCTTAGATGTAATCATGTAAGTATAACAAGGTAGCATAAAGCACACATTTCTATTTCAAAACATTTGAAAAGTTAAGGTAGATTATCTAGGTATGATAAAATTACCTTCATCAATGAGACCCTTTAAGGCCCATAAATCACCCATAATAGGTCCACTACCTCCTGTAAAAATTGGAGATAAACAGCCATGTCAATAATCATATGCGCTGAAGCCTGGTAGGTTTACTAGTATTCGTTAATAGAAGTATAGAGCCTTCATTAAAAAAAAAAACATGATACTTAGGAACCCATTTTTTACCAAGGGCTTGTACATTCAGAGATATATAAAGTGAAAGATACCTCGAGTAAGTTCTATACAAAAATGGATATTATCACACTAAAGCTTCAATAAAGATGAAAGAGAAAAAAAATCCTTGAGCTTCGGAAAAGCTATGCAATGAGCTTTTGTATCTAACTCAATTAGTTCAATAATTTCTACAAGTAGAAGCAAAAACATTCTGTCTCATGCTTAATTGCTTCACAGATAAGTTGTTCTCAGCCCTTGGAATAACAATCTTTTGTCGTTAAAAATCCATCATCTGTGGAAAAGCAAACAGCTGACCCTAACTTTACTATTGTAACTCCAAAATAACCATGAAACAAAAAAACAAATGTGCTTCTAGATATAATAGTTCCAAACAAATTATATTACCATTATTATAAGAAAGTATGACATGATAGTTTACCTCTTCCACCAAAGATTAGCAAACGCTTCTCAACCATGGTAGCAGAGTGTCCACACCTTGGTGGTGGTGCTGATCCATTAATAGACAATTCCGTCCACTCAAGTGACACTTCAAAGTTCAAAATAGCAGCCAAGAGTGAGGATTGAAATGCATATACTTTTGGGTTCTTTTGGCACAATGATAATTGAACAGCAGAAAACATTATATTTACTTGTATCCAAGATGTATACATCTGAAAGCCATTTTTTACCATCCCAACCGCCATACCTGCATTCATCATAGAAAAATTTCAGGCATAAAATAGTATTACATTAGCCAGCATATCTTAACTAGTATTACATGACAATTTTCCGGTTTCCTATTGCTGAAGAGGCAGCAAACTCCCTTGGAGATGGTAAATCGCCAAAGCTTGTTAGTTCTGACCATTGCCATATATCTGAAGGAATACATAAGTGTAATAATTAATTGCTAAAGGAACTAAATTAAACCAAAAGATGAAAATATAGTTAAAAAACAAAGATGGGGACACAAGCATATATATGCAAGAAAAATAAATGCATTATTGTAATAGTATTAAGCACTGCCTAGAGTATTAGGTAAATAGGAATATGATTGGCACTTTATCAGAAAACCGCAAAAGTTATGTAATTTTTGCTTACCAGATACTCTAGACATTGCCTAATACTATTAACACATTAAAATTGCTGAAAGTATGTAACTATGTTCTTGTAGAAGCACCAAAGCAAACTTCAAAAGGAGGAAAAATAGAGACCAAGCACAAGAGGCTCCCAACCAATATGAGTATAAAGCACAGCCAATACCAAACCAAACTTCAAAATAGGATAACGAGGCTTTTCAAAAAGTTCATAGACCATAAAAATATATGGAGTATAGAAAAAGTGTACCTGTATCAAGCATCCAAAAATCACCCATTCTGAAAAAGCAAAATAAATCAACAAGTTTCCAATGACCATCACTACAGGAAATAAAAGCAATATATGCAAACCTTTTGCTACCAGAACGGCCCCCAAAGATAAACATGTTGCAGTCAATAGCAACAGCGACATGGAAAGCTCTAGGAGTAGGCCCTACTTGCCCATCAGAACCATTACCAGTGCACTCAGGAGTAAACCATAATTTATTTTCTACAAGTAAAACAAGCAAAAGCTTTTACATGAGAAATAAGTTTCCCAAACAAAACTCAGAACAAATTATGCTAGAGAAGAAGGGAACAAGGATGGGGAACAAATCATATATAGGCAAAATATACAGTGAAAAATAAAAATGAAAAGGATTAGACCCCATTTTGTACACAAGCATAATAACTAGAAATCCAGCTAAGACGAAAATAAATACATAGAGCTACAATGATCTCACAGACAAAACCATGAGATCTCATATCTTTGCTAAATGACTCTTCGGGTCTAAAAGAAGCAGGAAAAATGAATATCTACTAGTTATCCTGATAAATAATAAATTACACCAATTGGGAAACACAATTGGTGTGACAAAGAAAACTAAACAAGGAACCTCTGCTAGTAATAACCTGAATTCCTAATGATTTATCAGAATTAGACCAAAGTTGTTGCCACGTGCTAAAGAGATTTAAACCAGGAGTATTTTAAGCTATTCTAAACTTTTCTACCACCACTAAACAAATGGATGATGAAAAGTACCAGCAAGTCATTTGACATATTAAACATAATAGTCACTCAAATACAAAAGTATATGCAAATTATCCACATATTAAGAAGATAGTGAAAAGAGGGAACAGAGTTTTGCATTATAGTCTTGATGTCGAGTGAATAGTAAATTATAGAGTATGAGAAGTTAAGACTAGTTAATCACACCCTTGTTCCAGTAGACACTCTTGCAGATTAAACCACATGACTCTATTAGAAGTAGGTACCGATGTTTTTTTTCTTGCGAAAAATGCAAACCCAGATAAGTAGGTAATGAATTCAAGCCTAGGGCACAGGAGCAGTATTATCTTTCTAGATATGCACGCATAAACAATTATAGTCCCAATCGAAACCCTAATGCAAATGATTGGGAAACCATAGGCTCAAAACGTTGCCACATTAAGGTGGCCTCGCAAGATCTGGCGTTGTATTGTAGTCAATAACCAAGGCAACAGAAATGGAGAAGTAATATCTTCTAATTTGCCATGAAAATTATGAAATCGAAATAAACATTAATTGATCTTGGCGGGAGAGGATGGCAGAGATACCGATATCATACACGGCGATATCGTCCAGAAATCTCCTGTCTGCGAAGCCTCCAAACACGACGACTTTCGATTTACCGACGTTGACGGCTGTGTGGCCACTGCAGTCATTGGACTGTTAGGAGATTGTTGCGCACGGCAAGAGGAATCGGGGCCGGACCAATTAGAAAGAAAATTTCGTATGGAAAGAGACGAAAGAGAGTTTGGATCACCTTCGCGCAATGGGAGGATTCCCGCCGAAATCGGATGGATCGGCTTTCACCCAGTGCATCCTTCTCTCTCTCTCTCTCTCTCTCTCTCTCTCTCTCAATAATTCCGCCTCGGCCGAGAAGGCCGAGAAGGCCTTAAACCTTAAATACGCTTTGACGAATTGGGTGGCGCGTCTTGATTCGATCGGGTTGAATTGAGTAACTACTTTTGCATAAATATCCTTATTTATTTTGACAATTATAGGTAAGTCATTTGTGTTCACTATGTAACAAAGATAGTTGATCAATTTATTCAATACACCGTGGTTCTTTTGGTACTTTAGGAATACTAGGCAGCACGAGGTTAGGCAGCGTACTCCCATGATCATCGTGAATAAAATTTTAATTTTTACAGCTAGGTAGCTGAAGCATGATCTATATGAAGGCATCCTAAATCATAGAAATGCCCTCATCAAATGGATTCTATCGATACATGACAACCTCAAAATTAATTATGTTGATGGTTTCTTTTTGTTAAATGTAGGTGGTATTGGTATAATTATTCAAAAAAATCTTGATGATTGCATTCTTGTTGCTGCTTATTTCATTCCCGCGAGTGTTGCTTTTCAAGATGAAGCTCTTGTCATCAATAAGGCATTAAAAGTTGTCATTGAAAATCAGATTCCTTTTTTCAGGTTGAAATCGATAATAAAACACTAATTGATATTCTGGAGAAGGGACAACCTACTCCTTGGCGAATCAATTACATTGTCTCTGATATTATTCTTTTAAAGCAAGAATTGTAATTACTTGAGTTTTCAATTTTGTTTTCGAGAGGCTAATCAGATTGCTCACTGCGCAGCGAACCACGTTCATATTTGTAAATCATCATTTATCCACTCGTCAATCCGACCTTCGAAATTGGATTCAATCTTGGACCTTGATTTTCATGGTACTTATGTTTGTTGTTTGATAAAATATGTTAATTTTATTTTGGTAAAAAAATATATTCAAATGTGGTCTCTTGGTTAGCGTAAAAATTCAACGAATGCAAACTGTTTCTAATAATACAAAGAAATCGGATCACCATAAAATCATTAATGGGCTTCAGCTTAGAAATGTAATGAAGTCATATCACCATTAGTAAGCTTAGGCTATCAAAATGCAGTAACGGTAAGTTTGATTACATATATTCAAAATTAGTGTAAATTGTTGTTATTGAGTGATTTATACATTAATTGTTGTATTAATTTTGTTAATTTTGTGTGCCGCAAGTAGGGGTAGAAATAGATCAGGTCAGACCAGACCTTTACATTAACATGCCAGCCATGTATAGTAAAAATTAAGGATGAGCCTGACCTATGGTCTGTTATAGGTTATTTTTTCGGCCTGAGCCTTATCTGTTCATAGGCATGCCTTGGCATGTGATCTGTTTATAAAGCCTGCTAAAACTTGAAATATATTTATAAACCTACTTCTAATCTAATATAAAATTAATAACAATAAATTTAAACATAATAACAATTGTTGTTATTTTATTAAATTAAAAAATATATATTATTATATATAATGTAAATATATAATAAACTAATAATATTATATATTATATATAATACCTTAATAGGCTCAGGCCAGTCTATCATGCTCAATATGTCTTATAGTGAGCTTGGGCCTGGCTTGATAAGAAAAATATATCTATAAATAAGCCTATGCCTGATTTTTTTTAACGATGCCAGATCAGATCAGATCGAATACAAGCCAAAACCACAGACCCTTGATAGGCCGTTTGGCCTATTTTCACCCCTAGCTGCAAGTGAACTTGCAGTTCAAATTAACAACTAGATATGCATGTTCCTTGTGGTGTATTTTGTATACATCAAAATCTTTTTGTATGCAATTGCTTATATGCAGGGGCGTAGACAGGATTTTAAAAGTAGGGGATATAAAAAAAATTAAAATTGAAATTATGGTATTCAGTTATAATTTAGGGGATGCGGAGGCTTGCCCCCGTAGTACGGTACAATATAATTGTATAAAAATACCTTTAACATAAGACAATCAAAATATATAGATCAACAAATGAGAAATAAATAAAATTAATCTTTTATAATAAATAAAAATTAACCAATCAAAGTAATATTTAGTTTTGAGCATAATTATCTACCTTATAAAACTAGAGTTGTACTAACACAATTAAGAACTATATGATTGTTTAATTTACTTGAAACTACCGCTAACAAAGAGATAACATGTATTGTTTCATTTAAAATAAATAACAACACAAATTCAATAATTTATATATAAAAAATTAAATTTCATCGATCTTGAAATAAATAGAAAATTAAAATTAACAATAAAAATTAAAATATAATTAAAAAAATTAAAAAAAATGAGTGACAAAATGCCCCTATTTACTATGCTGCAAACGCCCCTGCTTATACGATGATTGCAGCTTGTTTGAGGGGAATCTAGAGCTAGACATAAACCTAATGAGATGAGAAGTAACTTCTTTTGGGAATGTGTAACTTTCATAGATCAACTTCTCAAATATATTTCTCGGAGAATTCTAAAAAAAATAATTTATATAAAAATAATTTATCATGAATTAATTATCCACAATATATTTGATTAATATGATACTCTGATGTATACATAAAATGATCAATATATTATTTATTTATAAATTAATATTCTTTTTTATATTTTTTAAAATATATAATTAATATTAGTTTTCTCATATTTATAATTATATATGATTTAATGCATATGAAAAAAAATGTCTCCGTAAAATAATATTTTAGCGTATATAGTTGAAAGTATAATATAAACTTTTTCAAGTATAATTAGTATTATATAAATAATATGATTTTTATACCTAATTGTATAAATTATTATATATTATAATTTTTTTATTAATATGAACAAACGGTATATTTTATCTATAGGGGTAAAAATATTTTTTTTCACTTCCTGCAAAAAAAAGAAAGAAGTACAACTTTCCTCGGATGGGAGAGTCGATAAGTGATTTTTTATATTTTTTATTTTTTGTTAACTAAATAATATGAAAAAAAAATACTTTTTGAAAACTTGTACTTTACCTATCACTTTATGTCAATCAAACCATGCCATATTCATCATTGAAATCCGCTTGTCATGGCTTGGTACAAAAGTACAATGGTGGCACTGCATTTCTCACCATAGATGAGAAGAACAAGCTTGCTCATCTATTGTCCGTAAAATATCTATTATTTACCGTAAAAGTTGTGCTATTATAGAGCATGTATTATTTGCCTTAAACAGGAACTCATATATTTATGGTTGAATTTGATGCACAAAATAAGTAAGATAGATAGATACATACGGAATGGACTCGCACTCAACATATAATTAATTATTCTATAAAAAATTAATATAATAAATTGCTCACTAAATCATAGTCGGAGATTGGTAGTAGCTCAATCATTTGTTACTTCTCTCATTGTATAATTACTTAATTAGGAATTATTTTGCGTTTAGTATGTAAAAATTTAAAAATAAAAATAAAATTTATTTTTAATTTTACGTTTCTATATGTCGATTGTGTTGTAGAGACACCAAGACATTATATGCTGACTCCGAATCGTGTCATTTGTTCTTATTATATAATATATTTTATTAGAAATATGATGAAGATAAAATATTTTGCAAAAAGTAGACATAGCAAATAAATTAAATCTATTTTTATCATCTTAATGGATAATATATCATTTACTAGTTTGAAATATGAGTGGCAATATAAATACCTTGAATTAAATTAAATTACATACATTGTCTACCTAAATAATTTTCAACAAATCAACTAGGGGCCAATAACAAAACTAGTACCCATATAAAACAAGATACGAGTACTAGGCAGCTAATACCCCAAATATATACTCAATTTTATAAATATATTATAAATTATATATGGTATATATGAAAATTAATAAAATAGATGAAGATTTGGAAGAAGGCATGAAAAACAATAATTAAGCTGGCAGTGGAATTAAAAAATTAGTATAAATTTAGATTTTTTAGGACAGATCGATATGTCGGGTACCCTCACCCTACCCATTTATGTCGAATACAGAAAAGGCTGGTAAAAATGTAAAATTGATAGTAAACTTGATCACCAAACTCCTATTTGTGCAAGGTACTAGTGGGTGATTAAATTAATTAGGTGGGTACAAGTATATATGACAAAAATAATAATCGTATATATATTGCCACCCCTCAAATTAAATTATTAATGAAAATATGATTATTATATATGGCATCTATATATCATTACCCATTTTGATCCAATTTGTAAAATTGAATTGAATTGATCCATTTGACCGATTGAACCACTAATCAATGTTGAACTGCAAATTCAAATTATGTTCAAAAGTTAATAAGATAATAAAATGTAAACCTATTTTGTGCTCAAGTGATAGTAATATTTGAATATATTGCATTTAGGTTTTGGGTTCAATATCTTATTTTAGCGTTTTATATATGCGCCTCTTTACATGTACGTCTTGTAATATGTCTTATGCGTGTATGATTTTGTAATGATTATATTATAAAATTATTTTTTAAAAAAACAATAAAATTGAACGATTATAATCTTTAAAAAAAATTTAAGAGAATTGCTTTGAAACCGTGAAATAGATATATAAATTCAATGCATAATGTTAAAGCATTAATTAGTTTTAATAGTTTTGGCCTAAAGGCCATAAACTATTATTTTTCACTCACATATATACACTTATGATTAAAATTTTTTTTATGGAGACTCATATCTATTATCATTAAGACTGAATCTAAAGTGGAAGTGTTAAATTTACTTATATTTTAGGTTCAATCGTAATCTTATTAAGTTTAATATTTGTATGATTAGATTCATTCCTAGTTACGAGGGACTTCATATAAGTATGGGAGGCAATGCCCTTATTATTATGATTGATTATTCTAAAATAATTGAAGCTAAATAGTTCAATTCCTAATTTTATCATCATTTATCATAAATTTCCTTTAACTCAACATTGTTTGAGTTGTTTGATCCCTAGGCTCACATCACCCATTGTCCTTGCATCTCAATCCCACTCACGTGTGATCGTGGCTCCGTCCATAAGCGAAATAGCTTCAAGCACAACTCCTAGCGCACTAGCTAGTCATGCATGCGTGTGGTTATAGTTGATAAATTTTTTTGATATCAATCACAATGATATTATTATGCAAGTTATTAATGCATGAAAATTAGTTGAGAATAATTAATATAATTTTTAAGTTTAAGAATTTAAATTATGTGTTTATAGTACTGGTAATTAAATTGTGTACGAATAATATTCATTTATTTTATATATAGTATAATGATTTGTCTTTTTGAAAACATGTTTAATTACATTGCTAATTATAGTGTTGTTAATGATCTGCGGAGTTCGCCCTTGTTTGATTCATGGCTTCATTGTATTGTTGTGTATATATTACCATGTTTTATAAACCATGAGACACAACATGACGTGGTTTAGGCAGCTTGATTAATTAGGATGCACTGATCTCAAGTTGGCGCCAAAAGGGGCAAGTGTTGGTTTCCAATTGGAAACGAGATTTGGTCCCACATTGGTCATCTAAATTTTTTAAAACCATCCTTAAGTTTTACAAATGATATATGATAACATATGTATGGGCGTATGGCTAGTCATGTGTCCACGTGTTGTTAATCATATTAATTATTTCATCCAATGACATAATCGTATTAGATAAAATACTGCTTTTATATTGTCTTAGCGATGTCGACCTAGTTCGGGTAATTAATTATATTTATCTAGATCCAACACCAGTCGAAATTTCCAAGCTCGATCCAAATTTTTTTTTCGCTATAAGCTTTACTGTGTTTATAGTAATTAAGAAATTAAACTAAAATAGAAACCATAATTAGGCCGAATTAATCAGGCGTGGAAACAAAGCACCAGGTCGATACTGGTGTATGTATCGGTTCTCCAACAGTTCCCAACAACACAAAAATCTTGACGCAGGTGCACATCTTTGACCAAGAAAACTATTATGGAATTAGGCTCCATAAAATTTTAAAATAATTTTTATTTTACTTTAAGATTCGTATTTTATTATCGGAGTCTGATTCCATAGAGCTTTCCTACGAAGCAGGGCTTCATAATCATTTTTTTCATCTTTGACCCAGCTGCCTCTATCTCTCACCCAGATTTGACGTGCTCACAATTGCATGTCACGTCCATCAACAGTCAGACGCCATGCACCGACAAACCATCACCTGATTCATCGTCACACTCCATCCAACCCCAATACTATATATTATAATTCGGCTATCACCGATCGAGATCTGGGACCAGGGGGCTCTCCCATTGGGCGTACGTGTCGCATGGGCTCCACAATTGCAAGTCTTCATGTGCAACTCCCGCTGCATCGCAAATTGTGCCGACGACGACGACTCCCCGGGCAGACATCTTTTCTCTCGCAGGGGCCAACATGTTTCCAGAAACAGATTCATTGGTGCACTGTCCACTCCCAACTCCCAAGAGATCTACTAATTTCTTCCTTTTTTATTTTATAATGGCTCTTATTTTAATTATTTGAATTATACAATGGATATATATATTATTTACATGAGTATTTGTTGAGGGTAATATTGATGCTGGGAATTAGGAAGAGAAAATAGGTCAAAGGAGGGGCTAGTTAATTTTACTATAAGCACACGTCACTTTTCCACCCACCTCATCGGGCCTCGCCCCGTGGGCACGTGTTGGCGTCCCATTGGTGGAGACCTTACGTAATGTTCCTGTCCTGATCGACTCCCCCAATCTCTCCTCCCACGTCCTTCCCTACACCGTACGATCTTCTCTCACTTCTTCCTTTCGTGAACGACACGATCCGACTCTCCCGCTCTCTCTCTCTCATCATCATCATCTTCTCGTTTCGCCCCTCTCGTCACTCTCATCCGCGTCGGGCCGATGGACTTGCACGAGCTCCAGAGCCTCATAGCCGGGAAGCCCGGCTTCTCCAGCGTCGCCAGCCCCGCGCATTTCATGGGCGGCCAGCAGAACGCGCCAGGCTACGCGCCTGCACCGCTTCCCGAGCAGTACCGGCTACTCCTGGCAAGCAGCGGCTGCGGCGGCGGCGGCGGCAGCAGCCAAGTTGACCTAATTTCTCCCCCGCCGCTGCAGCCTCAACCACCGCCCCAGCAGCAGCAACAGCCGGGGTTTGAGAGCTTTGCATTCTTCGAAACGGCGTTTGGTGGTGGCGCGGGCGGCGGAAGTCAAGGCCGGTGGCCGAGACAGGAGACGCTCACTCTCTTGGAGGTGAGATCCCGGTTGGACTCCAAGTTCAGGGAAGCCGCCCACAAGGGTCCGCTGTGGGATGAGGTCTCCAGGTACATAATATTAAATATCACATTTCATACTATCAGAATTAATTCCTTATAAGATATATACCCAAAATATTCTCTTAAATTAGTAGCATTTACATGAAATTCACAGCATGCTATTTAGATTTTGTTTTTGTAATTTTTGTGCTATATTTTCTTCACTCGTTTGATCACTCAAAAACATAATATTCATTACAATGCAGACCTGTTTAATGATACTAATTAATAATGAAGGTTGAATTACAATTTAAAGAATTATTGATTGTATAAATAAATAACCTAATTTGATCTTCTCCTACGTGCAATCTAATTAATTTTCTCAACAGCCATATATATACAAAAAGTAAAATAAAATAATTCACCTTATATAATTACACAAAGTGCAGGATCATGGCAGAGGAGCATGGATACCAAAGAAGTGGGAAAAAATGCAGAGAGAAACTGGAGAACTTGTACAAATATTACAAGAAAACCAAGGAAGGGAAAGCAGGGAGACAAGACGGGAAGCACTACAGATTCTTCAGACAACTCGAGGCCCTCTATGGCGGAAGCACCTGCAACAATGCCACCACAGAGATCAATCATCCTTACTCCAAACCCTCCATTATTGCCTCCCACCTACCGGCGGCTAACCCGGACGCACTCAATCTCTCTGCCAGCAACCAAATCAGCTTGTCGAACTCTAGCGAATTCAGCGGAAGCTCGTCCGACGAGGAAGAAGAACAAGACGGGATCAAGATGGGAGGGAGGAGTTGGAAGTCGAAGGTGGGCGAGTTCATCGACGCGCAGATCAAGAGGTTCATCGACGTGCAAGAAACATGGATGAACCAGATGCTGCAGACGCTGGAACAAATGGAGCAGGCCAGGATCTCCCGTGAAGAAGACTGGCGAAAGCAAGAGGCTGCCCGATTCGACCGAGAGTGCAGCATGTGGGCCGACGAGCGAGCGTGGACCGAAGCGCGCGACGCCGCGATCATGCAAGCCTTGGAGAAGATTAGTCATCGACGAAGGCAGCAGGAGGATGATGAATCGCCCTCGCTGGACAGCCGCCGGCAATGCCACGCCGACCACGTTAATGATACCGTAAATAACGGCGATTCAGCTGCTCAGAGATGGCCAGAGGCCGAGACGGCGAGCCTGGTCAAGATCAGAAGCAGCATGGAGGCAGAGTTCCTGGAGGGCGACAGGAGCTGCAAGGCCGGGCTGTGGGAAGAGGTCTCCGCCGCCATGACCTACTTGGGGTACAACCGGAGCCCGAAGAGGTGCAAGGAGAAGTGGGACAGCATCAACAGGCGCTCGAGGAAGGTCATGGATTATTACGGCAAGAAGCGGATCAAGAAGAGCAGTAAGACGAGCGAACTCGATCTGGATAACTTTTGCAGCGAGGCAAGTGGTTGTGGAGGTGATGGTTGCGAAGAGGACGACGAGCAGAGATCGGATTTGGTGGGACTGGAGATCGGTGACGATGATCCTTCTCCTTCGAGCTATGATGCGGGCGTAAATGGAGTTCACGACGGGAGCACTTTCCTGTTCTCCGTGGGCCAAGAAGAGAGCTTGTGGGTAAACAATGGTGTGAGGAATACAAGGCGAGGTGCATCGTAATGCTCATGGTTTTTTTTCTTCAAGGTTTTCCTATGTTTTGTTCTTATGGATATTAATGTGTACTTCCTCTCACTGGCTATTGGCTATATTTTATAGCTGAAGGTGTGAAACAAAGCTGGTTGAATTGGGGAATATCAATCAAAATGTTTATATATGCTTAATTTAACTCAATATCAACTTGTTAATTTGTAGCTATATATGGGTACAATTATTACTAAATAATTAATACATATCTGGAGGAAAATAATGCTGCATGACTGCATGCATGCATCCAGGAATTAAGAGCGGATACGACATATATACACGGGGCCGGGGAGACCAAACCGCACGACTCAAGGTACGAATCGCAGGCATGGCAATGGCACGCGTCCAGAGATTACTGATCACTTGATCAGACCACCAGAGTCAGAGGGGATGGAGAAGTTTCAAACACACACAGTACGCTGCATGCATCCCCGGCCCTTTCTGATTTCTGATGTATATATATATCCCATCTTTCAGATCTTTCACCGCATATAATATAATACGGATCATTGACCACCACCTGTTCGACGAATTAATGAACTCGATCACACATATGAAATTAACTGATTAATCGTATATCTCCTTGCAATGGGAAGAAGAAGACGACGACGACGAAGAAGACATGGATGGAACAAGACGCGGGCAGGACGGACGGTCGGACGCGGCCATTAACTCGGGCCGGAGCACATGAAGTCTTCTGCGGAAGAGGGAAGGAAGCAGTGGGCGTGTACATGGCTGGTGCTTGCGCAAATGAAGAAGGGCGCACC
Source organism: Canna indica (assembly GCA_034359265.1). Classification (NCBI taxonomy): domain Eukaryota; kingdom Viridiplantae; phylum Streptophyta; class Magnoliopsida; order Zingiberales; family Cannaceae; genus Canna; species Canna indica. Next base: position 4,437,356 of record CP136893.1, on the reverse strand, counting down.
CACCATCTCTATATATGGTAAAGTCACTGCATCTTCTGCTTTGGGAAGTGGACAAAGTACACTCTCTGAGTCATAACTGCGTCATAAAAAAGTATTAAGATACTATATATTACTATATTATAAAAAATTGGACAATGTGCACTCACTGATTCATTTGATCGACTTGGGCAGCTCCCTATATCCAAGTAATTAGAACTATATATAGATTATATCATTGCAATGATAACTCTTCATCTTTTTCTGTAAAAAAGTGTTATGTAAAAGACAGCATCAACCTTTTTCTTTAGGTTCCTTCATATGTCGAGCTTTAGAGGAGTTCTGTCATCTATCTTTTTGACCGCCTTGATTCCTATCCAATCATTCATGGCAAAACAAGTGCAGCTTGCTGTGCCTCCGTAGAAGCTTTCGCTGTTTCTTCACTAGTGGTGATGTGTGCGAGATATACAAGTGGACACAAACTAGCAAACAGCAGGAACGACGACGCCTACACAGTAAAACAATGATGACGCAGCAAGCATTCATTAAAACATATATAGTAGAAGCTCGATCACTGGACATGCATAGAATCTTATATAACTAGAACATGTCAGTAATGTTATTGAAGATAGATTGTAACCAAAGTCGCAAGAGCCTCTAAAAGAAATTATATGCAGCGACACAGTTGGTTTCCCATTTACTCGATTACACGCCCTTCTTTTTATAGATTATAAATTGAAGAGTTAAATTCACCTTTTCGATATGTTATATGCAGTGACACATCAATCCGAGAAAAGTATAATGAAAAAATTGACAAACAAAATAACGAAGAATTAGAAAATAAGAAGTATAACACAAGATTTAAGTGCTTCGAAATAGCGATGTGTTGTTCGTACATCCACAAGTAAAGATGGAGGAGATTTTTACTATTCATCAAGAACATGTACAATTAGCGAGAGGAAATCTTAATCCTCAAAATACATAATATTTCACACTGCTAAAAGTAAATTTTTTTTCCAATCCTACAAATGCATAATAACTCTAAACGAGCCGTATTACAAGATAACACGTTGAATAGTTTGTACCAATTGGCCCTCCACTCCGATCTGATATTACAAATTCAAGATACATCTAAAAAAGAATCAATGAAGATTAAAATTACAAGCAAATAATGATATGATTAATTTCGAATTATGCTTCATTTTCTGATTGAAAAAAGAAATGGCATGGCATATATCTGATTGTCAAGAGTGCAAGATTAACTTGGATACGGTACATAATTTAGTATTTGGATGCATGACATGTGAAATAACAACAAATGCCACGTAAGCTTTTTTTTGGACCGTAGGCTGACTCCAAGGTCGTGCAAAATAAGTTGCGGTCCCACGTGTCGACACAGATAAATGTAATGGGCCGCGCTCGGCCTCGTGGGTCGGTTTGGCTTGTTTTATCGTTAAATTATTATTATTATTTCCTAAATTTTCTGAATTAAATTATTGAAGAAGGCTCGAAGTCAACAAGTCAACTTTAAACAAACAATGACTCTATCATAAACTATTGCAAATAGACATTGAAATTGCTAATCATATCAACTTTAATCAGGACATAATTATCGAAGAAGAAAACTAAAACTATTGAAGTTAATTAGCGCAGAAAAAGATTTCCACGACCAAAATTAATAGAGAAAATTATGCTGATAATATAACCCGATTAATTAAATGGCTTGGATCAGCAGAGAGAATGCAGACACGCCCTTCTCCAATTCCTCGTCCAACCGCAGACTGCTCTCCATCTCCGGCGTCCTCCGCTGCCGGAACATGAACAGAGCGCAGCCGGAGGGGTCGCCGAACCACCAGCCGTGTACGTCCCACATCACGTCGACCGTCGACCCATCCACAACTATCGCCTGATTCCCTCGGAAGTTCCACTCCAGCCTCTGCACGTCCACCACCTTCTTCTCGTCCACGGAGATGCTCAGCTCCGAGCCCTCCCCGTTCGTGCCGTTCCCTTTGCAGCTTATCACTATCCGTTGCTCCCTCCCGCCGCCGCCCAGCGCGGCCTTGGTGGCGTACGCGCTGACGCCGCGCCGCACGCGCTCCATCCTGCTCATCGCCGAGCACTCCGCGGCGACGGGAGGCGGCGCGGCGCCCTCGAACGTCCTCCTCACGAACTCCGCGCACATGTCGCCGAGCAGCAGGCCGAGCTCCGCGTCGGCGACCGCCACGAGGTAGAACCCCTTGGTGGGCTCGGGACCCGAGCCGTAGGACGCGGCGGAGACGTCCCAGTGGAGGCTGACGAACGAGTCGCCGGCGAGGAAACACCGGCTGCCTTTCTTCTTCCGCAGGACGTGGGAGCGCATCTTCGAGGTGTTCGACGGAGTGCCGCTCTCGACCTTGACGGAGAGGGATGCGCCGGTATGGTTCCGGGACCAGGTGAGCCTCGTGAGGAGCTCCTTGCCGGTGGAGAGGGTGATCCGGTAGAGGCAGGCGATGGCATTCTGGGTCGGGCGCTCCGCTATGGACACTTTGGCGTCCGCTGAGCATGCGTTCTCTGCAACTCTGACGGCATGGTGAGCGAAGCACCCGGCGAGATTTCTCATTCTGAGAAGAAGAAGAAGAGGTGAAGAAGAAATCTGCAAATGTATTAGGTTTTATAAGAGAGCAATTAAAGTCTGCAAAAGGAATATAAAGATTAGGAAACTGAGGAAGAACAAATGTGCAATGCATCCTCTCTATTATTTTCCTTAATTAATATGTAAAATTAAGATATTTGAAAATTCTAATTATAAAGTAGGAATACCACATTGCATCATTTAATTTTGGATGTTCATACAAGGCAGAAGAATATATAAATATTGGAGAATTAATTATCTGTATATAAATCGATCACATTGAGTAATAATAATCTGCAGACTTCCATAAATAAATAAAATAAATAAGGAAAATGGCAGGCCACACATAATTTTCGTAGCCCGACCAAGAATATAAGTATGTGGTAGATTCCTTTCCGGTTCATGTGATGTGTCTTAAGAATTTTATTGGCCCTGTCTCCATTTCATTTCATTGTTATATAATGTATATTATTATGCATGCCTTGTGGTATCTTCATTAGCAGTGATCCTGGGATTTATGCATTGTGAGGAGAGGGTTAATTAATTAATTAATTAGTACATACTACAAGCATGATTCATTGTCCGCATATTTAATAGGAACTACATCTTAGTCGGAATAAATGAAATGGGGATAAATTAATATTTAAGGGTTAATTGTAAATTAATAATTTTATTCATTAAATTTTTGCATTGTTTGAGGAAAATGTGAGTTTGCACATGTATTTTTGTCAAAATAAGTTGATCATATTTTTTAAAAAAAGTTGATCATATTAGAAAGAAAGCACTGAAATAGATTATAAATTGGATAAACTGTCCTTTTTTTTAAAAAAAAGAGTTGAAAAATTAAAGTTAAAATCAAACAAAACTACATGGGGTAAAGCAAATTTATCTTATATTAATCTCATTCTCAAGAGTTGAAATTAATAATATAAATGGCTTATATTTTCCAGATTTATATATGTAATTAAATTATTTCCATCCTAATCCATGTGTCAAATTCGGTTGGACTAAATTCTAGTGAAAATAATAAAATATTTTAAAATATATATATTAAGTTGGTTGGTACACTTTGTTGAAATTAATCTAATTTTTATATAGTTTAGGGTGGTGAAGTCAATTTTTTAGGCATAAGTGGCCAAGTACAATCTATCATTTCCATCGTATCCATAAAATTTATAGATTCCAACTCATTTGCAATTTAAACAATTGCAAATTAATTAGCCCCATTTATTATAATATTATCACATTAAAATTGTTTTGAATGGTATATTTTACCATTTCTGAAAGAACTCTTCACATTTTCAATTTACCAAAAGCAAATATATATGCTACTAATTAATATGTACTGTAGAATGTAAAAAAAAACTCATGTAGCTCTTTATCTTTAGAAGCATATTGTTTCCTCATCCAACAATTAATTATTTCATACTACCGATCCCTTTGTGTTGAATTTTTTATCTAATTAATGCATTAATCGAATTATTTATTTTTACTAACTCCTGAACACAATATTAGTTTTTTTTAGACAAAGATAAAGATGTATATTGATTCCATAAAAGGTCAAATACAAATATCCCAAGAGGAATTATACATATAGCGTAAGATTACAAGAGGAGAATTCCCAAAAATAATGAAATATCAATCCATAGAGAAGCCTAAGATAAATAATAAATGGTTGAATGTAATTTTCCAAATTCACTTGAAAGAGCAGTGGCCATGCTCCATATTTCCTCGTGAGATGCGTTTTTATTCTCAATTTTTTTTGCATTCCGTGCAAATCATATCCGACAAATAATGAATGCAATCAAAGTCATATTGTCATGACCATTAATCTCTAATTTCATTTTTCGATATAGCTCTAGTCACCATTCTCAAAAAGAATATATAGGAAGTCCCTAGTCCTCATGAATGAAATTGACCCTCTACAAAATATGTACAATCTCAAGACATAACAAGAAGCGGTGTTGAATTGACTCCATCTCCGCATTGCAACGTGGGCAACAATCCACGGCCAGAGGAAAATGTTCATGCAACTTTTATCTCACTGGAACACCACCATGCATAAATTTTAAATAAAAATCTTTAATTTTGTAGACACTTGAATATCCATAGTGATTTCTACCGTTCTGCGTTGGTCAAAAAAATAGGCCCCTTAATAGCAGGCGGATGAAAGAACTGAAAAGCAACCCTATATCTAAATGCCACAATGTAAACACCCGTCCTCGTCAATGCCCATGTTAATTGATCTTCATGAAGTGTTGGCACTATGCGAAGGATAGACTTTGCCACCTCAAGAGAGAATGATCGCATGATCAGTAGGGTTGACAATTTCTGACACGACACGATAATCCGACCCAACACGACACGGAGTTGTGCGGGTTCGAATTTGACTAAACGTGTGTTTTGATTAAACGAGTTCAGTCCGGATTAACACGATTAAATAATCGTGTTAATCCGGGTTGAACCCGTGTAACCCGTAAACATGATTAAACTCATTTAACTAAACGTGTTTAATCGTGTTACTGAACTTATTTAATCCATTTACTCATTTATAAGAATATAATTATATATAATAATAAGTAAAAAAATTACAGATGTTGGGTATGTCTTGTTATTAATATTCTTTCTACTATGTTTAATTTTTAATTTCAATAGCTTTCGTTTTGTTCACTATTGAAATTGTGTTTATCGTGTTGTATCATGTAGGTGTACACATGTACACGTTTAGACATATTTACTTAAACATGTTAAATGTGTTGACGTGTCGTGTCAACCCGGGAATAAAAGGGTCGGGTTCGAATTTGCATATTCGGGCATGTTTAATAAACGGGTCGGGTTCGGATTTAGTCTTTTACAATACGAGACACGTTTAGACACGACACGTTTAAACACGATACGACACATATTATCACCCCTACTAATCAGTTCCCCATTCAAACCAGATTAGCTTGATAGATGAATAAAATTTGTATTTATGGTGAGCTAAACATAATTTAAGAAAGTGCATATGAAAAGCAATATATATATTCCAAGCTATGCATGAACAACGCAGATGAAATATAATAATCCATATAGTTTGAGAAAGGACTCTCAAAGTCAAATATATATTCCTCTAGCTACTTGATTAAAGAATTCGTCGGTGGAATGTAAGGTAAGCAGATGCAGACGATCCGAGGAATGTGGGTGGAGCAAAGTGGAAGAAGAAGACAGACATCAGCTTATAATTCTATTGCATCCCTTGTCCGCTCTAAGAAGAAGAAGGCAGACATCAGATGCTAACAAAAGAATAGGCCGGTCCAGTTTAGAAATTTAATTAGGTGATGCAATGATTAATCTTAATGATTTTTAATTTTGATTTTCTGCACTAAATTAGATTATGCAATAAAAATTAAACCTCCAAATATTATATTAATTAAATTTTAATTATGATAGATTTTAATAAATTAATAATTATTTTTAAATAAAATAATAATTTTGATCTTTATAATTTACTTAAATTTTAGTTTTAATCCTCATAATTTATAATATTTTGATTTTAATCCTCAAAGTTTATCAAGTTGGTTTATGCAGACTATATATCTGCAAAGTTCAATCAGTATTTGTTATTCACGTCAGTTTTATTTAGGTCTCATGTGACGGTAGTGATCAAATTCTAAACGAAAATAAAGTGTATGAACTAAAATTAAAATTTTAAAACTACGAAGATTAAAATTAAAATTTGAGTAAAATATAGAAAGCAAAATTATGATTTTTCCTAATTTTTATATTGCATCCCTTGTCTGCTTTAATAATTAATTGTTAATGGTCATCTACATAGGATTTATATATCCATGCACTACAATAATTAAGCTTTTGTGTTAATACAATTGTACTTGTTAATTCATGCTCTTTAAAAGTTTAGTTGATCAATTGGTAGCTTAATTAATTGTTAAAAATTCAATCATATTGAAATAGATGGTGGTCAAAAGCAAGAACAATGTGGATTGAATAGAATGATAGGAACACTTTTTTTTCTTTTCAGAATTTAGTGAAATTTAAAAAGAGAAAGAATCTTATCACTGAAATTGATACTGGAAAAGGTATTGCCAATAAGCCAAGTGAAATTGTGGAAGAGTTTGCAAGATGGTATAAAGAGCTATGGGGCAGTGTTGAAGAAAGTGATGTGAGCTGGCCGGGACTGTTTCAAAAATTTAAAGTGGTATAAAATCCCTTTATCTAGTCATAGTGTCTTAACAGACACATTCACCGAGAAGTCATAGCCTAGGGAGGGGGAAAGCCGTAGGTCCTGATGGTTATAATCTTGAATTTTATATCAACTCCTGGAACAGTATCAGAGTTTCCTACATTTCTGCCGTAAAAAAATTCCATGAGCTTGATGCTATTCCCTTTTCATGGGGAAAAACAAATATGATTTTTATCCCAAAATTAGATAATGCAAGAAGAATGTTTGATTATAGACCTATAGTTTTATGCAATGTAGGCTATAAGATCCTTTCAAAAATGATAGTAAATAGACGCAAGTCGTTCATTGAGAAAATAATTTCTAAATAACATATGACTTTTGTTCAAAACAGGAATATGCATGAAAATGTTTTGATGGTGTCTGAAATATTCAACATTATTCATAGTTCAAAGAGAAAAAGATCTAACTGCATTTTGAAACTGGACATAGAAAAGGCTTTTGATAGAGTTTCTTGGGAGGCTCTAAGGAATATTTGGGGCTTCATGAATATTCCAAAGAAATTGATCAATTGGTTATATGCTTGTCTTTCTTCTTCAAGCTTCACTTGTTCAATAAATGATTTTAACTCTTTCTGCTTCAATAACTGCAAGGGAGTGAGGCAAGGAGACCCTCTCTCCCCATATTTTTTTATCATGATGCAGAACTGCTCTCCCTTTTTATAAAGGATGTTGTTGAAAAAGGAGAAATCAAAGATTTTAAGTATAAAAGCTTTTCCATCAATCACCTGTTTTATGCCGACGATATTTTGATTACTATAAGCAGTTGCAGGAGTTCAACTATGAAGATAAAAAAGGTCTTAGATACTTATTGCAGCTATACAAATCAGAGAATTAATAGCTCAAAATCTGAAATCATCTTCCCTTGCAATTGTTCTGAGAGCATCAAGAGAGAAGTTTGCAGTATTCTTAACATAAAAGAAGGGTCTCTTCCAGTCAAGCATTTAGGCATTTTCATTAACAAAGAAAAGCTCAGCAAGAATCATCAAAGTCTGATTATTGAAAAGGCCTCTACGAGAATTGAGAATTGGGCAAGTAAGCACATCTCACAAGCTGGTAAGACTATTTTAATAAATTCAATTGTGAATTCTATACCAATTCATTCATTATCAACTACTTGGATAAATGATGGAGTAATTAATAATTACACCAAGAATGCTATGAGTTTTTTGTGAAAAACAACTAGTAAGAAGAAGGGTGTGCATCTTGTCAAATGGGACTTGGTAACTAGATGTAAGAGTGACAGAGGCTTAGGCATAAAAATTTTGAGTATCATGAAGTATTCTATTCATGCCAATAGGATACTTTCTTTTCTCAACAAAAAGAACCACCTTTGGTCTAGTTTGCTTCTAGCAAAACAAGAGAAGTTCCACCCTTGGGATGAGAACAGTATGGGGAAAGTTTCTTGGTCATGCAAAGAACTGCTTCAAGCTATATATAAATTGAGACAGGGACTAAAAAAGAAGGTAGAGAATGGTGAAAAAAATAACATTCTTAAGGATTCATGGATCGATTGTATACCAATTGAGAGATGACCCACTTATATTAACATTTCATTGCTACAAAGGTATGAAAATGTAAATGAACTGATTGAAAATAGTAGTTGGAATTTTGAACTGCTTGAGACTCTCTTTGGAAGTGAGTTGGTAATGAAAATTGGTCAGATCTTTCTAAGTAACCAAGATGAAGAAAATAAGTGGATTTGGGCATTGAATGACAAAGGCAAACTTTCCTGCAAGATTGCTTATAATTATCTAAAAGGGTCTGAATCATATTCTGATACATTTTTTGTGGAATAGAAGAAAATTTAGAGAATTAAAGTGGCCCCTAGAATTCAGATGTTTATAGGAAAATTAATGTTAAAAAGATTGCCTAGCACAAAATATTTATCAAATTTCTGCAATCTACAAAAGCACTCTTGTTATGTTTGTAACAAGGAAAGTGATGAAATATGTCATATCCTGTTCAATTGCTCATTTGCCCAAGAATTTTGGAAGAAATTTGAGAGAAAATTCAACTTCAAGTTCAAACATAAAGATGAATGGAAATATGACAAATGGCTAAATGAAAGTGAAGGCCTAGATGGAAGTTCAAGCAATGCCCTTGTGGCTTTTATTGCTGCAGGATTGTGGAATATTTGGAAAAACAAAAATAATTATCTGTTTAATGGTAAGTGCTCAACAGTAAATTTATTGTTCTATAGAACTTTAGCTGAGGTGAATCAAAGATGTGTCAGTGATGTCTCTTGTCAAGGTTTTAACAGCAGCAAGAAGATTAATATCAGCTCTTCAAGTGTTGTTCATGGAGTGAAAAATAAAGAGAAATTGTCAAAGAAAAATAATGTATACAGAGCCTACTGTGATGCTGCTTGGCTCAAGGGAAATAATAATACTGATATTGGTTTTCAAATCCAGGGGAATGATCAGTGTTCCACTGACAAATATGTTAGTTTCATGCTCGCTCCTAATCCTTTATCAGCAAAGCTCTGAGCAATCTGATTGTGTTTAATGAAGGTAAGATTACTGAATATTAAGCATTTAAAGGTATTCTCAGATTGTCTTAGAGCAATCAATATGCTACAAGAGAATTTTAAGGCGCCTTGGTTTTTGAAGGGGTTGGTAAAGGACATTTTGCAGTCTGCAAATGCTTTAATTTCAGTTGACTGGATTCATATCAAGAGGGATATGAACAAACAAGCTCATTGTCTTGCGAAAGAAGGATTAGAATTTTCTATCACCAGCAGCTCATCAAAGCATTTATTTTACCCTTCCTTTATGTTTTGCAATGGAATTCATGAGTGGATTTGTACAAATAGTTCAGCTACATATAGGTCTATATGTGTTGTAGGTAGCACAAACTCTAGTACTGGGTTTCCATACTTTGCTGCAGTATCATTTTTTTGTAATAGTTCTCCTTCTAACTTGGTTGGAGACTCAAACTCTGTTATTGTGAGTGAAAATAAAGCTTTAGTTAATCAAAAAGAATATGAGAGTGTTCTTGTTATTGGCGAGGAGTGTACGATCAATGATCCTCTGCCTCCTTTACACAGTAATTTGAGCACAACTTGACCTGATGATTACGATTTTTGTTTTTTTTAAAAAAATTATATGCATATTTTTATATTTATGGACGTCTTGTAATAATTTTATTATGAAGTATTGTTTTTCTAAAAAAATATTTTTATATGCGGTTTAATGGCACTACCCTATAATAACTAAATTAATTGATTAGTGGCCAGAGGTTGGTAAGAGAGATCAGTGTTATATTGGGCTATTTAACTTTTTGAAAATGAAATAATTTTGCACGATATTGCTGACGGTACGTTATTTGTAATGGAATTCCATGAAACAATATTTTTATGACCATATTTTTTTATAACAAAAAATAGGTGATCATAAAAAAGAAAGAAAGAACCATTCCTTATGGATAGAGAAATAATAATAATTTATTCGTATGAATACTTTTGTTCTTTGAATTAAGGTAATAAATAATATTTTCCATCTGTTCCTTCGACATTTTTAATATTATCGTGTATAATATTTACATAAGAATATTAATATTTTTAATAATTATATATAATAAATGATTATTATTTATTATTAAAGAATATGTTAATAATATTATTATTTTACAAAAATTCAATTAATTTGTATGAAATAATAATAATAATAATAATATTTAAACATTATTGAATTAATTTATATTAATCCATATTTTCACTATTTTACTATTAATTAAAATAAATTATTATACAATTTATTATATTATTAAGAAATATATTTTGATCATTTTTCTATTTATTCATTATCTATTATTTTTCGTCTATTCTCCCTACTAATCAAATGAGATAATATTATTTTTCGCCTATTCTTAATGTCAATTAAATAAAATAATATTATTCATTATTTATTTCATTCATTATTTATTCACGTTTCTTATCTATTTTTTTTATTCTCATTTTTAAAATAAGATTAATTTTATTTAAATGAATGATTGGTTTAATTGATTTATAAATTTATAAATATTAATTCGTAGTTAATATGAAATTCTTTTAAACAATGTTTAAATATGCTTAGTCCCGTCATCAATATGTATATTGACTTGATACTGTGCAGGTTTTTCAACCGGATGTAATGGTGATTTCTGGTTTTTTTGTAGTGAGAGATTCTTTAACCAAGTAATGCATGACAGTCACTCGTCTTAAAGGAAATTTACTCGTTAATGTCATATTTATTCCACCGGATATAATTTGAACGAGATAAAATTTAAGATGAATGAAAATAAGATAAAAATATAAGAGAATTTTTTAAAATTTTATTTTATATTTGTTTTAACATAGGATAAAAAATATGAATAAAATATAAAATTTATATCTTATAAATTTGAGACCTAAACTCATCCCTTCCTAAGTTTTTTAAAAAGACTAACGATGAATTTAAGCCAAAATAAATTTACTCAATTTTCAGTTCGATTCTTATCCATTGCTGTAGTAAACAATGGATTAAAATTTAAAATTCAATCCACCTCCTTAATTCGATAAAATAAACGAAATCTAAATGAATAAATAAGATGCACTCACTACTGTCACCGTACATACTTTCGGAATTACATGATTTTTGCTCACTATATGATCAAGTCTCTTTGTTATTATGGTTAAATATATTCACGGAGTATACATGATCGATGTGTGACCGCATCACGAGTATATTCAATTTATTTATTTAATTAATAAATTTACACCACGTCTCATCTTTTGCAAGCGAGTTGGTATTTTTAGAAAAAAAATTACATGGATAATTTGCTTATATAAATTTTTATCAATAAGTGGATACGAACTTTAAGCGATTGAACATGAATAAAAAATAATAATATTTTTTTTATATTTATGTTCAGTCGTTTGAAATTTATATTCACTCGCCCGTTCCATAGAAGTTGTACTATTATTTCCGCACATTAATTATTTACCCGTTGTCCTAAATCGCAAACATGATTGGATTAGCGTAGTGTGGGACCGTCCTTCGAAGCGCTCTCTCGTTGGGGTCGGACTTCGTGGTAAACTTTTTACTCCCAGCCCACTTGGCCAATTAAAAAAAGGTTACGAATACCGGGTACTGAAATATTCGACTGAAAAGCGAAAGGCATTTTCAATGTTGGCACACGCCAAAAAGCACAGCGCCCGTTACCTTACCGAAATGCATCGCCATTAATCATGCTTACTTGCTCATTTAGCTTTAGTTACCTGGTCAGTCATTGGATTAAAACTGGCCCCTACAGGGACCCGCATATAATAACTAATAATAGACTGGTATAACGGCGAGTCTTTGTCTCTGTATCTCCCTCCGTTGACAAGTTTCCAGTTATGAGTTATGACTCGGAAAAGATGTGAACATTAGAAGAATCCGACGAGCTCAACTTCATTTCCTCTCTCCAAATCGCCGCAACTCCCTCGACGCCTGCGATCTGTTCGACGTTGCAGATATCAACAAGCGAGAGGTCTTCCGGTGTCTTCCTGATCTAATCACGCTGTTTCGGATTCCTATTTCTCTCTTCCTTTCTCCCTTTTGGGGGAATGGAAATGCCCGGTAGGCGATCGAGCTACTCCCTCCTCGGCCAGACCCCCGAGGACCCTCCGCCGCCCAAGTTCGAGACACCGCCCTCCGACAAGGTCCGCCCCCGTCTCGACTGGTCGATCCCGGCCGCGGCGGCGCCGCCGCCGCTCCTGCAGCGGCAGTCCAGCGGGAGCAGCTACGGGGGGAGCTCCCTCTCTGGGGATTACTACATGCCCGCCACCCTCTCCTCCGCGACCGTCGACTCCGACGCCTTCAACCCCTTGGCGGCAGGGGCGGCGGGGGCCGGTGGAGGGGAAGGGCGGGCGAAGGACGGCGCTGCCGCGGGGTCGTCCTCGTCGTCGGCCAAGAGCTGGGCGCAGCAGGCCGAGGAGACGTACCAGCTCCAGCTTGCCCTGGCGTTGCGACTGTGCTCCGAGGCGGCATGCGCTGATGACCCCAATTTCTTGGACGCCGCTGATGAGATGGTGCAGCCGGAACGCGCCGCCCCCGCGTCCATGTCCCATCGGTTCTGGGTTCGCAGATAAAATCACTAATTCTTTGTCTATTTAATTTCATTTTGCTGATAATAGCGCCATGGAAGTCATTAATCCCTATGTCGGAGCAACCGAGGACCGAGGTTCTGTTTCTGCGTATAGAGCCCCGTGTCCACCTAACTAGTCCATGATCGATATTGGAGTTAGGAATCTGCTAGTAAAAACAAATAACAGCATACACCTAGGAGGATTAAGGGCTGGAAATGGATAACTGGAAATAAATGCCAAAATATATGACAGAGAGACCGAAGAAGTCTGGCATTCGTGACACTGTGTTATGATTTGCCATCTCACATGTGATTGCGTTCCTCAAACGTTTCAAAAATGAAGAATAAAATGATAGAGACTGAACAACTGATGGATTTGATTAAACATATAGAAAATTCAAGTTAAAATAAAGGAGAGGTAGAGTTCCTTTGGTTGAATATGGATACTAGGTACTTTATCATGAAGGAGATTGGCATGATGCTAACATTGCTACCTGTGTCTTGGGACTCTGGGATAACATGTGGTATTATTCACAGATGTTAGTCATTCTGAATAAAAGAAATTTGTGGTTGCTGATAGTTAATCTGTGATTACATTGAATACACTAATTGGAATGATCACGGAGGTGGATACAGTGTTTTTTGTTAATTTAATGTAGCCTTCAGTTTGGGCAAATGCACTAATCATTATATATACGAAGCCATGAAATTTTAGTATTATTGTCACTGTCACTTGTAGTCTTAATAAGGTTACCAAGAACACTTGCCATATGGATCACCAATCAGTAGCATTTTCTTATTTTTAAGTCTTGCTTGCAAAAGCATGCATTATTCAATTAATGTCCTTCCTGAAACACTAATCAGTTATCCAGTTAGCAGACACACATTTCATGAATTCTTTTCTATATTTCCTATTCTTCCATTTATCTTTTCTGTAAGTACAAACCTACAAGCTATTGGCTCTTGGTTTTGCTTCTCCATGCAGGGGCGAAGCCAGAAAATTATTTTAGGAGGGGCAAAATATAAAATCGTATATCACAAAGGCAATTATATAGTAAAAAAATATTTTTAGGGGGGGTAAATATAACTAAATACTAATACATATAATATAAATTACTATATATTTCTAAGGGGGAGACCAATGTCAAGGGGGGCAATTGCCCCCCCCCCTAACAGTACATTGGCTCTGCCCCTGTCTACATGCATAATCTGACTCAACCTTGGAAATATATTTTTACTAGTATTCTAGCTTTATATGTATTGCTGTGTTGATGAGAGTCATCCTTTTTGCTCAGGATTTTCATTCCAAGTGAGAAAAAAAGACCAACAAATGTTTACTATCATACAAGGTTTCTATTCTTTCCTGCATATGTTCTTTGCAAATATTCATCCGAGTGGAATACTAATGAATTTTCACTTGAAATGTAAGTTTTTGCGTAGTTTATCAGGAAGTTGTTAACGTAACATCATTTCAGATTGCTGTTCTCCCTTCATCCATGTATTCTTGATCCAACTTTCATTTTTTTCATTCTGTAAAATTATATTTGCATATTGTATGTATTTGAAAAAGAAACTTTGTTGCTTCCATTTATTTGTAATTTTTCGACGTTTTGTCTCAGCTGAAAACTCTTTGATTATGTGAATATTGATGTATGATAACACAGTAAACAATCACTTTTTTGGTACTTTCACCAGGTAAATGGATGTCTATCATATCATGATAAGATTCCAGATGGATTTTACTTGATTCAGGGCATGGATCCATTTGTATGGACACTATGCACTAATGTGGAAGAAGAGAACCGTATTCCATCTATTGAGTCACTGAAGGCTGTTCACCCCAGTGAATCATCAATTGAAGTGGCTCTAATGGATAGACAGGATGATCCTGATTTAAGGCACTTGGAAAGTGTGGTAGGTGGCTTTTCATGTAGCTGTGCTACAGCAAAAGATCTGGTGGATCAGCTAGCGAAGCTTGTTTGCACCCAGATGGGGTAAGTTAATCTTTACATATTTTACTTATCACCAATTGTTTGATTTTGTTTCTTCAGTAACTAATTATCTATTTTCTTCACAAAGTGGTACAGTTTTTAATGAAGAAGATACTCTCCTTGATCGCTGGAAAAAATGCAGTGAGACTCTGAAGGCTAGTTCAGGCTCTGTTGTGGTTCCAATTGGAAAACTTTCAGTTGGTCTATGTAGGCAACGTTCATTACTTTTTAAGGTGATCCTACACGCATATTTGTTTCCGTATCTTGCATATTTACTTGTTCTAATTAAAAAGTTTCAAATGTATGTTATCTTAAGCCAAATTTGTCATGTTACTAAATCGGAAACATAACATGTCGTGTTAGAAGTATTGTTTATTCGTCATTTTTTATATCTCTTGGTATACTTAGTTTATTCATCCTTTTGTTATTCTCTTCGTATGTTATACCTTGTTTCTCTCCTATTTGTTGGAGAGCCTAGTAATGTATCATGTAATGCTCTTTTTACAAACTTAACAATTGTTATTCTTGTGTTCATAGATGTTGGCAGACACAGTTAATTTGCCTTGCCGAGTTGCCAAAGGTTGCAAATATTGCAAATCTGATGATGCTTCCTCTTGTTTGGTGCGTTTTGGTCTTGAAAGGTGCAGATTCCAACTCCAACTTTTTTATGCTAATCTCAGACTGATGCTTTACAAATACTTTAGGACCATGATTTTTGTATAATATGATGGGCCTTGTTTGTATCGAGAATTATTACATCTCATTCATGTCTGCTAAATGCACTTTCAAAGAGCCTGATGTGGATGATTTTAGTAATCGACAACAATAGTCAACAATATATCTCTCACCTATGGTTTGATCAAGTTGCAAGTCTATATGGAAGCACAGTGTTATAGTATCTGTTCTTATGCCTAATCTTGTAACTTTACACTGCTAATTCTGTGTTAGTGACATACATGAAACTTAACGGCTAAAATGCAATGTTTCATGGTGTAAGGCTTTTTCAAATAAGCCAATTCATTTGGGACCCTGCAAATCCGTTCTTTTTTCTAAGCAAAGATCAGCCTTTTGTCTCTCACGTCAAGAATTCTTTGCGGATGAAGATATGTCAAAGGGGCTTATTTTCAAAAATTTTTTCCTATAACTCTATCTAAATGCTTGGCCATCAAGAATATGCAAGAAAAACACTTCGAATTGTTGATTCATTGCTAGAGATGGCTTAGAAGCAATAGTTCATTATCTAAGGGATATATTCTAAGAAGTCTCAGTAAATCTTCTTTCACATATATATAGTTTATTATTCTCTTTAGATGACTGATCAAAGATTTTGGAATTGTTGAAATGTTTCTATTTCTTTTGGATTAAAGTTGAAGATATTTGTCTAACACTGGATTCCACAGTTTATCAGACTGTTGAGTATTAGTGTAGTGAGTAGTATACTAGCTTGTCCCACCTGGTATTGTTGAAAAAAAAAGAAAGAATTCCGATTGTTATTGAACAGTATTATTGGTATCAATCGTAATTTCAACCTGAAAATATCAGATGCCATGCATTGGTTTGACTGAAATATAAAACTATGTTTTTGCAGTTTATGTTGTTCTCCAAGGTTTCAATATCTCAGATTCCTCATATCATCTGTTTTTTCTCTGACATAGTTAAATATTAAATCATTTGATTTTAGCAGATAATGAATTTTATCATCAGATGGTATATCACATTCCTTATTGACACTATTTCGTTTAATGCTTAATTCTGCAATCGCTGGAGATACTGGATGTATCGCTAAATTTACTGATTGAAATCTCTTCATTTGGCAGGGAATATTTGGTTGATTTGATTAGGAATCCAGGAAATCTGTGTGAACCGGATTCCTTGGTTAATGGACCTTATTCTCTTTCAATATCTTCACCTTTGCGTCCTCCAAGAGTCAAAGTATCTGAGCTAACTGTGAATTTCAGAACCTTAGCCAAGCAATATTTTCTTGACTGTCAATCGCTTAATCTCATCTTTAAAAATGCTTCAGCAGGTGACTCTTAAAATAAACTTGACACTGTTCCTTTTTGCTTCTTCTACAGTAGTGTGTATTTCTTGTATTGATTTCTTGATATCTGGGATTCCTAGTAAAATTATTAGATAAGTCTTTGGTGGAAGAAATGACAATATGACAACGCAGAGCTTAAATACTTGCTACAGTGAACAGTTGCATAACCTCAAGAATCTGCAATGCATGAATGCTTGGCTGTTCTCAGTGCTATGTTAACCTTTCTCCAGAAATAATTTGTTTTTATTGATCTCATCTCGTATGTCTTTACTTCATTGCAAATTTCAATGCTTGCAAAATTAGTCACCTTTTTCATGTTAATTCCATCTTGTCCAACAATTGAATAACTCTATTCATGTATGTACATTTGGTATTGACTCTTTTCACAAGTTATTAACTCTATTGTTAGATGAGCATCAGTAATACCTCGAGTTTAAATTAATTGAAAGTTGCATTTGTGAGTTGGATAAAAAGATAGTCAGATGTTGATATCACAAGTAACTTTAACTGAATCTGTATGTTGTTATTGGCCAAGGAGATTCTATGGACCCATCTTCCTCTAGGCCTTTTGATGAGAAATCTGCACAGATTATCTCTTTACCATCTAGTGGAATTCAAATGTCTGAGTCACCTCAGTCTCGTATTCAAAAGGTTGCTAGGCCAGATGGTTACAAAGATGTTGCCAACAAATTTCTCCAAATTATTCCCCCCTCTGACCCCAAGGCCAATATGAAGAAGGATTTCAGATTGATGGAGGATTCTAAGCAAGGTGGAAATAAACCTAGCAATGATATAGGCCTTGCTGTAGATGATTTGGAAATTCCATGGACTGAGCTGGTTTTGAAGGAGAGGATTGGAGCAGGTAAATGCATATGTTTCTAATTATATTTTGAGGTGATATATTCCAACATGTTTAAACTAAACTTTATGCCTCTTCACTTATAACATTCATTTTTTTGTGTGTGTAAATGAAATACTCATAGATGTTTACTGTTTTTTTTTCAGGTTCTTTTGGAACTGTCCATCGTGCTGACTGGCATGGTTCAGTATGTTTCCTTACCCACATTCAATTTTGTATATACTCAACTTAGTGGATCCTTATTTGGGTTCCTTAATCTTCATAGTTCACAGAATTGTACCATACATGCTACAGGATCTTCAGTAGGCCATTTTATCAGTGGAGCCTGACCCTTTCTTAGTTTGTTTACTCCACCGACAAACATCATGGGTGTTTGGTTGGATGGAACGGAATAAATAAAGGACGTAATAGATAAGGAATAAGAATAGATAATGAATTGACAAAGAATAGAAAGAAAAATGACCAAAATAGTTTTTACCTGCAGGATGTCGCTGTGAAGATACTTATGGAACAAGATTTCCATCCTGAGCGTTTAAGAGAATTCCTAAGAGAGGTGCGATGAAGTAAAATTTTCTGCATTTTTTTTTCTTGATACATGTTACAACTCTTTTAAAAAAATTATTTAATGCATTGGTGATTCATGTAAGCCTGCTGATTGCTAGAATGGACCAGTAACCTGGTCAGGCAAATATGTTGCGAAAAATGATTTTTAAAATCCTTTTTATCAACATAGTTAAGTACATTAAAGTTGAAAAGTCAGTAGTAAATGGATGTTCTAATTTGTTCTGGCTGGCAATGGATTTCTCACATGTCTTGTTAATGCTGAAGTTTGAGCTGACTATAGTTCTGCTTAGTCTCGTGTCCCATTTTTATTCATTTTTCATGATTTCTTAAAATCAATTTGGAGCATTCTATTTTCATATGTAACTAAAGAATGACCTCTGTAGTATTTGTCAGCAGGTTCTGTTGAATAAAAAGAAAGAAGCACCTCATAGTAGGTTGTAAGACCAACTTAACCAAATTTTAGAATGTTCCAACAAGAGAAAAACAGTCTTTGTATCGGGAATTTAATAGTCGTATGGCATGTGAAGTGTTGTAGATGTAAAAGCATGATGATCAGTCTACAAAATTTGTTTGTAAACATATTGATTATTGAATAATCTGATCTACTTATACAATGGACTAGCTGCATTTGGGTTAAAAATGCTGCTCACTTTCCTGGATGTTTTCACCAGCATTGCCCACGGATGCATACATGGAGATTTTGTTAAGGCTTTGTAGACATGTTAAAGCAACGTGTGAATGCTTGTGTGAATGCTTTTAGCCTTGTCTCTCTTATAGATTAATTGTCATTGGTGTTATTCCTTAGGTTGCTATAATGAAAAGCCTAAGGCATCCTAACATTGTTCTGTTCATGGGTGCTGTTACTGAACCTCCGAAGCTGTCTATTGTTACTGAATATTTGTCAAGGTATGCCTCCCTTGTGTGTCTATTTACTAAAAGTTTACCTGCTTATTCCCAATGAGTACTGTCAATACATTCTTCTTGTTGAGTTGCAGAGGCAGTTTGTATCGGCTTTTGCATAAAACTGGTGGAAGGGAAACTCTAGATGAGAGACGCAGATTAAGTATGGCATTCGATGTGGTATGCTTTCAGCTTGTTAAATATTTTACATCCTTTTATAAATTTCTTTGATGAGTACAATTTAGTTTGTAAAATACTTTTTGCATAACATTTAAACTTGGTTGACCCAACTGTTTCTGTTTCGGTAACTTCTTAAAGAGCAATATTTCATAATTTTTTGGACTACATGGTTATTTGTTTGAGGGGAAAGCACTACATGGTTATTAAAGAATAGCTGTTTTCACAGGCAAAGGGAATGAATTATCTTCACAGACGCAATCCTCCAATTGTTCACAGAGATTTGAAGTCTCCAAATCTTCTTGTTGATAAGAAATATACTGTTAAAGTAAGACTTCTGGTTATAATATTGTTCACATACTTTGCACTCTGGTTGTACAATGTTCTCTTACTATCATCTGTTCAAATTTATCACTCTGATGATGCATTCACACTTTGGGCAGAATGGAGTCCTTCAAGTTAATATAACTGTGAATTTAAATGTCTTAGAGATTACTGGTACACAAAATGTTTCATGTAGTATTCCCACTAATTTGTGTTTGTTTTTGTGGGTCTTACTCCATCTTCACACTAAATGAGAAGATACTTGAGATGTCAGTTTCAAATTTAAACATGCATGTTATTGCGCGAAAGATATTGGCCATTTCATGTTCCACAATTTGCAATAAGAAACAATTAGATGGCTTGGTAACTCAATGAATGAGTGCCTGATTTCACACAATAGGCAAAATAGGTAGGAATACATGAGGAAGAAACTTTGCAGAAAGTTGCATCCATTTCGGGTTAGCAAATTGTCTTTGGAGTTTGGGCAATGTCACATGGATTGGAATGGAGGATAATGAAGTATGATTATGCTTCATTAATAATGATAATGGACAAAGAATGTTCCCCTCTCTTGATGGATAAAATGTACCTATCATTACATTTTTCTATGAATTAATTACTGGAATGTAGAAGCTTCCAATCTCAAAAGGAGCCATAGCAGCCTGGCAGTTTGAAAATCAAGCGTAAACATGTAAGATAGAATTTTTTTGCCAAATTAACTATTAGGATGAATCAAACTAATGATTGGTTGAGAAACTGTATGAGAATTAAACATGAACAGGTTAGACTTTGAAATAAGAGGCATTGATTTTCACATACATGTTCAAACTGATGATTGGTTGAGAAACTGTATGAGAATTAAACATGAACAGGTTAGACTTTGAAATAAAAGGCATTGATTTTCACATACATGTTCCACAGTAATAATATTCTGATTAGGTAAATGCATTCTGGCAAAAGTCCACAGTATTTTTCTTCCTTTTGGAATCCAGCAAAAAGTACATCTTCGTACCAATAGGACGTATTATTGAGATAACATATAAGTTTAAGTTGACAAATGACAAACTACTTGAACAATTTGCCTTAACTGATACAATGTCGTTAACTGCATGCTCGTTTTTCCTTTCTTTTTTTCAACTCATCCTATGTATTACATTTACAGCCATGAAGGTAAACTCAACTTTGCTCAAACTCATTTTAATTCTTTGGACTCTGGATTGTATATAGTTGTTCTCTACATCTACCAACAATTTTTGCTAAACCTCGTTGTCGAAGGTCCAATTTTACCAATTACTTCAGCTGCAGTTAACTTGCTGTGGAACTTCAGGTCTGCGATTTTGGTCTTTCAAGATTGAAGGCAAACACATTTCTCTCATCAAAGTCTCTTGCAGGAACAGTAAGTTGTTTACATAGTTATACTGATTATGAACTCAACTAAACCTGTTTTACCATTTTACATAAGTTAACAGATTGTTCTGATTTGGAATTTAAACTTTTTTGTTCACATTAGCCTGAGTGGATGGCACCAGAAGTGCTTCGCGATGAACCATCAAACGAGAAGTCTGATGTTTACAGCTTTGGTGTTATTTTATGGGAGCTTATGACATTGCAACAACCATGGAGTAATTTAAACTCCGCTCAGGTTGGTAGTTTATTCTTGTGTATTAGTTGGCATTTGAAATTGAGAACATATTGGTTTTGCTCAATTTCTTGCCTACAAGCCATCATTATAAATGATCTTTCTTTTTCATATGTGCTAACCCCATAATGTGCTGTCATTGCCATTACTCATAAGAAATAATGAATTGTCCTCTTGCAGGTGGTTGCTGCAGTTGGTTTCAAGGGAAGACGACTTGAGATCCCAAGTGATGTAAATCCGAAGGTGGCTGCTATAATTGAGTCCTGTTGGACTAGGTATGTAGATGTGAGGTTCCTTAGCAGTCAATATTTGTATACTTGTGCATTCTGCTTCATTACTAACTTGAATTATATGTTGATCTTCAGCGAGCCGTGGAAAAGACCTTCATTTTCTAGTATCATGGAGTCCATGAAGCCTCTGATCAAGTCTCTATCACCTCAACCATTACATGCTAATATGTCAAGTATTCAGTAGCGAGTTTAATTTTTCTAAAAGGGGTAGTGTATTTTTAGGTACTCAACTTAGCAGAGTCTGCCTCAACTGTATCAACTCAGGTGCCTTCCTTTTCACTCGGGAACATTTCAAATTAGTGTGTTGCATGTTGTTTTTATTGGCTTTTTATGTTTCAACCAGCAAAAATCTTCATCTTTTCATATACGAAATGTGACTCTTTGAACTAACAATATGTTCAATATGTTCATCGACTTGGTTAATTTGACAGTGTCATTGAAGCTGGTGGCATTTGTAATTGTCCAACAAGAACGGACTCTACGTGGCTAGACAATTCTCCAGTGAAGTCAACTCAAATTACTCATTAGTGTACATGTACGTTTTCTCTAACTAAAAATTTTATTTTGGGAAATCATGAGTGTATACGGTTTTGATGTTGTAGTTTTATAGTCATATGAGAGACCGAGTCATACACGTGTCCCTAGACCCTAGGTCCAGTGCTTTGTCCTGCAATAATCACTTTTCCAATGAGTTTTGCTATGCCGGATATACATGTCATGTGTATAAATTCTATTAATATATAATGTCATATAACATTTATTGGTTTTCCCCCCTGCTTAGTTATGTTATGTTGGCAGAGAACAAACATCTCTCTCTCTCACTCTCTCCAAAAACGCACTAGAGGTAGAAGTGACCAAGTGATCGGATAGTACCCTAGTTGGTACATCTGTTTCTTTCCAGAGGTTTGTCGGGTTAATGTAATTAATAACATTCTAAATTATATTAAATTAGCTTTAATATTCTATGCTATATTTTGTTTAAAATGAATGATTTTTTTAATGTATTACAATTGTTATTATCCTACTTTTTTGTTAATCTGAGGCCAAAAAACACGAGTAGAAATCCATTCTTATATAATGTTGAAAAAACGTAAGAGAAACGATTTGTAAGTTACCGACCTGTATTGTTATTCAATCATTTTCTGACTTTTTTTATCCGATTAAATAAACTAGATCTTATATGGACATGTTAAGTTATCTATTTTGAAAAATGACATTTTTTTTCCATCATTTAATTTTAAATGTACCTTTAATTACAATAAAATTCTATTTTGGTTCATCTTTAATTAGCTAACATATAATGATATAAAAGGATATTTCATTAGCTAACATATTATTTTACTAAATATTTTTCATTAAAATTCTTAAGTGATAAAAAGGATTAATCGTGTCTCCAAGTCCCAACTACTACAAACTCTTTTTCGTATTGCTCAAGTCCTACGCAGCCATGAAGGAAGACGGTTTTATTTCTTTGATCGGGGAAGACGTGCTCGGTGCTCCAGTCCCACATAAGTACTTTTCAACCATCATTAACTCAACGCAGAAATGGTCCCTGATTTATTGCTTTTTTACATGCATAGTTGTTGTACATGAAACAGACAGGAGGAAGAACATCAGATGCAAACTAGGTTTGCTCACGGCCTGCCTCACATGGAGTCAGGTCAGCAGATCTATTCTCAATTTTGGACTCTGGTTCGTCACGTGAATGCGAATTATACAGATAGAGCGCCCTGCAATTAAAATGTGAAATAGGAAAAATTCCCTACCAATAATCGCCCATTTCATCATCTCATGGAATTTGCATGCGCCCTTTGTCCTTTGATGAGCTAAAACAATATACAAGGATCAGTTGGTGGCTCAGTCGAGGTCTGGTGAGCAAGACTTGACCCCAACAGGGACACTTTGTTCAATAATATTTCAAGTTGTAATGATGCATTATTCATTTATTTAATGCTATGATTGTGCTATTTTAGCAGCCAAAATATAGAGCACAGAAAGGTGGCATCATAAGATGAGATGATAATGTGTAGCACACTTCACACCAAGTAAATTAAAGGATATAAAAGAAGTAACAAAAACTCCTCATTCTTAAGCAATCTCAACCGTCCGATCGGTAGTTGCATCATCAAAACAATAATATTTAATAATAATAATAAACCAATCCCAGATGAACCAACGGATCGGATCGGATCCTAAACGATCGATCACGGATTTACGAAGGCGGAGAATTGGAGGTCGACTGCGATGACGGCGGCGGAGGCGTCGAGGAGCAAGAAGACGATGGAGAGGGGGTGCCCCAAGGGGTCATGTCCATGGGGTAGCTGCCGAGGACGCGGAGGAAGGAGGTGAATTCCTGGATCTCGGCGAGGGCGTTCTGGGCGCGGGTCTCCGCCATGGACGCCTCGAAGTCGACATAGAACATGTACTCGAAGTGCTTGGCGGTGCCGACGTTGGCGTCGTCGACGAGGCGGATGGGGCGGTGGCGGTGCGGGCGGCTCTCGATCTTGGTGAGGCTGATGTCTCGGAAGGCGAAGGCGGAGAGCACCTTGAAGAGCACGGAGGTGCCCTCGCGGTCGTGGGCGAACACGATGCTAGTCTTGAAGGGCCGGTCGGTGCGCGGGATGATGGGCTCCCGCGCCAGCATCACGAACCGCGTCACGTTGCTGCTGTCGTCCTGGATCCCGTCCGCCAGCACCTGCAGCCCGTACAGCTGCGCCGCGCGCGCCGACGCGATTGCCGCCGTATCACGGAGCCCGTTGTTGGCCACGTACTCGGCGGCGCCGGCCGTGTCGTCGAACGCCTCGCGGGTGACGTTGAGTCCCAGGCGGGTGAGGGTGAGCTCGCACTGAGCCAGCGCCTGCGGGTGGCTCATCACCCGTGTCAAATATTCCTTGCGCACGCCCGGGAGCGCCAGCAGGCAGTGGTGGACGGGGAGCTGCACCTCGCCGACGATGTGGAGGCGGTGGCGGAGGAGGAGATCGTAGTTGCGGTGGATGCTGCCGCCGAGGGAGTTCTCAATGGGGAGCACCGCCCGGTCCGCGATCCACAATTCGACCGCCTGGAACGCCACTTCGAACTGGTCGCAGGGGATCGCCTCGCAATTAGGGTACGCCTTCCCGGCCGCCGCCTCGCTATACGCGCCCGGCACACCCTGGTACGCCACGCGGAGCCTCGACCCGTGCATCGGCGCCGGCGACAAGTCCGCGATTGTCAGCGGCCGCGGAAGATTCGAGATCGGCACCAGATCTAACGCCCCGGCCGCCGCCGCCGCCCCTGCCGTCAACGACGCGGAGCCCGTGCTCGCGCCGTTGATGGTGGTAGGGAGGCGGTGGTTGGTGAGGCCACCGTTGTCGGTTTCAGGGGCAGCGACAGAGGGGTCGTCGGAGGGGGCGGGGGACTTGTCAGAAGACGAGCCGGAGGCGGCGACGGCCCTACTGGAAATGATGGCGCTGGAGGTCTGCCAGTCAGGGCGGCTGACGCCGAGGGCGCCGGGGAAGGGTGCGGAGTCCTGGTGGTGGATAGAGCAGACGGTCGGGAGGCGGCCACGGCGTTGACGAAGGATGAAAAAGGCGTAGCTGGGGGCGGCTGAATTAGGTGTGGCGGTGGGGTGAGAGGATAGCATGGCCGTCGCCATGGGTGACATCTCTGCCCAAGTTAATTACGGAAAAGTAGAGAATAAATTGTGATCTAATTTAGGTTTAATGGGGTTGAGAGAGAGAGAGAAGAAGAAGACGACTGGAGAAGAGACAGTCGTAGTAGAAATTTTTAGCAGCTTGGAATAGGAATATTGTCTTCACAAGCTCAGAGAGAGAGAGAGAGAGAGAGAGAACCGGTTAAGTTGGAGTTTGATATGGTTGGTGGGGCGAGATAGGGTTTGGTTCCGTCAAATCTCACACCTACTACACAATACATGCACACCCCTACCTTCCATATCGAAAATGATTAATTATATACGATAAATATAAAAATTTGATTTAATTGTTAAAATATGGATTATAAGAAGAAAACCATATAACATATGATAGAAAGTAAGAAGAAACGCAAAATAGTCATCCAAAATTGATAGGAGTAAATAGTTCATAGTTTTTTTCTTTCTGTTTTGCATGATATACGATTTTAAAATAATAATTCAGTGTCCATTAACGCAGGATTAATAATTTAATATAGTTTTAAAAGAAACAGAAATTTGTAATGATATTTATCGATTGATATATACAACATAATTTTCTTGATTGCAATAACTGATTAAAAAGCTAAATTTGTAATGATGTGGGTGGATTAATATATAGGGCACGTTATACTTTCGCCTATTTTACTTTACCCTTATTATATTGTAACATTATCTACTTTTAGAAATACATTTTCAGCCTCTTAACTATAAGTCATTAATCTTCCTTAATTATTTTAATAATAAATTTCACCATACCATCTCAAGTTAATGACATGGATTGCTTTATATTTTTTAAAATGTTTTAATTATAAAATATTAAAAATAATTAAATAATTAAAATTTCACATATTTTTTTTCTAGAGAAGATGAACATATATATTACCCTATTTTATTATATAACTTGCATACCCTTCTAAATTCAGCCTAACTTTTTTTAGAAGTTTTTCTTGCTCTGTTTCATAGATAGTTAGGACGAAAATGTAATTCCGAAATTTACTCAGCCGCAAGGATGCTCCTAATAAAGCTTCTAAATCTTTAATGAATATAACTATATAAGTTGAAAAATCCGACTTGCACGAGAAAGTGCAATTTATGTAAAATAGGTCAAATGCTTTGATCTCCTTATAGTACAATCTAGAACATATTTGTTCTTCGAAAAATGAAATGAATGGGACAAGTTTTAAATAAAAAAGTGAACCCTCTATTATTAAAAAATAAAAAATAAGGGTCCTGAGGAATTAATAAATAAGAGCCAAAAGCCTGAAATTAGAAAAGGAATAGGAATATTGTCTTTCCAATTTTATATTATTTTTAATTTTAATATTTTCTAATATAAACACTCGAGAAATAAAAGATTAAAATTTATTTTTTACCGTCTTTTATCCCATGAAGAAGCAAATATCTTCGCAGCAATACAAGCTATAGCTTGTGCAACCAATCGATCGGTCTATTTACGTGTGAAAATATAAGGCATTCAATTGGATTACCTTTCCAATTTGGGTGCCATGTTGATCATTTGCACAAGTATTCAAACTGCAGATCTCTTTTCACTAATTAATGTGTAAACTGTGAAAAATAACCAGTATCAAATATTAATGAGAGAGAGAGTAGGTAGAACCGGACTTGGTGCGACCTACCTCAATGCACTCAGGAAGGTAGAAAGACTTACAAGCAAATTAAGTCAAAGCTGGAAAATATCGGCGGCGAGACCAGATTCCAGCACAACAGTCGAAAACATCAACAACCGAGTGCGCCTCACATCACACGACTGCAATGGCAAAAAGGCTTCATTAAATCCAAGAAAATGTAAACCCCTCGCATCACAAAAAGCCGAAATGATAAGCACCTTCAGCATCACCCAAGCAGCTTGTTCCAAAATGCCCACCCAAACTTTGCCAATCAACTTTATTTTTAATCAACTGTATATATCGAAGAAAAAAGGAAGCAAATTAAATCAGGCATTGACAAAAGTCAGAATCAGAAACCCAGCATAAAACAACTGCTGCTAGCACTAGGAACTGCGGACAAAATTTTACGTAGAATGAGAAGATAATGAGATCCACGGTCCACGAACAACCTATCATCTGTCATGGATTGTACGATATCATACTATGCATCTAAATTTCCTCCATCATCTTCTATCGAATATCATAATCTGAACAGGAAAAAAGCGCCAGGAACCTGTCATCTATAAATGCCGCAATCACGATAGCTACATTCTGCAACATACATCCTTTTCACTCTTTAATATGTAGCTAAGTATGTGCTGCGAGTTCGAAGTTTGATCAATATACTATGAACGCCTACCAAACCAAATATACAAGGTGGTAAAATATAACAGGACATTTGCTTTTATACAGCCTAGTAGCCCAAGTATAGTCACTGTACAAAAAGTCCAGAACTCAAACTTTTGGACCTAACACTCATACAAAATCTGATCATTTCTCATAAACTAGACAAACATCGATGGAACACATGTTGCGACTGAGATTGAGCACCTGTTTTCAATTACAAGAAATTGGCTTCTTTGAAGTTACAATCAAACTCCAAAGTTACGCATATTTCTGTTGCTCCTCGTGTAGGTACTCTTCAGATGTTCCCGTCAAGTTGGAGATACACTACAAATTGTCAGCTATTTCCAGCACTTCAATCACATAGACAGATGAGATCTGATATCTAATTATGTTGTGTCCTGGATGGGCTGCCACATTAGAAGACATCACATCATAAGCCAACCCATTTTACCCATCTGAATATCTTACTAAATTTGAAAGGCAACTCATAGTCTCTTGTAACAGCTGGTTCTCTTCTTGCAGCCTCCGGTTCAGACCAAATATACACTCCTCGTTCTTGCTGACTACCAGGAACAGTATTATCAAGAATCAGGGCAACGAGGAATGCTATCACCATGTTGAATGACAACAATGTGTTCAAAACAAAATTTATCTGCAAGATGTACAATGATATATACAATTAGCAAGTCAGACAGAATTTATCTCATAGAGTTAGAACAAAATTATCTGCATGCAAAATCCTGCTTTTAATTAACTTCTTGTCATGCGAACCAATTAGTGTTGGAACACTAATTATTCTATATGTACTCTTCAACATTTATCTTAGTCATGTTATCTAAAATTCCTCAGTCCTTTATCTTTATCAAGGTTGAAGAACCTTTAATATTCCCTCTTTCAGTTGTAGGCTGTCAATTATATGCGCCACCAAGTCAAATAGCCAACACAGTCATGCAGGCATACCCTGAAAGCAAAGTAGAAAAATGATAGCTTGCTTCCACTAGGGTTGACAATTTTATCATGATGTGCATTACATCTGATTCGTATCCGCACCATAAAAATGAATGTGGATGTGAATATGATTCATATCCGCGTGGATGCGAATTAGATGTGAAACTGAGGGTATATCCACATCACATCACATCCAATCAGTATCCGCATTGTATATAATTACATTAGTATCACAATAAGTTATAACATATATAATATATATTATACATTTAGGTATTTTTATAGGGTTTTTTGATAGTGTTAAATGATTGATCCACATATTGTTTATTTAATAGTGTTTTTATGATTTTTAGTGATTTTTATAAAAAAAATTAGGTTTTACTAAATTCATTTATCTAAAATACAGTGTCGATGTGGTACGAATATGGATGTGTTCATATCTGCTATGGATGTGGTGTGGATGTAAATGTGGTGTAGATGCAGATAATATAATATTCACACCATATCCAATTTGATGCCATCTCTAGCCTTCACCATACAAATTGCAAGGTATTCTTTAACAAACTCCATTGCCTTTTCCACCCTTAGGCATGCCTCCAACATGTGAGGTCTTCTTCTACAAACTCATTCTCTTTTGGCCTAGCATTGCCCCTCTAGCATGTCTATGATGGGTCTTTTCAACTATAGAAATACTGGCATGGCACCGATGCATCGTATACCACATCGTATACCATCAGCAATATACTCAAAGATGATCAGGTACTACAATGCCAAAAGAGCAACAGCGTTCTATCCAACTATAGATATAGAAGAAAGAGTAAAAGTTACTTCACAAAACAATAACCCATCAAAGCAATAAACACCCAGAAACAGGGTTTCCTTTCTTATTTTTCTAGAAACTTCTCAATCTCATTTCTTGGGTGCAGTCTCTTAAAACCAACATTTCTAAATTAAAACCCTCCTTTTTGATCCTAGCATTCGTGTAAAATGAATACTGAATTATCCTTGGCCTAACTTCCGAGTGTCTAGCAGAATAATAAATAAGTCCAAGTTGGCCAATTTCTTTCTACTAAGCTCAAAACAAGTTTGCAAAAGTAATACAACAAATTCAAACCAAGGTTATGAATATCTAACGTATGATCAATGATGGTTCATTATGCAGTCTATAATGAAAAAAAATACTGCTATTGTGTTAATTTATATAATGATATTTAAAACTCTGCACAACAAATAGTCAGTATGATATAGAGCTGGTAACCAGAAAAACTAAAGACATACCCCTTTGTATCCAGTGCGAAAAGGTCCATGGGATGCCACAATATATGGTTGGAAGTAACTTCGTACAGATGAATTAGCATTAGGAACAAGCCCATATTGCTGGAAATAAGCAGGAACAGATAAGGAAAAAAATAAAGAGAGGCCAATTATTATACTATTTCTTGAGCTTCCTGTTTCACTGTAACGAAGGTTTGACAAGCCCAGAGCAGCAAGCATGGCCCACATAAAGCAAAGGAGGCCTGCAACCATGACATCGGGGATAGAAGCAACAAAACCTCCAACTTTTCCTGTTCATCAAATAAAGGCTCTTATCAAATACAACAGAAACTACCCAAAAAAATGCAACAAATATTATAGGAATTTCAAGAAATTGAAGAGAACAAAGGCATAGTATGATTATCCCTTTTCTAAATATATTTATTCTTTTCTGCAAAAGATCAGTATAATTAACTGCATGAAGAAGAAAATGATTTTTTTCTTACCCACAAAAGATATGAGTATTAGAATGACAGCACCTAGCTCTACTGCTCTGCGACTCCCCATTTTAGTCACAGCAATGGTGTGTACATTTTCTGTAAGAGTTGTTGAACCAACTCCAGTACCCCAAAGACCAGCCAAAATGCTGGAGATGCCTTCCATACCAATGCCCCTGCTAAGAACTCCAGCCGTTGGTGGTCTTGAAGCTACCAACAACGATGATGCATGGTATGTACCAACCTTGCAAGAGAACCACATATTAGGCAAACAGAACAAAAGAAATGGAAACTTTTCTACTTCCAAGAATGCATCACATAGTCAAGGAGTATGATTTTTAAATAGAACTAACTAAATAATACAAGGCCATGATGAAAATGACAAAAAGCCTCAGTGAAGAAAATAACTAATCAAGCAGTGTAAATCAATAGTTCAAAAATACATGCAACATGCTTATGAGTTATGACACAATGACATCTTGATTTTAGTTCCGACAACGAAATATTAGAAGTAGAAAATGGTAGTGCTCAAGACATAACAAATAAGCTCATTTGATAAAACATCCAAAAAATGATAAATATTTTGAATGATAAAAGCTGGATATTGGTGCAAACAAAAACTTACTGAATCCACAGTTGCAATAATGGAGACGACACACATAACAATGGCCATTTTCCAACTGAAAACAGGTGTGCCCCATTGCAATGGATATGGAAGTCGAAACCATGGTGAGGACTTCAAGGCATGAGAAGTATCAATACGGCAGTGTTTCATCCTCGGCGCATGCTTTCTGCAGTATGCTGATAGATTATTTGATGCAGGTATATTAATATCACAACCTTTATAGCTATATACACCAGATTCTGTGAGAAGAAAAGCAATGGCCCATGTAACTCCTAAACCCAAAGGGACCTGAAGATTGCACAGCAAGATATTCAACAGAGAAATGTTGCCAAAATCAATTAGGCTCATTTTTATGTTATGCATGAAAATATTTGACATTGCAGAATGAACTGTGGGATAAGCTTACCGCATAAATTAAAAATATTCTATGGCCAATTATGCGTATCTTCCGAAGATACTGCATCAAGAACAATGAATGTAGATAAGATGAAATAAACATATAAATAAATCCTAGAATCTTTGGAGCAAAATGAAAACTAAAAAATATGACAACAGAAAATTGCCAGATGTATCAAATGCATCATTTCTGAAACTCACTAGTGAAAAAATGACCACCAGCAATATCTGCACCATACCAATCTCCACACAATTTCCTACTTGAGTAAAGCCATAACTAAAAAAAGAAAGGCCAACAGCTGCGATGGTAGGAGATAAAACAACTGGATTTATTAACCTGTGAAAATAGTTGATTTAGTCAGCAACTGCAACCAAAAAAACAAGAGGCATCACAAGCAAACAGAAATTGAGCATTCCAATATTAATATATAAGCTTATATCTTACCATCAATAGAAAAATATATGAAGGTCATCTCTTAACTGAAAAGGTAAGATGTTTAGCACAGAAAATTATATTGGTTGACAATATAAGGATATCAGTTTTCAGTCTGTGATTGAGCATACTACATGATTTATGGTTTGTCTCCAACAACACAGATACTCATTTGAACATTTCTGACTATTTGTTTAGTTATGTGGATGCTATTTAATAATATGTATATATAGGCATAATATTTTGCTTAAATTTTATGGCTTTAACTTAATCATCCAATATCCTGGCTTCAAATCTTTATCCAGTACAAAGATATTTGGGAGAATTAAAATGAGGACTCATGAGCTATTTACAGCAAAATGAAATATTTTGCTTAAAGAGTCTAACCAGCTTCATCAGCTTTGTGTTCAGGCCTCCACAAGAAGAATCCTCCTAGTTGTAGAGATGGCAATGCCTAAGTTCCAGTTTGGTATAATAAAATGTCATAGAGGGTGAAATTTACAAAAGAAAAATCCTTGGATAAACATATACAAGAAGCATGAAGGATGATCAAATATTACAGACCATTAGAGGAAGAACTTTTGTTTGTGGTGTAACAAAGAGTACACTGAAGATCATCAGAAACTAAAAGAACGCACTAATGCATCAAGATTCATGTTAATAATTTTCCAATATTATCATTAGCTACTAAAGAGTAAATAAGATTAACCTACTACCTAAAAAATTATACAACTGGTTGCTCTTTAATCTGCAACATCTAGATCACTTGATCATCATTATGGTTATTAAGAAATTAGTGGGCCTAACTTACCCCAAAAGCTAGCGCCTGATGAGAGGATTGTCCAAACTATTTAAAGGCTACCTTGGCCATATTTTTAACCAATGTGAGACTTTAACACCCCCCTCGTGCCCAAGATTGGACATATGAAGCGTGGAGTTTTGTAGGACTGGACATCTGCGGGTGGCACAATATCAACCACACATTTGGCTGACTCTGATACCATGTTAAGAAATTAGTAGGCCTAACTCACCCCAAAAGCTAGCTCAAGGGGAGATGATTACCCAAACTATTTAAAGATTATCTTTGCCATATTTTAACCAATGTGGGACTTTAACACACCCCCCTCACGCCCAGGATTGGACATTTGGAGCGTGGAGTTTTGAAGAACGGGACATCTGCGGGTGGCACAATATCAACCACAGGTTTGGCTCTGATTTCATGTTAAGAAACTAGTAGGCCTAACTCACCCCAAAAGCTAGCTTAAGGGGAGATGATTGCCCAAACTATTTAAAGGTTATCTTTGCCATATTTTAACCAATGTGGGACTTTAACACACCCCCTCACGCCCAGAATTGGACATCTGGAGCGTAGAGTTTTGCAGAACTGGACATCTACGAGTGGCACAATATCAACCACACATTTGGTTCTGATACCATGTTAATAAATTAGTGGGCCCAACTCACCCCAAAAGCTAGCTCAAGGGGAGATGATTGCCCATCATCCTTTTGAACAAATCTCCATATGTCCTTTAAGCGATGGATTCCTAATCTCAATATCAGAAATGGATAAACTTTTCATCTCTATATGTTTTGGATAAGTAGTTTTCTAATACATGAAGAGCACAGTGCATGATTCTCTGATCCTAAAAATTGAGCAAGAATGTGGCAGCTAGGAAGAACTTGGTTTGTCCACCTAGCAATGGGGGAATGATTCTACTCAAGAACCAATTTCTGATCCATCAATGCTTGTTAAAGGTTTTAGTGCATTTCTTAGATAAGCAAACCTAAATATGGCATTCTCTTTATCCTGTTTTTTTCTCAAAACTTATCTTCACCAAACAAATTTTGTTCTTTTAGTTATTCCAACTTTGAAAGATTCAATTACCTAACTTGATCATGAAACAATTTAACAAGCAAGAGACCTAAATCATGAAACATAACCTGATTTTCTTATCGATTATAATAAGC
Source organism: Canna indica (assembly GCA_034359265.1). NCBI lineage: Eukaryota > Viridiplantae > Streptophyta > Magnoliopsida > Zingiberales > Cannaceae > Canna > Canna indica. The sequence continues at coordinate 4,403,570 of CP136893.1, read as the reverse complement.
AATGCTTCACTTTTCAATATGGGGCTCATCTTGGTCCCCTCTTAAACTGGTACGGATGCCATACCAACAGTTGGTATGCCTTGTTATGCTCCAAAGCATGACTTGGTCTAACACAATTTTGAAGAGCCCCAAAGCCTTGTATCTGCCGGTTATAATACTATTTCAAATAAAAAAACTAGCAATAGAATTAAGAAATACAAACTTAAAATCAAAGTTTCAACTCTTGATCTCATCTTGGTCCTTTGTTGCACTTTTGCAGGTACCATATTGAGGTACCATACTAATACTCACTATGCCTGATAATGATCCAAGATTCAGTGGTCTGGCGCAGTTCAGAACAACCCTGGACCGTCGTATTTAACAATTATGAACTCAATTTCATTTAAAAAGCTAGTAGATTTAAGAATTATAAACCTAAAATGTTTTCAATCAAATAAGACAAAACATTTGATACATTAAAAGCAAATACAACTTGTTAATGCATTAGTATAATTTTTTCAAAGTGCAGAAAAACATGTCAAAGAAATTATAGGAGCCCTTACTAATAGAAGAAGGAACGACTTTGGTTCATAAGAAATTTTAGTAAGTTGGAAGCTCTTAAATTTGATTGGATGACCAACTTTCCCAAAAGCTTAAGCTGTTAGGAAAGAAACCAATCTATGCATTTATATCTTAACACTCTCCCTCACTTGACCCAAGCTCAACAAGTATCAACTTATCTGAGGTGAGGGTTTTTTTTTATTGTTATTTATAAGTATTGACGTAAGAGGATTCGAACTTAGGAGCTCATGCTCTCATACCATGTCAAATTTGATTGAACTACCAACTTTTCTAAAAGCTTAAGCTATTAGGAAATGGACCAATCTATGCATTTATATCTTAACAGAAGCCACTACCATAAATATTCAATGCCCATAATTCAAGTTTAAAAGATATGGAAAGAAGTTGAAAAGTTCTGATAAGGGGTTGAGATGACTTGAGGAGTTGTAGGAGTGATGAAAATTGAAGAGAGAGAGAGGGGGGGGGGGTATATAGAGGTTCCGAAAGGATCTAACATGATAGTTTTTGGCCATTTTCAACCATTTATAGGCAATTTTGTAAATATTGAACAATTCCCAATTGTTGGCAACAATATGGAGCCATGCTGGTTGTACGGTACAACATCAGTGGGCATTCAACATACTACTAGATGATATGCCTCAAATCTATCCTACCAGGGTTCCAACATGTTTAGAGTGGTTCATGTCTTCAAAAAGCTCTGATATCATACAGTACAAGGCATACAACCTGATGCACATGGAGACTTCAAACCTCTGATATTAATTCACATATATGCAAATGTTAAACAACGACATCTAAGGAATAAGATATCATGAAAAGCCACCAAGTCTAAGTTCATAGATCACCATGACATGGCAAATGAGATTCCTAGAAAGCCAGGAAGAACACACCTTAGAAGCAAGGACATCACTCCAGTATATCCAATTATAGCTTGAAATGTAGAAGATATTATAAATGCTCCCTGTAGCTCCTTCATAATATGCTTAAAATTCTGCAAATAAAAAAAGTCTTCCCTCAACTTCAAAATAAATGTTAGATATTTTAGTATTAGGAACAATTGAAGAAGTGAAATTCTGTAGTCCTATTTAATCATAAAAATCAAATTTATTATCATCTACCAAAATGCTGTTTCATTTTATCACATGAGAGAATTTAAGTAGCTAGACTTTTTTGAGGGCATTCAGCTGTGACAGCTGATAAATGTTTTATGCTAGATAAGTTGTGTCTTCATCTAGCTTGCAAGTGGTCAAGCACATTGTGGAAGAAATAGTACTACAATTATAAGTCATTAGGATTTTCATCGAGTGCCTATAGTATGTCTGGCATGTGATTGCATTGGTTATTTTAAACAATAATCAATTTTGGACCCGAGGATGAGAACATATTGTTATGCAGGTAATGACAGAACCGTACATTCTCAGTAAGACCTTGAAAATCTGGGGAGTTTATTATTGCTAGCACTGGAGCCAGATACACAAAGGAAGGACCCTGTATAAGTGGTAGCCTTGTTCCAAAGAACGTGTGCAACAATGTAGTCACACCTGAGATAAAGAACACAGTTGACACCACAGCTGAAGCATCCTCCTGTAGGGATTATGCAGATAAGCATCATAACCTGACTTTTAAAAGAAGTTAACATGAAGATTATGATTAGCGAAGTTGATGTCTTACATAAGTGCCGCCCATTGCTGGAACTATAACCAATGGGATCAGAATCAAGGAACCCATTATCGACAGATAGTGTTGAATTCCATAAAAGAATATCGGAACTGGAAATATAGAAGCATTCATAGAAAAGGTAACGTTAGGACCCTAATACTGGAGGTAATCAAAAGATGTCTTTAGACGTGGGGAAAAGATCACTGCTCACCAAGGCCGGGACTATCCCTCAGTTCATACTTAATGTGAACCTGCCTTGACGGGAAGCCTTGTTCGTCCTCTATTTGTGGCAGCGTGGCTGTCTCCTCCTCCCTCCGTTGCCTTGAGGGCTGATCAGACCGCAACCCCTGTCCAGTAGGACCCGCACCCGCACTCTTGTTACCGTCATTGGAATCCTTCCTTTTCCTAGCCGTCTGATCAGCCGGCAAAGGCGCCGCTCCTCCTCCTGCTCCCGCCCTGTTTTCAGGCTCCCCATTGGCAGCGACGGCGGCAGGAGGCGGCGGAAGGGGAGTGGCAGCTTCAGCCCTAGGCCCAGCCTCCAGATCCAGGTTGGATCCCGACTCTTTGGGCTTCGGGAGAGCGATCTGGCCGGAGTTGCTCACGTCAGACTCCCCGGAGACCCTCCCCTTGAAACCCGTCCTCTTCGCCCAGGAGAGTGGCGCCGGTGGCCCAGGGTCCGGAGCCGGCGGCCAAGGCCCCGGACGGGCTGGAGCCCGCCTTGACGGTTGCCCGTTGTTCGACATCAGCTACCTTCCCGATCTCTCTCCCTCTTCCCTAGGGTTTTGCGCTCCTTGTCCCTTATCCTCCTCCTCCTATCGATCTCCAAGGGCAACGGGATAGGGTTTCGAGAAAGGCCAGATGGAGAGAAAGAGGAGCTCGCTTCGCTTGTGTTATGGGCTGCGCGACGGGAGTGGGAAAGAGAGTGGAGTTGCTGGCCGAGTGGAGTGAAGTGGAGCGAGGGGGAAACGCTAAAAAGCGACGGGGAAACGACGCTCGGAAACCAACAGCTTCTTGGTTTTTCAAACTCGTTGGCGAGTGACGTCAAGGCGATGAAAAAGAGGACGACCGCGCCAGCGGCAGGAGTCTTCGACGTCCTTCCCCGCCCATCATTTCTCACTCGCTTTGATACCCTCTCCATATTTCTTCACTGCTAGGTGGGATCCACTCGTGGCTCAATACCTCTGCCAATAGGAAAGCGGTACAAACGTGAGATTCGATATGCAAAGAAAATGCATTTCTTTGATGTATTTACAGTTTCAAGTAAACAGTTTATTGACAACTCATTATTTAGGTCTCGGAAAATAACTTGGGGTGCAAAGTTATAATTTTTATGAATTAATTTTGATAAATATTTTTTGAAAAATATTAAAAATATATTTGATAGACAATAAATTAATGACTAGAAAAAGTAATTTTTTCCAACACGTTGTATGCTGCCTAAAGAACTAAGGTTCGGTCCCTAATATAATCACCTATTGTGATATTTTATTTTTGTTAAAAAAAAAAAAAAAAAACTTTCTATGTATGTTTCTTGTAAAATATCAAAAATATATTTGATAAGAAATTAATTAGTAGAAAGTGTAACTTTTTGTGAAACATATTTGGTTGACATGAATACTTCTTATAAATCACACGATCAATTAGTAAGCGTAACTTTTTCTAAAACATGTTTGGTTGACGTGAATACTTCCTATAAATCACACCATCAATATACTCTTTTCTTTTAAGTAATATTTTCATTTATATATTAGTACATATAAAAAATTAAATTTTATTTGCAAATAAATATTTTAACGTATATACATAAAATATAGTATTTTCACACACACACCTATATATATACATATATGTATATAATAATTTATAATTTGGTCCCTCAAATATAGTCGAGTTTTCATAATAGTTTCTCAAAAACAACTCGGTCAATGTGGTCTCTCGAAAATATGACTCGGGCAAAATAGTTCGATTCAGGGACTTTTTTTGCCTATTTTGCCCGAGTCGACCGGGCTATTTTTCTCGAGTCATGTTTTAGAGGGATCACATTGATCGAGTTTCTTTTTAGGACCACTCTGAAAATTCGACTATATTCGAGGGATCAAATTATACGTTATAGGAAAAAAAATTAATTTTATTTGAAGTTAATATAATTTTTTTTACTTATTTTGCTCAAAAATAAACTAACATGAAATAAATAAGTTAAGAATTTATGAATTTATGAATTTTTTAATATAATAATATTGACAACATAAATTATAGATTTAACATTAAATGCAAATATGAAGATACAAATTATCTTTTTCTTTTAAATTACATGCAAGAAGTGCAACGGTGCAACCTACCTAGGTCTCCCTAGATAAGTTATTTCTTATATTTTGCATAAAATTACACTTCTTGCGAAAGTTATATTCTCTACAATATGCAAGAATTTTGTCAATCAAACGAGATTAAAAAAATACAACTTCTTGAGAAGTACAACTTTCGACAAGAATTTGTGTCAACACCTTAGTATGAAAAATTTTACGAAATTGGAATTCGACAAATTCCTTTATTTGAAATTTTCTTATAAAATAAAAATAGATTTTAATTCTATAAAAAAATACAATTCCAAACATTCTATAAAATGATTAGATTTTGTTCATTTTTACGATAATTTACTACTCAAATTAGTTAACAACCTCAATATACATAGAGGACATATTTGCTTCATAGGATAATGAATGAATTAATATTCATTATTTGTTTAGTGCATATATTATATAAAAAATAGAAAAAGAATAATATAAAATTGATATTATATTTGTTGTACATCGGACTTAAAAAATTTATATCTAATTTTCTCTCATTTATTATTTAATCCAATCCTATCTGTATCCAACGAAGCAAAAAATAAGTTCTAAGAATAATGTGATAAATTAAGATAAAAAATAAAATTTGTTTATTTCATTCATTCATGCAAACTCAATAACTCGTGTCAGGGGAAGAACATAAACTAGGGGTGAGTTCAAGTCAGGACGGGCCTGAATTTAGTATGTCCCAATCCCGCCTCGATTTTGAGTCGATGCGCAAATATGCGTTTTCAGTCCCGAATATGAAGCATTTCGATTTTGTCTCATCTCAAATTTTTCGGGACGGGTCCGGGACGTCCCGAATTTGTTAATATTGTTTTTTCCTACAAAATGGAAATAATATATATATTAAATAATTAATCAATCATTGTATTACATTCTAAAAAATTAATATTACTTATATCATAAATCGGGCCGGGCCACGACAATCTCGATTTTTTTATGTCGTTGCGGTCCCATCCATGTTTTTAATCTAGACGAGCATATATATTTGTCTTTGTCCCGTCCCAATTTTGAACCAGGACGGGATTTCCCCAAATTTTCGGTTCGGGTCGGACGGTCGGGACATCCCGACCCATACTCACCCCTAGTGTAAACAAAGGAAACAAGCTTGCACTTAAACACAAATCATATGATAATAAATAAGGTAAATAGCAAAAACCTCTCATGAACTATGACCCTTTTACAATTACCCCCCATGAACTTTGAAATTAGACAAAAAAATATTAAACATTATGAAACTAACAAAAATGCCTCATATGTTAACTCAATGTTATCTATTTAACGATTTTTTTTAAATGACACGCGACAATCTTTTATTGGTCTAAATATTAAAAGATAATTAAAAAATCAATTAAAAAATCAATTAAAAATTAATTAATTGGAAATTAGAAAATAGAACATTTTTATTACAAATTTATTTCTTAATTAACTTTCCTAGTAATTAATATTTTTTTAATTTCTAATTTAATAATTTTTCATTTAAGTTATTTTTTTTAATATTTGGACAAAAAAAAAACTACACGTGTCATTTTAAAAAGATATCATTAAATGGATAATAGTTAATTAACAAATTAGATGTTTTTGTTAGTTTATAAAGTTCAGTTTACTTTTTATCTAATTTCAAAGTTCACAAAGGATAATTACAAAAGGATAATAATTCAGTGGAGGTTTTTGCTCCTTACTCTAAAAAATAATAATAATAACCCAAACTAAAAGTCACACTCATGGTTCCGAGAATTCAGCCAAACTTCATTAGAAAATGAGTTTTATTTTTCTCCTTGAAAAATAAATTACAAATATATTGTTATTCTCTGAACATTTCCAAAATTTTACCTGGCTATTAAATCCAAAAAAGATATAAAATTAGTAAAAGTTTGAACTGTGATTCAACAGAGAACAACTTGGAACTTAATGGAAAAAAATTGATAACAATAAGATTGTGATAGAAAAAAACATTTAATAACAAAATATGAATTACAAATATTGGTAATAGCACAATATTTATCATACATATTTAAATTGTAAAAACTAATGAAACAGAATTTACAACTGGGAATCGTTGTCTTTTCTATCTTTTTACTTAGTAAATTAAAAAAGGTATTAATTACTTGATAATAACTTAATAAGAAATTGATAGAGCTAATAATCTAATAAGCTTGCCTGGTCAACAATTTGCACCAATATTCTACTAAGATATGTTTAGAATATTACTTGATCCGACCAGTAGATTTGGTCCCAATTTTTCAAATTTGACCTCCCTGGAAACACTGTTTTTCCTAAATCTGGAATGCATTCACCATTGTGGACATCTCATGTTTATAACACAATAATTTTCTCCACACAGTTTTCATTATACTTTGGCTCATGGTTCTGTAAACTGCTCCTTTAATAGGGTAATATTTTGACCATTACAATGCCAACTACAAAGACTGTTACAAATTTACAAGAACTGGCAACTTGACCTTCATCTGTTGGTGGACAATTTCAAGGATTAGGATCACAATTAACAAACACTTAAAATGATTTCTAAGAATACAAGCTGGTGGAGGTTTCTTTCATTTGGAAGACCACCTTCCTCATTATGTGCAACTTTGATTCCATGAGCATGCAATAGATAAACAACAGATGAAATTATAGTTACCAGTCAAAGAACTGCATTAGGGTCTCACTGTACAACATTAGGCTACCAGACCGTTCTTCAACTGGTGAAAGTCCTGGTAAGCCTTTCTGGCTGTCTTCTGGTGGCCTTCTTCTCATCCTTCTCGGGTGCCTTCTTCTCCTTTTGCGCGTGGCTTGCTGCCAGGTGCAATCTTGGACTAAGAGGCTTAGGTGCCCTTGTTTTCCTATCAAACCCCCTTAAGCAGACAAACCCTGCCAATAATTTCTAGTAGTTAGGAAGGGAGTGTGAATTTGAAGTAAAGCTTTGCAGACTTATAGTTCCTTCCCTGACATAAAAAATGACAGATAAAAGGAGAGGGCAATATTTATCAATGAAATGATTGTTTTGTGTTGCTTTTCATATCTGATGAAAGCTTACCAGGAATTAATGGGTTATAAATAATTGCATAAATAAATACTCATCTAATGTCTATCAGTTGAGAGAATCAAGTATGTCGTTAATATATGGAATCAAGCCAGTTATTTATAAATACTCATCTAATTGGAAACTATGCTCCCCCCTAGACCTATCTATCATGCAGGTTTGCTTCCAATGGATCACATATGTCAGGATATTCAAAAGAAATACATAAGGATAAAAACACAAAAGAAGTTACTACTTCACTATTTTGAATACTTGGATTCGTTGCTATAATAGGTGTACTACAAACATGATTATTTTCCTTTGTCTAACAAGTGCTTATACCCTCAAATCCTCAATAGAGCTCAATGGCAGGTAATAATCTGCATATATATATATATATATATATGTATATATATATATGTATAAATAGTGTATATCCGTGTACATAGGTAAGAGCTCAATTGTGTTAGAGCTCGTGACCATTAAATTTTTATTAGCACTTGAAGATATTTTTCTTTCATTTTCTTCCCTCCGATGTCCAAACTAACAAACTCATGTCTGCACATGTTATGTTCGAGTTTCTTGATTTTACAAAGTTTTCTTATTGGTACAATGACAAAAAAACATAGGCCAAGTAAAAGAGTTCATTGTTTACACAAGTACTATTATTGATATTAAAATACTTAGTCTCGCTACCAAGCCAGCAGGAGCAATGCATACTGACAATTTTTCAATACTTAGTCGCTCCAAATAGCAATCCAAAGGTCAGTTCTGAGTTTGAATTATGATGAGTTCAAACTTGATACAGTAACAGCTTACTCAACATGAATCTATGAGGCTACCATGTAAGAAACTAAGAAACTAAGAATCACAAGATTAGAGAAGCATGCATTACTCATTTGTCAATTCGGTAATGCATACTGATAATTTTTAATCTCACTAAAAATAGAAGATCAATATAAAGATAATGTAACAGAGCTCAAGATGGCAAAAAAAAGAGAATTCCTTTTGTGATATTGTGATTGCATACCTCTTGAAAAGCAGAGTTGTATTTCCTCTATTGATAGTCCTGAAAGGTTAATTCCTATTTAAGATATCTTATCTATGAACTTAAAAGTTATTCATGTGTTAAACCACAATTAGGAAGTGCAGATATTTCGACCTCTAAATAATGTTGGTATGCTGGTGCCAAAATAAACAATCCGCCTGGGCAGGTTCCATATCAATCTCCTAGGAATAACTAATGGGTTGTGGCTAGATTGGTGGTCTGCAAATACCTGAACCAGCAAAAAAATCCACGTCAATAATAAGACAATGATGAATTAGCCATCTAATATAGTATATGTAAGAAGGATATGATTTTTCACTAACTTCATTAACTTGGAAATAAGTGCCATTCAGCGGGAAGCTTCCTCTATTTGCAGTTCGACATGGTATCTGTCCAGAGTAACATTTTGAACAGTAATAAAAGCATGAGACTAGTCATCAAGATTATGTAAATTTTCTCCAGAAATTTCTTATTTTTCTGTTTCTTATTTTGTATAAGTATGTTACTCAGCATATGAACTAGTTGAATTGTTCTTTGAATCCACCTTTTGGACGACATGACTGATTCTCTCTGTATTTTTAGTTGGTAGAATTACTTTTTGATTCTTAGCTTTTGACTTTTTCTTTTATGCATTTTTCCCTTTTATTTTGCTTTTTTTCTCCACATGCATTTACTTTCTTTAATTTGTCAATGAACTTTTTCTTTGGTTTTTTTTTTTTTTTTTTTTTTGAAAAGTAGAATCCTGCATTTCATTCAAGAGATGTAGAACTTTTTCTTTGGTGGGGGGCTGCCCATCCATTTCTGTAAAAAATTAGTCAAATTTCAAGATAAATTTCTATATACTTACTAGAAGTGTTCCTCTGATTGTTTGAGATTGTTCCTCTCGTCTACAACTGCAAGCAAAGCATGTCATACTTTTGCACATGTTTCCCGTTTCTTGAGAATTGCAGCATGTTTGTGGTGGTTCAGCAGAGTGTGCAGTTTCACCTGTTGTTGGGTATTCTTACTGAAGAATTTGCTAATCACAGCTTATAGGACTCACTATCAATCTTAGAACATTTACTTGCCTGGGGACCAGATGCTAAGGAGGTAGGGACATGGATCATCATACTCTCTTGGCTCTATCTGCATCATATTCTTGAGCGTGAGAAATGAATAATACTACATAATTAAACAACTAACCGTTGGTGAACATGTCATTACCCCTTCAAGCAAAGGGTGTCCATCTGGAAGCTCGTACCTGTATCAAGCAAAAAGGTAAATATAAAATATTGTATCTGAATCACATTGTAAATTTAATGACTATTCCTAGTTATTTAAGTTATCAAAATACTTACACTTGATGCTCTGTTCGGAGCCGCCGGACATTCTTAAGCTTGGGCATAGGAATTGAAGCAGCTTCTCTGGTGACAGCAACTATGGCCTTTTCAATATCACCATCTTGAAGCTCCATATTTTCTTGCATATAATTCTGCAAGTTCTGTGTGAACTCTTCCAAGTTCAAATGTATAGTAGGAATTTCATAAGGATCTTCGTAAAAAGCTTCTTCTATTTCGCTTTCTAGAGCTCCTGGACATACAGGTTCCGGGGATGCTGGCTCTTCAATTATAGGCTCATTATTGTCTTTCAATCCTTGTGAAGAGCAGTTCTCAATTTGAAACAATGGCATTGGTTTAAATATGTTCATGTCATGATCTCTGGATTCATTAGGTAATGTTGATTTCACTATTCTTCTTTCATCTGGTCCGGTAAGCGTAAGTCTTGAACTAGAAAAGGAAATAATGTTACAAGTTACAACACACAAAATTCTAGTAGCAACATGCAACTATTACTTCAAAAAGTACTTGTTCAACACTAGTAAGCAGAATCTCAGAAGCCAGAACTATATTAGAATATTAATAGTGTTACATTTTCTTTCTTCCATATTATTATATTAAGGGTCAGGAATTAATGAGTATGAGATAGTATTCATTATATATAACAGTCTGCTGTAATAGCTCATGATCTCTGGATTCATTAGGTAATGTTGATTTCACTATTCTTCTTTCATCTGGTCCTGTAAGCGTAAGTCTTGAACTAGAAAAGGAAATAATGTTACAAGTTACAACACACAAAATTCTAGTAGCAACATGCAACTATTACTTCAAAAAGTACTTGTTCAACACTAGTAAGCTGAATCTCAGAAGCCAGAACTATATTAGAATATTAATAGTGTTACATTTTCTTTCTTCCATATTATTATATTAAGGGTCAGGAATTAATGAGTATGAGAAAGTATTCATTATATATAACAGTCTGCTGTAATAGCTCATGACTGCTATCTTATATTTAGTTACCCGCTGAAGGTTGCTAAGGGGAATCTCAGAAACCAAATTATCCATGATTTTGAACATTGTATACTCAGTTTAGTTTTGTCACCGTGACCAAAAGCTACCTAAGTATGTCCACCTCCAATTATAACAGTCGTACATATTTATTTGCTATCTAATAATTAGTTATCAACTGAAGGTTGATTTTAATGGGGACTCTCAAAAACCAAATTAGCATGAATTAAAACATTGCATATAATGTGTTATATGAAATATTTTCTACCAGACCTAGTTTGTGCATTTCTTCAGAGAATGGCAATTAACTTCTTCTTTTAATGTTAGCAAGTTACCTAGCAAAAGCACTAGCAAAGTGCCTGCATTCTCCTCTCATTGGGCATGCATTACAATTTGGTTTGCTTTTGGTGCAAAACACCTGCAAGATGTACAATAGCTTGATTCAGCATTTAAACTAAGAATTATATTTCATCATTTCATGTATATTCATTTTGTTGATAAATCATGCACATACCTTTCCAAATGTTATCATGTGATAATGCAGCTCATACCTGTGGGAACTTCCAATGTTGTTAAAGTTGGTGATTAAATAAGATCAGGGCTATGCATATAGATGATAAAGAAGCTCCATTTTGCACCAACATACTAAAGAAGATAACAAATTGAAAATAGGATTTCTTCCAGGTTTTAGAAATTACAATGTCGGCTGGTCTAGTGTGCATAACCGAGGCCAAAGATACTTCTGAATCGTCTCCAATATTGGATAGCTTGAATTTAAAAAAACAAAAATCAGGACTAATTATCATGTAATGTTCTTGTTTGAACACTTATCTCAAATTCATGAGAATGAAGGGGAGTATACTATAGAAGCAATCATATACCTTTCCAAAAGATGCAATTGAAGGGACTCTGGTAGTGGCTGCAGGGGCACCCACCCCAGTCTCACACATATGCGCCCAACATTGGTATCAACCTGGTCACCATTTCCAACATAAATGTAAACCTTAGATCATTTAGTAAGTGTTGGTGTTATTTAAAAGGGGGCACTCACAGGAAATGCATGCTGATGGAGTGTCAAAAGCCTAACACACTCAACACTCTTGAGTCCTAATCCTCGTATGCTGAGGAGGTAATCCCTGTAAAATAAAGCATATAAAGATATGTCAAACCAGCATTCCTGAATAAGGAGAATTTTTCAGTCTTGATACATCCTAATTCAGCGTTATTTCCACTTTTCAGTAAGGCCCCAACCTTTATGTCGCCTCAAAGAGAAAAGAAAAAGAAGAAAGAAGTTGTAACCTTTCAAAAGGGGAGCCACCTAAGTCATTGGTATGAGTCAAGCTAGACATACTTAAGCAACATTTGTCATGTAACTGCGAGTACAAGTCATGGACTATAATTATTTGCCCTCTGTATAACATACAAACTTTCCAAGTTATCTTGAATTTCCTCTTAACTTTTCCTCCCAAATCACTCATTCTTTTTTTTAAAAAAAAATTAACTACAAAAGCAGTTCAAGTCTTCAAGATATTGCAACTATTACTATTTAGATGAATTGCAAAAATAACAAGCAACAGTTGTCTTTAGATTAATTAAAAATATATATAATTTCAAAAAAAAGGAGTAATTATGCAGCTCTTACTTTCCTTTGTCTGGTGGAACATCCCTTAACCACTCTAGATTGAGGCTTCCATGATCTCTAACTAAACGGTTAAGAAAATCCTGCATAAAGATTGGAATTAGCTAAATCAATCTAATAACTTGTTTTTACTTTAATTTTCATACAAGGTGCTATTAAGGAAACACTTTTCTTTTGTCACAGTGCTGTGCATACAATCAGTTTTGAGGCTGCAATTTTTTACACAGTCGCATGAAGCATCTACTTCGATCCCACTAGTCCGTTGGTTGTGCTTCAAATTGCATGTGAAATTGTGAATAAGAATTTTCAATTTGAGATAATTAGGTCTGCTTATTTGAATTGCAATTTCAAAAGTTTACTATGATCTCAAGTCAATAGTCCAAGACCTTTTAGAAGAGTACATAACGGTGAATCATAAGAGATTCAAAAAGGTGTGTCTCTTTTAACTTTGAGGGGAAAAGTTCAAAAAGCACATTTCTAAAAAATCAATAATTACTCACAATTTAAAGATTCAACAATTTCTTGTAAATTTTATTTTAGCCCTGAAAATTTGAGGTGTATTTATTTAGCAAGGTAAGCTTAGTTGTAAAAAGGTTAAATTTCAAATGTATTGGCAGATAGATCTGCCTTGGTGGTCAGTGTTGATCTCCAAAAACAAAGAAAGACCTATTCTGAGCTCCTTGATTGTATATGCACGAAATTAGCTATTTTTTGTATATGCAGGATATAAGGTATATTGAAACACAGGATATAAGGTAGGAACGAATCCCTTTTAAAAGAAAGATACATGGGTCTGCCAACCTATAAAAGCGTGAATTTAGGTGCTAAAACTGGAGCAGGAGCTTTCTCTTGCCTGAGCAAGATGATTATGTTGATCTGAGGACAAAAATGAAGAATATTTTACCACTACTTAAGGTTCCATAATCCCAGTCTTTGAAGTAGTTTCAGTTGGGGTATTTCAAATGGCAAAACATAGATTCATATACTCATAACTCATGATCGCAGTAATAGGAGGATAATAGTTGAGATCAGCTTTTACAGGTCAGGAAGAAAGATGATAATGAGTTGGTGGCACAAGATTATGTCCTTGGCTATTTTCTTTAGAGAATCATGCAATGCATAGTTAGTAACTGTTGCAATTTTACCTTGATTCTCCCTGCTAGCACATTGTTCATTCCTCTTTCTTTAATGGTTTCTGAAATTTCTCGTGCATCTGAATGCATTACAGCTTCCCAGTCCAGTGAGTCCATTCTGTCTTTGCTTCTTGCAGACTTAAAACCATAGTTGCATGCCTCCTTTCTCAAATTATCCCAATCAAAATCTTTTGCATGCACAGATTCAGCTCTTCTCTTCTTTGAATTTGGTGTATCATTTGATGTTTCTGTTGGAAACTTCAATGGACTGCGAACTTCAATTTTTGAATTAAGCTTAACTTCATGAGTAACCTCAAAAGTGCCCTTTACATTATCACACGAATTGAAAAATACTTCCTGGGTCTGACAATGACATTGAATTTTTTCCACTTGGTAATCTTGCTTCCTTTCACTTTTCTGAATTTTTGTCATAGCTTCATCTACAATCGGGAAAGTGAATGACTTAAGAGACGGTTCGGCTACCATTTGGCATGTACTTGGAGATGTCACATTAGACATCAATGGAGATGATTGTTGACTTGGAGACTCAGTTGAGTATTTGGATGATTCATTGCAGTTTCTCTGAGCTGCTGTATCTGCATTGATGTTCCCAGGATCAGAAAGCATGAAACTTGAAATTCTTTCCACTTTTATCACATCAGCATTCTCTATATTGTCTGAATCAGAAGAAAAATTTTGCAACATGCCTGTGAAATTAACTTGAGAACTATTAAGTTGGGATGTACAACTAATTTCTTGAAAAGAATATGTGATATTCTTCAATCCATCAATTGTCCTTGTTTTATTATCAGAGTTTTGACCAAGTGCAGAACACTTCTCTGCTAACATCTTCACATTGTTGTCCTGGTCGCAAATTTCCTTCACAATATTTGCTCCTGAAATTTGTATATTATCCTGACAGGCAGCATAACCATCCAAGCCACTTGCCATAGTTTCATTCCCCATATCTCTATTCAGAAGTGTCGAGGGGCCTGATTCAACAAAAATTGTATTTTGATAAAGGTTGTTTGAAGTGCTGCAAGATAAAGAGACAGAGTTCTGTGAAGATACTGCATCATCCAGTGACCCTTTGTCTTCTGATTCTGAATTTGCTATTACATTTATAGTTATATCTGTTCTGTAATATGATGTTTCAGGACTTACTTCAGGGTCTTTTCTTTCAACATTTACACTAATCCCACCAAAGCTATCTAGGCCATCATCTTGTTTTCTTTGACCTAACCCATTTTCTTGACAAAGCATATTAAAGGATTGGGTGCTTCCATATTCTTCAATCATTGTGCTCAACTTATTTGCATCCTGCTGCTCTATATCATCTTTTTTTGGCTTAATAGGAAATTTTGCAGCGAGAGCCATAAAGGCAGAGCTATAAAATCAAGAACACAAATAAACAAAAGCTAGCAAAATCAAGTTTGAGATCATAAACTTAAGCAGTTTGAAATCATTTTGAATAAATGAAAGCAGAACACCAGCTTCATTATTACCTTGAAAGATGGTCTGACACATTTTGGGTCAGAAATACACCTATCACAGAGTCCAACACTGATCCTTTCCATGGAGAGAATTGCCTGTCCCCTAAAAGCAAAGGAACTCAGGTCATACATTACGAATATCTTCTTTTACTTTCCAACTAGTTTGCGAAGAAAAGAAGCAGGCATATATATGCATGCTAGCAGTACGGCAGTACCTTGAATAAGGCGCATGCGTGCAATGAATGAATCTACACGACCACGGAACACTAGTCTTTCTTCCTCCCATCGCTCTTCTCTGTCCACATCTGATCCTTCTGCATCAGCAATCATCTTCCCCATCAATAGATTCCACACTCTGTTAGTCTCATCATCCAAGTCAACCTTAGCTCTGGGGCGCTTTTTCTTACTTTCAGCATATGTCCCTTTATATGGAACTATCATGCTGCTACTGTAATTAACAAGTGAGTATTGTGGTTCAGCTGCAGCATTCATATAATAATCTGTTGGAAAAATATAAGGTACTATTGCTTGAGACATGGGATCATTGCATAATGGTTCTAGAATGTTGCTTCTACGTTGGCATTCTTGAATGGGAATGTCAAGGAGATTGTGCAGGTCCTTATCTTGTAAATCTTCTGACATTGAGGTTAATCCAATAAGTTCCTGTCCAAGAAAATCAACAAGTTTATGCTCAGAATATCTGTCTGAGATTGATTTAAGATTAACCCTTTTTTTTCTTGTTCGCTTTCCTCTTTTCATTCTTATATGAGTATCTGCAAACAATGCTTCGATGCATCCCTGATAGCTGCTTTCAGGATTTTCAAGTACTTTGTTGGAGTCCGTAGATACTGTATTGGAGCCAAACTTACATACTTGAATTGGCATCTTTGATCTTTTTTTTGTTGGCCCCTTTGGACCAAGTGCCAACCTAAACTCTGGGCCTAGCAGATCATCAATTGATATGCATTTTCGTTCATCTGAAGAACTAGACAATTTGGTGTCCAGTTGTGACATCCTACCAAATTCCCCAACATGCCCTATCATGGTCCTCCTCCTTTTGCATTCCTGAGGAAGTTTTGGAATACCCATAACCTGTGGCTGAAAAAAACCTTCATCACTTGAAATTGGATACGTAGAACCACTTTCAGCATTGTCAGCATGACTATGATAACTCTTAGCTTCTTTATAATCCACACCATCTTGTACCAAGGTTACCTCTCTATGGATAATGAACTTTTGATTTTTAGTACTTTGCAATTTTGATATCCCAACACCGTCAGAGTCCTGTGATTTAGCATTGCCAGCCTGTCTAGCCAGATGCTTCCAGTTATTCTTCAACAGTTCACGTCTAGAAGGTTGACGACGGGGAGTTGGATTTTCTTGCAGTCTTATGTATTGTGGAAGGGAACAATTGAGATCAAATACAGTACCTGCTCCTATTCCACCATCTGGTCCTTGGTGAATTTGTACTGTTGTTAGCCTAGCTCTTGAGCTGTTTGGATACTCATCTGCTGATTGGCTTTCAGAATCAAAGGTCAGCCTCCGCTTGACATTCTTAGTTCCATTTTCGGTATGTTGATTGGCAGATTTCCTTAATGTGGTTGACACATTGTTAGCATCTATTTCCATATCTGGGGTTGTGCTTGAACAATTCAAGTTTTTCTTCTTGCACACATTACTCCTGGTACCAGTTTGTTCTTTTTTCCTAACTTGCTTTGGAGTAGCTGGCTTTGGAGTTACTGGTTTCTTTGAGGTCAAAAGCCCATCTTTGATGACCTTTGGCCTGTGCCTTTTCCTCGTCACCTTCTTTCTTGTATTGCTTGGGTTTCTTCCTTGGTTTATCTTCTCCTCCTCTAATTGATTATCATGAGGAGAAAATGATGTACGTGTTGGCTGCTCGAGCACCTGTTCCATTGAGGAAGCACCTTGCTGTAGCAAATTGTGTCCAGACAATTGATCCACTCCGCCAAGCACCTCTTCCATTGAGGAAGCACCTTTGATTAAAGAACCATGTTCAGAGGATTGATCCACATCCAGAATGTTCGCATCCATTGTCAAACCCATATAGATTGTATTAGTTACATCACGAGGATTACATTCTAATTCCTTTCCCTTACCTGGAGTTATGGGTGCTAGTAAGTTTGAGGAATCATGGTCATCAGTCATAGAGCATTCAACTTTGCTATCTTCCTCGTTGCTTCCCTCGTCGGCAATCTCTTTCTCAACTGCTTTATTCATTTCATGCTGTATACGACTATCTATTTCTTTACCCTTAGCTGGAGTTAGAGGGATTAATGGAACGGGTAGCGGATTGGTTTTGCTTGTGCTTGCAGGGTCCTCCGGCATGGAATTAAGATTGGGAAGATATCCAACAGTATTCTGATCTGCAAAGCTTGCACACAGAATGTCGGTTATTGGTCAAGTAAAATGGGATCAAAAGAAAACACCTAACAGAATGACTCACTCACCTTGAGGATGATTGCCGCCATGGTGTATGTATCCACTGAGCAGTACCTTTCCATTTGACAAAGAAAGAGGTTGACCATTGCTACTCATAACCTGCGTACACATCAGTGGCATGGTTTGTATGTTCTGCATTCCAGCTGCATCAGTGATAACCATGACATTCCCATAATGTACGCGAGAAGATCCCGCTGTTGGATTCAGCAGCATCGTCCTGTGTGGTCCAGCATTGTGAATTTGAGCCTCATTTAACCGAGACGAGGAAGCCATGTCCATTGACTTGAGGTCTCGAGGGCGAATACTAAGACCTGGTGAGGGCATGATGAGCCTTTTATTAGGGGCGATGGGCGCCGCTGGAGTAGCAGGAATCCAGGGGTTCTGCTGTTGCTGCTGCTGAAGCTTTGCACGATTTAGTTCCATCACAAAAGTTGAATTTGTATACAATAAGTAAAATTGTAGGAAAATTTAAATTTGTTTGATCATTTCTTTGAAGCTCAACTTTGTTGTCCTCCACAGCATCCGCGATCATGATAAAAATGTGAACCTAGAGGGGAAGTAAATGAATAAGCTTTAGAAATAGTCGTGAATATACACCGAGAAAGAGTAAAGTATTACTTCTTTTTTTCACTTTTGAGGAAAATAGTTCTTGTCGTTATCTTGTTGCTCCGCGACCGCAAATGGTTGCAGAAACCAAAAACCTGATAGAGTAATTCATGGTTGCAACAAAATGGTTGATTTCGAAAAATTAACATTAAAAAACTCAATGCTAAACATAAATTTGAAGAAAAAATATATCCTACTGAAAGAAACGGTAGGCCTGAAGCAAAAATTGATCAACAACCAAAGAAAAGGGCCATAAAAATGTAATTTTGCAGCACAACATTTTCTAAGGGATGAAATAAAACCCCAGAAGGACTTCAATTGACCTACTCAAGTCGCGATTCTCTCAATGCTCCGCAACAACGGAGATCAACGACGGCGTGGGGCGGCCGCGCTAACCGAGAAAGGCGAGAAGTTAAGAGATAGAGCTGCCCAAGTTGAGGTAGATGAAGAGCTCCTCCAACTCCATGTTGCTCGATTTCTCTTGCTCCTTGCCTGAAAAGTGGCAGGCGCACTTCTTGATAAGGATTAATAAGATTGAAGAACTGTTCTTTCTCATATCGCGGGGAGAAGAGAGGGATTCATAGTAGGTGAGGTGGAGTACGAAGTGCCGAGAAATTAGAGAGAGAGAGAGAGAGAGAGAGAGAGAGAGAGAGAGAGAGAGAGAAGGTCACGGCGCGTTACGGTTATAAACGTTTTAGGTTTTAGCGACGGAGGGACAACATTTGGCACGTGACGTGCCCTTAACGTTCGGTTTGTAGCGAGGAGAGGCAACGCCCGGCACGTGCTGAGGCAGCTCTTTTATCCTTCCGTTACAGGTTACGCTTGTCTCTCGTGAACACGAAGGACTTACTTTCTTACGTGTACCGCTTTCACGAATAGCACCCACTCATCCACCGTTTTGTTATTGGAGATCCGGCAGTGGTTGTGCGGACCCCACCTGCGCTGCAATTTTTAGTATGTACTGATGTGTGTCTAATGTAGGGTCTTTGGGGCCCGCTCGCGTGCAAATTCAAAATCCAAAAGATATCTAGCTAACAGTAAAATTATCCAAAATAGTAAATAAATTCAAAGAATTATTCTAATGTACGAGCATTTAAAATATTATATTTCAAAAATCAAAAGCTAACACCCGCGTGAATTTTATGTTCCAACCTAAGTACGATAACTATTTGGTTAATCATTTTTTTTAAGATAATCAAAACTAAAATCATTTTAGAATATACTAATGAAACTGAAATCGAAACTGAAATCGTTCTATTTTAAAAATTAACATCCAAAACCAAAACTGATTCATTATCGATTATTCGTCGATTATTCGAAACCGACTATCCGCATCTAATTGGTTCAGATAGATACGATTATCCAGTTCGGATAAATGCAGTTATCTAATTTAAATAAATGTGATTATCCGTTTAATAACTAAATAAATGGTTACTAAACAAATAAAAATATAAGACAATAAATAAACTTGTAATTGATTTCGATTATCAATTTCGGTAACCGAAATCAAACAGAATTTAATCGATTTTTTGAATTCGTTAACTGAAATGAATCACGAATTTACTATATGAAATCGAATTAATTTTGCAGCTCGATTAACCGTTTAATCGTGATTAGTCGATTTCGATTGTCATCCCTATTCCAAACCATACAAAATAGAATTATTATATTTTCATTATAATATTAACTATTAACCAAGCATGAGTTTTGAATGATTTATATTTTTTTTTTTGCAAGATAATAATAATAATACATCTATTTCCCAAATTCGACTTTTGGGAGGGGAAAATCTCAAATCTGGAACCTATCTTAGTTTTTTTTAACGTTAATCTAACCGAAAATTAATATTAAGTTTTCATGCTCACCCCTATTGGATAAATCAGTTAGTCAATATTAATTTTCGATTAGGTTAACAGTTAAAAAAAAACAAAGATAATGTGTTGTTTGGTTAGCAAAAATTATTTTCTGATTTGGTTTTAGTGAAAATGAAATTTTGATTTCAGTATTTAGTTTTCAATTGTCTGAAAACACGTTTGGTTAATAAAAATAACATCATTTTTAGTTGATTTTGAAATCAATAAATACTTAATTATTTGGTTATACAAAATAATATTAATTTTTATTAAACAATTTTAGTAGTATTCTAATTTTAATTAAATAGTAAACTAATTCATACGAAACAATTCAATTAGATATAAAATTGTTATTTTAAAAATTAAGTTATTTTATAAATAGATCCACTTTAATCAAATTGAGTTATTTTATAAATAAGGTTTGAGCCAATTCGATATAAATTAGTTTAATTAATTTGTCAATTGAAGATAATAGTTTGAGTTGAAAATGATGATTTTTATTTTTATTTTTATAAATTAGATATAGTTTCATTTATTTGTGAATTAATTGATTTTTTAAAAAAGTATTTATAATTACAAGTTTGCCATTGTATTTTAATATCGAAATTGTCAGCTTCGAAATCACATTAAAACAATATTTAGATGTTTTTGTTTTTATTAAGAAAATTGGTTTCATCGAAATCTGTTTGCATTTTGATTTCGATTCAGTTTCATGAAAACGTTGAACCAAACATATTTTTGTAAGCAGTTTTGATTTAGTGAAACTGAAACTATGAAAATAGATCTGATTTCGCTAACCAAACAGACATGGTTTCGATTTTCGGTTCAATTCTAATAAGTTAAATAAAATAACTGAATTTTAATATAGCTTAAATAAAATAAAAATTTATATCATGTGATATGATTTGCCTATGTGGTTAAAAAGAGATTTTATCAATCCAATGGCTGAGTTTGAATCCTAGTGGTTTTATTATTATTTTGTTTTGCCAAAGGTAATAAGTTCATTACAAGAATGAGAATCAATTATACAATTAAGTACAATACTTAATGAGGATCAAACCTCATACCTTTAGAAAATATCCATGATGTTGTCATCAACTGTGTTATTCACAGTTGGCCTAGTGATTTTATAATTGTTATTTTATATTATATTTATTGATATAGTCCAAGTTAGTTAGATTTATATTAATAATGTTGTTTGCTAAAATGGTTAAATTGATAGATACTTATATGAGTGAGCTAAGTTCAAATCATGGTAATATATATATACATATATATATATATATATATATATATATATATATGGTAAATTCGATAAATTAATCAATTTTTTTAGTTCGATAAACGATTAATGAATATTTTTTATTTTGATTCAGTTAATCGAGTGTTCGGTTCGCGGTTAATTAATCGAACAGGTTGATGTTTGCCCCTAACCACTAACCTGAACTAAAGAAAAGAGAGAGGATAATAATTTAATATCTTCTAACTGTCGTAGTCGTTTAAAGGAAAAGAGAATCTTCTCTTTGTACAACGTTGATAAAACAAATAGAGGCAATGATAGAAGCTTTTTTTTTTTTTTAGTAAAATGTGAGGCTAGAGTACCACACCATGCATTTCATAAAATTTGAAATGTACAAAATTTGTGTGCTGGGGTTGAAGCCCTACCCACGTATCTATATAGCTAAATAGCTAAAACAAAAACACAACCCTAAAACATATTGAAAATAAAGAAACGAAAAAAAGAAGAAAAGAAAACCCCTTTGGGACTAAGCACTCCCTATAGGCAAGTTATCCCACATTCTCTTCCAAAAGTTCCAACCCAAACCGTACAATCGCTTGCCACTCTAGTTTTAGATTATTGAATGTCGAGTTATTCCGAACTGTCCAAACACTCCAACACCATATTATCGAGAGAGAAACACGCTTTAAGTTCCAAGAGTGTTCCTCCATGTCACTTCGCGGGATGACATAAAACAGATTTGTTCCACTCTTACTGAGAAACTCGTGCCATCCAAATTTTGATATTATGCAATATTATAAAAGGTGCTTTACAGATTTGTCAGCTTCTTTGCAAAAAATGCATTTTGGATCAATATCGGTGCATTCGTGCTTGATGAGGCGGTCCTTAGTTTGAAGACGTTTCCTCGGGGCGAGCTATAAAACAAATTTCATTTTTGTTGGGCCTTTACATTTCCCGATCGTTATGCTTTCGAGTCCCTAACTCCTCTTTCCGCTAAGAGTTAATTTGTACATAGATGTCGTTGTAAAATTCCCAGATGAGTGCCACCGCCAAAGGTACTTGTCATCCCCATCTCCAAATATAGTGTTAGAAGTTGGTTATATCATTGCTCATGGATTGTGTTGGACAAGTAAATGATACTTGAATTAATTAACCCCTCTGCTCCTTTGTAATCTGCACATGGAGTATTCTTCATCCATATTACATGACTTGGGGTGCTGGGCTGTACGAGGGATTAAGAGAACAGGCACCCTTTTTGTGAAGCTGAATGGGTCAGTCACACATTGTTCCACTACTAGTATTAACTTGCATCTCAAAGCTCACTAGGAGCAGGGCAGGAAGAAGAGATATAAGTATCTAATTATATATAGTTCATAGGCTCGACTAGTGTGACCTACGTGTCTATGCGCCTGGCTCGGTACACGAGTTCGACTGAGCTAATCGATCGAGCATGACCTACGTGTCGATGGAGGGTTACTCGACTCGGCATTGCTTGGTGGCCCGGCCAAGCTTGGCTGAGCATGTACCTCTAGAGAGTTTGGCCCAACCACACATGGGCCAATCCGGTCCATTGCCACCTCTACGTCGCATAGCTGCCATGAGGTGATATATGTCTTAGTAAGACTCACTTTGACGTCGAAATTGATGTGTCATGCACTCACATGACAATATTATGTAAAGGTCTTATTAGGGGACTATCCTTTCATTATGTATCACTACCCCACCCGCAACTGCTCTCATATAAATAAGAACAAAGAAATGAACATTGAAAAGAAGAAAAAGTTTGCGAGTTTGAAAGAAAAATCATGTGTTGAATCAGGCAAGCCGCCGGCTACATTAAGTATTTTAGTTCTCTTTTTGAATAATTTGTATCAAATTCATGTATTAAATGAACTTGAATGCATGATTGAATGAGGACTAATTCACTACTATTTTCTTCCATTTCATGTATTGCTCTCAATGCATTAATAGGAGCACTGAGAAACGACGACGACGACGACCGGTAGAATTAGGACCATGTAATCATGTGGATGTTTAGTGATGATGCTCTCAAATGACCTTTGAGTTGATCAATCGGCTTAATCGGTCCAATCGGTGAATGTCTTCTTGACATGTAAAGCATCAAGTAAAACATGGTATAATAGACCTAGTGTGGCCTATTATGGTGGAGGTATATCGTTTTGATGTATATAATCATCAAAGTTTGGAGAATTTGAATATCATTTAACTATTTTTAAAAATCAACATGTATATATATGCCGTCGCTGCCATGGCAATCACGAATGTGTCGCCATTGGGCCGAGCCTATTATGGACCGGCCTAATTGCGCATGCATGCACGACGTCAATGATCAAATAACCCCGACGCTATGGACGTCAAAAGAAAAGATTGTATGGCTTGAAGCCCATGCAGCTAGCCATGCATCCATCATTGTTGAACATAAGCTTACAGAAAACTGCTGATGTGATATATCACCTCAAATTAATGTTTTCCATATATTGTCTATAGAGATAATATCAATATCATCATTATGCAGTCTAACCAAATAGTTAGATATGTTAGGAACTTAATATATAAAAATGCATTAGAATGAATTTGTAGGAAAAAATGAAAATGAAAATTTATATTGAATTTGTGATATATACATTCATTCTGCTTCTACCTCGTCCAACCATCATCTTCTTGCACACCAACAAAAAAAAATCACTGCTCTCCGAAGAAAAAGATCTGCCTCCCTCTTTTGTCCTTAGTTGAAAGAAACTATGATTCTTCTCTTTACTTCAATAACTTTAATTTTTTCTTTTTTTATTTAGGACAAAGGGAAAATTTAGATATATATATATATATATATATATATATATATATATATATATATATTTGCCAAATTTAGATGGACTTTCTGCGTAAAATGCAAAAAAGTAGCTTAATTACGTGCCTACCTAGGGACCTAAATAAATTGTATTTTTTACATTATATTTGAAAACAAAATAATATTTCTATATATATATATACAAAGAAAATTTAATTTTATATACTAAATTATATGTGAAAAATAAAATATTAATATACATATGAAGAGTAAATTGATCATTTTATAGGTACTCTCGAAAAATATTGATGTCAATCAAATATATCATGAGAAGTTAATAAATAAAAAGTACAAATTCTCGTAGAAAAATTATTTCTCGTGTCAGCGAATGATTAATGCATAAGTCCAGCCGTCATTTTCAATTATATTAAATTATATCTTCTATCCTGTCATTTCTACTTTGCCTTCCAATCTCATCTCCTTCTAATAATGACAATATCATCCCCTCAACTAATTTTGCATTATCTTACATCTTAGCTCTAATTATATAATCTTATAATTAGATTAATTATAGGTAAGCAAACAAATATTAATCTTAATGTTGTAATTATAATTACGACAAGTTTACTTGCGAATAGGTGTGAAAAATAGGTCAGACGATCTGCTAGGAGCCTGTAGCTTGGGCCGCTTGGCCTGGCCCGACCCGGTCTGACCTATTTAAAAAATTTAAAAAAAATCAGGCTTTGAAATATGCATATTTTTCTTATCAGGACAAGTCTGAGCTCAATTTAAAGCCTAACCTGACAGATCGATTTGGGTCTGTTAAGGTGATGTGCATAATGTATATCTATCTATATATAAAAGTCAAACCGTAACAATAGTTGGATGCCAAATGTCAAAAAAAGAATTTATCCACATGTATCAATTCAGATGTTAAGTTATAAATTCCATGCAGCTGCTCCATACATTTTGAATCAATTCAATTTGTATTATAATAGTGAGAGTAGTGTTTGGAGAGGAGTACTTGAAAATATGTGCGATAATTAATAGTAAGAGAAGAGTGTTTTACGATGTCTCATGATATTAATTATAATTTATAATTAAAGTAGGAGTCTTTTCAATTTTCAATGTCTACTCTCTTTTAAAGCTAAATGATGTCTCTTGAAAGTTGCAATGCACTTTTCAAATTAAAAAATAAAAAAATAAAAAATTTGCATACAAAATTTATGTTTTATCAAAATAATATCAGTAATTTCATAATCAAATATCACATAAAATCTCATTTACCAACTTTCATAATAGGAAACGAAGAAAAGTGATTCAGTTTTCACATGATTTTAATCTAATTATTTTTTTCATTATATTTAAATTTTGGAAAAAATGGATGGATATTTATACTGATAATATAAAATCATATTTATTTAATTCAAACCCAGCATGTCTACAAGCATCTGAATTTACAGATAAAATATTACAATTTGGTTGACACGTACTACCATATATTGATGTCTTATGTATTAAAATATTTATTGCATATTATATTATAAATTAGCTGAGGTACTCGTGCTTTGCACAGTTAAAATGTGGTTTTAAAAATAAAAAAATTTGAAATTAAATTTTATATTTTTATGTATTATTATATAATATGTCGTTTTAAAAATAAAAAAGTAAATTTTTATTTTAAAATATATATATCTTATTCAAAGTAAATTTTGCTAAATAGTTTTTTATTTTAAAAATTATCAAAACTATTTCAAAATAAATAGTACTATATAGAGTTTTAACAAAAAACAGTATAGAAAAAATAAAATGAAAAACTATTAATACTTTTAAGGGTAAACATCAAATATAATACAAATATAAAATAAGTATATCAATTAAAATTTTATAAGTATAGAAAATTAATTCAAAAATAAGAAATGTGAAATTATTTAAGTTTTGTTTTCAAAAAAAGAAAAAAGAAATTCTTAAATACAAAAGTAGTATAAAAAATAATTATATACATTAAAAAAAATCTATATAGATTTCAACGATCAAAAATAAAAAAATTATAAAAATAATAACACTATTTTTATGGTTAAAAATCAAATATAATGTAGATATAATATAACAAATTGATTTTTTTTAGAAAATAAGATATTTAAATTATTTTAAATTTCATAAATTTATTTGGTTTTGAAATATTATATTAAGTTTTCTTTAATAACAAACCAAAAATTGATATTTCAAAACCCTAAAAAATGTAACTTCAATATTTTAAATAAAAAATAAAATTAATAATTAAGATAATTAAATTAAATGGTGAGATCAGAAGGATCAAGAAAAAATATATAGTCGAATAGAAAACAAAGAGTATAAAAAATGAATAGAATTTACTTAATAATATTAATGATTGTAGTAATGAAAAATTATAATTTGAATAGACTATCAAATAAATAATTGATTAAAATTATTTGAACATATAGATATATATTTGTAATTATTGATAAAATAGTCAAAATTATTAAAATTACATATTAAGGAAAAAGAGAAGTAAACCAACCATATTAACATATATATCATTATTCTATTTAACTTGAAATATGTAATTTCTGATGTGATTAGTATACAATAATTTGGACGGACTTGAAAATATGATAATTCGATTGTGAATTTAAGAGGGGTAAAGATAAGAAATAAATTTAAAAATGCAAGGATATAAATGGAACATCAAATATGAAAAAAAAATCGACAGGAATGAGGGAAGAGAGGGATTAGGGACTCGGGGTCCGAGCACATGCCGCATCCCTCTCTTGCATCTTTCTATCAAAGCGAGGTCTGCCTACAGCTCAACGGCCCGAAGGCAGGAGATTAGAATCACTCAATGGCAGCAGAGCATCTCCGCATAGTACAGTAGAAGGCAAGAGAGGGATTAGGAACACGAGGTCGAGAGGAATTAGGGACTCGAGGCCCAACACACGTTGCAGCCCTCTCTTGCATCTCCGAGTCCAAGCGAGGTATGTCGATGGCCCGATGGGTAGATTAGAATCGCTCAACGGCAACATAGCACCCCCGTGGAGGACAAAGAAGAGGCAAGAGAGGAATTAGGGACACAAGCCCGAGCAGGATTAGAGACCGGATGCCCAAACACATGTACGCTGCAACCCTCTCTTGTATATCTCCCAGTCCGACCGAGGTCTACCGACGGCGCAACAACAGGAGATTATAATAACTCGACGACAGCAGAGCACCTTCGTTCGGAGGACTGTGAGGAGGCAAGAGAGGGATTAGGGACACGATGTCTAGATCTCTATTGCATCTCTCAATCGAAGCGAGGTCCTAACACACGCCGCAACCCTCTATAGGGATTAGAGACTCAAGGTCCTAACACATGCCACAACCCTCTATTGCATCTCCCGATCCAAGCGAGGTCTGTCGACGACCCAATGACAGGACATTAGAATCGCTCAACGATAGCATAACACCTGCCCGGAGGGCAAGGAGGAGGCAAGAGAGGGATTATGGATGCAAAGTTGAGAGGGATTATGGACATGAGGTTGAGAGAGAGAGAGAGCAGCAACAACAATATTAGGATTTTATTTCAGGGGCATTCCTATCTTTTCTCTTTGTGTCCTCCGCCCTCTTAATCGTATCTCCAGAACTTATAATTAGTCAATAATATCTTCTATGCATGTTTGCGACAATTAAACTCATTATATACATTAATTAGAATATGTCATCAATCAATTAAGATTTTCATTACGATCAATTCTAAAAATAAATAGACTAATTTATATTTTCGCTTTTAAATTAAGATTATTTTGATTCTTATTTTAGTTCTTAATTTTTGTTTCATTCTTATTTATTTTCCGCGCAACGCGCGGGTGTTATACTAGTATAAATATATAATGGAAGCAGGCCTTATAAACAAGTCACATGTCGACAGACTCAATTTTTGTATTGGAAGTAAATTTTATATATAAAAAGGCTAAACATGCCACGTGTTAGGCTTAGCTAAAAAAAATCTATAACAAGCCACAGGTCAGGTTCAGACCAATTTGTTACTATACAGATTTGGCCTATTAAAGCGAAAGCTTGATCTGATCTATTTCTACCCCTATTTGCGGATAATAAAATGATTGATTTTATCAAACATCATCTAACTCGTTAGATTTTTAAAATTATCTAAAATCATACCCCCAAAAAGCCACTTGTCAAATAGACTCTTATATGCTTACCAATATATATACAATATTAAATTACAGAAATAAATACATAACATTCATATTCTAAAAATTAAAGATATAAACTTCATCTTTTAATTTCCATGAAGGAACCTTTTTGATGACCCATAGTCTGATTTATGGCCAAAATAGGGTTTGATTTATGGCAAAATAGGGATTGGTTAGAACTTACTCACTTAGTGAGAGCTAGCTGCTAACATTAATCAATTGTGTCACATCAATATCCTTAAATAAATAAAAAATTCAAAATATTTCCTGATACCAAACTTTTTTTAATATGGTTTAAAAAATTAAGTACATAATATATCTAGACTTTTAATAATATTTCAAATTCATCCAAACTTTTTATTTTCAATCGATAAAAGTCTCGTACTTTCCATTTATTTCAATTAATTCTATCATCAAGCTATCATTAATTTGGTCGTTAGGTGCAAATTGACACTACCCGATCTAGGTTATAAATTCAGTCAACATCTCTAAGTACATTTAAAAACAATAAATGTCATTCCAACAAATCTTTTAAGAAATTATATATATATATATTCCAATAAGGTATCCAATTGGTTCAGATAGAATTAGGTATCCAATTTTTAAACAGATAACCATTTACTTAAAAAAACATATATATTGTTCTTGTATTAAAAAAATCAATGAGCAATTATGTATATTTTTATTATTAAACTATATAATTAATAATAATTTCTAACTAATTTTGGTTACGAGTGTATATATATATTCCAATGAGAACGACAACAATTTGGTTAATTATATTTTTTGCGAATAATCAAAATCAAAATCTATTAACCGTCCGATATGCGAAGGTTGACTGAATTGAACTAATTGGTTCAGATAGAATTAGGTATCCAATTTTTAAATAGATAATCATTTACTTAAAAAAACATATATACTGTTCTTGTATCAATAAAATCAATGAGCAATTATGTATATTTTTATTATTAAACTATATAATTAATAATAGTTTCTAACTAATTTTGGTTACTAATTAACCGCGGGCTAGTAGTCAAAATTCAATAATTAAATTTTGCAGTTCGATTAATCAACTAATCACATTTGACCAGTTCAAATTACCATCCCTAATTTTCAACACTCACCATCACATATTTATGTCGCTATCGTTCGGAGCTAGAACCACTATCACTCTCACCCACAACCAACTATATCGATAACGATTGCATTAGATATGCTAATTGAAATTATGATCAATATCGGTAATGTCACTCAATATCCTAATGACTAAATTGATGATAGATTAATAGTATGATATCATTGAAATAAATCGAAAGAATGGAGCCCTTATTGATTGGATTTAAAAAATTAGGATTGATTTAAAAAAATACGTAAAAGTCGAGACATATCATGTAGTTAATCCTTTAAATTATATTTAAAAATATTTGATGATGTGATAATTTTTACTTTTTGTTCTTTAAGGAGACTGATGTGATACTGCTCACATGGATCAATAATGCCACGTCGGCATCTAAATAACAAAATAGACACATTTCTAGCGGTGAAATATAATTGAAATAAATTAAAAATCTTATTAGTACAAATAAAATGTTGAAATATATTTAAGAAAAATTTTAAAAATCAGGTTATATTTAATAACTAACACTAAAAACAACTATGGCGTAGAAATAGATGTGCTTGAGCCGAATCCCAAAAAGGAGGCGAAGTGTGATGATTGACCAGTTCAATTGGCGTGTGAGTTTAACCTAGTGAAGCTAAAATGCTCAATCAGCCCCTATATATATACTTCCTTTGTCAAATAGGCTTCAAGCTTATATGTGATAATGCATCACACTCTACTAGCATGGCTGTTACGTTGACTTGTCACAATCATAGCATCAATCTTGTTAAAGGATACATGAATTTATGCTAATCATACTTGTCTTATTTTCATTTGCTACTAAGGACACATTTTTACCGTAATTTCCTATCCATGCAGCAGAGTCCACATCCATGAGTGCCATAATGACGACAGTGGCGGCGGCGGCGATGACATATGATAATGCAAGTGAATACGATAAGAAAAAAGATTGCTAGTTATTGATATTCTCGCACGAGATGATGATGACTTCAACACGATAAATTATAGAGCCAATGATATAGGTCCGCAAGCGAGGCGACAACATAACAATCAGTTTCCTAGAAACACACCAATTATATTGCTTGTGTGAAGCAACATATATGTCAAGAAAAGCAAGTCAACAACTACTTCGATGAACCATCAATTAAGTCGTACCAATTGAACCGCTCACTCATGTAAGATGAGCGATAGTACAAAAGGGGTATTGTCTTAGGTTAGTAACAATTTTTGATTGTGATGGCTATCAATCCATTAATTCGATCACTCGCGTCACATGAGACGAGATGATACGTGATGTCTTAGGTTAGTAATACCTAAAAGGAAAATGCGTCGACGACAACAACAGCCTGTCAATCAGGTTGTACGGCAGATCGCCCGCACGAACGAGGCAACGAAGATGCCCTGTCTGGAGGGTTAGCAGAATTTCAAGAAGAAAAAAAGGAGGAAAAACACACTAATGCACGATTAATTCCTGATTCTCAATTTAAAGAAGATGGAAGTACATGGCATCGTTAAACGATCAAACTACCATGATGCACGTACACCGGTAGCGGTTCATCATTAATTCCTAATTTATTAGCTTCGGACGAGAAAATCCTACGGTGGAAGGCAACTGGGAGGGATGGATCAATATATCGCGAGGCAAGAGACGAGTGGAAGTGAGAAGGGTAGGTATAGTAGTTAACTCGTTGTGCTCTCTTATCGTGAGTTGGTGGTGGCGTGTAAAGCGAAGTCCGCATCTCGGCAAATTAAGAGACAGAGAGGAGTACGAGCAGTGGAGAAGGAATCACGTGAAGGTGGGGCTCGGTTTCTGTTCTGGACTTCACTGACGGAGTATGGAGTTGTTCAGCGGGCATGCATGCATTTGGATGCAGTGACTGCTTTGTGACGCGTGCAAAAAAGAGTTGCTCGCCTTGTGCTTGCTTCCACAGTTTAGAGCGCCCTCGGGAGGTGGAGCTGGTCGCCTCTGCTTTATCCATGGAATCCAATTTATGATTTCCCATTCAATGGACTTGTGCGGAGGTGGTCTGGGTGAGCAACTACATGTGGAGGGAAAAAAATTAGGGTAAGTTGGTTCGAGTATCGTGTACTTTTTTATGATACTCGGACTCTATTTTGTATAGGACTGATTCCAAGATTTTGGAACCCGGATCCTACTTTGTTGGAACCTGAAACCAAATCCTACCCGGAACTGCCGATTTCGGTTCTGATTTCGATTTCGGTTATGGTTTCGAATATCCTGTTGGAATCTGTTTCGGAACCTGTATCTTGAAACCTGTAAATGAAGAGATTCTAGAGTATAAATTTTGGGTACCGATTCTGAATACCCGATGTGTTGGATCCGAAACCGATTTTAATCGATTCCTAAAGTTTTATCCCTGACCCTATCCGAATTTAACTTGGGTCTATCCGAAATCTACCCAATTGGGTCGGTTCCAACCGATTCCGAGTCTACCCGGTACCCATGCACACCCCTAAAAAACTCGTTATTTCACCTGAAAACTCATGTCATTTTTAATGCATATGAACCTCTTACTAGCTTCTGAGAACCTCTTACTAGCTTTTGAGACTTATATAGTAAGATCAAAGAGAAACGTCGGAACGGAACCAGCTCCGAAGCCCCGTACAGGTTTGAAGAGAGATTGTAGAGTTGAGAATGCTTATGAACCTCCTTGGGTCCTAAGAAGGTTGATGCTCTCAAAAAGAGTCTGTGTATAGAGCAATTTGCTGAGATATCTCTCTATGATTAAGTCAAGGACTTAGGGAGTAGAATGTGAAGCCAAAGATCATGTTAAGAGATCATCTAGAGCAACTCATTTGGTATCATAGATCCATCTGCCACCTACGTTTGGGACAACGCATGCCCAGTAAACATATCAGTTAATAAAATGAGATTGCTAACCAAAGACCGACTCATCAAGAGGTACGTAGATAGATCCAATTTGCTTACTCTGTACTGCAGCTGACAAATCGCACTCTCATCTATTCCAGGAATGTCAGGATACTACAAGGTTGGCTGGTCCTACTAAACCTATGCAGCATCTCATCGTTCTCCCTTCGATTCCGACCTTGGAAGATCAAAGCTCGTTGAATTACCAACGAAAGGACTAAATACAAAATTATCATGTTGTGGAAGATCCGGCAAGAATGCAATACACAGCTGCTTTGATAATGTAAATCGACTTATTACCGAGTTAGCCATTGAGGGAGTGAATTTACTAAATAATTCCCCCTTACTCTCACTTGTATTCCCCTCTTTTTACTCCCTCTCCTTACTCTCACTTATTTCTCAAAACTTTTGATAAATACAAGGATTCCTTTCTAAAAAAACTCATTCGGCTTTCATTCAATTATTGACTTGATCATTAGAGAGGTCACTATTGTGGATTGCTCTGCATAGCTCTTTTTGCAAACATCATTGCCTTCTCTTCATCCCGAAGGTTTAAAAGCATTCTTGACTCGATAGTTCTCTTTGAACCAACATCTTCCCTTGAGACAATAAGCTCTTTGACCTTTTTTTTTGAGAAAATAAAGGGAAGAAAGGCGCAGAGAGTAGAGGTACAAGAAGCAACTTTAAAGGAACCAAAGTGCAATCTAAGATGGCATGAACTGTTTTAGCAGCAAATTGCCTTCAATTGCTAGCTCAATGTAAGGCCATTTATTGTTTTCAAAACATCTATTGTTAGGTTTGTGACAAATCTTTCATTTCTAAATCATAACACATATTTCTGTAGCTTGTCTCATTTGTTCTTGGTTGACCTTGTCTCCCGAGGGCAATAATTAACAAGGAGGGAATGAGACTCAACTTGAGGAGCTTATTTCATTGATGCAATTTTGGAACAGGTGCAAGTGTGATCCGTACTGGCATAGAACACATGTGGGGTTAACCTGCATTCTCCAAACGCACAATGTCCTCGGTTAGTTGTTTTTGTCACACGGCAAACCCAATTCATGACTGATAGGCTGAACTTGTCTCAGGGTATGCCATTTAGAGGTGGAAGGGGCCGTGCCCGGGCCCAGGCGCGGGCCGACCACATTTCGAGCCATGCCGAGCACAGCCAGACCACATTTCGGGCCGTGCCTGGCACGACCCGACCACATTTGTGGCAGCTAAGCCCAGCTCGGGGCCGAGCCCGCCCAGCCGAGCTCGGACGGGTCCGAAAATTAATTAATTAATTTAATTTTTTAAATTTAAATTTTTAAATTTTTAAATGTTTAAAATTTAATTTTAAAAATTAATGATTACGGACTTACGGGTGAGTTTTGAACTTCGACATCTAATTTTATTTGAGATAGCTTAATCATTGTACTAAATTTTATTATATTTTTTAACACATTTTTTATATGTAACATTATAACGCAGTACAAATTAATAAAAAAAATTAAAAAATTAAATTATTATTTATCTTTAATACAAAAATATTCATCTAATGATAAAATAATTTTTTTTGATATTATAATATATCGCACCTTAAAAAGTTGCATATGTACCTTCTATAGCTAAACTTGTACTCTCCAATGATTAACTATAGAAGAGTCAGGTCTACGTAGTTCTTTTTACATTTTTAATCACCCGTAGTCCCGGTGATTTAACTTGTACTTGGACCAGCAGCATCAGTTTCGCTTGTTTGAGCTTCCTCCTCTCCCAATGATGAAGTGTCGTGTCCTTCCTTATCTTGTAATCTATCTTCAACATCCAACTAGTCTTTTAAGCAAATGCACATTTCAACTGTTTCTTCACTCATTCGGCTCCTTTTTTCGTCGAGAATTCTATTTTCTACACTAAAACAAGACTCGAAAACTACTGTAGACACAGAAGCAATTAGTATATCACGTGTCATGATGGAAATAATAGGATACATATTTTTTTATTTTTTTCACTATACTAAAATTTCATTATCATCTATTTTTTCAAAATGATTATGATCTAGAAAAAAAAAATTCATTAAAATTAGTAGATTTAGTTTTTTTATTCTACGACCAAGTTGAGAATTAATACTATTTCCACCATATCTCTTAATTTAGAAGAAGAAGATGTTGTCTTATTTGTAATTGTATCACCAAATTTTGAAGCATAAAATACAAACATAGAATTTAATAAATTCAAAATTTTAATATTTTTTTTCTTCAACATTATCTAACTCCATATTGTTATAATAATAATCTAACATATTTAAATAATCAATTTTCATTTTAGGATCTAAACATATTGCTAAACAAAATAAAGTAGGAATATCTGATCAATACTTTTTAAATTTAAATTCTATTAAAGAAATAATTTGTGCAAATAAAGGATGATGTCTATATGAAGAAAATACTTCACTAATACGAACTATATGTGAAAGAGTTAAATTACATGTAGGATAATAAACATCGAAAAATTGTTAGATAGCTTTATTAAAAAGTTCTAAAATTTGAGTAATATATCCAACAACTAACCAATCATTATTATTAATTGGATCACCAAACATATTTTAATTGTAAAATAATGTAATGATCTCTTGATATCTTATAGTAAACATAAGCATATGATATGTTGAATTCCATCTAGTAATAACATCACCATTAAATTTTTTAAATAATTTATTAAAAGATTGACATAATTTTTTAAATTCTTGTGTTCTTGCTTTTGAAGAACGCATATATCTAATAACATCTCTTATTTTATCTACATGTACATTTACTTGTTTTAAACCATCTTGTACACATAAATTAAGAACATGACAAACACAACGAACATGAAATAATTCACCATCTAATACTGGCTTAAATAACTGTATAAGAGGATGAATAGCAGCATCATTATTACTAGCATTATCAAAATTAATCGAATTTTTTTTTATCATTTATATTATAGAAAGATGTTACAAATCTAATAGCAGAAAAAATGGCAACAGAAGTGTGTGGATATTCAAAAACTTTAAAACTAATTATTCTTTTTTGTAAAATAAAATTTACATCAATCCAATGTGCAGTAACACAAATGTAAGAATTAGTAGTACGTTGACTAGACCAAACATCAGATGTTAAAGAAATTTTTAATTTATTATTTTGAAAACTAGTCATTATATTTTCTCTATATATAAAAAATAATTTTAAAGCATCACTTTTTATTGTATTTCGAATAATTTTTTTATATTTTGATTGTAAAGTATTTTGAATCCAACTAGAAAATCTTGGTTAATCAACAAAACTAAAAGGAGATTCACTTTGAACAATTAATTTTGCAAGTTCTCGACGTTGAAAATCATGATCATACAAAAAAACTATTAAATTAGAAGAAGATAAATTAAGAATTTGTTGAGCTTGTGCAACCTTAATGTCATGACCCTTTGCATAACGTAATAGATGACCAGTTCCTCCTGTTGTTGAAGCCGAAATTTTTTTTTGACATTTTTTGCACCGGGCTGTTGTTATGGTGCCATCAAGTTCAATAATTTTCTCAAAATATTCCCAAACCATATTTTTTTCTACCTGATGGACATAAATTAATAGATGGACTTATCTCTATGTTTTGATTTTGTTGAGTGGTAGGAGTAGCAGGAGGCATTTCTTCTAACACATTTGATCCAGCTTGTGAAGTATAACCTGAAAAATCTTCATCCACCATTAGTAAAAATTAAAAATATAAAAAGTATAAATATTATACTAATCAATGAAACAAATTGAATAGATTAAAAAAATTAATAACAATCTTGAATCTTTGTCTTCTTGATGAGCTTAGAATATTGTTGAGAATGATTGTAATTGAACTTAAATTGTTAAGAGTAAAAGAGTTGAGAGTTAAGAATTGAGAGTTAAGAATTGAGAGTTGAGAGTTGAAAATGAAGATAGAAGAAATGAAGAAGGAGATGGGGTATTTATAGGAAAAATTAATTTTTTTATAATATATTCGTTGGCCCGAGCCAGTCTTGGCTCGAGCTGACCTAGGCCTGGCGCGCGCCAGACCCGGGTCTGGCGTGCGCGTGCCTAGCACGGCCCGCGTGCCCAAAAGGCGAGCCCGACCCGTCTTCTGGGCACAGCCGTGCCGGGCCAGGCCCGACTTGAAATTTTTCGGGTCGTGCCGAACCGGGCCGGGCTCGTGCCGCCTATGGGCTGGCCCAGCCTGTTGCCACCTCTAATGCCATTAGGATCTCGAGATTTGAACTTTTTTCAAATACTTGATGAGCAATTTTTCAAAACCATAATATGGATAAGGAAAATCCTAGATCCATAATAAGGATTTAGAAATTCATATGTTGATAACTTTTTTTTCAAATTCTCCAAAATATCCTCGAGTTTGATTTGGTACTTGATTCTAAACTTTTGTAAAATTATGAAAAATAGTAAATTCCTGACTTTCTCAAATCATGGATTTTAGAAAAAAGTTACGAATTTAAAAAATTTTAGATTCTGGTTATGGATCCGAAATTTTTTCTAATTCATATTATAGTTTAGGATAATTGCTCATTCCTTGTCACCCAAGGACTTCTTCTGGGAAGAAGGGAGTATCAAGGTGTAGTAGTTTTTCATGCTCCAGTTGGTAGGGATCCAATTTTGAGATTGAATTCCAAAATCAATTCACAGTCAAATCAGTATCGACCAATAGTCCGATACAATTCAAATTATAAAGATAGCAAGGAATCACGGGCGCCTGAACTCATTTACCTACGACTCACAAGGTCAATAGTTTGATCAAATCAAAAGTTTCACTTGCCTCAGCGAATCCCAATTTTCTCTCTTCAGAGAAAAAAAGAAAGAAAATAGAAGAAAAGTGACCTTACGGAGCCCTCCAGCTAGAGTTAGTTCCTAACCAATAGATATGTGCTTTTAGTAGATAAATTGCTCCGATGTACAGATAAATTGCTGTCGACAAGACTGACCCATTTTACGACAGAGGCTATATATTAATACTGTAGCATTGTAGCTTTGTGTCTATCAAGGGAGGAAGAGACGAAACATATAAATGAAGTGCAGCAGAGGCAGCAGAACGTACAAGGCACTTGGTGTCTGATAGTGGCTTTGGTATCAATGCCATTGAAACCTATACTTTTCCATCCCTACCCTCGCTTTGGCACCAAAGCAGGCAAGACCGAATCTAGGAGATCAGAATGCTGCCGACTAAAGAGGTGGAGTGTTTCTTTATTCAGTGAGAATGGCTTCCTCACCCTGGAATAACAATCTTTTAAAACTACGTCACTACCTTATCTCTTAGGGAGTAGGTCCATTATTTTAATGATGGAAAGGGAGCCACAATCTAAAAAGTCTCACCATAATTCAGTGAACCGAGGCTAACATAAACACCGCTGAACAGGGGAGAACAGTGCGTGATCATTTAGAAGGGAGTTGGCAGTAGCTAATAATTGAGTGACTGTACAAGACTACAAGGTTGTACATGGCTAATCCAAGGAACACGAACATGTAAACTCAAAAATGATCGACGACAATGAATTTGTGATTTTCTATGAATATTGAGCACAACTGGCGATGAACTCCGGTGAAGGCTGATTAGTTTGCCGGTCTCATGCTAGCATTCACATTGGCAAGTTCTCACCAACAATTAATTGAGTGTTCATGATCAATAAGAATGCCCATACTATTTGCTTTGAAGAATGTGCTAGGTCACTCAAAACGTATATATGCATTGCATGCATATGAATCACAAAGCATAGAAGCAAAATTCACTGGTTTATCTTATCCTGAAACTATCAAACAAGAAAATGATGTTTCCTAATTCCTAGTAAATGAACAGTTACTTGTCGGATCAATAGCCGACAAATGAACAATTATTTGTTGGAATAATGTCGGTGTTCCTTCACTATCTATCATTGACTTGATTCCCTATACAGATAACTCGAGGGAAGATGTCCACAATATGTAGGACCCATTTGGTTTGTAAATTGCCCTTCACAATGACAGAACACCTGATGTCCTGAGACAACAGTTACATCATGTTTGATTTATCAAGAACAAGACAATATCCAGTCCCGTCCTCCGTTTGGTTTGCTAAAATAAAGTCTTGTACAAGACAATATGACCAAAATACTCTTATAAATTTTTCACAAATTAAATTTTAAACATAAAGTACTCTTAAAATTTATTCATACATGACATCACACTCCGCTCTATATCATGTAGGGATAAGCATCTTATTTCTTCATACATGACATTAGAACATGACATCACACTCCACTCTATATCATGTAGTGATAAGCATCTTATTTTTGTTTGTGTAAGATTTAAGTAGCCAAGTAGAGAGAATAATACATATACGTGGATTCTGGACAAGTTAACACTGAAACAGAGCATCACATTCTTGATTCTTGATCACGGTGGAGTCTCAATCTTTCAGTAGTGCACCGGCACAGCGCGAGAATAGCTGACCCAGTTGAAAGCTTCTTCCATGGCCTTGATGAGCGTGATGAGGTCCAACGCCAGCTCATCATCCAAAATCTCTGCTGTAATTATACCCGTAGTTGAAGCTGACTCCATTGTTGTTGCTTCGCACCATCGCGTTCTCCTTCTCGCAGAGCACGAAACTGCACACCGGGCACTTCCCGTGGCCTTTCACCCACGACACCAAGCAGACGTTGTGGAACATGTGGTTGCACGGCGTCACCAGCACCTGCTCGTTCGGCATGAACGACTCCAGGCAAATGGTGCAGTCCTCGCTGTCTTCCTCCTCGTTGTCGCCGCCGCCATTGGTCCTACTACTGAAGAGGCCCGCTTCCACGCCCGCTGCTGGGAGTAGGGCGGGTTATACACTTGCTTTCACAACTTCTTCATGGCCTTCTTGAACTCCTCGCTCAGGCTGAGGTCTTCGGGCTCCGCCGTCGTCGCCGCCTCGCCGAGATGCCACTCCCCTCGAATTTGCGGCGGTGAGTTCATGATGGACTGTGTCAGTCGCGGGTTCACTCGGTCGTCGTCGGTCTCCCCGCCGCCGCCCAGGACCAGGATTCGAATTGGAGAGTGAGGTTGCGAAGGGAAGTTGGTGACATGATTAAGAATCAAAGAATGAACTCAAGAACAACTTCGCACCAAAGTTCAATCTTGTCACGGCATCACCGCATCAATCTTATCTTACCGAGAGAGGCCAAAGGGGCCTGTTCTTACTCTGTCTTCAAACATCCTCCATGGGCCGTAAGCGTCTTCTTCCTAGGGATCGGTCGGATAGAAAATTAAGAATTGTAACGCATAGACACGTCTATGAATGGCGAAGGAAGGCTCACCGGCCGATGGTGCAGGGGACGGCGGACGGCGGACCACCTGCTGGTACGGTGGTCCTCCGGGTCCTGCTGCGAAGAAGACCTATGGCCATTTCTGAACCTCCATCCTCGCTACTGGTTTGCCAAGGTGAGGCTGTGACTGTGAGAGCTCATGCTTCAGCTGTTTTTGAGTTCCTTTCGGGGAAAGTGAGCGCTACTTGATATGGTTTTAGTCTTCCACAGAAATCAGAGAGAGGCGAGAGGAGGGAGATCAGCGATAGAGAGAGATCGCGACATACCTGAGGCGAAGACGACGTGACTGTGTGAAGCAGCGGGTGAGAGGCGAATAGATGTCGGCTAGGTTAGAGATCAGTCAGGTGTTTAGTGGAGGGCATTGAGGTCTTTTTCCCTCAATATCCTCCGCCCTATTTTGGTGTACCGAGAATTTTCTCGGTACACCAAAAGGGCCCAAAATCCAATCATGTCCCTCATTATTTTTGCAAAACAAACGGGGGATGAGCCGAAATCCAGTCCAGTCCCTCATTTTTTAACGAAACAAACGGGCCTGTAATCATTGAAATATTGCTATATCCTCCTAAAAATGTGCCTAATAATCTTTCTAACCACTCACAATGACATGGGTTGTAATTTCATCAACAATCATGGGCACTTCATTATATGTGAGTATTAGGAGGATTATTAGGCACATGAATTAGAAGGATTTAGTATTTCTGTTCAACAAAATTGAAAAAGCTTCATACCATGCCGCGACAATAAATAGCTTTTTGTCACATGGCAAGAGAAGAGGTTTTCTTCTCAGATATCTTTTTCTGGGCTTATTTCTTTCGAGAATTTAGTCTCTTCCCATCTTTGATTAGCCTATGAAGGTTTCTTTCTCCTCTTGTAAACTTTGCTCTAGTTTCATTAGAGCAATAAATCCACAAATAGAATATTTTTCACCCTAACAAGTAAATTTAATCATTGTACAATTAAGATGTCATCAGGAAACCAAATGGATACTGCCTCTTCGAATTTAGGCAAATAATACACACAATAGTTATGATGTGTATGATGTATTACTTTCATTTTCATGCATGCATATGAAACTTCATAATAACTAACAACTCAAGATGGGCCTCCAAAAGGAGAATGGTGCCTTGGCCGTCAACAAACTCACTATACCTTATTAGATATTTATTGCAAAGAGGGCTCTTTCATTGCCTCTTTTGTGGATCATATCCTATATGTACTAGTCTCTAATGCCAACTTAGGTCCAAGGCCAATATTAGATTTGAACCTAAGAATGCAAACCATCATCACTCACTGGTGTAATGAGATATAGATTGATTCCCATAAAGTCATAGTCACCCAAATGTCTTATTGTGTAAAAGGAAATCAATACTCGCGAAAGTGAATGGCAGTGCTACTTATTTCATTATGGCATAAAGAAAGCAAAAGCCAAATTGGTACCTGTCTGTGGATTTGTCACCCTGTGGTAGATTAAAAGAGGTCTCTGCGCAATATTCAGAGGCTCGTACAGGAAATGTAGTGCGCGTGGACGTTTGTGAAGGACATCATTAAGTGGTATCAATTTTGCATTGGGTTGTCACCGTCAGCATTAACTTTCCTTTGTCCATATGCTGAAATTTGATCATAGGCTGCACATACTCACAATATCATGAGCAATATTTTCAAGGCACGTAAAAAGATAGGGGTTAATAAATAAATAGCAAAAAGAAAAGGTTTCTTGTACCTGGTGTTGGCCCCAACTAACAGTGGATGAGGAATAAGTTGGTCCTGCAACAAGAAATCACTCTATGTAGAGCTGGTTCAAGAGTTCCTCTGTTGCAATGCACGTCACAGTAAACAAAATTTGTTCATCATTGATGAAGAAACTTTATGTGGGTTC
Source organism: Canna indica (assembly GCA_034359265.1). Taxonomy (NCBI): domain Eukaryota; kingdom Viridiplantae; phylum Streptophyta; class Magnoliopsida; order Zingiberales; family Cannaceae; genus Canna; species Canna indica. Next base: position 4,361,951 of record CP136893.1, on the reverse strand, counting down.
TGTGACAATAAAGCTCTGAAGTATATAGCTGATTTAAGAGTTACCTCTGTTACAGTGCATGTTACAGGAAGCTCACAAAAATTGATCATCATTGATGCAGAAACTTCGTTTGGGCAATTATATTATCAGAAGTTTGTAAAAGATACAGAGCAAGGATAGAAAAATATCCAACTCTAGAGATATTAAAGTACCAGTGCTTCAGGCAGGAAGAAACGAATTGCTTTAGAGTACCAGCAATGAACTATTGTTTTGTTACAATAAATCAAATCTAGAGCTGAACTAAGCAACTCAAGTACTCAAGTGGGAAAGATATTTTGGCAAATCACCATCTTCTAACTAGCTAGTAATTTAGCAATCAGCATCGTTCTTACAAGAATATACCTGCTTAGTTTGAATCCTGCATAAAAAATAGAGCAAACACTCATAAGAAAATATGCAAATTCATCAAGCATGGGCATCTCCCATTGTCAAATAGTTTGCTGGGGAAGACAATCTCATTTTGATTCAAAACTCTGAGGTATGGCATCCACTCCAAATTTGGTATTCTTGGTCTTATAGCATGAGAACATATGGAGCCTCTACAGACCTCCATATCTTTAGTGCACCTAATACACATATGGTAATATCCTCCATGGAACAAGCCTGCAGTATTCTGTCCAGATTTCTTTATACTTCTGCGAACACCTTGCTTCATCTCGTCTCTCCCTCCAAATAAGTAGAATAAAGAGATATGTAGGATAAAAGTATGGAATTGCAGAGCTGCAAAGACAATAACAAATCAAATATTGCTATCTAAATCTAGTCATTAATAATTTGCAAATGCGAGTGTCACCTTATTCCACATGGCAAGCTGAATGAAAGTGCGAGCAGTAGATCGCCAAGGTAATTGCAGTGTCTTGCAATACCCCTGAAAGAACGGAGATAATGAAGTATACAAGTAATATGAACAGGATATCTAATTCCAAAAGAAAACATAAGCATCATTGAGGAAAGATTCTCATCTAAAGTAGGGTGTCCAAATCATAAAAGTATGGCTCTCTGTTTCCATTTTTATTTAGATGAAAGCAAAAGAATACTCTGCCTTTGATCATGCAAGAATTAATTTCCTTCGGCACAACAACAGAAGATGTCTCACATTTTTTATATACAACAAAGTGACACACAGTCCACTTACATTTCTCATTTAGTGGGTCACAATAAGATACCTTGATTTTTCCCAAAATATCAAAGGAAACTCTATTTAGTCTACTACTGCATTAAAAAATGCCATTTGCAAATTTCAGAATGCATATTACATAACTAAAAACATCTGAAGGGAGCTTCAAACTTATTTGAAAAACTACTAGAAAATTTATTTACAAAGAATACTAATCATGGATCAACATTCCATAAAAGTGTGTTTAACTGGTTCACAAATTAATTAGGTAAAAGCATCTCTAAACAAATTCAGTGTAACAAGAATTCAACTAAGTTACCAGTAGCCAGAAGCAAGCAGTTTTCCTCCAATAACTTTTGGAGGTTTACCCCATATCAGAGCTTTAGGATCTTTCTTAAAAATATGCTTTTGCCTGTTAGCTCCTCTAAATACTTGGTAACTGCATGATTTATCAGAATGTTAAAACAAACTCAAGTATCACTAAATTTTTGAGCCACCATATATTTAAGATATGGTCTTATCTTAACCTGTTTAAGATAACACATAAAACAAATATATGCATTCATACCCAATGAAGAAGACCAAGCAGTTGGCAACAGCAGCAGTCTTTGTTAGTTCAACTTTGTTCTTTAAAAGCCACCAGCCCTGAAAAGTTCAAGAAAGAAAGATACTATTTTAGAATGCAATATGATATGTACAGGTCCAAAGCAGACCAGTGGATGTAGTTAGACAAGGTGAATTCATTACAATGTCAAGAACATGAGTAGAGGAAGACCTAAGAAAATTTTACTTGGAATAATGACAAGTGATTTAAATTTACAATGTATAACTGAAGAAATACTATGGCAGTGAAAGATCTATATTAGCCAACGTCAAATAGAAGGGATTTTCCAGTTTGTTGTTGTTCCAAACAATGAAAATTGTGAGCTTGATTTGCATCAATAATTGATAATTGTTCATTTGAAAATAAAGCTTGTTAAATATTCAGTGGCCAAATCAGAGCTAAGCTTAAGAAAGTGTAAGATTTGCTTTGACAGCTACCTCTCTACTTAAAATGAGCAATAGCATTAAAAGGTAAATGATTGAATGGTAAGTAGCACTGTCTAGCGAACACAGAGTATGGGGCAAGCCATGTAGAATTAAGTTTAATTTTCCATTTAATGGAAAATACTTATCAGATTCAAGTATGTGCTGCTAACCTGTCATGGAGAGTATAACATCAAGACCAACAACAAATCCTTGAGAACACGAGCAATAGGTCTATACAAGGGATTGTTCTAAATAGGATATCATATAGGATCTTCAGTCAGAAGTACCAACTGGAACCGTGCTGGCCTGAGAGGCATTGCCCCATAGGGCATTTTAAAATGTACCAACAATTTATTTTTAAATTCTAACAAGTCGTGTCAATGTATGGGCAAGTTCTATTCACAACCAATATACCAAATTCTTAGGTCAATTCGAGTTCAATTCATTTTTGTCTTATAATTGTTAAATTAATTATTCTTGTAATTAACTATGGTTAAAAATGTTAAATATGACGGTTTTAGGTTGTTCCGAAGTGTGTCAACATGAACCTTGAAGTGACAGAGCTGTGATGAGTCCAGGACAATTCAAACCTGGTCGCAAGCTGGCCCCAAAAAGAGTGCAGTGGCATTATATCCTTATTTTATGTACCTTAATTCTTCCTTGCGAACACTATAAAAAATCTATGGCATGAAAAGATCCATATAGCTTACCTCAAATAGCTAGTAATTAATTCCCTATAATTCTAATGGTAATATGACGCTATCTGCAAGTTGGTCCCACTCTAAGTACAATAGCACCATATTCATGTGACTGGTGTGAGCACATGCAGAGATCAGCGATGTTGTGCACAAACTGACAACAAGACAAAAAACTTGGATATTTTCCCAGACTTTGAGGTCAATTTTGCAGTTTGTAGTGTCTCCTGCATTTTGCCTTGTTGGACACTTGGACCTATGGTTTATAATTTTAAATGACCCTGGGAGAGCTAACTCTTGATCTCATAAGGTCTCTCCAATTGACTTGGGGGTTGATTATGATCTTTGGACGGTCAAGTCTAACACCATTTAATGAATGCGCACAATCTCCGATCACCTACAGTCAGATTCCAACTTCTGGAGGGTCAAGACTGACTCCACTTGAGAGGTCTTCAACTATTTTAGAAGAGTGCCTCAACCTCTAGATATCCAAAGCTGTCTCAATCTCTTATGGGAACATTGTATGGCCATACTTCTAGGTGTATTCATATTGCAACTCTAGTGAAACAATGTGCAAAAGTACTAAGCAGAACTTGAACAAATCAAGATCTGCCTGTAAAAGTTCCAACTATGAAGATGATGAAAGCATAATGAATGATAATGAAGCCTAGCTTAGACATACCTGGATGCTGAAAGTGAAGGGAATGAAAACAAGATCACCAAACACTAGCATGAAGCCCAACCTTTCAGCTATAATATCCCATCTATGTAAAAGCAGAACCAAAGTTAAGAAAATTAAAGCATAAGCATTCTTACACATACTTGCGAATAAGTAGAAAACTTACGTTGAGGTCATGAACTCCTCATAGAAGAAGTAATCTAGAACATATAACTATAAAATGGAAAAGAGCATGAATTAGCAAGTCCAGTTGATGCAAGCTCTAACAGCATTGAAAAAATGATTTTTCTGTTACCGCACAAAATGTATGGTAAAGAATAACAGAAACATTTGCATTGCCAGCTTCATAGGTCTTTGCCAATAGTGAAAGATTGATCAGCAACCAACCCATCATTCCAGCTCTAACAAAGAAGAATCTAAAAAGGGAATCAAGATAACTTTGTTAAAACTTAAAAGCATAATCAAAGAATCCTATTTATGCTTTGCCATCAGACAATCTTTGGCGATAAGATAACGTGATGATAGAGTGGCAAAAAAAGAAAAAATAGGATAGCTACGATTACAGGTCAAGAGAATCTGGAATGCCAGTATCCTACTAATATATAAACACTAAAGAATCAATGCACATATAGACAAGAAACAGAATATGCATTGGGAAAAACTTCATGTTTTCTTAAACTTAATGATTGAAGACATCATATATAACTACACCAAATATGGAGAAGATTCCACATGAAAGAACATCATTTAAAATAAATAATCAATTAGGCTAAAGCATTCTCAAATGTATGCATATGATGGCACCAAGGCTTTCAGCAATAAACTCAGCTCAGATTATTTGGTAACATACTCAAAGTGTGCCAATCTTGTTCCAGGTCAAGTGCAAAGTATATGACATCCATTTGAATTCATAACTAGCTTTGTTAAGGAGAAATCAGCATGGTACTATTTGCATTTGAAGGCATATCTACATATATGCACTAATACTACAGCTGGTGGTCAGAGTTGATGATTTGAAGAGGTCTAACTCAACAATACAAATGTGAACAGAAACAAACCGCTCACGGACATCTCACTTTTTTAGTTACTTCAGATTATCAGCAGCTACCCATATGCAATGTACTATATAAAATTCTAGCAAACTAACGTATGAAAAAAATAGTATTAATCGTGTGTTTTGTTAACAAATAAGAAATTGAAACAGTTGACAAAGAACAAAAGTCATACTTAAGGTCAATTCCCAAACAATGAGGATTAAGTTGTACTCCAAACCACCTGTTAGGAACCATGAAAAGAAAGGCAACATCAATTACAAAAAACATTGTAGTTTAACTATACCTTTGTAAGAAAGTTGAAGAAGCATAAATAATAACATGCAACATCATGAACAACAATGTATCTTTTTAATGTCTTCAAAATCTTTGACCTATCAGGCCTAATTTCAGGCATAGAGACAAGCACTCTCCAAAGTTCAGGTAAAGAATAATGGATGTAAGAACTGAGAACAAGATAGATTCAGATTCAAGTTTAAGGATCAATTATGTATATATTTGGGAAAAGCAAGCATAAACAATAAAAAGAACAAGAGAAAAGAAAAAGACTTCTAATATGTATAATTAAACATACAATAGAGACAGTGAAATAGTAATATTATGTGAAAAACTCTCTAAGTAAACTAGTAAAGCTTTTCATATCTCTATAGAAAACTGAAAGAACTGATTTCATGTTTGACATGATGTTACGACAGTCTCGATATATATTTTTTAGAAGCAGCATGTGTGAAAGCTGTACCTTATCATGGTACAAGTGAAATCCATATCCATAAATCCGTAAATTGACTTCAGTAGCTTGTAGAACTATCTTATTTTCTGCACATTTTTCATTAAGCTTTTGTTTTTACCTAAGACAGAATATTGCTAGGGCTTGCTTCTCTTAGATTAATTAGTATATTTACTTTTTTGGTTATTTCTCTTTATGCTAGTATAGGTTTATTATTTTGTTCTCTTGGTGTATTGTACCTTGCTTCTCTCCCAAGTCCTATATATTGGAGAGACTACTAATGAAATTGTGGTGCTCTTTTAAACAGTTAGCATGGTGGCAATGCATGGTTCTAATCAGGCCTGTTTGGATGGAGAAATTTGGAGGGGAAGGAGAGGAGGAAGAAAAAAACGAAACTCATTTTATTATTTTAAGAAATATGTTAAATGGAAATGTCAAACAAATAGAATTTCGAAAATAGAAATAAACTAATTTTTTCTGGCTTCTAAGGAAATGTTTTTCACATTATACAAAAAAATAAAAATAATTGTATTCCTTTTTTTCTCCCTCCCCTCCCTTCTGCTCCAATTCCTCCATCCAAACTGGAAGGCTCAAACCCTAGGGCTTCAACCTCTTATCCTCTCCTCGTCTCCCCTTTAACCTTTCCAGCCACCACCTGCAAGGAGAATCTTCTGCAACCTGCATCTCCCTTGATATTTAACAGCCCTAACAGCCACCTTTCTTTGTCAAGCTCTTTTGCATCAAGGACAGCAGGACACAACCGCCAGCACCTAACTGTGTCATCTTCATTAAGGACAGGCACCAGATCTTCATCAAAAGCTGCCACCTGCCCTTGTTGATTCATGTTTCAAGAGTCAGAATCTTCATAGCTGGTCTGAACTGCTTCTGGAACAGAAAAACCCTAGAGCCTTCTGGTACAAGAGTTATTGTTACCACTTAGCTGTTTCAATTACCTTTTTGACAAGCTGAAAATGATGGATATATGGCTGGTCCAGCTTGAAGGGAGTGTTAGATTACTTAATTTATTTACCCTTTTGGTTATTTCCATTTGTACTATATAACTTGCTTCTCTCCTATATATTGGAAAGACAATTGATGAAACAGTGATGCTCTTCTTACCACTTAATACATGTCTGTTTGAGTTATAAAAAACCCAATACTCACAAAAAAATATAGAATATGCTCAGGAGTGTTGACGTGTTGTAACTTCGGCACAAGATTGCTACCCCCTCTTGAAAGCAAAGTTCATGAAAGAACAATTCATGAAACTCAATGGAAATATTAAATATTAGCATGTTATCTCCCAAGGCAAAATCAGGCATGACTAAACAGTAGAAGGATTAGGTAACATATGAGTAAATGTTGTTCTAGTACCAGTCATGAACAAAATCTCCTGTGACATGTGGTCTCAAAGAAGAACTTTTACTCTGCGACTTAAGGCCAGTAGCATATAGTACCAAGGAAACCTGAAAAGAAAATCAAGAATGAGAATCATATCAAAGTGAATGCATAATACAAAACTCCCAAAGCCATTGTTCCATGCATTACAGTATTACACACAATTTGAATAAAAATGGATAGAAAACTGAGCAAGCATCATTTCCTTACGGCAATGTGCCCTACACATCATTTATGATATCAGACTTCAGCTTATTCTACAACTTTAATTGGAGTGCAACACCATCATATAGTATGAAAGCTATGATTCCTGTGGTTCTGATGCATTGTTTTTCATGTATTAGGATTTTGCGGTTATTAGCTAGTTATGATCTACAAACTATTGGTATTATTGTACTAATCCGGCCAGTCCTGTTCAAGATTCAAGAACCATATCCAGCTCATATACCAACAAGTTTTTTTATAAGTTTTTGAGCTGTATTGATTGGTAAGGAACTAAGGATTAGTATAGATAAGCAAGCGTGCTGGTCTCATCAAGTACTGGAACTATTATTGGAATATCTTGAAACCCACATTCACTAGTGTGTTTGAATTATCTTTTTGCCATACAATAATTACAAAATACTGTCCTCGCTTCTCAACCATTAAATTATCACAATAAGACCATTAGATCAACTAATCTATTCTTGTTTATTTGACCCATAGTTGGCATCCTAACATGGAAATTTTGAATATCTAAAGAGCCTAAATGTAGCAATCTGCATCCTGCTATGAGATTAGTGAGGATCAAAAGAAAAACATTTGACAGTTTGACACATTGGCTTAATCAAGTGAATTTGAAGTGAACTGACTTGATTTATGGACCAAGCATATCAGCTCCAATATATGTTAAATCAACAATGCTGTAAATGTTACTCAGCTTACTACTCACAGTTCAGCTGTTGGAAGAATTTGTTCACACTCATTAGCTTATCCTTGGAAATTCTTAAAACGAAGAATGCATTTGATATTCAATATCTAAAAAGAACTTCAGGCTTTCTTCAACAGAAGCAAGCATCGAAAACTGTTATTGGATGCCTAAATTTTAGAGCATGTCAATGTCACTGTAATTTACACCTTGACCCTCTTAAACATACCAAGAGGTCCAAGCCTGTAGAAAAAATGAACAAAAAGAAATTTACTATAGCACATTTGCTAGGATATAGGACCCTGCCATGACAATGTGACACAGCACAACAACTAAGCATCATAATAAATTTCTTAGACAACTATCATCTAAACAATCCCCACTAATTTTTACATGGTAAAGAATCTGAATAGTAGTAAAGAAAAATTGATGGTGCAGTGCCACTTCAACTAGCATTTACTGGTTCAAGCAGAAAATGATACCCAATTGATCTGATAATATACTGACTATTTTAAATGTAGCTTTTGGGATTTATTTGTCAATAATGCTTGATGTGGATCAATATTTACTGGTTTGTACCAATCGAACTAGGTACTAGTAGTAATGTTAAACCTTTAAAAATCTTGGTAGAGGATTAAAAAGATGCATAATACAAATAATTTTTTTTTTGAAAGTGAGAACATAGATAAATAGCATATGAACCTTAACAATAGCCGGAGATAAACACAAAGGCATCATCATAATGTTAATATGAAGTACACAAACCAAAAAGTTTAAGTACAAAAGATATTACTATGTAAAATGAACTTACAAACAGGCTAAATATAAAAGTTGCTGATAACAACTCAACTCCTTTGTCCGCAATGACCTTCAAAAATAGTGATACATAAATATTTATTGTTCATGCATTAGAAATTTTGAGAAAATAAGCACAATTATAAAATAAGATACACTGATCAACAGGTGCTTGCTGATAGATACTCAATTTATCAAAAAAGTGTTAATAAGTCATAACAAGTAAAAGTTCAATATTTAGAAGATCAGTGTTGTCTCTAGGGTAGAATAATATGATAGAATGGTGGCAAAAGCATTGAAGAAATAAAGAGTGTAGACTGCAACTGCTATTTCCTGATACTTAAAGTATTTGATATAATTGGATATGGCTGGGAAACAAGTTAATCAACCAAAAATAATTATGAATATTGACAGTAGGTCTCATGGAGAGTTAACCTATTAAAAACAACTTGGGTGATTCCATTAGATGGAATTGTTAGTATGAAAAACTCATTTCATGGCCACACAGAATATAAATGCCCCAATGTAAAGATAAAAACAGTTAGTGACAATAAAATGGCATGCCTCATTGTCCCTGAAGATAAGAAAAAATAAATTATTTTCTTTGATGTCAGATTGGATATAGGATGAAGACCGAGTGTCAAAGGCATGAAATATGAATATTCAAGCAAAGATGTCCACGAGAAAGGAGAAGCTGAATGATTGTATCAAATGTTGTCAACAGGCCAAAGTTAAGCATTCAATGCCATCTACATTTAGCAGCTATTGAAGTCTTAATTATCTAGTCAGAATGTCAGATCAACTCCATGATAAAATTGGATTCAAGCTCAAATGAAGAACAATTATCCTAAATGTAAGGGGCATTTGTCAAACTCCAACTTATTCCAATAACAAAAGCTCCTTATGGACATGCAGGAGTTGAAATCTAAAGAAAAAGTTGTAGAAAAGAGAAACTCAAACTATTTTGAAAAATCCACAGCTAATTTGGCACGAAAATTATACAACACTGTAGTAAGTATTCAATTTCTAAATTTACTTAAGGGTGACCCAGTACACGATGCAATCCCACTTTTGTGAGCTCTGATGGTTGATGTTCCCCTGCTTTTTGCAGAGAGACTGTTTCCGTAATTTCTAAATTTACTTGATGAAATAAATTCCAAATGAGGTATCCTATAAATTCCTTCCAATGAGTTAACCATACACTTGCATATATAAGCATGATAATATTAATGTTCGTCTAAGAATATCCAAAAGGAACATCTGATAATACAGGAAAATAGTGTTGACATGTATAAAGTTAAGATACATTGAAGAAAAATTAGTCGGGGCACAAAGGATAATGATCAATAAATTCTTATACAGTTAACATTATTTGAAATGTTGACTTTATGTATAACAGAAGAAACGATAAAGACATGGTTGGAAAGCACATACCGCAGAGGATATCCATTTCATATAAATACCAGCACCTAGAAGAGCTATAAGAAGCAAAAGCGACGCCAAACCTGAACAGGGTGCAAAGAACAAAAAGAAAAAGAAATTCAGAACAGTCGCCACTGTATTGGTTCGAGTTTCGGGTCAAACAAATTCAGAACAGTCTCAAATGAACATTATTCTGCTCCGATATTTACTATTGCTACTCAAAAGTTGTCGCTCAAGCAAAAATTTCTTCTGCGAAATTTTGGTATTGAATCCTAGGAAAACTCGGTATCAATAATGCAATTCAACAAACACTTGGCGAGCTAAGAGATGAAGACACTCATTGGAGACACTCTTGGGACGACACTCCTAAGGACAGTAAGCGGATGGGGTTCGAGGGTGAACGGACCATTGCATCGGTAATGAAGACGAGATCCGTCGGGCAGAACGGCGCCGGGAACGATCTTGCCTGGAAGAACGGATCCGATAGTAGCCAAGTATACGAAATAAGACAAAAGGAGGATGACCTAGAGGAAAGAAAGAGTTCGATCAATCACAACCATTCGAAGAGTTAAAAACAAGAGTAGGAGATCACTCACGGAGTTCCAAGAAGGGACGAGAGCAGCAAGAAGGGCTTCCAGGTCCATGGCGGAATCAATGTCGCTCCTCACTCTCACGGAGGGAGGAGATCTGCTATCGCGAGAGAGCTCTTGGCCGTCAGCACACAACTGGTAGGCGCGTGGTGATGTGAGTCTCCGGGGGAAACGGTGGGTCTCGTCCTTTAGGCCCCTTATACCCAAAAATATTCGAAAAATTGATCCGAAAATTCATTTCGGATTGAGTTATTCGAGTATATCGGATCGGGTCGGATATTATTTTTAAAAAAATTATCTACTATTTCGGGTCGGATCGGGTTCGGATGAAATCCTGTTTAACTCGATCCGACCCAATTTTAAATTAAATATATATTTATAGTATATAATTTTTTATAAAAGATAATGTTGGTTTTGTGGTTAGATGGATGAAAATAAAACTTGAGAGATCTTGAGTTCAAGTTTACTTTGTCTATAATTTTAATATAATGTTCACCTTTTTTATCACTATTTTTAAGATGAATTTTATTTTTTAAATTTTTCTAAATCAAATTCGGGTTATTCGGGTTAATCATGTGGGGTATAATTTTTTGGAAATTTCAGGTTAATACCCGATCGGTGGTATGATTTGGTATGATTTTATGTTTGAGAAAATTTTTAAAATCATGATATAGTATGGTATGGTAATCTCATGATTTTTAAACCATGGATTTTATAAGATTTTTGAAACCACCAATTCGGTGGTTTCGCATGGTTATCAAATTTTAATATCTAAAATACACATCAACTTTTCATATATATTTTTTATTCGTCGATTCTTATTATGCTTTCATTTTTTTTTCCGTCAGTCCTTATTATGTTTTCATTTCTTCTGATTTCTTTCTTTTGTAAAAAAAATATGTATTTAATTAAATCTAATATTTTAAGAAAATAAATAAATTTAATATAATATTACATGAATTTTTATATTTAATGACATTTTGATCATTTTATCTAGGGGTGAGCATGGACCGGTTAATCGGTCCATTAACTTCGGTTTTTCAAAATCATTAACCGTAAATCGGTCCATTAACTTCGGTTAACCGCTATTTTAGTTTCGGTTTTTTCGATTCGGTTAACCGATAATTTTCGGTTAATAAATAAAATTTTTTAACCTACAAACATAATAATATTATGCAAATTATGGAGAAAAATCTAAATAAATAGCGAATTTTCATTGAGAAAAAAGAAAAAAAATTGAAACCATTGAACCAAGATAATGTTCTACAAAAACTAATATTTTTATTTTTTATTTCTTAATTTTTTATTTTTTTTATTTTTTTTATTTTTTATAATTTTTCATAATTTATAAATCATTATTATATATATATATATATAATTAAAAATTAATAAATTATATCCAACCGGTCGGTTAACCGAAACCGGTGGACTTTTTACCTCTCGGACCAAAACCGAAACCGAAAACCGATTTTTCCAAACAAAAAAAAACCGAAACCGAAAAAACCGATTCGGTTAACCGAAAAATCGGTTTTTTTTTCTCACCCCTAATTTTATCATTTGAGGAATCATATCATACCATCAAAACAAACAAAAATATACTATTTAATCATACCATACCATATTATCTTTCCAAACATGATAACAATAATTACAATACCATACCATATAATACTATATATCATACCATATACTATTAAATTATGCTACACCTCATCCAAACAAGGCCTTAGCCTATTTTGATGGATGATGTGCGGCATGGTTTATAATTTAATAATATATAATAGGATATAATATTGTATTGTATGGTATTATAATTAATTTTATTCTGTTTTAAAAAAATGATATAGTATGGTACGATTAGATGTTAATAGCTCAAAAGAAAACGAAGTCTTAACTAAGTCGATCAAAAATAATAAGTAAAATTTAATCTCATATTGGTAATTTAATAATATAAGACAAATTATAAATTTTAATTAATGGTATTTTAAAAATAAAATTTCATCAAATTAAGAAAAATTATCAAATTCATGATTTAAAAACTTGAACAAAATTCATGATTTTTAAATTATGAAATTACCATCGTAAATCATAATCATCATTTGAAAATCTTTTCTAACATACAATTGAACAATATCATATCATAAAAAATCATATCTTACCCAAAAACAAACAATTAAAAAACAAAAAGAATTTTGCAAAACTGGATCAACTTGATTTCCAAATTCTAAATAGAAATTTACAAATAGGATTATAATTTTTTTAAGTGTCTGGAGGTTTATAACTATAAATTTTTAGGAATTTTTGTGCTCATTGTAGCATAAAATTACTTTTTAATTACAGATCATTATCTTTTCTAATATATTTTTTCATTTATTAAAATTTCCATTTTTATGTGTTTAAAAAAAAATCGGGCAAAAGTAAGTAAGAATAAATTTTGCTTAAAAATTCATGACACTGAAATTTCTACTGTTTTGTCTTAAATTATTTTTTTCAAGTATGTATGACTATTATTTACATGAAATTGATTTGTTTTTTATAACTTCTCTTTTTAATAGGTTATTGAGATTCTTAAAAATTGTCTCAGAGAATTCTTTACTTTATCATTAAAAGTTCTACCGCCTATGGGAAAACTTTATAGGAAAAATGTAATTTACAAGAACTAAATAACTCCATTTTATATGAAAAAATTCATATGTAATTGAACAAATACTTTTATGTTATAATAAGCACAAAAGTTGCATAATTTTAAGTGTATATTAGCATAGTTTTTGCGCAAAGATGACACGCAACAAATAGAAAAATGCTGGTATTTAGGATATTACATTATAACAAACAGCTTATATGAAACAAATATATGAATATTTACATGTCCAATAACGATATTCTATAAGTTATGCACTTGGTTAACAAAATGCTTCCTCTATTGTTGTGATGGGGGATAAGCTTTTAGTTTTTTTTTATAAAATGGATTTAGATTTAAATAAGAATAGATGGGGGATAATTTTTTAGTTTTTTTTTAAAATACAAATAAAATAATTATATGTTTAAGAGGGTGTTCGCTTAAATAGAATAAATATGTAAATAATCGGGAGAGGCAAACAAATATATAAGAATATAACAATAATGTAATATTTAATAGTTATATATATTTTAAATAAATCACTTTGTAAAATTTTAAATTTTAATAGTTATTTCTATTTTACAAAAATCACTTTGTAAGATTTTAAAATGGCGAAATATACTGTCCCAAAAATAACTAAATGAGATAATTTTTAAAATATAAAGTAATTTAAAATTTTAAAAAAATAAATCCCTTTTATCCTTGAATCACACTATCTCTAATTTGTTGGGACTGTTTCGTGTATGACTCATTTGGATAAAGTTCTTTAAAAAATGACATTCAATATAAGTTTAACAAAAAAAATAATCAAATGAATAATTTTTTGAACAACATTGTCTCTATATGTTAAATGACAAAGTTAACATTTTGTCAACTTTCACAACATCTCGTATGTGATTATAACATTCAGTCAGTTGTTATAACATATCGTTCATTCTCATAACAATATGTCTACTCTCACAATATATCGTATGTGGTTATAACATACCACTCATGATTATAATATCTCATTTATTTCCTATAACAATATGTACACTCTCACAATATTTTATTCACAACATCCCGAATAACCTGTTCACTCTCACAATATTTCGTTCGTGGTTATAATATATCGTCTATTCTCATAACAACTTAATTATCAACTCTCACAACATCTCGTATGTGGTTATAATATTTCATCAATTCCCACAACATCCCGTATGTAGTTATAATATTTCGTCAAATCCCACAATATTTTGTATGTGGTTATAATATTTTATCCACACACACAATATCCTACAAGCAGAAACAAACATAATTATAAGATGCAAATCTAAACTGAATATAAATGAATAATTAATTTCCTCGCTCAAGCATTGAACCATCACTTCACGAAACAACAACACATACTGAAATATAACAACACTGGGTCAGTCACGAGCGTTTAAATCCAACAATTATTGAAACACAAGTTAATGAGAAAGCAACTTCAAAACTTGAATGTAGGTTGAGAAAATCAATGCAGATTCAAAATGATAAATTTAGAACTTTTGGAACATATTTTTTTTTTTTACTTTCATACAAAGTTGATATTGTTTATCTTTAATTAGAGTTTTAAGATTTTAAAAGTATTTTTTGTTCAAAATGATAAAATATGATCGTTGTTTACAAATCATATATGAGGATCAATTTTTAAAATTATTACCATAAAAAAATTATTCCTCGCAATTTATTTTTGTTTTTTTTAACAGTGCACTAAAAAGTCTCCCCCCCCCCCCCTTTGGATAATTGTTGTTATTAGCGGGTTAAAATCGTAAACAAACGTATCACTCCACATGCCATTGTCCAAACTATAAAATTTCATTTCGATTATTAGCGCTTTCTTTTTCCAACCCGTCATCAATCAAATATCCATCACACGGTCACACGACTCACACCCACACCCAATCCATTTCGGTCGTTGGTTTTACTTTTACCGGGTCGATCAATGTGAACCACCCGTAGAAACCCGAACCGGGACATTTGAAATCGGATGCGGAAAAATGTCCCCTTTGCCGGGAGGCACAGACACTTCTTCAGTTCTTCCTGCGAGGGTCATCCAAATTAAAGACGAAATCAACAGCTCACTCAGGGGCGGATCGCGAATCAGGATGGCGCGCATCTAAACGTTAGTTCGACGGTCCGGATTTACTTTCCAAAGCCCTCGAAGGGCTTCCATTCCCTTTAAAACGCTTCCCACGGAGCCCCAAACCCTAATCCTCAGTGCGTCGGTCTCGCTCTCCCATTCGGCCTCCTCAATACCCCTTCCTCTCGCTCTCTCTCGTCTCGTCTTCGGCCGATCGCTATGGAGTTTTGGGGTATATTCCTCTTCTCTTTCGCGTCCCCTCTCTTTTACGCCATATCGATCGCTTTATATGCGTTCTGGATTCCCTTTTATCGTTTATTTGACGTAAAAGTCCATTAATTTTGGCTTCGTCGCTTAAAGTTTTTGTTCCTGTTCCCGACGGCATTTACTCATACGATCTTCATCTTGGAAGAAGGTCCAAGCCATTCTGATAATGCCTGGTCCATCCCATTTTTCATTGTATTTTTTTTATCGTCTATCAACTATAGATTTATCTAAGTTCGGTATCTTGTCATGAGATTACTCAGTCATGGGTACGCTGATTAGCGCTAGAAAGCTTAACTCAGTGTGTTTGTTCTCTACAGAGATGTACACAGTTATTCCAAGTGTTTGTCCATATAATGTACCTATTAACTTTATACGCTTCTCTGCGTGTTCTAATTTTCAGAATATTTTTTTCTTAGAATGTCAACACATGTCATGTTAGTTGGTAGGTTTTCTCTATTTATCCGAGATGTTTTTATCTTTATTTGCATTTCAGTAACATTTGATCATACATTTTGTTAGGGCATTCAATACTATTGATGTGATAAATTATTTGTTCCAAAATGTGGCCTTATGTAGACGTCACATTATGGATGTTTTGGCTATTTAATGAAATACATTTTATAGAGGAATACGTAGATAGAATCTGATATCTTTATTTCAATCTTATGGGTTCATGGATATGATAAAACAACTAAAGAAAATGGTATTCTTTTTGTGGGTCCAGTCCTTTTGTGTTGGATCACAGCTTTGTTTCCTTTAGAGTGTTTTGCTTTAGTTTATGAAAAAGTTACAGATTTTGTTACAGATTTTGTTAGTCATTTGATGGTAAAATAATCTCATACTTGATTTGCTAACTCCCATTTATTATTTTAGTTGATACTATTAATTGTTATCATCCCTTGTGATCTATCAGTGTGATTATCCTTGTGATCTATCAGTGTGATTATTTTTGTTGGAATTTATGCTCACTTGTTATTTATGATTAGCTATGATTTAAACTGATTGCAAAACTTCCAGGTATTGAAGTTCTTCCTGGTGAAACTGTTAAGGTTGATCCTGGTGAGAACAAATATTTGCATCTTTCACAGGTATTGATTGATTACTTTTTTCAGTGTACCTGATCTATCTAGTTGTTTGCAATAAGATTATTGATTAAGCCATTATTATTTATGTAGGCATCTCTTGGTGAGGCAAAGAAGGAAAAATCTGCTGATGTTCCAATCTTTGTAAAGTTTGATAACAAGAAGCTTGTCCTTGGAACTCTCTCATCTGAGAAGTGCGCTCAGATTCAGTATGATTTGGTTTTTGAGAAAGAATTTGAACTATCTCATGGTTCGAAAAATACAAGCATCTCCTTCTTGGGCTACAAAACTGCAGCTCTGGAAGAGGGCGAATATCCTTTTTTCCCTTATCATTATATTTGTTGACAAACGAGTGTTTACAGATTAACTTTATGGTATATATGTCTGTGTGTATATATAAATAACTTTTGATTCCTTAACTGACCCTGTGGTCCATCTGCACTATGTCTGAGGAATTTTGTAAGTGTGTTTGACTTCCTTCTACATTATACTCTCTTTAATGTGATGTCATCATTCTAATGTTTGCTTGCTATATTCAATTTCTAGATAGTGGATCTGAATCTGAGGAGGAGGAGATTCCACTGGCACAAAATATCAATGGTATATTCTTCAATCTATTTTCAGACTTCAGTTGTTTTTGTATAAATTGTTAACTAAGAATCAGCTTTTTTATTGATGATTCAATTATGAAAACCCTTCTACTTTAATCTGTCCACTCTTTACCCTTCTATTGGATTGGATTTCTGTCAGTCATTTTCAAATTGCCATATCAGCTTGCTATCATTGATTTTGTTTTTGAGAACTGAGAAAAATGATATCTTATGCTCTTTCCTTTTTCAACTTAGGTAAACTTGAGAAGGATGAGAAGCCCAAGCTGACAGCAGGAAAATCAAATGTTGTCAAGCCTGTTGCTTCAGTTGCAAAGCCAAAGCCTAAGGCAGAGGAACCTAAAAAAGATGTTAAGGGCAAGGCTGATGAAGATGATGATGAAGATGAAGATGACGATGATGAAGATGATTCATCTGAAGAGGTTGAATCTGATGAAGATGAGGTTAGTTCATTAGCTTTAACTACTTATGTTTTGGTTTGTATTACTTGTCTACTTCATAATTAGGTTCACATTTCTTCGTCATTTTCTTTCAGGACATGGTTGATGGAGAGGATGACAGTGATGACGAAGATGAGGAAGATAGTTCGGATGAGGAAGAGGAAGCTACTCCGAAGAAGGTATGTTTTAAGACCATGCTTTTTTCTTTGGACAGTTAGACACATGCATTATTCTAAGCCTCCAAGGCCGTTCAATAAAATGAGGTACTTTTCCAGGTTGAAGTTGGAAATAAAAGACCAGCTGGTTCTGCATCCAAAACTCCTGTTCCTGAAAAGAAGGCAAAGTTGATTTCTCCAGTGGGGAATCAGAAAAGTGGTAGATATACTAAATTTACTTGTTTGGTGGTGGAACTGTCTCGGAATTCCAATAAACTTCTTTAATTGTTTCATTTTAATTTATACTCGAATCTTCTGTTCAGGTAAAAAAGGAGGTGGCCATGTTGCTACTCCCCATCCTGCTAAACAGGGAAAGACCCCTGCAAATAGTGACAAGTCCAAGCAACAAACTCCGAAATCTGCTGGCTCAGTCTCATGCAAGTCATGCAGCAAGTATATCTCTAATTATCTAACTGAAATTTATTCCTCTTTTTTCAAGGAAATTCTAGGCTGATGTTGTGCTATCCTTTCCGCAGGACTTTTAATTCTGACAACGCCCTTCAAGCACATACTAAAGCGAAGCATAGCGCCTCTAAGTGAGCCGGGACAATAGAGTTAGAGAAGAACAAGTATCCTAAGGGTGTCATTACATTGCCCATTGATGATGGATCCTTCCAGTATTCTATCTTTGACTTTTGTATGGGGAAGGATTTGGACCTTCGGTTGCTATATTTTGTTGAGTTTTTGTTAGATAGTATGTTAATGCGTAATGGTTTAAACTTGGGTCTCTAGGAAGTCTTGGACTGCTAGCAAACTGATTCTATGAAAGCATTTTCTGTTGCTTCATATGGTGCATTGAGCTTGTTTCATCCAATATTTGTTCTTTTTTGAGAAGGTATCTATTTGCCATCTTGTTTTGGTTTGCATTCCCTTTTACTAGTATTATACACAAATTATACTCAAATATTTTTATACAATATAATTATGTTACTGTATCGATTTTAAACAGTAATGTACTTGCTTAATACGACTGCATCAATATAATTATACTCGGTAACTAAAATATTTTTTTATTACTTATAGATACCACAGGAAAACAATAGCCCTAATATAAATATTAAAATTAAAAATAGAATTAAAGCCAATCTCCCCTCCGCCTCCCCACTGAACACTTGTTGTGATTTTCATTTTTTTATAAAAAAATATCCCCTCCCCACTGCCCGAAGTCAATTTTGAAAGCTTGCATACTCCGACATATGGGGGCGATCTAGGGGAGGTATGGGGCAACAAAACGGGAGTAAGTGGTGGGGACGAGGGTTGTGTTATGATTTTGTTTTATTTGAATCAGGATTATTATTTGCTGACGTGTCTATTAATAATAAAAAATTTATTTAATGTAATGTTTCAATCTATTAATAAAAAAAATCAATATTTTATTTGATGTAATGTTTTAATAATAGTGGGGATATAATTGGTGTTAATTTGAAATTTTGAATTAGATTACATGTAAATTAAAAGTTAAGTTAAATTTGTTAATTCTTTATAATTTGGGTTAAATTTAGTAATTTACCCTTATTAAAATCTAAAAATAGAATGTGCCCTTTTGAAGTAAACTCATAACATTAGGAATGTATCAAATTATTATTTTCTTATTTGGCTAGTATCAGAAATAAATAGAAAACAATCAAAATATACTTGTATAGTCTGCATTGGCCATCTGATTTGCAGCCCTGAGTTGGTAATCATATCAGAAACATTAGGAACGTATCAAATTATTATTTTCTTATTTGGCTAGTATAAAAAATAAATAGAAAACAATCAAAATATACTTGTATAGTCTGCATTGGCCATCTGATTTGCAGCCCTGAGTTGGTAATCATATCAGAAACATTAGGAATGTATCAAATTATTATTTTCTTATTTGGCTAGTATCAGAAATAAATAGAAAACAATCAAAATAGTATAGTTTAGTTTAACACGGTCTACTATGCTGCACCCAGAAAAAACAGAGCATTTGCACAAGTATAGCTTCGCAGGTTGAGCGGAAGTGTGGAACACAATGAATATGTGATGTGTTACCAGTGCACAAAATAGTAGTCAATCCTGTAGTAGTATTTTGGAATATTATATATAAAAGCGAACGTAGTTCGAACTCTGAATATTATTATCAGTTATATATTTGAAATACACATGCTTTTAACCATATAGTAGCATTATTGGATATATGTATACAGAAGTGCACATGATTCGAACAATAGTAGTATTTTTTAATATTATTATCAGTTGAAGGCTAGGGAGCTCGGACACTCCGTGGGACTGCCGTATTCGCGTGTCCGACACACGTGTCCCACGTATCCAAAAGAAAAATTTATTTGGAGATGGTCCAAAAAAATTTGGACACGATCGGACATATTAATTTAGAAATTTTTTTAGAGATGTCAATAGATATTATACCCTATGCTTTTGAAAGGAGCTCAGAAATAATAAATATTGATATAAAAAAATCTAAAATACTTCATATATTTTTGAAAGGAATTTAGAAAACACTAAAAATTGATAATTTGACATTATATATATATATATATATATATACACTGTGTTTGTATCTTATAAATTTTTAAAATGGTGTGTTCTCGTGTTCGGTATCGTGCCAAGTGTCCGCGCTTCATAGGTTGGATGACAACTTGACAAGGAGTTGAAAGGAAGTGCCGTTCCAAATGTAAAATATTAGTTGGCAGATAGCGAGCGCCTTTGGAAAAGGCTCAATGTCGTTTATTGAAAGGAAGAGCGCAGGAACCATAGAATAGGAGAAGGGCACAAAGCAAAGTAGACTTCAGACTTAGTCCCCCTCTCCCTCGTACACATTCACTCACAAGGATGCACGAGAACTCTGCCGCAGAGGAAATGGTAGCCCATGAAGGTGGTGATCAAAAGCAGCTCGATGCTGGAGCTCTCTTTGTTCTCAAGTCCAAAGGTAATCTCTCTTCTCTCGTTACTCACTATATACTGTTAAGTTCAGTCTATTTTCTTAAACGTGGTGCCACTATTTTCTTAACATATACATATATCTATCAGTTGTTCATAATTTATACATACAGGATCATGGCTGCACTGTGGCTACCATTTGACGACCTCCATCGTGGCTCCGGCACTGCTCAGCCTCCCCCTGGCGTTGGCGTCGCTGGGGTGGGCGGCGGGAGTGGTTTGCCTGACCATTGGCGCAGTTGTCACCTTCTACTCCTACAATCTCCTCTCCCTCGTTCTCGAGCACCATGCCAAGCTCGGCCACCGCCAACTTCGTTTCAGAGAGATGGCTCACGACATCCTTGGTAATACCCTATGATCCATCTCGACCCATAGTTAATTTAATATTAGCTCATCAGCTGGTGTGAAATCTTATTCAATATATAGCAACCTTATTTTAACCCCTTACTACACTTTACCTTGAGGTAAATATCTTACACTATATATGTATGCATCTGGTATCATAATTTTACACTGGCACACCTGAAAGCTTATCTAAAATTGACGATCCAAAAATATCCTATACATTACATAGTATAGTTGGACCGGCAGGGACCTGAAATGGTTATAAAAGATTCAGAAACGTTGAATATGTAGGTAAACAGGAGAAAATTGGCACCTAACACTTGGTGGTAGTATAAAATGTAAAACAAAAACACTTTGGACTATAAGACAGTCAAAATTCATGTTCTCTATCAAACAGTCAACATATTTAGATATGAAGATGGAGTAAGGACAATAAGACAGTCAAAATTGTCATGTTCTCTATCAAACAGTCAACATATTTAGATATGAAGAAGGGAATAAGTCCCATATTGCTGCAAGTATGACGATATATATGATTGGCATGTAGAGAGAAGTTTGAACTACGATTATTCCAAAGTTCAACAACAACACAAGAAACAATGACTGGCTAAATAAAAGTCAAGATCTACAAATATTTATTCATCATGCACAAGATGTTCTTTTCATAGCCTAATCAGAGCCTTTGGTGTCATGTGCAACAGGCCCAGGATGGGGTCGTTTCTATATTGGTCCGATTCAGTTCCTAGTATGTTTTGGTGCAGTCATTGCTGCAGCTCTCCTGGGAGGACAAAGCATGAAGGTTTATGTGTTGGCCCAATTCATCTTCCACGATAACCTTTACTTTGCAACTCAAAGAGATTATTTGAACTTTTGAAACCAATAGCAATTTGTTTTGTATGTGTCTGCAGTCCATTTACCTGATCCAAAAGCCTGAAGGAACAATGAAACTTTATGAGTTTGTGGTGATCTTCGGAGTGTTTATGCTGGCTCTTGCGCAAATCCCTTCTTTCCACTCCCTCAGGCATATCAACCTCATCTCTCTATGGCTTTCCTTGGCCTACAGTGCATGTGCCACTGCAGGCTCCATCCATGCTGGTAAAGTTTACCCTGTCCGAATCTTTGGCTTGGAGTGCCAAAAACACCAAAATTTGCATGACAAGTTGTATCTTCTTCAATTAGCCGACTTAACGTGGATACCTTCAATTGATGACAGGGCACTCAACTGGTGCACCGCAGAAAGACTACTCTCTTCCCAGCAACAGGCAAGACCTGGTTTTTGGTGTATTCAATGCAATTGCTATTATTGCAACCACCTATGGTAATGGAATCATTCCAGAGATTCAGGTCTGTCACTCCTTGAGCACTGTTCATTAGTGAGTAAAATGAGAATGACACCTGATTGGCCTCAGCTTTCATCTGTTACCTTTCTTGCATTATCTCGCCAGGCAACTGCTGCTCCACCTGTGACAGGGAAGATGTTCAAAGGCCTTTGTGTCTGCTACACAATTGTAGTAACTACATTCTTCAGCGTGGCAATATCAGGGTACTGGGCATTTGGCAACCAAGCCAAAGGCATCATTCTTGCCAACTTCATTCTCGAAGATGGCTCCACCTTAGTTCCAAAGTGGTTCTTAATCACAACCAATGTTTTAGTCCTTCTCCAATTTGCTGCTGTAGGCGTGGTATGGACATCAATTTGTCAGAAAACACAACTTAAAAGACCACTGAAGACCATTGTGAAGCATGGCTATGCGCATGTATCAGTAAGCCATGTAGCTGAAATGTACTTGCTATCTGATTCATGCCTACTATTTGATTCATGCAGGTATATTTGCAGCCAACTAATGAGGTGCTTGAGGGGTTGTTTGCTGACCCAACTAAGGATCAATACTCTATTAGGAATTTTGTGCCAAGGCTCATCTTCCGGTCATTATCCATTGTGATAGCAACTCTCATCGCTGCAATGCTCCCTTTCTTTGGTGACCTCAATGCAGTCATTGGTGCCTTCGGGTTCTTGCCCCTTGATTTCGTAGTGCCATCAGTTTTCTACAACATCACTTTCAAACCTTCAAAGAGAGGCATGATATTTTGGCTGAACACTACCGTAGCAATAGTATTTTCATTGCTGGCAGTGCTGGGTTCCATTTCTGCAGTGAGGCAGGTCATTCTGGATGCCAAAACGTATAAACTTTTTGCTAATGTATGAACTATGAAGTTCATGAATTTGTCATTGCAAATAAAATCACCCTTGCTCTTGTCATGGTTCTACTTATGTAGATGGTAAGTTAAATAATGAACGCGGTGTTCACCACTGACCCTTTGTGCGTGCGCGCTAACACCCCTCCAATCCTAGAAGTCCAACATGGATGTCTGAATGTGAGACATGTCTCATGGCTCCAAGAAAAGACTTCCACCGGTTGAAACTGGATCACCACTACCCAACATGGATGTCTGAATGTGAGACATGTCTCATGGCTCCAAGAAAAAACTTCCACCCGTTGAAACTGGATCACCACTATCTTGGATTCGCAGTGATATTATGATGATGCTACAAGGTAGTTGGCTATAATAGACTCCAGGTTGAACCATTTTGGACTGAACCACATAAATGATGACATCATTTTTTGACATTGATCTGATAAAACAAACCATAGCACCTCAAAATGAACTTTGCAAAGACATTTATGCTGAATCCAACAGTTTGTTATATGCTTCACCACTGACCAGCCGACTCAGATCACCTCAGCAGGCCAAGGTGACTGTAAAAGGGGACCCAGCGCATTTTCCCATCGAGTGCTCTCAATCTAAAAAATGTCCTGATTTTGACTCCACAGGCATATAAATTAGGCATGAAAGTGCAGGAGGGCCATTTTCAACGCCATTTTTGCTTGTAATTTAACCACTTCCAAGGAGCTCACTCACTCCAAAGTCCAAACCTAACCAAATTAGTTCCTAGCAGCCTCAAATCATCTCTTCAAAGATCAATTATAAATTTCTGTAATAGAGATCAGTAATCATTTTTATTGGAAAAACCCAAAACGGCACAGTTATACGTCATGCTAAAGTTACCAACGATTGACCATCATCTGATTTTCCTATAGCCTGTTCGAGAACATGTGCGCTAGCTAGCTTCCAGGCACGTTCCACAACTCCCTTTGAAACATTTGAAAATGCATGTTTTGCAGCAATGCAGTGTGCTTCCAAAGATTTGGCATCACCAAGTAGGTTTTTCAGTGTGTCTAACAGTTCATATTTATCTCCTACCTGCAAAGATAGTGGTGTTATTGCACTAAGACAATATAAAATTTATGGTGTTTACTGAAATTTGTGATGAAAAGAAGTACTAGAAAAGTTACTGATAGCAAGGACAATTGCCCCACATTGCTTAAAACATAATTTATATCGAGCTCAGTTGTACCATTGTTACACCAGTTGTCAGAAATGAGAACAACAATGTGCACTCTCCAAAATACATGGCGAACATTAAACAGACAAGTTCGGTAGTTCCTATTCAATCGCGAGACAAAAACAACTCATCAGCAGTTCAGCAGAAAACTTGAATGGCCATTGGCCAACAAGGTCAGGGCAGAAGGAAAATCAGAAACATCTGGTAACTTACTTCTACTGATGCTAGCCAGAAATCCAATATTCAACTAAGATTCACATTAGCTTTAAAATAATTTTACCAATATCAGTTATAGTATAGCAAGTACTCTGAGTAAAACAACTTGAATGTTGTTTCCTAAAATGTCAGTTATAGCATAAAATAAGCAATATTAACTTTATAAATAATAATGTCAGAAGTCATAAAAGTGTATTGATAAAGGAACAAGAGAAACCTCCAACCTGCAAGACTGATGAACTAGCTGCTTGTATCATTCCAGCCAACATATGGGAAAAATGTCCAACATGTGGACCTGAAATTGGTTAAACATTGATAAATCATATATCTTTTAGAAAAATGTTAATGAAGTGGTAGTGCATGTCAGCATAGAATATGCATGTTGTATACCAGTTAAAACAGCACAGCCAGCTGCAGCAGCTTCAGAAACATTGTGACCAGCTAAACCAGGCAAAAAAGAACCTCCAATCACAGCAACTGGAGTGACCCTATAGAGTACCCTAAGTTCACCTGCACCGACCAAAGACCATCAACCCAAGAAAAACAAAAAAAGAAAAATTAATAGCACTCAAACAAAGTGGGAAGTAACAAGATAACCTTTTCCAACCAATGTTACTGACACACCTATGAGGTTTCGATTATTAACAAGCACACAAGCATTAGACAGATCTCAAATTCTGGATCTGTTATACTGATGCCTTTTTTATGTATGACCTATTGACTTTTTTTTTTCTTTAATTGAATTTTTTGGGTACATAGGACAATACGATGCTAATATTGGAACTGGCAGCATTGTTATGGAAATATTATTCAGTTATGGACCATGCATATGAACATTAAAAATTATAGGCATTTGGTGGATAACAGGTTGGGTGTATTTCAATTAAGCAAACCAATGCGACAAACAATATAACCAATGAGAGAAAAGATTGCAAAACATTAAGCAGTAATATCAGATACCAACCCAAAGTATCAACCACATATGTGTTTGTGCTAGGAGAAATTATTTCATTTCTAGACCTGAATGAAACATTAAGCCCTTGTTTCTTCAATTCCTGCATGAAAAAAAGAAAACCAAGTATATATGCATTAAAATAAATGATTGGATCTGTGCATAGTTGTGTATACAGTATACACTTGAAAGAATCCCAGCAAATATACAAAAGATGTATATGATTTATAATGTCATAGGAAATTCAGCATGTGTTGCATCTCATGGTTCAGAAAAGAAATCAATAACCATTGAGCTTAGAGATGGTTGATGATAAGCTTAACAGTTAACACTGATCAGTGAACATGATGAATGTCACTGTAGCATTATCGATTGACATCTAAATTGGGCATAAAATACAAACACGTGGTTCGGCGTAAGAGAAATTTTACACCAAAATCTTCGTAAGTACACAAACACATAACCACTGTTGCTTGGTTCACAAATTAGTTGGAACTTTGGAACATCTTTTGATACACACGCCCACTTTGTTCACAGTAAAAAGAAGCTTAAGCTGTTGGTTCCCGTTATTCAAAGTAAAAATAAATAAAAGCTTAAACAGTTCAAATTAGAAATTGTTTTGGGACAAATTATAGTTGAGAAAGAAAGTAGCCCCAGACAAACTATAGTTGACTGGTACATCTATTGACAAATTATTGACAAGAAAAATTATGAATATTCATTTATTTTCTAAAAATTAATTCATAGGTGGAGGTACTAAAAAAACATAAAATGCATCTTAGCCAATATACTTAAACTCATAATGCTAAAATAAAATCAAAGCTTATTAGCATAGAAAGTATATAGTCTCTTCAGCTTGAATAAGAGTAACCCAGTGAGTTCATACTCTAGCAGCTCTATTTTCTGGTTCTTTACGAACTCTCGTGTAACAAATTGGATTCAAAAGACATTACCTGTTTGTTAAGTTTATCTTTGTGTGGTTGATGAATTGTCAATTTAGATACCAAGCTTCTTTTGAGGATATCAAACAGGAGAAATGAAACCAAGCTTCTTTCATCCAAATGAAAGTGCAACTTACTTGGATTGTGATCCAAATTGCTTCTCAAAGAAGCCCTCTAATTTTTCTTGGTGATGGAAATTTAACCCACCCAGGTAGGGACCCAAAGTAATTCTAGTAAATCAAGTTGAAAAAGCAGGTGATGTTTCACTATATGTATCAATTTCATGAACTTGATTTCTTAAATGTTGACTTATATATATATATATATAATCTACCAAAAAGACTCATAGACATACCAGTGCAATTTGATGTGCATGTTGTGGATGCCTCGGTACCAAAATCAATAGCAGGTTAGGATACATCTTGATCAATTCTTTGTGAACCCAAAACATGACTGTGATTCAAGAAGCATATACATGAATACCCATTAAAGTAACAAAATTAATCAGAATGGAATATGACAATGACCTTAAATATTACCAAAGATTAAAGCATAAGCTATTCATGTCAGAAGTGGGAAAAACAAGTTGAGTCCATAAAAAAGGTAATATATGTCATGAGGATAAACATACTCAAAAAGACCATCACTAGATTGTTACGAAAAAGATAGATAATCCCTCTTTCTTGTGACCACAATAAATAGATTGATATAGTTTTATATAAATTAGTTTGTACAATTTGGTTAGTCCATTATCATCATTTATGAAATTTATTAAAAGATGCTTCAGCTACAAACACATTATTAAGAAGTAGCCTAATGTGAATGAGGTGTACCCTACAGTCCTACATATAATGACAGATATTCCAATTAATTATGTCTTGATACACAACAGTCCCACAAGTATAGAAACTTTGGACAATTATGGTGTCTGACATGGACAAAAAATAGACTTCAAAGCATTTTGAAAATCCACAATTCATTGATATCCAACTAAAGATGACATGACAAAGGCATAACCTACTAACCAGATTACCTTCTTCTTCACCTTCATGTATAGATGCTGCCATCCAAACATGCCTATCAGCAAGTTGCAGCTGAAGATCATTTATCTTCCTAACATCTTTTGCAAGAATATTGAAATCTCCTACAGCTGTATTTGAACAAACTAGAGTGTCAAAGGAAGTTTGACATATGAGACAAAATTGTATGATATCAGCAGAAAGAACTATTGACATATTTTGGAGTACAAAGTGTCATTATATAATGAACAAGTAATTCAACAAAAAAGATTAAATTAAGTTAATCCATATGGAAGTATACCATATTTCAAATCACCAGCAAAATGAATGACATGTGGTGACACATGTAGCAATTGAAAGCGGATAGCCTGAAGTGTGCTCTGTCAAATCCAATAAGTAAACAATGTAAAACCAAACACATTAAGGCATCAAAAAAGTGAAAGCAAGTATGTACCAATGGAGCAATAAAAGATATTTTTGACAGCATCAAGGAGATCAAAGGCTGTGCTAAAGGTCTTGACCAACGCTCAAAAGACTTGCATGACATCCTCGCATTTAATAATGCTACTGGAATCTGCAAAGAACATAGATGCCAACTCATTTCTAACATGTGTAACATGAAAATAGTTTTATAAGTGTTGGCATGTAACTATAGGTTAAATTTTCATACCAATGGAAATGTATATCCTGTGAGAATAGTGCAAAATAGCATATTCAAATCTGCTGTATCTAAATTAGAAGGAATTTGCATGACTGTTATGGAACCATGAAAATGCATAGCCTATTGGAGATGGGAAGTGAATAAAGGAATCTGTTAATAGTAACCATGCTAATATTCCATAGGAATGCACCTTAATACCCAAAGAAACTTTGTTGAGAGGCAAAACCAGAGCAATGGCCTTTTTTCTTTTAATGACCTACACAGTTACTATGCACATCTCTACCATTCATATGAGCCTTCTGATGTAATCATTTCCTAATTGCCTCAAGGAACCTAAATCTGTCTGCTTCATCTTCACTTGTTATCCCACTCCTTTTACAGAATCACGTGCTAGTTCTTTTAACACCACCAAAACTATCTGATACTAATAATTTTTTAACTACCAACTATGTCAAGAATACATAAGTTAGAAGAGTTGTGAGTGATTACGCACTCTTTTCTTCGACGCAGAAACAATGAGGTTGGGCCAGAGTTCACTTTCCATTAGAAAGATAGCAACCGGATCCCAATATCCCAAAAACTTATCCACTGCTGTAGGCAAGTCAAGAGGAGCAAGCTGTAAAAAATGGGCATGCCACTGCAATAAGCATAAAATTCTGACAGAAAGAATTAAAGCATCACTGAACTTCAACCATACTCAGAATATAATAACCCTTGAGATTTAGGAAGAGAAATAATAGCTTGACCAATTAGCAAACCTGATAAATGACACCACCTGGAAGTTGATCCTTGATAACTTCACTGCAATAACCACAATTGATTATTGTTATGACACAGTTCATTTACAAATTATCAATGTTTATGCTTGTAACATTAAGCATTCTAGGATTTAGCCCAAAATTGGGATCAGGAGCCTCTCAACAAGTCCAATGCCAAAAACTTGGAATGCCTAATCCATGCTCTCAAAGTTAACTCAAAAATCAAAACAAGTGATTGACTGCTTTCATGTAAAAATAGTATCAGTATAATTCTAATAACACTCTTCTACCATTAATGATCACAACCACTGAGAGAACTGTAATTAATCAGGAAGTAGTGGGAGTCCTTACAAAGCCGATAGCGTTGTGGTTGTCATCAATACGACAAAATTAGGGTGCTGAGAAACACAGTGCTTGATCACAGGAATAGCCGACAATCCTTCACCTGAGGGGAATCGAAGATATTTTGGGACGCAAAATCGAAAGATGTCAATATCCCTGGCAGGAATAGAGAAAAAATGCGCAACGAAGGCAATACCTAAGGACACAGCATGAAACCAGAGGAGAGGACCGGAAGGGCGGGGCGAGGAAGGGCGGCCGAAGCGCTCCGGCCATCGGGAGGGATGCTCCAGGCCGCGAAGCCTCCGCCACTGGACGTGGGCGTATATGATCGGCACCGCCACGCGGGTCACCGCCCTGTACAGCCCGTATACTAGCTTGCCTCGAGCCGCCATCGATGCGTGCGTCGCGACCATCTCCTTTCTAAACCTAACGACGAGCGGCCTGCAGATCAAAATGCCGTGAGCCAAATCCAGCTACTGCAGAGTGCAGATGGCAGGAATTTATATTTTCGCGTTCGAACTAACGTTAATTTGAGTTTCAACTTAATCCTCGGAATTTTAAATTTTTAAATTTACTCCCGAAAATTAAAATTCCATTTCAAAGCATATAGCTTTTATTTCGATATTATATGATTTTTGTAAAAAAAAAATCATACAGAAATACGTGACAAACTCTTTCCAGAGTCCAGACGGACTTCTTTCTCTCAACTGACTTATAAAAACACCATCTATTTTCTCAAAATTTAACAAAGGTATATTGAATTATTGTGTTCCGTACTAGTACTAAATAGGAATGAGTGAATCCCAATACCTTATGTTTTTCATGATAGCCGAACCGATTCCTAAATTTTGAACCCGAACTCTACTTGTTGGAACTTGAAATTGAATCCTACCCCGAATCAATTATGTATTATAGGTTCCGATTACTCTGTTGAAATATGTTCATTTACTGATTCAAGAATATAAATTTTGAGTACCGTTTTCCTCAAAACATAAACAAAAAGTATTAGATCCGATGGCCAACTATGGGTAATTTGGTTATAACATCTTGTATATTTTCTGGAAGCCTAAAATTCAAACCCTAGTATGATCGCTTATTGTCATTTTCTATCTTTGTTAAAAAAAATATATCAGATCCAATGAGAACAATTGCACCCTATCAATCATTGAACTGACTCAGCTTACAGTTTTCCTCAAAACTCATTTAACTCTTACAAAACTCTAGAATTCGATTTTGATTGTTTCAATTTGATATGGGCGAAAAAAACTGATAGCAAATTATGATTGTCACTGCAACTGCAAGCATGCAAGAACTTGATTAGTACGGAAATTCAAACTACACCTTTCCAAGTAATTTAGCCAGAAAACATTAACATAAATTGCCTTCTCGGACTACTACATCTTAATACTTGATCAGGAAAATTGTGAGAACCAAATTCCTCTCCTGAAATTGGTTTCATTGCATTTCCATGAGAAGTCCAAGCCATGGGATGGAGAATTGAAATGATCATTCTCCAGATTCTTTAAACAACTTAAATAGAATGGGTTGCTATCCCTTTGGTTGACTGGATTCACTTGAATTCGAAAAATAAAGTTGCCATAAAAATTCTGATTAAAATGGATGTTAAATACTGAAATCTATACCAAACAATAAAGCAGGAATAATACAGAAGACAGGGAAAAAAAGGCTGGCCACAGGGCATAAGAATGGGTTAAATTATCCACAAGTGAAGCAGATATTGAGTTCTGCTAAAGACATGCATATCGCCACTCCAACGGTGCTCCAAATGCTTTGTCTTTTAGAACCCTTTTGATGCACCTCATTTACATTACCAAGAAGGAAGGATGCATGATAAGCTAGATAATTTTCAGTCATATTGGCTCCTTGTTTCAGAGTCCTGCAAAACAGCTACGGATGTTCAAAAGTAGCAGCTGCTCTTTGGAAGTTTCAAAGTTTTGTTTATGTTCATATCCCAAACACCTGAGTCCATGATGGCAGCAGACTCTGCATATGGACCTGAAATGTTAAAACATACATAGCCTTCAGAATTGTTATCAGTAAAAGCCATCCTTACCAAAAAAAGTAAATCTCATTAACAACAAGTTCCACAGAGGAATTGTTGAATGGATTACCACCTGTTCTGTCAACTCTCTCCGTCATTGTTTAAGATGGAATTCTCTTTACTTGGCAATATAGTAGATGAACCACTTTCTCGTTTCGTCTCTGCCATTTCAACCTCAATGGCAACCTTGTATAGTGATTCTTCTACATCCATTTCCAATTTTTTCATCCTTGCTTTCTGTATGGCATGCATCTCATACCTGGCTTATGAATTCAGAAGATTATGTCAATTACTCAATGTATGTATACAAATATGCATATCCATCTTGCTGATAGATGTGTATGACAAAGTTAAGAACAAAGTTATGCTGCTGTAGCTACCAACTATTTCGATAGGATTAAGCTATCAATGCAAAAGCAAACATCATTTTAAGCTGCTCAAATTAGGTCACAACGAATCAAATATAATTTGATGATATGTGAAATAGCTGCTAGCAAAAGGAAATGCTATATAAAGGCCTTGCCATGTGGTCCCACTTTGCAGGCACTAGCACATGCAATACTAAAAATCCTTCTATGAATTTGTGCCTGTCAAATTACCCTGAACAAATAGTGTTTATCTACAAGATGTCTGACAAATGTTTCATCAGAAAGACAAAAAAAAGAAAGATAGTTTCTCGCAGATATATTCAGAACCCTGATTAAATAACTTACATGGATTTTTTTTCCAACTTAACATGGATTTCAAAAAAGAGGAAAATGGTCATTGACAGAAACAATCAGCCATATTCTATAAGATCATTATAGAACACCAAATACCTTAGAAAGCATATGGATGAAATAAAAATAATGATCACACTTTGACCATCAGTAGAGATTCCAAGTAAATAACACAAATACTATACTCTTTAGATCCCAAAATACCAAAGAAAATTCAGCTCCAAGAAATTCTATATTTGTTGAGTCCTGAAATTCAGTACCTTGTAAAAGTTTATTTCACAATGCATTCCCTTACAGGAGCATGGCTGCAATAATGCCCCCAAACAGAAAGAGATTATACCAACAAATATGTTAAACATAAACAAGAATATTTGTTGGTATAATCTCTTTCAGATAAATTTAGTGGTTACTATCAAATGGTCTACTACAGAAGTTGAATTGTAGCCTAGACATGCTGGTCCACATATATTGTTAGAGTGATAGTTTATAAATGATCATCAAAGATCAGGGAAATTGATCATATATGAGGAAGCACACTATAACAAATATTAATCTACACGAGATTACAGTTGAATTAAACAACATTCTTAGTATGCTGATGCTAAACTATCCGCATAGGATGTGTTCTTTTTTCTACTTAATTCAAAAAGAAAAAATCTTTAACATGAAAGGGCAACTCGCTCTGGAATCCTGCACAACTGATTCACCCTAAGGAACAACAAAAAATATAAATCCAAACACATCCTTAGCATGACAAGTTCCTTGTGGTAAAGTTAATTTTTCATAACTGCTGGAGCACAAAAGTCTTGCACATGCAGGATTGGAGAAAATTTATATGTACACACAAACTTATTGATCACACATACAAGATGTGGTTAACAATTCCCTTGAGAACTCTTCCATCATCTTACCATACCATTTCAAATTAAACACAACTACATACTACAAATATAAATTAAGAAAGGACTTACGGTGCAACATAGCTCTTGACAAGTTCAAAATATATCCGCCAGAATTGTCTTTCCTTTAGATGCCTAGGGCACAAAACATATCGAAGTTGTGCAATTTCCTGTAAAGTAGTCATAGCATAAAGTGGGCTACATTTATGGCTATAATGTGCTTAAACAATTAGCAAGATATGCAGATTAATAAAAGCATGTCCGCAGATGTAAGATCAAGATAATTAGTTTATGGTAAGATATAATAATTCATTAAATTAAGCAAGTCACAATTACCAGAATTATTATCTTCAAAAGAATGAAAGAATAAGAATGATTGTTGTCCAAGGCAACACAATTATTACATGCTAATTTTCTTTTTGTTGCTTCATTAACATAAGAGATAAAAATTTGTGAATTGTGATTACAGTCTCAGTCTTTATGCACTTGAGTTAACAGAAAATTAAAAAAATTGCTATATTTCTATCCGATATCTCCAAAGATACATTCCTATATCAGTGATGTCAAACCTGTGCTTTCTAAAATAAGAAGCCTGGAATTTTGGCACATTCATGGAAAAAGGAAACATATCTTAGATATCATTGTAAAAGAAGAATTTCTAAAGCAAAAACATACAGACACTTCATATACTAGGAAAGATGACTCTACGATGAATAGTTAAGATGTCTCAAGAGGGATTAATCTTTTCGTCTCTGTTTAGTTCATGAGTGCTGAGGACATCAGATGCTACTTACTATGGCCAATTTACCTAAGGCACATTTAGGTCTTGTTTCTGTAGAAAATTTGGGAGAGTATAGAGAGAGAGAAGGGAAGAGAAGAGAAGATAATAAATAATTTTCTCCTTTTGTTTTGTTACAAGAGAAAGGAAAAATGAGATAGAAGGTTTTTTCTTACTTATATAGTTTCTCTTCTCTCATCTTTCTCTCATTTTTGGAATGAAATGTTTTATTGACAGGAGTCTCTTCCCTTCTCTTCTTACAATTTCTATCCAAACATGGGAACGCTCAATTCTCTTCTCTTCCACTCTCATCCAAACAAGGGAAACAAAGGTTTCTCTCTTCTCTTCTCTCCACTTCTCTCTTATGCCTTAGTTCTGCTACACATATGGGTTGTTCATCTTTCTAAAAAATAGAAGATGCTGATGGTGCTCCCTACCTGTATGTCCAAGAAACTATTACAAAATAACAATCAACATAATACCATATTGCTGTGATATGAAATGACCCAATGATGAAAATAAACAACCATGAACATGAAAAAATGAAATGGCAAACTCTAGGGTTAAAATATTGAATATTTTTAGGGGGGTTAAAATACTGATGGAAGTGGAAGTATAAGTTGAAATCCAATCTTCAAACTTAGATGCCTAATATTTAGCCATGGCAAAACCTACTTTTCGTCCATCTATGTTGATAAGAAAACTAAATAAATTTCTTCAAACTTTCTTGAAGATAATTATTATCAAAAGTTGATGAATAATGAGAACTGGAATCAATAGAGGGATTAAATAGAAATCACAGAAACGGCCAAAAAAGAAAATAAAAGACCTTGATTTTTGAGAGAACCAGAGTAGCGTGCCGCTCCTGCCACTCCGTAAGATCCTTTCTGACATTAGGTTGGGCGGAGACGTCGGCAGGGTCTTTAGCCTGATCATCTGCAACAGTGAACCCCAATTGCATGTAAATAGAACTGCTTCATACCAGAAACGAAGAAAAAATGATGAATCCATGGACCTTGAAGGGAAAAGGATATGAAGGTGTCAGCAGTGAAGGTTTTGACGAACTCTTGCAGCCGATCCGTCACGCCAAATTCATGGAGAAGGCGTTCCTCCTCTCCGTCGTTGCCTTTTCCTTTCTTCCCCACTGTCTCCTCGTCCGACGCTCGCTTCCGTCTCACGAAGGGCCACATACTGCTGCTCAACGACGGCAAAAGGGGGAGCCGAAATCAAGCAGAGAGCGGAAGCAGGTGATCTGGTGCGGAATCTGGAGACGCGAGCAGGTCTGCGGCTGCTCGTTCAGTATTGCTTTTGTTTTCTTGTTTTTGTTTTCCTTAAAAGAAGCAAAAAAGACATGAAAACGGATTCGGAAAACATTCGCCGAACCAGGAAGCTGGGTTGGATCAAGTTGGGCCCAGGTGGGTTGAGTTAGGCCGGATGACATGGGTTTCCACTTTTGGATCGGTTTGTTTTGCTTAGTAGAATATAAAAGAATGCATGCGTGTGGATTGACAGCAGTCAAACCTTTCGATGATGTGAGCCCCATTTGCCAACTTTCTAATTACCAATCATATTCAACCACGTGTGCAACTTAATTGCACATTTATTAAAGTCTCAATCTTAATACGCATCACTCCCTTCCATGCTTGTTTCGTGTAACAAGTAATAGCCTTTCTCTTTCCTTTGTCCTTTCTCTCAACTCGCCCATTTCCCTAAAGATTTAGGACCAGAAATTACAAGCTTAAGGCATTGCCACACTCTAAAGAAACAAAACAATACATTTCTTTTAAGATTCCCTTCCTATTTTTATAACACCTCATAACCATCGTCGTCATCATCATCACCGCCTCTTTCTCCTCTTGCAAGAAACACAAACACGCTTGTCTTGAGAGCTTAACCAAAGTAAAAGACCAGCAATGGATGCGGAGCCAACTCTGGATTACAGAGATAAGAATAGGCTGAACATTAATTCAAGCAGATAAAAACCTAAAAGAAAAGGTAAAAATTACAACATTCGATGAATCGATCATCAACAAATGGCGAAGACAGCATACAGTTTTCACACGGCAAACAATTAGCACAAGAGGAAGTCGAGTGATGCGACTGCAATGGAGGTTGCTTGGAAGCATGATATGCATGCAAGTAATGATGCAATATCTGGTTCAGATGGAGATGTATCTTCTTTCTTGTCACTGGATTCTCCAGCTGTCTCATGCAGCACCAGGTTATCAGAACCAGCTGAACCGAAGCTTACTGTTTTGTATTAATTTGCTTTCATACTGCAAATTAAACAAGGTAAAGTAAAAGAAGCGAACAGGCGTTGCGAGGATTACATGAATCCAGCAAGAAGATGCCACAAGCTTCACTCTTCCTCTTGCTATCCAACCAAGCAGAAAACTTGCCCCCAAAGTTGATTTAAGCTGATACTCTAAATCTCTCTTTAATTTTCCTTTCAACTTCTCGGTGTAACATCACCCAATTCCGAACTAAATCATCCTTAGAACACAACCTCCTTGCTTTGTGGAGAAACAGTTACACAAATTCCAGCCATTTTCCAAGCAAAGTTGGCTGCCTTCCATCCTAAGATCTCTCCCAAGCAAGCCGACCAATTCCTTCCTATAAAAACTACTTATCTTCTCAACCGAAATCAACATCCTTCAAATCCGACTCTCTCGATCGCATTTCTGAATAACTTTCTTCCTTTCCTCCTCTTTTGATTCCATGGAGCAAACAAGAGATCACAGCGAGCCCAGCCTCCGCGTGCATATCGTCGAACAGTCGAGCTGCGCGAGCATCACCTTCTTCGAGCCGCAGAGAGAGCCGAAGAGCGTCGACCAGGAGGACAATTCAGCTGGGCCTTGCAGAATCCATGGCGTTGGCGGCGACGGTGAAGCTCCGGAGAAGGAGCTGACGCTGTTCGCGCTCCGGCTCGCCGTCCTCGAGAAGGCCGCCAGTGGCCTAGGCACGTTAGGCTTCATCTGGGCCACGGTGGTGCTCCTTGGCGGCTTCGCCATCGCGCTCGAGAGGAAGGACTTCTGGTTCATCACCGTTATACTCGTCGTCGAAGGCGCTCGCATCTTCAGCCGCAGCCATGAGCTGGAGTGGCAGCACCAGGCCACCTGGTCCATCGCCGAGGCCAGTCGGTCGAGCTTCCGAGCTCTCAAGTCCAGCTCTCGCATCGTCTTCCAATCGCTCAAGCTCATCCTGCGGCCATTCTCGATCCACACGACGAAAATCCCGAGCAATGTGCACGTGGTTCCCGACCCGAAGTCGCAGGACTTGCAGCCGCCGCCCCCGCGGACGTGGCACACCTCAGACGTCCCCCTCCTGCCGTTCACCAGCTGGATCTTCCTCTCCCGCAACGTCAGCAGAGCTCTTTATTGGCTTCAACTTGTGGCGGCCGCCTCGTGCGTCTCGCTGTCGCTGATGCGGCTGGTGGAGCAGGACTTCGGCGAGTTGCAGCCGAACGACCCCGACAAGAAGAACCGCAAGCCGGCTCTCAACATGTTCTACAGCTTGGCGCTCGCAGAGGCATTGTTGTTCCTCGCAGAGAAAGCCTACTGGGAGTGGAAGGTGAGCTACCGCCGGTTGCTCGAGGAGGTTAACCGGGAGTGCCACCTCGGCGCCGCCGGCATGGTTTCTATCAAGAGGTTCTTCTACGACGCCTACTCCAAATGCATCGAGGGGAGCATCTTCGACGGGCTCAAGATGGACCTCGTCACCTTCGCGGCGGAGCTCCTTGGCTCGACCTCCCGCGACGAGCAGCTCATCGGCGCTCGAATCCTGCTCAAGTTCTCCACTAACCATCGCTTCACCCACGGCACCCTGCGCAAGATCGGCACGTCGATGCCGGTCATCGAGCGGCTCATTGAGATGCTGAATTGGAAGAACCCGGCCGAGGAAGAGTTAAGGCGATCAGCCGCCGTCATCGTCTCCAAGCTCGCCGGAAAGAAGCAAAACGCACTCCGGGTGGCCGGAATTCCGGGAGCCTTGGACTCAATCTCCTCGCTACTCTACACTGGTCGCAGTAGTTTGAAATCCAGGCCTGACGAGGTGTGCCTCCTCTGCTCCCCCAGTAGCCACGCCGACGGCGAGTTCTCGGTGTTCAACCTTTTAGGCCTGCTGATACTTAAGAAGCTCGCCAATGACCACGACAACTGCGGCAAGATCGGCAACACCAGGGGACTACTCGCCAAGATCATCGACTTCACCGGCGGCGCCGGCCAGCGGCTGCGGGCAAGAGAGAGCGTAACGGAGTCGCAAGCGAAAGCAGTGAAGCGCTCGCTGCAGGTGGTCAAGATGCTCGCGAGCACGACGGGACAAACCGGGAAGCTGCTGCGGAAGGAGATATCGGAGATCGTCTTCGCCATCAGCAACATCAGGGATATCCTGCAGCACGGCGAGACGCACATGGAGTTGCAGAAGCTGGGGATCGAGACCTTGACGAGCCTCGCCATGGACGAGGAGGCGAGGGAGAGGATCGGCGGCACGGGCGGAGTGATCAAGGAGCTGCGGTGGATCTTCTTCAGGGAGGCCGGTGGTTTCACGCAACAGCCAAACGCAGTGAGGGTAGAAGCAGGGGAGGCGCTGACGATGCTGGCATTGGAGAGCAAGAACAACTGCTATCGGATTCTGAAGGAGACGAGCGTGGTGGAAAGACTGGTGGCCGCGTTGAACGATCCAGTTCTGAGGGTTAATTCGGCGAGGATTCTTCGCAATCTTTGCAGGTATGCAGGGGATGACTACTTCTTCCTCCTCCGAGGAGTCACCGCCGGCATTCGCACGGTAATTAAGCTGCAGATAAACCATAAATAATCTCAAAATCGAAAAGGAAAAACTACTGTTTGATTTATCTTCTTACTGTTTTTTGTTCTCGATTGCAAAATGTTAGGTGCTGAATGCAATTATGACAGCGGAGATGAAACTGCTGGAGGTGTCTCTGGGTCTCGCGACGCAAGTGTTGAAGCTCATGGACGCTGAAGAATTTGCCAGAAATCTCCAGCAATTCGAGATTAGGGAGATGAGTTTTGCAGAGCGGATTGTGAAGATTCTCCGGAAGTATAATTACCCGTCGACTAAAGTTCCCAGAATAAGGAGGTTTACAGTAGAAATCGCGATTTGGATGATGAGCTCCAATGCGAGGTGTATCAAAGTGTTCGCTGATCTGGGCATGGAGAAGGAGCTTGAGCGTGTCGCGGAGACGACGTCGGAGCTCGAGTGCTTCAATGTCTTCTCCGGGAGCGTCGGACTCAGCCGGCACAGCAGACCGCTTTGCTCCCTCGTGGATTCTGCATTGGAGCTGATGTCCACAAGATAAAAGATCCAATTATTTATTTATGTTATTGAATAAACACGCATTCTTTTAATCTTTTTTGCCACAATGGTGTGAAGATTAATAATAATGTTGGATATAATAAAAAAATTGTTGATGGAATGAGTGTCCACGTAATTCGAACCGCATCTCATCTCTTCCCGATTTTTTCTCGATTCGAATTGGATTTGATGTATATTTTGTAAATCGAATTCACTATAATTTTTTATTTCAAAACTAAAAAAGACGATTTAATCATTTTTCTAATTAAAATCAAAATCTCTTTCGCATAATTACCGTATACAATATGAAAATTACATCTATACCAAATTTAATGGTTCATATTAGGGTTATTCACGGAACATCATATTTAAATGAAAAATTGATCCAACTCGATCAAATATAATCGAATCAAGTTCAAAAAAATTCACATCTCAAATTCGATTGACCTAATTCGGATCGGGAGTAGTCAAATTTACCCATTTAGGTAAAATGACTTTTCAAAAATATTTTTAAATTTTCATAAAATAATTAAAAATATAAACAATCGAGTTACCGGGTCGAGTCTTGGGTTATTGGATTCCACATTTTGAAATCTGAAATCTAAACCAATTATTGATGAATTTGGTTGAATTGTACCCACCTTGACACGACCCAATTCGAATAGTTCGGATCGAATTGAATTTTTGAATTTATTGAGTAGACCCAACCCAAACAACCTTAGTTCATATCATTATAGGCATGTAAAACGAACGTAATTGTTATTAAATTTATAAAACATAATCATAGGCAAATAAAGGAAGATTTGAACAATTTAATACATAAAAACATTTTATTACCTACAATTCTTTTACTTGTAATCATGCTAACAACTTTATTTTATTTTATAATTTTTTTATATACGTGGACAATTTTTATTCACTTTCTTTTAGCTAAAAAGAATATTAATTATTAACTTATGCGATTTTTTGTACTGTTAATTGATTGAGCGCTAACTCAATATATAAATATACAAATACTATAAAACATACTATTGTAGTTAAGCGATAAAATTTAATATATTAACCACAATTATATTTTTATTAATTGTATCAATGGTGTTATTTTTCCTTACCAATATTGAGTGTGCAGTGTGCTGGCAAGTGGTAGGAGTAAATTAAACTATTCATTTTTTAAAAACAAAACCAAGCAAAATAATTTTCTCAAAAGTAATCTAATTTGTGTTGAAAGTAACGTACGACGATATTTGACTATGTTTTTAATAGATTTTGAATTTGAACCCTAATTATAACTCTTCATGTATTGAATTCTGTATCTAAATAATAATTTTGTATCTAGATATGCTTGCAAATCTAAAATAATAATTATGGAATCATCAACTTTAACGAGTTAATGTAAACATTTTGAAGAGACTACGAATAATTTGATAATGTCATTTTGAAGAGACTATGAATAGTTAGATATTGTATTTGTAGTCATTGTATTAATCATAACTTTATATGAAAGCTAGTTATACTAGTATATTTTTAAATTTTTATAATTGTAAAAATGTGTAAATCGATATATTTATTATGAAATATATTTTTTATCTACAAATTGAATTGTTTGACGATGTAATTATTGATACATGTTAAATCCTAACATTGCATCTATTTTATGAAAAGCAAAAAAATCATACTAAAATTTACCTGTGACATCATAATAATATCATCAGATATTCACTAATCCATTGACCATGGGATTAAGAGGGGTTTGACTTTATTTATCCAATGAAGACTGATTAATGATACTGTTTTATGACCCTTTTGAATGTAAAAAATATTAAAAATTTAAAATCATAATTATACCAGAAGGAATTCATCGTCAAAAGACCATAAGATAGTGAGGAATAGAATAAGAAATATATTTATATATATTTTTTGTTTGTTGAATAAATTAGAAGAAAATATAATTAAAATAATATAAATTTGATATTATATCTAATGTACGTTAAATTTAAAAAATATTTATTCAATACTTTTTTTCAATAATTGTTAAGCATAAAGGTGAGCGGATCCGGATATCTTATATTTTTTATGATATTCAGACCCTATCATGTGTATGATTAGTTTTTAAATTTTAAAATCGAACCCTACTCGAAATTGCATGTTTCGATTCCGATTTCGAGTACCATGTTGGATTTTAGAACATGTTCTAGAACATTTTGATTTAATCGAATCTTTGATTTGTTAATTGGATCTCATCCGAAATTTTTTGGATCTATTTAAAATTTGCCCGATCGAATAAGTTTCAACTAATTCTAAATCTATTCGATACTCGTGCACATCTCTAATC
The DNA here is from genome assembly GCA_034359265.1 of Canna indica. Classification (NCBI taxonomy): domain Eukaryota; kingdom Viridiplantae; phylum Streptophyta; class Magnoliopsida; order Zingiberales; family Cannaceae; genus Canna; species Canna indica. The sequence continues at coordinate 4,320,500 of CP136893.1, read as the reverse complement.
AAGCATACATTTTGATTTAACCGGTTTATGAACACCGAATATATAGCATGCAGCAGCTAAAACGTCGCTCTCAATTAATATAATAATTTATCTTTCGGTTATATTAGCTCAAACATGCAACCTCCTCTGTTGGATATGCCTTCAAATCTTCACCAAGTTCAATTACGCCAACTACATATTTTATGCTAAAACTCCCCACCATTGCATTATTTGAGCTCAAAACTTAGCTATATTCTCCCAATGTTTTTCTCACCTTTTCAATCAAATATATTATTTTATATATTACAATTGCGTACATGATTATATAACATACAATATATATCTTTAAAGTCCTCGAACCATCCACTAAGCTAAACTCGAACAATATTTCGACAGACAAAGTGACGCTTATTACCTACCGCTTACAATTTTCAATCGAAGTCCTCGGACTTTCCACAAATTAAAATTCCAACAATATTTCAATGGATAAAGTGATGCTTACTCCGTGCAATTTGTAAAGCTCAAAGGAAATGTAAGATTTATAATTAATTAGGATTGGCTTAATATTAAGTGTCAAAATGTGCTGTTAATTACGGTGTTAGTTCAGCTCATTGCAATAAAGTGTAGCAAATCATGCTTGTATGCATAGTGAGTCCAAATCGTCCCAATGTTTTCACCGCAATTAAATAAAGCTATTAAATGTTGGTATTAATACCAAATTTTTATCAGTACTGATATTGGAATGTACCGACACATAGTACAATTCGATACAATTTTGGTAATGACAGTACGATGCTTAACTACGATACAATATGGTGCTCCCTAGCACCATACTGAGCTCACTAGCTATGGTGTTGAGAATCATACTGGCTCAGTACAGTATGGTGCTAAAAAAGTGATGTGCAAATAATTTTTTTTTGAAAGTAGACTAAACAAGAACAAGAGAGATTCACCGAAAAAGATCATTCCCTATATTCCAAAGGAAAGGAGGATCTAGACAAAAATAGACGAAACAAAAGAGATCCAAGTGAATGAAAAGAAAAAAAAAATATGAATTCCATTTTCACTTTAAAAACATGTGCTATAAAGATAGCGCAGTTTAAGAAAATTCTTATCTTAATACCTATTAAAAAAATTGAGAATTGAGCACCATACTATATTGAGTTAGAATGGTGCTCAAAATCACACTGAGCCCATACTGGACGATATTGCCTGGTATCATTGACGCATTAACGTAAACACTGGGCGATACGCCCGGTATTTATCGGTACATCCGGTACAAAGTGGTAGCGGATGTACCAAATACCAAATTCATGAAAATTCAGTATGTATCACTCGTACCACACGGTCGATACGAAATATGATACCTTGAATTAAACAATTTGTTGCATAATGACATATTTGGTCAAATGTATCATAATCGTATTATTTGAGGGCTACAATGTTTGTTTCGAAAAAAATGGTAGAAGTGTAGATTTGGTCATATAAGTTTTCAATTTATTGAACTTTGGTTCTATAAGTTTCATTTTTATTTTTTCGGTCTTATAAGTTTGCTTCGTAGCATAGATTTGATCATATCCGTGACAGTCCGTTAACTCTCCATCGATGTGGACTAACGTCATTCATACACGTTGACATATTTGGTCCTATAAGTTTCATTTCGAAATTTACAGTCCTATAGGTTTGTCCCGTAGCACAAATTTAGTCTTATATGTTTGTCCGTAGCACAAATTTAGTCATATCCGTGATAGTCCATTAACTCTCCATCAACGAAAAAATAAACGCCATTATGTCTATGTTGACGGGGTTAATAGGCCGTCGTAGATATGACTAAATCTATATAATGAATCGATATATAGACAAGTTGGTATGTTAACTGTAATATAAATTTGTTTCGTAACATAGATTTGGTCATATTCACGATGGTCTGTTAACTTCGTCAACATGGACATAACGTCGTTTATTTTTTGTGGACGGAGAGTTAACGAACCATCACTGATATGATCAAATTTGTGCTATGAGGACAAATATATTGGACCAAATTTGTATTACGAGATAAATATATAGGACCAAATCTGTGCTACGGGACAAACATATATGACTGAAAATTTTGAAATAAAATTTATAGGACCAAATATGTCAACGTATATGAACGATGTTAGTCCACATTGACAGAGTGTTAACGGATCGCCACAGATAGAATCAAATCTATGCTAAAAAATAAACTTATAAAATCGAAAATACTAAAATAAAACTTATATAACCAAATCTGCTCTTATCTTCAAACTTATAAAATAAAAAAAAAAAGTCAAATTGTCACTTGATTAGTTCCATAGATTTTACAAATCAAATGATAATATAAATAATAATTAAAATATAATTTAGCGCATATTTATTTTATAAACTAAAAAAAAGATAAAAAGAATTTATATTTATAATTATAAGAAAATATAATTAGAATAATACAAATTAATATATATTTAACGTATATCCGAATTTAAAAAATATTATTCAATAATCTTTCATTTGTTATTATTTATTTTTTTATCCTACACAGCAAATAAACACATCATTAATGTCATAGAACTGATTTAATTTAACAAATAATTAACGAACCATTAACGTCAAAACAAGTCATTCGATTTATTCCACTTGATGCAATGCAGGCAAAATTAATTACAAAAAACAATACAAATTCTAAATATTATCAGAGTCATGTTGCCAAATGCCAATTGCCATTGTACACGCATAGAGAAACTTATGCAAACTTTCAAAGATGTTCCCCATACAAACCGCCTCCTATAAAGCATGCCCTGCCGCTCTCCCCTCATCCTTCCCCAATCAATTCGCTGCCTCTTCGACGCGGTGCGTGCTATCCTGTCTTCTTCTAGGGTTCTTCGCGATTTCAATTTCCCGGTCCCGAATAGCGAATTCGATCTCGAGCTTGCCCTCGAGATGAAGGGTCCGGATCTGGTTAATGGCGCTCTTCCCGACGAGCTCATCATGGAGATCTTCCGCTACGTCGAGACCAAATCGGACCGCGACGCCTGTTCCCTGGTCTGCCGGAAATGGCGTAGGCTTGAGCGTGCCTCTCGCCTTACGATAAGGTTCGGGGCTTCGGAGGATGCCGATCAGCTGGTGCATCTTATCGTTTCGCGGTTCACGGGGCTCCGGAGTGTGTCCATAGACGAGCGCCTCCCGGCGGCTTCGATCGAGGGGCAGAGATCCACGCCTCCCAAGGTCGGATAGTTACCAAATATTTTTCTGATCGTAGAGTTATTTTGCTAACTTGTTATTTGCTTTTCGCAATTTAACTCGACTATTTGACTTCTAATGGAAGGAAGCCCTAGCCGTTTGTCATGGATCCGTCTGTACAGAAGAATGCATCTGTTAAGATCTAAATGCGGTCTAGCATTTCACTTATAACTGAACTCATCCCTTCAGAGGCATTGGGCTTCTCTCAGCCACGATAACCTTTTTTTTGTCATACTCTCATCATCTCATAAAGAAATAAGAACTTGCTGTTTTGTGTTTATCGAAGGAAACCTATTTCTTAATATATCAATTTAGTCCCACATTGGAGGTTAGTATCATCTAGTTGGTACAAGTGGTGTGACGGCAGAAGCATTTGCGGCACTGGTGGAGCCACATGCAACCAAATGGAGCCGTAGGAATATTAAGTTAATGGTTCATTTCTCCTATCAATATGTGGTAAATGGTTGCCATGGTATATTGGGCCTGATGGGCTTATTGGTCTCATCAATACTCTTATAACCTGTTGATGAATGGCCAAGAGTAAATAATTCATGAAAATGTTCAAAGATTAATCTGTTGATGTAATGATGTTGGAGATAGAAGATGAAGATTCAATATATTTTTTGTACCTCAGTACTTTTACTGCCAATAGTTATTGTTTCTGGTTTATAGTATTGATTGCTTGTTTCCATAATGCAGAGGAAGAGACGTGCTGATCCTCACCAAGCAGCTCTGAACATGTTTGAGGAAAATGAAGTAGGACGGTTTTGTTTATCTGATGCTGGTTTCTCTTTACTTGCCAAGAGTTGCAAAGCGCTTGAGAAGCTAAGTATTATTTGGTGCTCTAGCATAACATCGTTGGGATTGACCACAATTGCTGAGAACTGCAAAATGTTAAAATCAGTGGACCTACAGGTTCGTTCTTATCTTGAATTGTTTCTTATTTGAACTTTAAGCTACTCATCATGTTTTGAGATTTAGATTCATATTATATTTTCGTTCAACAATGAAAACAACAAAATATTGACAATTATAAGGGTTCAATGATGCTACAGGAAAAAAATTTAGAATGAACATTACCTGTGCTGATTTCTATGCCAATTATGTTATGCGAGAACATCTTTATTGCTTTAGTTTGTAAAGGGTCATATATAACTATATAAGTTAAATTTATTGAGTTGTATACTAAAATCTTGCCACACAATTGGAAAGTAACATTGTATTTTACTATTTTTTGCTTTTATCACTTTGCTATGGTTGATGAACTAGCCACCTTTAGGCTTTAGACAAGGCACTAAACAAAAATTGTTTTCAGACAAGTTCGTCTTTTTCTTAATAATTGAAGCAAAAGCAGTAATGTTTGCTTTAACTCAGATCTTTGGAATGGTTTGCAAAATTACGTACAATTTGTTTGATCCATTTTAGTGAATCTTTCTCAATCAATATATGTCCTAGTTCAGGCGACTCTATAGGTATTGAGGCAACTACTTAGCCACATGCTTTATACATAATTTCAATTTGTCTTCCTGCAGCAGATCTTTCATAGATGATTTCACAGCGAATGTGAAACCAAAAAAAGTTTGGCAAATTTAATTCATTGTTTATTAGCCATTTACAATTTATTTTCTTAGATTGGTCTATATCATTGCATTAACAGTTTCCTTCACTCAAGATCTAATAGAAACTTATGGACAGGGCTGCTATGTTGGAGATATAGGTCTTGTTGCACTTGGCCAAAACTGTAAGCAACTCCAGCAGTTGAATATACGATTTTGTGAAGGTTTGACTGATAAAGGTTTGGTTGGATTTGTCGAGAACTGTGGCAATTCGTTGAAATCACTTAGCATTGCGGCTTGTGCTTTGATTTCTGATATCTCCTTGCAAGCTGTTTCATCTCACTGCAAGTTTCTTGAGACCCTGTCGCTGGACTCAGAGTCGATGAGAAATGGAGGAGTAATTTCAATAGCCCAAGGTTGTCGATCTTTGAAGGCTTTAAAATTGCAGTGTGCTAGCATTGCAGATGAAGCTTTACTAGCTGTGGGTTCCTCTTGTTATTCACTTGAACAATTAACTTTGTATAGCTTCCAGAGATTTACTGACAGGTAATATATTCCACCTTCCTACTTAATCCATCGTAGTGGCCTCTGGGGTTTTGAGCAATAGGCAATTAGGACTAGTTTACTGCTTTGAGTTAATTTTAAAGAACTGTATATGGAACTACTGGCGGTTTGACAAATTGGTTTGCTCCAATCTCATTTAGTCGAGTTAAATTGGGATCTGTAGTGGCCGGTAACCCGGTTTGACTGAGAAGTCAGATTTGGAAAGCAGCAAGAAATAGTACTAACATGTGGGAATTGGCTGGAAATCATTTTGAACCCAGAGGAACTTAGCTAGAATTCGTAAGATAGGCTCATTCCAAATGGTCAATCCAATTGATTTAAGTCAATTTTGATGATGGCAGAACCAATACATCTGAGAAATTAAAAGGGGGAGAGACATGGAGAGGCATACTCAGATTTGCTCTTCAGAACTTGTTTTCCATCTCCAAGGCAGTGTAATATTATTTTTCAGTATTAATATATTCTATTTTTTAATTTAAAAATTAAATTATACATATCATTATTGGTCATATTCCACACTAGTAATTTCAATTTCAATATTACAAATTTTATTATTACTTAATTATACATTATTGATTTAGGTATTAGTTATCTAAAGAACCCATATCAATTATATCATGTATTATTAACTCAAGTATTAATTATATTCTATATTATTAAGTCAGTATATTTCATATTATTTATGCTTTCTAAAACATGTAAGCTCTTAGTTATTTTTTCAGTTAAAATGACTAATGTGTACACATAATCAGTCCTTTGGTATTATGTATTATTTTTTTAAAGAACTTTGATGTTAATCATAGTAATATTATTATAAATTTCATCATTACATTATTTAAATTTGCTATTGATTATAGATAATTTGATATTTAATAATTTTGGTATTAATTATACCAGATCATAGTAATTGCAGTAATAATTATATTATATATTATTAATTAGTAAATTGAATATTGATTGTATATGTTGTTCCAAGGTTTATTGTAATTTGAATGTTGTTGATTTTTAATTTATCCCACATTTTCTTATATTTACCTATTTTCTTTTTTGGAAAATTCTTGTTATACTTTAAATTTATTTTATTAATTGATTTTGTTTGCATTAATTGTAGATAAGTCTCTATTCGATAATTTTGGTATTAACTGTATTAACTATTAGTGATTGATTCTGTTATTTATTTAATAAATTCAATTTTAATTATATATGTTGCTACTGAGGTTATTATAACTCGAATGTCATTGCACTATAATCTTTCCCCCAATTTTCTTTTCTGTATCTATTTTACCTATTTTTAGAATTCTTTTTATACTTCAAATTTATTTTATTAATTGATTTTGCTCGCTCATTTCCTCTCTTTGTGATTTACAATTACATAGTTCTTCGTAGTTTTTTTTTAAATTTTCTCATGCAATCTTTTAGATATGGATACTATACATTGTGATGAATCATCAAACAAAGAAATATTAGTGCAAATGATTTTCTATCTCTTGTATTAGTGTACTGGACTCCTTTTAAAGCATTCACTTGAAAGTATAGATATTATTGCAGTTTTGCATGGTCGCTTTTTCCTTGTTCACAAATTTAAGGAAACAACAATGGCCTAATTTTATTTATTGTTTTTAGGACCTTTATTTTGTAATGGCTCCAAAACAAAATGATACGTTTTCCAATTAACCAACTAAATATATTTGACATGGCATTGTTATACTAAGTTGTTGGCATTGGTCTGTTACTTTAGCATAACATTGCATGCATTGATTTATCAGAAGACATCATTAAGGTAATGCTTGGTAGTGATTATTTAGAAAAAAAATCATAAATTCTTGTTTGGTTGGTTTATGATGGGATTTTAATTTCTAAGTGTTTGGCTTTTCTACTTCCCAGGTGGTAGGTTTTAGGTGGGAATCAAAATCCACCAAGGTTATGGAGTTTTTGAGATTTCCAAGTGATAGGATTTTGATGCTAATTATATCCTTGCTTCCCATAACCTCTGTTCTCTAATATTTTTTTAAAGGCTATGACTGAAAAGGATCAACTTGATTTTGTAACTGATCTTTTTTTGTGTGTGAAAAAAGTGACTTGATTTTGTCCCCATTTTATTGTCACTAGAAGAGTTGTTGCATTATGATCACTTCTGTATTTGATTTGTATGTACTGGATTTCTAATTTTGGATATTATGGTGATGTTAAATATTTGACTCATCATGATACTATTATATATCTGATTTAGCATGATAGTTTAAGACTATAGTTACTATACTGTTTTTTGAATTATTATTATTTTTCAATCCTAAGCTTAACTTAATTATCTAATTTATTCATTTAAGTCCTTTCAGATATCACATGTTTTTACCAAAAAAGAGAGTTTGATTGTAAGAAAATCAAATCTATAAATTCTAGTAAGACGGAAGAGCTCATTGCTAACTAGAATTGTTTAGTTTTACTTTAGATTTTTTTTTTGATATTTTGTTCAATAATAACTTCATAATCTCATCACACACCGAATATGCGAATTGGAAGAATTCATTACTAATTCCAATTATTAGTTTTTTACTTTAGAAAGAATATTTTGGTCTTTTGCCAAATGATAACTTCACAATCTCATCACACACCAAATATGAAAATGAATATTTCATCATTTTCCCACCAAGATATCAAAACATGATTTCTCATGGGTCGTTTGGTATGTAGATAGGATTTAATAATCTCAGGATACATAATCCTTTCATTAGGAATCTGGGGATAGATAATCCTTGGTTCTTCAAAAATCACATTTGGTATACCATGAGATACAAATTGATATTACCTTTGTACCGAGTTAAAACATGATAATATTATATATTGTATTATGTAAAACAATATATTTATTACTGTATATTATTAAATAAAAATATATTATATTATGTATTATCGTACAATATATTGTAATACAATACAATATAATATATTTATACTATATTGTCATAATATAATTTTAGTATGATACTATATTATATATGTATATAATATTTATTATATAATTTTACGTTAAATCATAGTATAATGTTTAATGCTAAAATAATATAATATTATATTTATCACGAGGGTACAAAAGTAAATTTCATTCCTAATCTCATCCCAAATCCTCTTAGGTAGGATTACAAATTCTCTCATTATGGTTACCAATATATGATTTATTGAATGCCACCGAAATCCCATGGGTACCAAACATGCCTGAATATCCCTGGGAATTATACCTCATGGGAATAAGCTTCCCAGGAATTGGTTTAATTGGAATGAGTCCTTTCACCAAACATTACCTGAACTTTAGTCTTGCAGTTCTGCCATCTTTAGATGTTTAGAGCAAAGAACAGATATCAATATGTATCTTAGCATTATTACCATTCATAGAACTCTCTTCAATATGTATCTTCACTTTGCCATATAAAAAGAGCACATAATGGAGACATCTGTAATTGAATTCAAACTAAAATCATTATTTCATATTTATTATATGCCTAGATCTTGTCATTACATGCAAAATGCACTTTTAATACTTCAGCTGAGTTGTTTGCATCATGTTTCTAAATCATGTAGGAGCCTTGTTGCTATTGGGAACGGATGCAAGAAGCTAAGAGTTCTCACTCTTAGTGATTGTTATCTTTTAAGTGACCTAGGTCTGGAAGCTGTTGCTCGTGGCTGCACCAAATTAACAAATTTGGAAATTAATGGATGTCACAACATTGGAACATCTGGACTAGAATATATTGGACGGTTCTGCCCGTATGTCCATCTTGCTCTACCTCAATATTTTCGTGTATTTTCAAATGTCTTGTGACATTCCTTGTAGTTTATATATTGAGTGGCACTACTTTGACTAATGAGACAACTTTGAGAGTAATCTGCAAGTCTGTGTTAATCATCTATATCTTGAAGTTATTTTGTATTCATCTGTTCTCACTTTGGTCTTGCAATTTACTGGTGATTTAGAGGCCTTCTGGAGTTGTCTTTGTTGTATTGCCCAAGAATCGGTAATAGTGGCCTCACTGAAATTGGAAGAGGCTGTTCACTTCTACAAGCTCTTCACCTAGTGGATTGTTCCAGCATAAATGATGATGGCTTGTGTGCCTTAGCTGAGGGTTGCAGGAACCTAAGGAAACTTCATATCCGTCGTTGTTATGAGGTAAACTTAGCTAGTTATTGCCATGGAGCCTTCTCTTTTACTTACATATTTATAGTATTTATGTTCTAATTTGCAAGTACTTTAACTCAATCAAATTAGTCATTTTTGTTCACCAAATAATTATCTTGAAAGATTAAGTCTGAAGTATAAGTGCGCTTGATGATGAATATATCATTTACGCTAAGATAGAAAACTAGCATGGATAAATTGTCAAAGTTGCACGTGCAGGTTGTTGATTCCCGCTCTTGTTTCAGGCTGTTCCTGCACTACAACACATTTCTATTAACAATTCATGATTAGATGTCGTTCGGTGTTTAAATTTTTAATATTCATTCTAGCCTTTTCTCACTTTTGGAGCTACCGCAATGTATATTAGCAAGTAATTTGTACTTACCACCTGATATTTCTTTATGGGTGTTAAGTAGGGTGGGCATGCTTGTATAAGAAATGAATAAATAGTGAGGTTTTATTTACCCTGTAGACTTCACCCTTCTTTCTGGCTGTAACATCACATTGCTAGACTTCTGGGAGATATCATTAAATAGTTTTAGAAGACACCATTCATGTCAGCTTCATGTATAACTTTTGAATGATGGGAATTTTCTTTCTGTTGCCAGGTTGGAGACAAAGGTATTGTCGCCGTGGGTCAGAACTGCAAATTACTTACTGAATTTAGCATCCGTTTCTGTGATAGGTAAAATTCCATGCTAATCACCTTTCTCATGACTTATGGAAAACACTTTTACTATCTTTTGCTAGGCTATATAGTCCATATATAGCCTTTACATGTTTTTAATAATTACTTGTGAGGGAACAATTAGTCACTTTTGTTCTACATTTGCCTGTTATATCTTGTTCTATGTTTCCATGTTATTTGCCATGAACAAGTTGAATTTGACTGGGAGACATAGTTTAGGACTTCATTGCTCTTACAGATTCTGCATAAAGAACTTTTAGCAAACTCATGCAGGAGTTACCACCATCTCCTGTAACTAAGTTTCTAATTAGTGGCTGAATCATCCAGAATTTAAGATAAGGATGATCAAGGTTATTGAATCGCAGTTCACAACGTGATTCGCGAGGCTATTTTTTGAATCGTGAATCGTATCGAATCGTAAGATTCAGAGACACATGAAAAATTACTTATATATGAGTCATATGACATACCATAAATAAAATACTATATAAGCTCAAAAAACACAGTCACCACTAAAGTCTCAAAAAACATAAAGTCTAGTGAGTAGCAAGTCATATATAAGTAATAAGCTAATAAAAATACTAGCAAAACAAAGTAGCAAGTCATATATAAGTAATAATCTAATAAAAACCAAGTATCCCCCTAATCAGTCGAATGAGGAGGAGGAACAGAAGAGTAAGAAGTTGGCGAGTGGCGACTGGCTCGGCGAATGGGAGAAGCAGTCGCGGGTCTTGGTGAGTGAAGAGCAGTCGCGAGACTCGTGACTGAAAGAAGGGGTTGGCGAGTGAAGAAACCGCGACAGGCGATTGAAGAAGCGCATGCGACTGGCGAGAAGAAGCAGTCGCGGCGCCGGCGAGCGTGCAAAGAAGAAAAGCTTTCTTCTGTCAAGTGAAGCAACAAGGTGAAAATGGCGATTGGCGAGAGAGGGAGGAATACAGGGAGTTTTCTTCTTATGTCGAGTGCGTCTGAAGGTAAAATGCCGCGATTCAATAGGGCGGCGATTCTGTATCGAATCGTGTTGAATCGCCGATTCAAACACGATTCGATGCAATCTGCAATTCAAATCACCGGTTTGAATCGCCGCCTGGGCGACTCGTATTGAATCGCACTATTCACGATTCTGAATCGTGCGATTCGATAACACTGAGGATGATATTATCTAATCGTAATATGTATCTATTTAAAATTGCATAGTTTCCTTGTTTTATTTCCTCTTTTGATGTTAAGAAATATGTATCTGACTGCAAATTTTGGTTTTCTACTTTTCATCCCCTACCGGATGGAATGGAGATTAAACTCTTTGTGTATGTGAAAAAGATGGCCAAGTGCTACCCTATTCCTGCAATTTAAAAATTCTTTTGGGATTAGAGAAGACAAAACACCACAAAAGTGCCACTTAGTAGAAAATAAACAAAAGAAGTAGATTAATGAGAGAAGTATCAATGTTTCCCTCGCATGGAGGAATAGTTGTTTTCTTTACAGAGGGAAACCTAATATTTTATTAAATAATCTATATGTTTACTTTCCTTTCGATTTCATCTTAGTCCAAGAAAACACCACCTTATTTTTCGTTGCTAGTGTCCTATATTGTACCTCCATAAGTTGGATTTGGAACTTTGTATGTGAGTAACTAATTCATTAATATTTTAAAAAAATACTATTGGAAATTTATTTGATTTACCTTTTTTTGGCAAACATCCAGTAAGATTAAATATTTGATATTTAAATTGCCATTCCAAGGTCCATATCAACCTAATCTATTTTCCTCTAAATTGTAGGGTTGGTGATGAGGGGCTTGTTGCCATTACCCAAGGATGTTCTCTCCAACATCTGAATGTGAGTGGATGTCATCTAATTACGGACATTGGAATTACAGCTGTTGCAAGAGGATGCCCTGACCTTGTCTTCTTGGATATCAGTGTGCTTCAGGTCTATCTCTTGCTTACTCACAACGAATGTGCACCCATAAAAGGAGCTGTAATAAGTTCTCCCACCTGCGAGGCATGGTTTGAAGTGTCAGCATTGGTACCTGTATTGGTCCTAGGTTGGATCTGTGTATGGTACCAGTGTGTCAGGCAGTATACTGACCTGTATCGCTTGATACTGGTTACATATCAGATAACAAATATATATTGTCTGATATGGATGGTTTTCTATTATTTCAATCCTTCTTTAGACTGATACATAACTACTTTTTGTCAGGTGGTATGTTACTTATGATACTTAAAACCTTGCTTGAAGCTATCAGTCAGTTTCATATTCTTGTGAACAGCATTGGAACTAACGATCCTGAGGGGGCTAGGATATTCCTTCTATCCATTCAATAGCTAATTTCTAATTTTTTTTACAAATTGAATAGCTTATCATATGATATCTTAGAATAGAATACATATATTTGCGACCGGGTATCAATTCTATAGAAGGAACTACTATGATATAATATGGATATGGTATTGTTACATTTTGGCTTTTGGTGAATACAAAATCAAACAAAGATGACTTTTCCCAACCAAATCATTTTTATATGACGCAAGATCCTTATCTAATAGCTGACTACCTTTTTAGGTCCTAAGATGAAGCTGATCTAGTTAAGTTTGCAAGCTGGTTTTGTTCCCAGGTGAATCCTTAAATTTAAGATATTCTCCTTACCTATAAGCCTATAGGTTAGCGCATATTGCAAATCCCCCTCACAACATTTACCTATAAGTCAGTTGGTGCACATTGCAAATTACCCTCGACAGCCTTTACTGTGAAGATAAGATAGCTACTATTTATTGTTCGCTTCATCTTTTAATAAAGGTTTTGAGTAATTTGTTTTGACCTTTTGCAGAGCGTAGGTGATATGGCACTGGCTGAGTTAGGTCAAGGATGCCCCCTTTTAAAGGACATAGTGTTGTCTCATTGTCGGGAAGTAACAGATGTTGGCTTAGCCCATCTCGTTGCTGGATGCAGCCGGCTTGAAACAATTCATATGGTTTACTGCCCTCTTGTAACTGGTTCTGGAGTAGCAACTGTTGTGGCAAGCTGTGCCCACATAAAGAAGGTCCTGGTAGAAAAGTGGAAGGTGAGCAAAAGAACTATGCGGAGAGCATCCTCAGTATTGTCTTTTCTCTGCGTGGAGCTTTAGTTGTTCAAAGTACATCAATGAGGGAACATGAAAGGGTTTGAGGTTAGTTTATGCCTCTATATTATCACGCAGAAGGTTTCCTGTAAGTTATTGGGAACAATGTTACTACAAAAAAACAACTAGCATAAAACACTGTTGCTTCTGACAGTAAACAATAATGTAACTCTTGCTCAGCAAGGTTCTACTGAATTGTATGTTCATTGCTTGCCTTTTCGAAATTTGCATATACTATATACTATTTTTTTTCATTCTTTATTGTTTGTTTAATAGACCCGCTGTGGATAATTTTGTAGGCTTCTTTATGAGCTATTCGTGCAAATTCAGCCTGCAACTGTGGGACCTCAATGGATCATGCATCCTTGTTACATTGTGACATTGACCATCAGTGCTACTACATATCGATCTGTTTGTTGATAGTAGCTCATAGTAAACATGATTCGCGAAATGTATTTCAAGTCGGTCAATGATTTCTGTTTACTGACACTGTGAATTGCCTCTTATCTAATGCTATGATTAGTTAAGTTATTATTGTTGTAGAATACTTTGAGATAGGAATTAACGAATATATCACGATTTTTATCGAAATTTTTAAATCTATCACGACTTTTCATTTGTTTCAAATGCAGGTATTAATCCTCGATTCGTTTTAATTGTATCACACCGTCAGACTTGGGTTAAGTTTTTTGTTAAACTGTTGACCGGCATTAATTTAATATATAAACAATAGGTAAGATGACATGTATTAGTAAGTACAGTAATTTAAGAGATACTCAAAACACTGTATTTATTAATTCATGTCAGTTTATTTATTTTTTATATTAAATTAATGACTGACTAGATTTAGATTGATACGTCATCGATGTTGGATCAACAGTTTAATGAAAAATTTAATCCGAGCCTGACTGTGTGATATAATTGAAACGAATCGAGAGTTGAAGTATGCATTTGAAACAAATGAAAAGTCGTGATAGATTTAAATTTTTTGATAAATATCGTGATATATTCATTAATTAACTTTTTTTTTTCAATATTTCTAAGAAAACTGTACTGTTAGTATGTCCTACAGTAGATGATGTTTGGCAAAACATGGAATGAGTTTTGGGCACATGTTGTGCTGCTGTCCAAAAATGGATGACATAATAAAAAAAGGCGAGCAGTAGGACATGAGTTTGGTGTATCATCCTCTGGTTTTGAATCCCCCGTCATCATTCCCCGTGCGACCATCTACGTTTCAATCTCGATGCCCGCGCCAAACCCGACCATTATTCCGCTCCGTGTATCTAACATTGTGCCACGGCCAATGCAGCCAAATTCCAAGCACAACCCAACCATCCAAGGATTCAAGATAAGTTAGGGCATTTTCTTCTTCTAGAGTTGCAGGACGATCTTACATGAAAAATGTTTGAGCTCATTGCCAAACGACAAATCATAATTATTCCAGTTACGGAAATAATATTTTCGATGCGTAAAACAAAAATTGCCTACATCGACCCTCCTTTATATTTCACCTTGATATATATAAAAGCTTGTCGACCTAGGATTATCCCTTTAATTAATTTGATGTGCGTCAATGCGTCATCTTGTATTCCATGTCCAACTTGGGTACTCCTACTCCTGTAGTCCTGTGCTCATGTGATGGCCACTCTCTCACTCCAAAGTACATGTGGGCTAATCTAGTACATCTGCACAACATCAGGTCTAGAAAAATGTGAAGGAAAGCTGTGTTAGAGTTCCGAGAGATTCATCCTCTCTTTTCAACACTCGAATAAGCTCCCTTGATTGCGCCAGGCCATGGATTATTTGTAAGCATGGAGGCCATCATGCACCCTCTTCTCCAGACTCACTTTTCTCCCCCTCACCTTTGCATTCCCATTAATTTAACCCAATCTTTTCCTCTGCTCCAAGACACGCTTTTAGCTGCACTGACCCAATTACAAGAAGACGCCAGTAATGAGAGCATGCCCCTCCCCCCAACAGCGACAATATTACCCAAACTAGTTATAAGTAAGATCTTATCAAACTTTCTTCACTCCAAGCCAACTAAGAAGATTGCGCTGCACTGCAATGCCTCGTCGACACCTAGCAATTCTTCATCATGTCTCATCTCAAGTATCATATCCGTATGTGCTTAAGTGCATGCACATCTCCCATCCTTCTTCCCTAATTTTATAGTAATATAATACATATTGTTTTGAAAGAATAAAACAGAAGACAGATATTGTGCCAATGGTTTGCTGCTAACAGCCTTACATGCACTTGAAAGAAAACCTCGGAGACTGAGTGGGCCATGTCTCTAGCCTTCTTCTCTCAATCAACTGTTACTTAGTATAGACAACTGTTAAGATCTCGTCGCAATTATTTTGCAAATCCAATCTTCATCGAGCCATTCATTCTTAAACCAGTTTATGTCTTGCCTGCACTGCAGCTCACCAGCTCAGGAAATAGAAACTTTGTAACGCCCCAGATACAACAAGTTGCATAGGATTCTTAAACCATTGAAGAATATCAATCATGACATATCACATATATTTTAATTAATGTTTGAAAAAAAAATAATTACAGTATCTTAATTGGTTATTATATATTCCACAGGTATATGCAAATGAGTCGTGTGTGCGTTTCCTTGAATCATGACAGGTGGTGCATCTTGATCGCGCATGAAGCATTGTGATCATGTTAGATATATATATTTTTATTCTTTTTGGGGTAAAGCAAGAAATGCGATAGGCGAAGCACAAATTAATTAAAGACCAAGGAGAAAATAGTAGTATGTATTGGATATAGCACACACTTGAGAACCAGTTTGTGTGTATTATGTACATGGTCCCCCGTCGAATCATGCCACATGTGCCCTGGTGCACATTTGATGGTTGATGACACACCTTAATTTGATCCTCTTCTTATATATATATATATATATATGCTAATTCAATTAATCAGAGGCCAATTCTTTTAACTAGTCAATTAGCTAGTCTAATCGAATCCGTTCATGCAATTAGGGATAGTAGCAAATCGAATAAATACAAAAATCATATATAATAAATCAATGCAGTGTAGATATATGTTACCATCTAATAAATGGGGACACAATTATTATCCATAGGTTCGATCGATTCAAATTAAATAAAATTAAACAAATTGGACCAATGGAAATTTGCTTATATAATAATTAAAATAAGTGGGCAAGATATAGAGTAGTTGGAAATCATTATTGATTATTACAAGATATGGAGGGGGGGGGAATAAAGTTTTTTTAAAAAAGACTTTTATTATAATATATATATATACATAAGAAAAAGAGGATTTGTAATAGTGCAGCAAATAGGAGGTTGATCGATCGCATGGAGGCGCGCGTGCGGCATGCGAGTGTGGTCGCATGGACCACTTCTTATCGGTTTACCTGCACCCACTCCCAAATGATCGCGTCAATTATCCATTTTTCTCAAAAGAACCTCCTGTTTTGAATTAATTGGATTTCACTCCACTTTATTGAATCTTGAATTATATGATATTAAAAATCAATAAAATTCAATTATTTTTTGAAAAAATAATAATATTATATGGTAAAATTAAATAGATCGTCTGCTGAGGGGGTCCAAATAAGTTAGGAAATGATGAGGTCAGATGGAGATGGGGGAGGCCACATGTCAAGGAATTAGGGGACAGAAATAGAGAAAGGCGTGGGAGATAAATAGGGTGGAAGGGGTTGTCGGTATGCGTAAGGATCAGATGGAGCCCTCCAATTATGCTCATGTCTTGATGTGGGGGCCAATTCTGGGCTCCACGCTGGTCCAACCACTGTGCCATGTTCTTCTTAACTTTACTACAAAAAGTTCCTGTTCTTCCCATTTTGGGGATGACTCTACTCTACTCCTCCTCACCAATTCATTTATTTCAATTGTTTAGTTTCTAAAATTAATACAAATGTTAATTTAGGCATCAAGTTTGTTAAAATAGTTCAATTTAATTATTTGTTTTCTTTTGGTATAAATGCTGAAAATATAAAAGATAATGGTCTTCCATCTTAACTATACTAATAGTATTCATTCATTATTCATTCATTCAGTGCGCTTGCAATATATTCACCAAACTCCTTTATTTGAAAAAAAAATATGAAGAACACATGTAGATCCATTTTAGATTTGACGTAGTATTTTTATCTGAAGTCGGAATAATGCAAACTTTTCACATCTCCTGATCCAACTGCGCGGTTTTAGTGGTGACCTGTAAAGATATTTTAACGCTCAAATGAGAGACAATTTCAGATGACAAATATGAAATTAAAATCAAGAGTATTCATGATGCGCATCGTGTCTGTTTTATGAGCCGAGTCGTAGATGTTTTCGGGATATCACGGGGATATTTTCTGAATAGATCGAAGTTTATTCCGAAGATGATACTCATTATTGTCGAATCCATGATCATTAATGAAGGATGTCGACGTCCTTGTTTAGTTGGATGAAGCTTCGGCTCCGGGCTAAGTTATGGTTGACTTGATCTAAGTTTGATTCATGAGTGTGAACGCATTCAGACCTAATTCGGTCAGACGCAAAGAGTTAATCCAGTTCATATAGTTTAATATTTTACGAGAAAAGAACTAAATGAAACATATTTACCAATTTTTTTTAGTAATTTCAAGGAAGGGTGAAATTTTTCTTCTTTTCTAATAAATTGTATGATATTGGAATCCATTTATAACTTGATTATATAAATACTTTGGTAAGGCTTATTGAAATTAAACATTGGATAATATATGTAAATTTGATTATATCAAATTAAGTAGGAAATTGGGTCAATTAAATCAGGATCCAAATTGGGATCATGCATGTTTTAGGAACCTAATTGAATAAGGTGGGTCCATTCTATGGGATTAGACAGATGATGATATGGATGGTCAAAGATGACCAAAGTGTTCATCCTAGTTTCATGTGTAGGCTTGTAATTACTAATTACTCTTGTGATTCTTTTTATGCACAGCTTTCATATTTAATTAAGCCATAATTAAGATCTGGCTGTGTGCGTTTTCTAGTCAACCTGTTGCATAATTTGCATGAACAACAAGATGAGATCATCAAGAGAGAATTAACAGCCCATCTTTGATTATGCATGCCACATTGTCACCCAAACTCAATACTTGCTAATTAATTTAAACTCATACTATTTTTTTCACCCCCATATCAATAATAAAAATCAAACTCAAGTTATAAATATCTTGATCAAAAAATATATATATATGTTTGTTAATGGATAATTAAATGATAAATAAGATGCTGGATATACATTTCTGTCAAAAATATTTAATGTAGAAATTAAATGGGAGATATATATATATATATATATATATATTGGGAATGAGTACATGGAAGTATTGTGATGAGTCATTTAGTGGTCAAGTTGGGAAGCTTTTTGCAGGTACTTCTCAGCAGAGCCTGAGTCATGAGCAACCAACAAGGATAAAACTTCTTTTTCTTATTCCTGCAAACAGTATAAATCCATCAAATTAGTCCACTTGGTGGCTTGTAATCTTAAGACAAAGTCAGACCACTAAACCAAGGTCCACCCACTTTCTCTATCTTTCCTGCTGGTCACTTCTCACAATGGTGAAAATTAATGCACATTAATTATATATATTGACAGCTACAAAATAATAAACTATTCTTGCTCAAGATCACCACCAATCAAAACTGCAATATTTAGAGGGGGAAAATATATTGCTATATATAAAAGCTATAGGAATAAAAAATTTAAATTAATTGTTTAACTTATATATTTTGTGTTTTTTTAGAATTTAGCCTTAGTTTATCTTCTTACCTTAAGTTAAGTTGGAGTGATATGGGTCTATGCGTCTATGCGTCTCTTGGTCCAGACATTGCTTCGATGGAAGACCTGCAAAGATATTCTAAACGCTAAGTAAGAAAAAATTTTAAATGATAGGTATCGAATTGAAATCGAGAATATATATATGTATATATATTCAATGCGTATTGTGTTTGTTTATAATGCATGATATGAATATTTCGGAACGTGATGTCTTCCTGAATCTCGCGGAGATATGCCCGAAATGAATATGAGTTTATCTAGAGATATCGGACTTGTTATTATCGAATCTCCGGTAATTAATGAAGACGTACGTGGTATCCTTGTACGATAGGGTGAAACCCTCAAATTAGGTCGTAAGTGATTTGACTTGAGTCTGATTCATGAGTATAACCGTTTCAATTAATCTAGAGTGCTAGTCCGGTTTGGTTTGGTTTGATTTTGACTCTCGATCGTGCATGTATGCACAAGCGTGACTATATACATAGATTGAATCGTAATCTATTTGTGTGTATATATATATATATTCAAAAGTCAATGATTTAGATGTGCTATGTTGGTCTTTCCTTCGCTATATGCATGCGTGAGTCAGTGCCCAGTAGGATTCGTCGTGGGGTTGTGCTAGATCGAGAATACGTAGGAAGTACACAACATAGCATGGTATACGTACTCATTGGCTTCACCAAAATAACTCCTTTTTTTTTTCAAATATTTTTATATGCATTTAAATAAACTATATTATAAATTATGTATAAACTATATTTTTTACTATATATTTAATTCTTTAAAAATATTAACAACATTATCTTTTAGTTTTGTAATATTATATGCGCGCGCGCATGTATAGATATATATATATATATTAAAAATAATAAATAAATTGACCCAAGGTACAACATGGACGACTTGGTTAGGGTATGAGTTGTGTTGGGCTAAGACATTTTGGGCATATATATAGGTCGTACTTGACGCACGCATTCAGTCATGGGTTAGGTCAACTAAGCATCGCATGATGGAGTTTTGTTTCGTGCTTAATTCGAGGACGACTTGTTGACTGAGTTTATCTGCTTATTTTGTTTCGTGCTTTATTTTGTATGATATATATATCAATTCATAAGTTTTGGAATTGAACTCCACTCTATTGTAACTTAAAATCAGATCATACTCGAAATCATGGGTTCGATTTAGGATACTTTGTTGAAACATATTCATTTACTGGTTCCAAAATATATTCCAACCGGTTCCCTAACAAAATCCATAATAGGTTCAAACAAAATCCAAAACAAGTTCGAGAATATGTTCTAAAATAAATTCCAATAGGGTGTCATGTTGGAGCTTGTAAATGAAGCTAGTTTTGGGTACTGATTCCAATTTTGGTTCTGGGTATCCTATTGAAACTTGTACCATGGAATTTATAAATGAACAAGTTCTAGGGTACAGATTCCGGGTACCGGGTACCTGATGTTTTGAACTCGGAATCAAAATCAGTTTTAACTAATTACTTAATTTTTATCCTGAGCCATACTCGAATTTAATTTAGGTCTTTCTGAAATTAACCTACCCAATCAGATAGGTTTCAACCGGTTCTGGGTCTACTCGGCACCCATGCACATCCTTATAATTTACTAAAGCTTAGTTTGGTTGACATGTGGAGTAAATTCCGGTGAAAAGTTGTAATTCTCATGAATTAATTTTCTATCTATATTTTTCGAAAAGTATCAAATATGTGTTTGGTTGATAAAAAATTACTTGATATGAAGGGTAACTTTTCACCCATAATATGTTTGGTTGACATGAGTACTTTCTATGATGTATACATCAAATGACCAATATATTTTACTTTTTATAAATTAATATATATATATATATATATATATATTTGAATATATAAAAAATTAAATTTTATTTGCAAATTATTATTCTAACCCATGTATGTAAAATATAATATAATTTTTTTATATATAACTAATATAATATATAATTTATTATATATATATATATATAAATTAAATTTTATTTGGAATTAATATAAAAATTACATATTTTTATTCAAAAATAAATTAATATAAATTAATATAAAATAAATAAATCAAGAATTTATGAATTATCTAATCTCGTAACGATTAAAAATATAAATTAAGTCTAAATTAAATGCAAATGTGAGAATATAATTATCTTTATTTTTTAAATACAACACTTAGATTTTCTAATTAAGTTAATTCTTGCATTTTTGTAGGAAGTCATATTTTCTGAGAAAATTATATTTTTGTAAAATACAAAAAAATATGTCAACTAAACAAGATCAAAAAATATTCTAAAAATTATAATTTCCCGTAAATAGTTGTGTGAACTAAATAACACCTAAATTTTACCCCTGTATAGTCCTTAGAAGAATCCAATATATAAAAACTCTATTAATTAACCGGTACTTAAATATGAAAGGTCAATTAAGATAATGGCAATATGTAATATTTTCCATCCATAAATATTAAAGGCTTTGAGTTTGAGTTTGAGTTTAAGCTTCCTCGGTTATGTTAATGGTGCTTTGAGTTTGAGAGCGCGCGCGCGCTCTCTCTCTCTCTCTCTCTTGGTGTCCACTACGCCCTGCGCGTGGGCTGAATCCATCTTCCCCGTTGGCTGTCTCCTTCTCATTAGCATCCGCACCCCCCTCCATCCTTCCATCCTTCCATCCCTCCCTCCCTCCCTCCCTCCATTTCTCTTCACTATGCCCGCAATCATTATCCTTGGTTGCCTCGCACGCATGTCATTGCCATTTCCCACTCTTCTCCGTCCTCCGCCTTCTCTCTCTCTCTCTCTCCATATCCACCTCCCTCTTCTATAAATCCCCCCTCCTCCTTCTCCCTCCTCCCACGTGCATGCCTCATACTACGCCCACACTTCTTCTTCTTCCTCTTCTCCTTCTCTTAAATGGCCATCTCCGGTTTTGAAGGATTCGAGAAGCGCCTGGAGCTCCACTTCGTCGGCAATGACCCGCTTGGCCTCCGGCGCCTCCGCTGCGACGCCCTCGCCCAGGTCCTCGACGCCGTGCAGTGCACCGTCGTCTCCGCCGTCGGCAACCGCTGCTTCGACGCCTACGTCCTCTCCGAGTCCAGCCTCTTCGTTTACCCCTACAAGATGGTCTTGAAAACCTGCGGCACCACCCAGCTGCTGCGGTCCGTCCCCTGTCTGCTCCGCCACACCGTCGACCTCGGCCTCCGCCTCCGCGCCTGCCGCTTCTCGCGCGGGAGCTTCATCTTCCCCCAGGCGCAGCCGTTCCCTCACACCAGCTTCGCGGAGGAGGTGCTTTACTTGGACGAGCGCCTCCCGGGCAGCCTCTGCTTCAGAAGAGCTCGCGTCCTTCCGTCGAGCACCTCGCACGCGTGGCACGTCTACTCCGCCGCCGCCTCCGTCGAGGAGGCGGCGGCGGCCGGGTCGCCGAGCACGTTCACGGTGGAGGTGTGCATGACGGAGCTCGACCAATCCCTCGCGAGGGGCTTCTTCCGGGAGAAAGGCGACGAGAGGTCGGGCGACGCCGCCGGCGCGGACATGACGGACCTGACCGGCATCCGCGGCATCAACCCGCGGGCCCTCGTCTGCGGCTTCGCGTTCGAGCCGTGCGGGTACTCGATGAACGGGCTCGACCGCGACCGCTACTCGACGGTGCACGTGACGCCGGAGGACGGGCACAGCTACGCCAGCTTCGAGTGCACCGGGCGGTGGGCGGGCGGGGGCGAAGTGATGGAGTCGCTGAGGAGGGCGATCGCGGTGTTCCGTCCGGGCGCTGTGTCGGTGTCGTTCTGCATGGGCACGGGCGGCGGCGGCGGGTGCGAGGAGGGGCAAGTGAGGTCGTCGACGGCGGGCGTGCTGGAGGGTCTGGGGCTGAGCTGCCGGAGCCAGGCGGTGGAGGAGTTCCCGGGGATGGGGATGGTGACGTACCAAACGTTCACGTCGGCGCGCAGGAAGTGAAGGGGGGTGGTGGTCCAGTACTGGTGTGGATGGAATTAGTGGTCATAATTGAGAGCATTGAGGAGGTGGTGTTGCAATTTGCTGGCTTTAGAGGAAACATTAAAAGGGAGGAGAAATAATGTGGGCTTTCTCTGGGATGCATTTTGGTTTGAGGGGAGAAGGTGGTGGAAGCAGCATGATGATATCGCAGCCCACTTTAGAGTGTCACGCCTGATGGTGGTCATACACATACTTGGGAATTATATGGACGAAGCTGTGTACTACTTCTACTACTTAGTACTAGTGCTGAGTTGAGAATGAGGGGGCCATATAGTGTTGGAGGAGGAGAGATTTTTGCCTCCCTCCTTTTTGTTGTCATCTCTTTTGCTATTGCTGAAAAGGAACAAGTACACCTTTTTTTCCTTTCTTTCTTTCTTTCTTTCTTCATAGTTCTCAGAGATCTTTTATTTCATGCTACTTTTTAAGTTTTATAATATACCCATTCTCGATCACATTCATTCATTTGCCAGTGCCGCCCATCAAACATATTCCTATCTCTCAGTGCGCTATGCATATATATTGCAAGGGCATAGAGTGTCAGCCAAGCAACCAAGATATTGATTTTGAATTTTGATGTTATGGTAGTGGCACGAGAAAATTAGTTTCATTTCATGCACTCCTCAATTAATCCTCGATCTCGATCATGGATGTAGATGTAAACTAATATATTAGCTGGCCGAAGCTCGTTCTCTTCTTGACCGGAAGCTAACCTGTCGATGAAAGAGTTGCAAGAAACAGAAGAAAATATGTAAGGAATGATCTGGGGACGAGATATATACGCTAATTAATTTATACAAAGCACTGCTACACTAGGTCCATAAAGATCATGATCTAGTTTGATTTCATTTGAACTATACTTCTCTAAGTTCTCATGAATTAACTTCTCAACTATTGTTCCTTCAAAAAAAAACACTTCTCAACTATTGCCCCAAAAAATATTTAGTTGACAAGAAGTTTCTCACAAATTAACTTCATAAATACTTTTTAGAAAATACACATCAAATAATTATAACATAAATAAATTAATATGCATATTAAAAATTATTGTAACACATATACAATTATAAAATGGTGCATTATATCTTATATAATAAATAAAATTTTATAAAATAAATTATAGTACATAGTTATCATGAAAAAAATTTATACAAAAATGTATATTTATCTACGAGTAAAAATATATTTTTATATAAAATAAATGTAAAAAAGTGCAACTTGTTTAAGAGGCTTAGGTAAGTTATTTTTGCATTTTGCAACAAGTAGCATTTTTTACGTTTCCCCCACTTCATGCCAACCAAACAACAAAAAACATCATACTTACTTTCAGAGAATTGAAGTAAAACTTTTCCTCCCAATCAAACAAGCCATCTATACGTACGAGAGTAAGAATTTGAAATCGTCTGCAGTCGGGGAAAAGGCAAGGCTATGGTCACACAAAAGTTTACTGAAGATTGTTGGCTGTTAGGGATTGACTATTGGATGTACCACAAGCGATGAACCTGATGCACAGGCTCGGGAACTTCATTACCATAATGTTTAATCATGTTCAGGTCGATATATCTTTTATGACACTGGAAGTGCTGCACTAGATGTTGATAATATATTGATAATGATAATGGAATGTTTTCGCAAATACATGTACTTTACTTTGGAAGCTGTGCAACTTAGCCTCTTGAGTTGTAGCATAAAAGTACTATTCATAAACTATATGCAACAAAAATAGTCGATTCATACCAAAGCAAAGAATGCCATGATCGTCATTAACCTAACATCATAACAAGATTAGATCATCACTACGTGGATTGTTAGAGTTAACGAGCATCACTGGCCATATTTAGGGGGGAAATATCTCAACCCTTCAGAGACTAAGTTCGATACCAAGATCACTTTTAAATGGCAAAGTACCCAACTCAAACTTACACGGGCATGCAAGGTAAATCGTAGATCAATTTATCCGCAGACATTTAATCACAATTTTTCTGAAACCTACTTTGGCTATGTCACAGTTGACCATAACAAGCGAACCAACTTGAGGTGATCTTTACAAGGGCAACCTAATAGGAACAATTGGTTCCAGTCGAAAATCAAAGCTCCACAAAGTTTATGAAACGTAGGCCTTTACAAGTTCAGTGTAGTTGCAGACTTCACCAGTCCTTGGACAAGTTATTTTGCCTGCATTCTTTGTGGCCATTTCTTCAAGAGCCTTCGTGATGACAATAGACAATAACATTTAGTTTAGCAATGTAACTTAAAAATTCAGACAATGGAAATGGTCCACAGAGAGATCCGTACCTTAGTGCTGTACACATAGCCATTTGGTAAAACGAGTGGTGGATTCTCATGGTCCATCAACTCCTTTGTTATGTAGCAAACTAACTTAGAATTGTTCTGTTTTGAGAAAGGTAGCGGTTCTGCTAATCTGCGGAAGCCTTCATGTGACAATGGATCTTCTTTGCTGCAAGCCTCTTTGTAACAAAGTCTTATGATGGTCAAGAAAGAACGTGTAACTAAAAAAAATAAAGAATAAAAAACTGATCATTGATAGCTATAGATAGAATAACACAGATTGAAGTGATCGAAATTATAAAATTTAAATAAACTTTAAACTTCAGGGTGCAACAGAGCAAGGATACGACGTCTTGAGGGCTGTCAAGCCTGATTGAAGATAGATATTCAGTAAAGGTTCATGAGTCATGCCAAACAATTTACAGAATTCCTGCTTAAAATGCTCAACAAGATAGTCCCATTGTATTGGTTCAAATAGCACCTACAAAGATACACAAAAGGCATCAGGTGGAGGAGAATCACGTGACAATGGTTTCGACCAGACTATATAATAAGTGGGCTCATGTACTATATACACTCATAAAATAACTAAATAACTAAATAAGCAGATAACCTTCACGTCTGTTCACCCCATCAAGATGACATTGTAATCAAAAGTAAGCTCAAAGTTGAGTAGAGCAAACAGTCAAATGCACCAACATTTTAAGTCATTAGTGGTGCAAAGTGATATTTTATAGTCGAAGAGGAGTGCTAGTGAAAGAGTGGATGAAATGCTCATGGGTTCTGCGGTAACCTCATTTTCTAACCAAAATAAGCCACAAAACCACACTCCCATTCAGACACGACTTTTTGATACAATTCTAGCATTTTCAGATTTCATAATCATCATCAAAGGTTTGAGTCCTTTTCCACAAAAAGATATATACTTGAGAATGTCAAAAACAATAAGTTTTCCTTTTCTATCGTCAAAGAGTGATATGTGCCTCCAAATTATAAGAGAACATATAAATGATTTAAAAATCCTTGAGCCACAATATATTCTCCTTTTATAGGATAAAATTGGGGGAAACAAATAGTGGAGAGAATGTTATCTGCCATAATGAAATGTTATAATTGCCAAAAAAAAAGATGGATTAGTAAATGGCAAAAGTAGTATCTGCTAATTCTCAAGGAGCAAAAACTACTTGGACAAAACGGGCATAAATATCTAAATAGGAAGCACCTTGTTAGAAAGGATCAGATGAGGAGGTCAAAAATGTTTGTGCACATAGACCAGAGTGATTTAACTTACCTTATAAGTTGAGCATTCAGTATCATGCCTAAAAGCCAAGGTTGCCATAACATGCTGCAGTTCCTTCATATAAGCAGTTCCCCATGGTGCAAGATATTTTCTGGCGTACGAAATGGCACGCATGTTTTCATTAGCTCTTACAAGCTCCACGAACTCCTGAAGCCTTAATTGGAACTCAAGCTTACTCTGGAATTACAAGAAGAAAGATATAAATAACTTGAACTTTTTGGATATCATCCACCACATGTCCAGAATGAACAAATTCCACCATATAACTGGACAGATCAACATAGTAAACTAAAAGGAAAAGTTGGAAACTTTCTCAGAATAGTTCAAGTGAGGGTAGCATATAAGAAGTAAAACATGGAACTATAGCATGATAATCTTCATTCGATTCACCATGGAGGTTCATATACTGGATGGTACGCCCAATGATCTCATAAGATTCTAATAGAGGAATGGCAGAGGGCTAGAAAAGTGAAACAATAAGCATCTTCATCACTTATTAATTATCAGTTGTCCAAAACATAGCTATATTCAAACAAACTCAGAGCACTACTCATTGCTGATCCAAGCCATTTTAAATGCACAAGTTCAGATAAGTGATGACATAGCTTAATAGCTGAGTGAACTGGGGTTGACCGATTGATTCAACGTGAACCGAACCAAACCAAAGCAGACTGATTTTTCCGCATTCTTTTATAAACTGACCAAACTGAATTCCAGGTGAAGATGAACCAAAATTACTTAGTTCACTTCAGTTTGATAAAATTAATATTTTTAAAAAATAAATAAAATAAAAGTTTGATTCTTTTCTCAGTTTGGTTCAGCTAGGTCTGGAAGTAAGAAAAGTAAAACAAAAATTAAATAACAAAATCCATAACCGGACCAAACCAAAACTATTCAAAGTAAAAAACACAACTACAGAAAAAATTTCAGTTCAGTTCTTAAGTTTTCTGCTTCAAAGAGACAGACCTATATGCATAAGCCAAATCCTTCAAAGATTTTCTGCTTGTCATGACCAAAGAAATACAGAAAATGCTAACATGCTATAAACTATATGGAAACTAATACTTAAAAGAGACATGCCTTCTGTTGTTTAGTGACAGAAGACAAAAATGCCTTCAACAGTAGTTCTTAGAATATCAATAAATGAACATTACAATCCTATTAATCATCAAAACTTTATTATTGTATAATTTTATCGTTACATTTCTAGAAGAAGAATTTGCTTAAGTGTCAAAACTAAGATCCCCTTAACAAAGAAATGTGCATGTAGTCTAAAGAACGCCAAGAACATAAAACTGAAGCACACCTTTGACTTCTTCAACCTGGATTTGTTCTCTGCACACCAAGCTAAAGCAGGAGCAACCTCCTTGTTCTGAAGAGAATCAATAACCTTTCTCGCCTCAAGAAAGACATTAATGTCCACAAGTTCCTATCATAAGCATCTTATTAAGTCAATTAGGGGGGAAAAAGAAGCACATGACAAAGAGGTGTCATGGGCCAAAGTAATAAGCATGGAATAAGTCAATAGTTTGGCAGAATCAATCAATGATTCCATCCAAACAAGTTTTGATCAGGAAGCTTAGTCCAAAGGAAGCAACATAGACACACCTTGTCATAAGTTTTAAAGAAATGTCAAATGCCCATAAAAGAAGCAAAACGATATTTCTTACTTTTGTTGGGAAAAAAACTTCTCTTTGTTTCCTCTTTTCAGGTACCCAGTTTTCAGGCCATAGACTATAGAGACCCAAAAAAAGAGTTTACATTGATAAACCTGATAATGCAACAGCCAAAGAGATAACAAGGAATTATACAGTTTGTTACTCTTTACTTATCTAGTATCTACTACTGATGCCTCAGATTTAATGAATGAAACAGAGTTCTTTTGGACAGTGCTACACTGTTCCTCCATTTTGAGATGATCTCAAGATTTTTTAATCTTTATACTGATGTTTTAGTTTGTCCACAGATATATTACTACTACAAATGGCAAAATTAACAAACTGAACTTCAATAAGTGATGCGACACCAACTGAGAAGTATGTCAGGATTTCATTCACCAGCTACAAATTGTTAAATACAAAAGAAGAATGGTTTAACAAAGGAGGAGCAAAAAATTGGGGGTGACAAAATAAATAAATAATAAAACATAGTACATGCCAACTTCAGCTCTTTGCATTGACCTATACAGCTATACCTAAGCTTATGAAGAAAATAAATATTACACACTTGAACCATACTGGCATAACCAGAAATCCTTAGCATTCACTACCCAAAAAAGAACAAAACTATATTCACTACCCCAAAGATTTGAAGTATTCACAGCCTACTATGTATTCACTAGAACTTTGCACCTTATACCGAACAAGAAGAGAATGTAGAACTTCCAAGGGCACTGACAATCTGACATGTAGAAAACATAGATTGAATCAATCAAAAAAGTATTCAACTCAAAGTCAACCTAGCTAACTACTAAATTTATCATAAGCTCATAGAATTCAAAACTCATACGCAGAGTATATTCTTATCTTGGTTGCCAGAACTATGTGTAGCTTTCATGGTTATAAACAACCGCTCCAAACCAGGAAGAATGGGGCAAGTAATAGCACATGAAGACTAAACTACCACTATTCTCTGTTGTTGAGAGAGATCAAAATGATACTAAAAAACCCGCTAGAGTCAACAGTAACGAGAGCGCTGACTATATACCTGAATATTGCTGATCTCTGCAAGATTCTTAGCAGTATCATAATATGACATTCGCAGCATGTAATCAACTAGTATTCGCCTTAATCTGGCTTCCTTCCAATCAACCAATTTATCCACATCGTTAGAGGCCTCCAAATGGTCCAACCGAGCCCGGCACCTCTGGACCTGCTGACTCTCCAACACGCTCCCTTCTTCAAGCTGCCCCAAATCAAGAAAGGCGTCATCGAACAAAGATCATCGACATCAACCGTGGCGCTCACCAAGAATCAACCATACCTTGCGCTTGAGGCCCTGGAGGCGGGACACGAGGGAGCTGAGATGGGTCAAGGCATCGTCCGTCGACATGGCGTCGGATCGGGCGGCGGCCTCGGAGACGCTGTGGAGGACGGCGGCCAGCTCCTTCTCAGCGAGGCGGTAATTGGTGCGAATCGTCTTCTTGAGGTGCTCCAGAGGAACCCTAACCAGCTGGTGCTCCAGTTTGAGGGACTCAGCGAGCTGCATGAGTCGGATGGCCGATGGAGGAGGAGGAGGAGGAGCCACGGAGGGGGCGTCTGAGGCGGAAGGAGGGTCGGTAGCGGCGGAGGCGCCATTAGGGGCAGAGTCGATCGCCATGTCCATGCCGCGGCTGAGGTAGTAGCAGTGGCAGTATGAGATGAAGCGGAGTGGATGATGGATCGGGGCGGGGGAGGATAAGGGAGGCGACGACTTGCGCTAATGGCGGTGGAGATGGGAGTACGCCATTGTAGGTATTGCGGTGGCGTGATGGGGTCGTCGATCTGGTGCTGTTTCGGTTGGTTTTGTTTCTCGAGAGTGATGAGAGTTGCGGATCTGATTGCAATTGATGGTCAAGAAAAATAGGGAATTAGTTTTATTATATATAGGTTTTCATTTGTTACATGACCTTTTCAATTTAATTTTTTATTATATTATATATTGTTAAAAAAATAAACTGTTAAAAGCAGGAAAAAAAAAATGTCTGAGCCCGGGTTCGAACCGGGGACCTCTAGTGTGTGAGACTAGCGTGATAACCAACTACACCACCCAGACAACTTGCTTTGTATTTTATCTATTTTCTTTCTTATCTACATTTCTTGTTAATTTCATTCCTATATCTATTCCAATATCCAATAAAAACTCCCCTTTCATGGGAAAAAAATTATGAATAAAAAGTACAATAAAATTAGAAACATGTTGATTCTAGGTTTGAATTCAATATCCAATCCATTATCATTGTAAAACAACCTTCACCTAAGTGAAAATATGGTCAAAATTATATAAGGAACTCGCATATTTACCTTTCATAATATAAAAGTTATGTATTTATTTTTAACAAACGCAACATTTCATATATAAATAAATTATTCGTTGGATCTAATATATATATCCATTGCAAATATATAATTTTGGTAGAAATATCATCATTGTTACTATTTGTTAGATAAACTCAAGTTACAATTACTTAATCATAATTGACAACAATAGTTTAAATATGTACAATTATGTAATGCTAATTTTTTTTAACTGTAATATTTTTTATTCATGAATATTTAAATATTACTTTAGAAACAAATCAATTTTTATCAAACAAAGTGACAACTTCATAAATAATTTATTCCATATTAATAATCACAATAATTATTTTTATTTATATTTTACAAAATTTACACAAATATAAATATTATAAATATAAAAAGTTATGACATAACTAACAATGGTGTACTTGCAAATTTTATAGTTTGGTAAAGATATACATACACTTCTTAAATTTAGAATTGAATATATATGAAAATTATTAACTTTAGAAGGAAATGTGCATAATATTTTTAAGAGAATAATAATGTTCAGTTACAATTTTTCATCATTATAATAATGAAAAAAATAATGAAAATTCAATGAAGTACATGCAAATTTTCAATATTTATAAGAATATGGGTGCATGCAAATTTTCAATATTTATAAGAATATGGGTGCTAAACTAAAAACTATAAGGATAAATATGCAAATTTATACATTTTCAAAGAGATATATACAGATTTGCCTTTCGTGTTTCAAGTAAACGCGAAAAGCGTACACAACACATGATTTGTATAGACAAATGTTTCAATAAATAACAAAAAAATGCAATATAAACACAAGTTTCACCAAGGAAAACTCAGATATTTGTTATAGAAAACATGTAACTATTCTTGAGATTATTAGAAGGAAACAGAATTCATCTCCGTCTACTCTCTGATTGAATTAATGTTAACTGTTTAAGAAGTGGTGCATTGACCAAATCCACATCTTCGACAACCATCGATTGACGTCACGGTAGAACACCATATGGTATTTTTAGACAAATCTACTTACATTGACAAAGAGTTGAAAGCAATATGTTAAGATGCTCGGAGAAGTGGAATATATTCCACCAACACATATCGGGCAAGAAAAGTTTCCATCTCAAAATAATTGCTCTTGTTTCCTTCTGCTTGATGTTCCACATTGGAAGCTAACCAATGTGTCATTTATTTAGTATGACCACTGCTGGGACAGGCATAAAACAAAGAGCCTTGGGTCAAAAAAGAGTCAGTATGGTTTACATATGCATGAGAAGCTCTGCAATTTATTGAAAGGAAGAAAATTCAGTGAAGAAGAATAATGTAAGTTCCTCAAAAATCATTGTTACCCTTACCTTGCTAGCTAAAGAGAATGATCATCTCACAAGGAGAAGAATTGAACATCTATTGCTTATAAATTTGATGAGTCCCAGCTGTCATCAACTGCTTTTATTATCTTCTCATGTAGCAAAGGTCCAGAGCAAGCAATGATTCCTCGATCCAGGCCTTCAAGATATATGCCTTTGGAAAAGTCCAATGGACGACCTCCAGCATCTGTGACCACTCCACCAGCCTCCTGTATGATTACAGATCCTGCAGCATGGTCCCAGATCTTCTCCTTGTACCCAGCCCTTGCAAACTTCATGAATATCTCAGCATCCCCTCGAGCGATGGCAGCGTATTTTACCATACTATATACTCGAAGTGGCTGCTTTCTACAAGTCAAGAAAAGCCAACAATAACAATTGAGAGGCATGCTGTTGAAATATTTGAAAAAGTGGCAATGAAATGGCACAAATTTCATGGAGGTGGTTAAACAGGATTAGTCATCCTAACATACATGAGGAATTATAAGGCTCATTAGAGAATCCTCAACTTACAGGTAATGGGTTAAAGAGTGCCAAATGTAGAATTGAATGGTGAATAATATGAATTTGAGTCACAATGCAGTAACTATAAAATGGCATGACTTAGAAAATGCAAGTATTCCTGGAATATACCTTAGGCCAACACTGTGAGCCAATCCTGCCGTAAAGGAGTGGCTTGAGTTGGCCTTCTCAACAGGTTCACAAAATGTTGCAAATGCAGGATCAGTAATTGATGACACACGAATCATTCTAGCAGAACTCTGCCAGTCAAAGTTCCCAAAGTCATGAACAAGTGGTTGAACCCAAGCTTCACCACTACCTTTCAGAGCATACATGACACAGCCTTTATGCCAGGATCCAGATGAAGGAGGAGATAACGAAGTCACAAGTCTATAGTAGCGCTGATGATAGTTGAGCCATTCCTTCCTTGTAGGGTAGTTAGGGCAACCGAGAACACCAAGGACAACTTCTCCATCCTCAATCAGTGCAAGAGCAACAGCGTACTGGTCTCCACGCACAAAACCAAGAGTGCCATCCACAGGATCAAGGACCCAAAATCTCCCCTTTGAACCTCCAGTAGAGTTGCAGCTATGAATAGCATTGAGAATTTCATGAGCCTCCAACGGTTTTAGAGGGCGTCTTAATCCATAGTTTGGGGCTTCACTCAGGCATTCATTCACCATAGCTGTCACAGATTCCAGCAAATTTGTGGCATCCCTTCGTGACAAGGCATCGGCATCTTCTTCTGCAACAATTGATGCATTTTCACTGCCAGAGCATTCTGAGAGGAGCCAACTTACTACTGCCTGAACACCCCAATCTGTCAAGAAATCAAGGCAATAAAGCTGAGATAAGCATATTGGGGAAAAAAAACTAATACAGACTCAAGAAAAGGCTGATATTATTTGTTGAGAAGCTCCCAAGACAATGACAAATCCAGATGGGTTCTAAAGCTAGCATAGTAGCTTAACTGAATGGGTCCTTTTGTAGTATTACTAAGTACTAACTTAAAAATAAATGATAGAGGATATTAATAACTTCTTGGAACAATTAACACTACAAAAGTATTATAATTTGTTATCAAAAGAAGGTACTCCCATTGGGTTTACCTTCAAGAAACAGCCTAGAACTCCTTATTCTTACTTATACCATGGGCTAAATACCATGAAGATTCTTCTGACACAAAAGTATTCTGTTAAATGGTTTCCTCCGACAAATGTCGACCAAACACGAGTCAAAAGTTTTAGTATATTCTTTCTCATTACCCATTGGAGACTTGAGTAGATTTTTTTGGCCTACTGATGGCAAACTCTATGACTGAGACTGAGCATATTTAAGTATCCGCCAGTTCAATTAAATTTGAATGCAAAACTGTCCCCCGGAAGCAAGGAGTCTCACAAGAAATAAATGATTCTGAAACAAACATTACAAAATAAAACAATTATTATACATATAAAGAGGTAGGATAATATACACTTAGAGAGGCAGGGTGTAATAGCGTAAAAGTAGCACAACTACTAGCTGTGATGAATTAATAATGTAACTTCTTTCTGATAGCAAGTTAATAGTATCCCTTTACCTGCCTCTTCAACGTTATCAGAAACTAAAGCAATCTATGTGCAGAAGCATGAACCTAGAAGATATACAATAAATTATAGTGACTAATGAGGGATAGTTATGGAAGGAACAAAGGAAGTAGTGAATATATTTCCATCTGATGTAGTTATGTGAGGAAGAGAATGATTGGTCCAAGGAGAAGTGGATTATTTAAGTTGGATGCCAAATGAGAAGAGGGGAGAGAAAGTAAATAATCCTCATTTGGTCCCAAATCTTGTAAGAGAGGTGGAGAGAAATGCAAATAACCAAATAGTCTCTAAATTCATTTAGGGTGAGAAAAGAAGATTTCTATTCAATCCTTTCTCTTGCTTGATGATTGAACAAGTCAAGTGATCACTGCTCTCCTTGCTTTCTGTCCTTTTCTCATATGTTTTCTTCCTCCTCTTTTTTCTCTTCTTTCCAGAGCTCATCCAAACAGGAAGCACAAAAATAGAACTGCAACTCTTCAAGCAACAATGATCATCCAAGTCAAAGGAATTGGATATTTTATCTCCTCAAATGACAATGTACCATGCTATAAAAACACATTTTGTAGTAAAAGTAACCACATCATAGAAAATATCTTGATCCAGAAAAAGAATTTAGAGAGCCTGAAGCATTTGAAATTTGAATTAGCATTTCGCATCTCAAATATGGTTTTCATAGTTTTCTTGTTTCCATTTGTTAGGATTTCCATTAAGTTCAACAAAAAGAAGGCAGTCCAGCCAGCGCAATGATTGTTAAAAGTAAACTACTTAAAGATGACATACAACACTATAAGAACTGCCCAGAATGACGAACTGGCACGACAATATCTTAAACAAGAACACAAAAACATCAAAAAGTTGCAATATTTTTCTCTTTCGATATTTCGTCCTATATTATAGACAGTCGTCCACGAAACCTAATAAAAGTACTAGTTTGGCGGCCAAACCCGCGAAACATTAGCCGCACAAATCTAACCCCCCCAAAAAAACAAACAGGGGAAAGGGAAGCCGTTACGAACCCGCGACGGTGACGGGGGAGTCATCGTCCTTGGACCTGATCTGTTCCCTACTCCGACCCAGCAGCCCGCTCTGCACTCGCTGGCACAAGGAGCACGCCATCTGGACAACCCTCACGGCCACATCCAGCTCCCTGGCGTACTTCCCCGCCGAGGCCTCTTCCATTAGGGGGAGTCCGACAAGCGGAGGAGTCCCCGCAGAGAGGTGCGGCAAAGAAGAGGGGTCAGAGGCGGGAGAACGGGAGCCGGCGACGCAGCGGAGGCGGGGTGCGGCGAGGGTGGAAGGGGGGGGGTTGGAGGGGAAGAAGGGGGTGGAGTGCTTGTGCGCGACGATCTCGAAGGGGACGGCGCGGGCGGTATTAATGGGATTAGAAAACTTGGCCATGATTTCTTCCTCGCTTTCTTTCCTTCTACTTTTCCTCGAGAATTAAATGCATGGAATTGAGAGATTTCTTCGTCCGCTCGCATCGCAATATTATATTATTATTGGAACCGGGGAATATTAATATATTATTCACCGCATAGACGCATAATTAGTGGGTGCTCCTATTTGCGCAAAAGCACTTCAATTTTTATTAATTTCCAAAAGTAGTTATTGGTGCTTTTTTTTATTTTTTAAAGAGGGAAAATGGACTTATTTTGAAAAAAAAAGACAATAAATTGGAGGGCCCTCTTAGCTAAAAATAAATAATAGCTATCACTTTATTTAATAATGCATTCTGAATCCTCAATTATGTCCTGGCACACAAATCCTAAAATGTAGGAATCTGATTATTATTTTTTTAATTTTGGGATCGCTTTGAGATAATTTTAAAATTTTAAAATTTAGTACATAAATAACGAATTATATTACTAAATAGTGATTTGCATCCGATCCATTAACGTCTTTACCGATGATGGAATTCAAGTTCGGATATCAAATGTACGTACAGACGTAAGATTCTTTTCAAATTTTGACATGATTTGCTATCCAGCGGATAACTTGATTTGCCTCTCAATAACAAAAGGTAAATTGAATATTGTTCTTGTTTAAAGCCGAGATAATGCGGTCATACGCGTCTCTTGGTCCAGTGCGACTCACACTTCGGCGTTCAAGTAAGAAAGAATTCTCATCGATTGTATACTTGATGTGTGGTCGTGTCTATATAATGCAGAATAAGGGATGTCTCGGACGATAATATCATCCTGAACCTCAGGGGATGTGCCCAGATTGAGTCAAGATTAATATGTTTGATTCAT
Organism: Canna indica; assembly: GCA_034359265.1. Taxonomy (NCBI): domain Eukaryota; kingdom Viridiplantae; phylum Streptophyta; class Magnoliopsida; order Zingiberales; family Cannaceae; genus Canna; species Canna indica. The sequence continues at coordinate 4,284,024 of CP136893.1, read as the reverse complement.
TATTGACGAATTCATGGTAATTAATAAGAACATTTATGTCTTTGTATGGTCAGGTGGAGCCCCCCCCTCCGGACTAGGTAGCATTTGGTTTGACTTGAGTCTGGTTCACGAGTGTGTGAGCTTCTGAGCCTAATTCGATCGGATCCAAAGTGTTAGTCCAATCCAAATATTATTACAAGAATATTTCAAATCGAGTAACTGGTCCACTAAGAATCGCAAATGTTATGAGCTTGGGCTTTGATTGTTCAAAATATCAACAAGCTATTTGAATCGTGTCTCTGTCACCAATTTTTTTTTTGAAGCCGATGAAGTATAGTGAACTATAAAACAACTTAAATAGTGATGGCTTCAAAATATAGCATAGAATCTCCAACCAAAACATGCACTACCACACGAATCCCTTGCGACAAAACCTACATTGTAAAGTAGCTCTAACGGCGAATATCATCAAAATATAGTGAACTATAAAGCCTCTTTAACTGCAATTACTTTTGTTATTCCTTATGATAAAACCCGCACCATCATATGAATAAGTAATAAACGATCAATCACGATTAATTTTAAGTTTTCCATTTTCAGGAAAAACCATTTGATAGATGAGATATTTCTATGGGGAGATCATGTTTTTATTTAATCTTTGTAGTCCGTTTATGATTCGTATCAAATTTAATTTGAGACTTGACATAGTAACGAATGAAGTAGTTGAGTTAATGATGACTGATGAGAGGACTAACATTTTTTTGTTCTTTTTGTTTATTTTGTTGGAGTAATCTCTTCTCCCCCTTCTTTGTACCGTAATATCATTCTCCAATTCCACTTCCCAAGAAATTTTTTTAACCATAATCTTCTTCCCCTTCCTTTGTAATGTAATATCATTCCCCAATTCCACTTCCCAATGGATTTTTTTTACCATAAAAGATAATATATTAAGATATCTCCGCAAATGTCGGATCAAAAAATGTGGTCGAGCAAAATGTCCTCCATGTCAGGAGGCCTAGTTGACAACCAAATTACAAAATCTTCTTCCAATCTAGCTCGATTTGTTGCCCAATGGGCAATTTTATTTTTCTCCCTAAAATAAAAAGAGAAGTCTTTGTAATTACATGCTCTCATCAAAAAAATGAATGTCTTCAACAATGCAAGAAATAACCTAATCTGGGTCAATTAAATTACAAACAACATCCACCAAAATTTTAGAGTCAGACTCCAAATTAAAGTTTTGCATAAGGTTATCCCTTGCAAGCTTAAGAGCCTCTCGAACCGCTAGAGCTTCCAATATTAAAATATTATCTTCTAGCAGCTTGACTCCAACCACGCCCAAGCATATGTATATTGAGTTGCGAATAACAATTCCCCGTCCATCTACACAGTTGGAAAGAGAAGCATCATAATTGACTTCGAGTATGTTGGTGCAGGTGGAATCCATTTGATCAAGGAGCGATTAGCAATACTGACTCCCTCAGGCAAATTACTAGACCAATAATTAAAGCTCATAATTTTATTCACCCGGCGGGAGAGGACTTCCCAAGGGATTTGATTTTGAACATTCTGGTACTTATTTGATTTCCACGGTGTGTATTTATATTATTATCATCTAAACAAAAATAACGAAGATTTGACTCCAATGAGAAGGTCAAACAGTGTATCGTTGGATTGACTTAGCCACAGGAAATTTTCTATTGATAATTATGAATTTGCAAACTATAATTGGTCTATATTCATAAAATTATAGATAATGACTTAGTTTATGTTGATCGACAAGAAAATTAAGCCTTAATTAGTATTCCTATTATTATATATCATGCCATATATAGTTCATGTTGACTGTCAGGAAATATTTAGTCAACCATATCGTCACAATTAGATGTAGGAACAGATATTTCATTTGTTATTAGATATCAGTTATCCCTAATTGAATTGTTCATCCTTTTTAGGGAAATAAAAGTTATTTATAATTGGATAAATTACACTGACCTCTCCTGAGGTTTAGTAAAATTATACTGACTCCTTCTCTATTTGTCCAGGCTACAAATCTTTCCTAAGTAATATTTGAGTAATTTTTTTAGGAAAAATTTGTGTAATATTTTACAAAACTCAGGAAAGATTTGTGTAATCATATTTCGTAATAGGGGAGGTTTGTGTAATCTTTTAAAAAACTCAGGATGTTGTAAGATAAAATTATAAATAGAGAAGAGGTCAGTGTAATTTCACTAAACCTCAGGGGAGGTCAGTATAATTTATCTTTTATAATTTTATTTGTTTTAGGCAAAGTGCTCGCCTAAATAATTAGTCTAGACTGAATAATGAGTAATTATAAAAACAAGAAACATAAAAATGCAAATTAATCTAAAAAGTATCAACTTGATTTTGACAATTTAGTTTCAATTTTTTAGAGTCAAAACCTAAATGAAATTATTTTTAGATTCATCCGGGCCAAATATAATCAAATTTTATAGGACAAAAAATTGAGAGAAAAAATAAATAGAAATCTATGTTAATTAATATTGACAAAATAAAAAATTAATACCCTTAAGATACAAATTTAATTTAGTTTAATGTTCATTTTATCATACATAAATTATTATTTTTATTATTTTTATCCAATAGAAAAAATACTATTTCTTTATATATTACACAATATAAATCATGATTAAATAAATTAATTAATTTAATAATTTTGAATTGCAAATGTAAATAAGAAGAAAATACATACAAATTAATAATGTTATTTTTTACCCAAAAAATGAGACATGTTTTTATTAAATAGCTATTGGCCAGGTCCAAATTTGGTCATCAAACGGAGTGGCCTTCAATTATGGAGGTCGAATAAATGACCAAATAAATACCTCTTTAGCAATTCTCGTCCTATTTGTTGTGCAATAAGCATTTTTGTTTATCTATTCGTAACAAAATATAATAGTGACAATAATTTTTCAAAAAAAATTTATCTAAATATATTTTGTATTTTAAAGTTTTTTTTATTTGTTATTTGTATTTTTATTTATTTTAATTGAATCATATATTTCAACATTTATTTCAATTGAATTTTACCATTTAATTTTCGTCAGCGGTTTCGTTAAACTGAGGTGGCTGGCTAACGTGTATTATTATTTTTTTAATATTATTTTTTTATAAATTAAAAACTTAAATTAAATGGACCCACCCATCTCCCTCCTCTCTCTCTGTGTGTGTGGACAACGGCGCCACCCACCTCTCCTACCGCCCTCAGCCCTCCAAGGCCTCCCGTCGCCGCAGCCGTAGTCTCTGCTGCTCCCGCTGCCTCTAGCTCATCATCCTCATCACCATCATGATCGGAGGGGGGGGGCACACATGATATATAGCGGATAGGATTAATTCTGACTTTGTGAAGAAGAAGCCAAAGCCAGCAACCACCAACCAGAGAGAGAGGAATGATGGTGGAGCTTCTCACTCGTCCTGCCCTCGTGCCGCCAGGTCCTGGCGATGCCAATCGCCGGCTCAAGCTCCGCTAACATAAGGAGATAAGAGGATCTGCGAATGTTTAAAGTAAGCTTAATTAATTTGTCCATAAACAATCTCATTTTTATGCATGAAAAGGCCTGTCAAAAGAAGAAGATGGGCTACTTGTGCTGTCTTTAAGTTGAAGCTCGAGGGACTCGAAGTGCATAAAACATTCAACGTGAAGTGCTGCTTAATTTTCGTAGTTTGAAAGCCTTCTTTTATCAGCCAGACATATATATTATATATTATTGCTCGTACGTAATATTATTACTGCTCTTTCATAATTGCTGAAAAAGAACTCAGCAATGCATCTCTCTACATCCAAAGAAGCCTGCGGCCTCATTGCAATGCTTCCTGTAAGACGTTTTGCCACAGGGGGTGAGCTCTCTGGTGGGGGCATAAGCACGTACTCTTGTATTTGAAATATAGGAGATCTAGTTTCTGTTACTCTTTCCTTTTCTTCTTCTTTCATTGCTATAATAGCTTTCACCTTCTCAATATATAACTTCATCTGTGACTATTGTGAATGGATGTACACCTTTCCTGCTTGGCAGACGAAATAAGTAAAACTTCAATCTGCTAATGCATGCCCCCCCCCATTCATTACTTTAAAGCAGAACTTGCATCTCACCTTGTTTCCGTCCATCTTGTCACAATATTCCCAGCATACATATTTTTCATTTTTTCTCGAACCACTGAGGCATTAGAATACCATAATCAACCATTTTTAAAATATTAGTGTAGTGTGAAATAGTTAAAACATCTTTTTGGGACCAATATATAGAGGTAAGGCTGAAAGTTGGATGATATACATTGATCCAAACATGTACGTGTTTGATTGAGAGTGAAATTAATCCATAGTCTCCAGTGTATTGCAAGTCTACTAGAAATGATGCCTTAATGATCCTACTTAGACTGCGCGCGTGACTAAAAGGAAAACATACTTGAATGAGAGAACAGTCATCCAAGATTCTATCTGCAGAATAAAAATAAAAGAAGGTTACTAACTAAATATTTCAGATTGAAACAAATGCAAAACACCGTAGTAAACTTACTGGTGGCGACGGGAGGCCTTGGAGGGCCGAGGGCGGTAGGAGAGGCGGGTGGCGCCGTTGTTGCCGGAGAGAGAGAGAGAGGAGGGAGGTGGGTGGGTCCATTTAACTTAAGTTTTTAATTTATAAAAAATTAATATTAAAAAAATATTTTTTAATACATATAAGCAAGTCATGTCATCGATTTAATGGGTTGCTGACGGAAATTAGACGATAAGATTCAATTGAAACAAATAAAAGTACGGACGATAAATGAAAAAAATTTCAAAGTACATAATATATTTAGGTAATTTTCTTTTTTCAAATGTCATAGAAAACATGGATCACAGTCCAAAATTAAAAAGATCAATTCTTTGTCATCTTCTAATTATATTGAAATTAATTGTGATATTCTTTCTCGTATGATACTAGTGGTATTTAGTTTCATTATTAGATACAATTAAGGAACTTGTTTACATGCCAAATGTTTAATAATCCATTCTCAATTCATTAATCATGCTGAAGTTGTTGATGTAGGAGATGTATTGGCCTTTGTTTTGCAAGAAAGAAGATGGATGACCTATCTAAACATATAGTTTCGACCACAAGAATTCAAGCCATTGTAGAAGACATATTTACCATCTTGTTAGCGTGTAATATTGTAAATTTTATTTTTGTTATTTGACAATATAATCGAGTAACTCATTGGGCTGCAAATTATATTATGATTCAAGGAGTTTCGCAAGTATGGTCTTTAGTTCTACTACCTGAATTCCAAAATATCCCGGGACCTCAAGGGTCCTAATTTTCTTCGTAGTAATTTTTTTTTTTGCACAAAAAAATATATTTGATTATTATATCTTGATCATTTTTTTAAAAAATCAAGTGACCCAGATGGTTTGTATAAAGTCGGGTCGATTTTGTCAAAGATATCAAATTAAGGGTGTCAATTTTATCCGCATCCGCCAACTAAAAATTGCATCTGCATCGTATCCGATTCATATCCGCAAATAACGAAAATGGTTTGAAAATCGATCGATTTTATCAAAGATATCAAATTCTCAAATTTGCCCTTCTCTATTTAACTTTACACATTAAAAATAAAAGGGCAAGTTTGTCTCTAAAAAAATCCCCCATTCGACCTAATCAGTAATCACAGTGCCGACTACGTTCTTCCCCCACGGCCGGCGGCACGCAGCACACCTCTTCTTTACGCTACCACCGACGGCACACTGCACGACTACACAGTGAAGTTTTTTTTTTCTCCTTCTCCCCGCCGTCGGCCGTTGCTGTAATCTTCTTCCCTCTTCCGCACAACATCGCAGCTTCGTGACCTCCATCTTTTCTCGTGGGAGCCGCCGAAGAATCTGATTCTAACCGGAGGGCCGCTGCAACCTCTTCATCTCACCAGAAGCACTGTAACTTTAGGATAGATAACAAAAACTATACTATTAGGCTGCTGATACTGTCATTGAGGTGATTAACTGAGAATTGCTGTGGTATTTTTAGGTTAAACAGCATTGCAAGTTTAATATATTTGTCATAATATCTATCGATAATGTCTTTCATTGTAGCTTCCTTTTCCATCTGGTTAATGCTTTAGTGGTATCCTTCTTCCAGTTTGTATTTGTAGGAAGGAGAATGGTCGGGCTCTCTGCGGGAGAGAAACACTTTATATATGGCGGTATTGCACAGGACCTCCGCACAGATGGCCGTCAAAGACTCCACTATCGGCCCATCTCGGTTGAAATAGGGGTCATTCCTCAGGTCAAAAAGCTGCTATTTTTTCTGAGTATTTGTTGTTTCTTCTCCAAGAAAGGATTTGTATACATATTTACCCTCTGAATCTGTAGGCGAATGGTTCTTCTCGAGTTAGGTTGGGCGCAACAGACGTGATTGTAAGCATAAAGGTGAATTATCTGCTGATCTCAGGTTTTACTTTTGAGCAGCTGTGTTGAAATTATGAGCATGTATCTTCCCTTTCTCTTGATCCAAGTTTAAAATTTATAGGTCAATTATCTTAAAGTCATCAATTATGGCCGTTTGTTCTCCGTTTAGGTTGGCTTTCACGAATTTATGCAGTATAAATGCATGTTTTGGTGGTTTATGCAGGCAGAATTAGGGAGGCCGAGCTCTCTTCATCCTGATAAAGGCAAAGTTGCTATTTTCATTGACTGCAGTCCAACAGCAGCACCAATGTTTGAGGTTAGTAGATTGATTCTGCAATGTTAAATATGTTCCTATCGAAAATTAACTTTCAGTTAAGTATGTGTTTTCAATCAGATAACTAGTTTCAAGATTATGAGTGTTCCATACTTCCATATGCAAGTTTGCATTAAGGTCCATTAGTACAATTTTGTTGCATGTTGCACAAGGCATCAAAATGGTTGCGGCTGCAAAAACGTTGTAAATAGACAAAGGCTCTTAAAGAAGTAAAGTTAATGCATTATGTTCAGTCATTTGGGAAAAAGAGTATGGATGAACTCTTTACTGAGTATAGGCTTGTGAGAAATAGGTCTTATTAGAGAAAAGAAGCAAAAAAGCAATAACTAAATGGAAGTTTGATAAATGAAATGAATACTGATAGCAAATACCACTTAGTCATTATGGTTAGAAACAACAAATAATCAAATAATCAACTGTCTGTGTATCCTTAGTTCCATACATTTGAGACGTTAAATGTAAGACACTAACTATATAGAGTATATCTGTTGTGGCTTACTGCTTAATATTCTTATCAATTTTTCCTTAAAAGAAAGTAGTTATAGGATTGTAGCCATTAAGAACACATGATAATTTTGCATTCTTGATTAGAAAGTTTGTGTTGCTAAGAATTGGTTTTTTTTGCGTATCTTGTGTAAACTTATTTATTGAAATGTCACAGGGAAGGGGAGGTGAAGAACTGTCTTCAGAGCTCTCATTGGCTCTCCAGAGATGCTTATTAGGTGGTAGGAGTGGGGCAGGTATGCATACTTTTGAAGTATGGGTTATTGGTTGCTTGAAACAAGTTCAAAAGCACACCAAGCATCTCAGTAGCTTGTGATGAATACATCTTTGTAATCCACTTCTTGAAAGTTGATCTATGTTCCAGGTAGCGGTGCAAAATAATATACGCACTTATGTGCAAAGTAGTATATTATAAATGCAGCTCTTAGCACTCATCTAAGCCAGATTATCTATGACAATGACTGTCTTTGAATCCACAATGGTTGATTGGCTTTATGCTGTTTACAATCTCATTGAGGATCTTCTAATACAAGTAGTAGAAATCAAGAATACTATGGTGAAAGAAGATTTATGTTATGAGAACTCCAACTTCAAAGAATATTTGTGTTTCTATTACTAAGTCAAGAGATCCTCCTTTTCATTGTTTACTAGCACTATCTATATATGTTGGTCCAATATTCCAAAACTCATGTAGCTTCTTTTACATATCCTACCCTCTGCCAATGAATTTATTTTTCTGGCTTCAGCAGCTCTTGCCAAGCATCCTTTTTTTTTGCAGCTGATCTTAAGTCTAACCTCTTTTTCTTAGTTAAAATGCTTCTTGTCATGATTTTGACACTGAAGTGAAGTCATGTGTGTTCTTTTACCATCAGCATGATGTATATCACGTTAATGTAAAAATGGGACTCGAGAATCTGTTGTTTTCATTTATTGTCGCGAAGGTATCATTATAAGTGGATGCTGCATCCAGCTTGTATCTTGAGTGTTATTGAATTGTCCCTGAAATAAAGTAACATCAGTCCTACTTTGGTCAACTAAGGAAGTCCTATTGCCTGGCATGTTATTCTACTTGTGTCTAAAATGTAATTTCACAACTTTAACAATCATGTACATGTAGTACTGACCAGCATTGCTGATATTGTCCCTTTGGCTTTTCCTCTGAGTTACTATGAAGACTTCTTGAACCACAACTTGTCATTCTTTTTTATTAAACCATGCATTGCCATCATTCACATTCTAAATTGCAGCTAATGGCCTGACACGTTGTAGCTGTGGACAAGACACTTATATTTGTTACTCAAACTTCTTATTCTGGATCTTTTATTTTATAGTGTCTTTGGGTTCTAGGATGTTTGTAGGTTAAGTTTGTGTTTTTTTTTCCCTTTTCTGACTTACCTTGTCAACTATGCATAATTACACTTATTGTCAGTACCATTACATGCAATCAAAATTAATTTGTAAGTAGGAAGATAATGGTATTCTTTTCTCATTCCTGCTGAAATCAGGGGCTGGAATTGATCTCTCATCACTTGTCATTGTTGAGGGGAAGGTATGCTGGGATTTGTACATTGATGGACTAGTTGTTAGTTCAGATGGAAATCTACTTGATGCATTAGCTGCTGCTATCAAGGTAATAGATATTTGAACAAGAAAAGTCATTATAGATACATTTCAGTGAATCTGTGGTTCTCAATTAATTTTCTATTTGATTATTTTCTGATTACACAAAAGAATTGTATGCTTGTGCTGATTACTCTTATGGCTCATGGTTTTGTTATATATTGAACACACATGTGATGGCTTAGTGACTTTCTTCCATGACTAATTGAGACAGAAATATATTTTGATAAGACTCTGACTACTTGCATCTTTTCTATGCATACAAACAATTTTGTCTGTGCACCAATGTTGTCAAATTCAAAGACATGAACTACCAACAAGTATTAAGGGCCTCTTTGGTTATATGGAATAAAAATGATGGAATGGGAATGAGAGAACTGTAATGAGCATAGAGGAATGGGAATCCTTTGTTTGGCACATTTAATCACTTGGAATGGAAATGACAATAATTAATGCCATTTCTTTATTTGGTAATCATTTGGAATTTGATTGTGCATATAAAAGATGATTTGAAAAATTTCTTGTATTTTAAAACTAAAAGCGTTTTATGTTTATTTTTTTAGAAAAAGATCAAATACTATAATTTTTAAAACATGTTAAATTATTTTATAAGCAAAAAATATTATAATTTTTTAATATGTAATTATTTTACAAATAATTATTTTATAAATTTATAATTTTTAAATGATATTATTTTTAATTACAAAATGTTTACATGGTTTTAACTATAAAATGTTAAAGATATAATAAAGTATTAAAAAAATGTGATGGTAAAATAAATATATAATTTTATATACAAGGAGAATCAATATTATATACTAAGAGAGTCATTCCCATTCCCTTCCACCCATACCCACCCCTTCAGAGGTAATGGAAATGTGTCATACATTCATATTGTCATTTATGAATTTCCATTTCAACTCATTCCTTGTATCGAAGCAACCAAAATATAAGGAATGTCTCTCATTCCTATTCCACCCTCTTCATTGTCAGTAACCGAAGGGACCCTAAGTTATTGAAAATTCATGTCTCCAGCTTATGTTATTTTTATGTAGGAAGTGTATGAGGCTAGTCATCTACAAAATTTTGCAATTAATTCTCACAAGCATAAATTGGCTCAAAACTGTAAATTCCTAATATGATTTCCCACCCCGCTTTATTTACATGTTTTGATATATATTGGGCCTCGCAAGTCCTAGAAAGTAGTAGATACCCCAAAGTCTATTCTCCCCATTGTGGATTATGTTAATTTCTTAAGCTATGTAAAATTCTTGCCCACACATGTGATTATCAAATGATTTTTATCTTTGTTTGATGGTCCCTTGTTCTGAACTAGAAGATGTTGTAAGGTAGTAGATATCCTTTTTGAAATGTTTGAGGTGACATCTATTTTCATCATATGCTTCCTGCCAGGTAGCTTTATGCAATACAGGCATTCCAAAGACCACTGTCAATCTTGGAGCTTCACCAAATGACCAACCAGATGTTGATGTCAGTGATGAAGAGTTCTTGCAGTTTGACACCTCTGGAGTCCCTGTTATAGTTACCTTAACTAAGGTGAGTGAAGTTATTGTCATAATTTTCACTTCAATATTTATTTCCCTGATATCAGTATGATTGTCTATATTCACTTTGCTGGGGCTACATATCCTAGCTAGCAACTAGAGTTATCTAATTGGTTCAATTGAATTCTTGCAAACCAAATTGGTTCAGTTCGTACCAATTTTTATAATTATTATCACCTTTTAAAATTATTAAATTGATTGGGTGAGCAGCTCAAATTGGATGAATTGCCTTAAGGCCAACATTTGAGTTGACTTAATTTAACTAATGACGTATTTATTTATTTATAATTATTAATACTAATAGGATACAAACCCAGATTGACGGAGTGATCATTTTTTCCAAAACCTTAAATTATTAGTTAAGGTCCAATTTATTCATTCATATTCTTAACAAAAATAAAGGTTCAGTATAGAACTAATAAAAATATCATTAAAGAATTAGAAAATAAATATTTGTTTTTTGGTTTGATTTGGTTTACAACTAAGCAAAATGGAATCAGACCAAAATTAAATATAGACCATTCCAATCACTCGGGATAGGACTAAGCTTTTTTAAAGAGACAATATTTGGGGTTCGAACCATTTGGATACATCCACTGCCATTTTTCTTAAAACCAACTAAACCGACGGGCTCAACCCCAAGTTGGTCATAAATCCTGTTTAGGTTAATCCCGAAACAAGTTGGTTAGGAATCAGATCCAATTGACACAGATTTATTTAGTTTTCTTTTATTTATTAAAAAGAAGATTCTTTAACTCAGACAAGTTTAATGGTTTGATGGAACTAGTGTTTCAAGACCTGGTCCATGTTTAAAAACAATGCCTACTTAAAACAATCAAAGAGGCAACAAATGGCTTGCTAACGACTTGTTTGTTTCACTGCTCTCTACTGATATATGACAATTGATATGTTAACAGGTTGGTAGGCACTACATTGTGGATGCAACTTCAGAAGAGGAATCTCAAATGAGTTCTGCAGTGTCTATTTCAGTGAACAGGCATGGACAAATCTGTGGCCTGACGAAACGAGGAGGTGCAGGCTTGGACCCCAGCGTTATACTTGACATGATATCTGTGGCAAAGCATGTTGGCGAACAGCTGATGTCATCGCTTGATTCGGAGATTGCAGCTGCAGAAGCATCTGCTGAGGACCAATAATCTCATTCCAATTGTGCAATCAAAGATAGCTGTTTGTTGTAATTCTGGCTGCATAAGTTGCAGGAAAAAGGATGCTGAACTAGTATCGTCTCGTAGCAGTAGTTCATCAAATTTTGAAACGTTGGATTGTTTGAGGATATGCACTTCGTCTAACATCCATCACCTATATTTTCCTTTTGTCTTAGCAGATTAAATATTTCACTTTTAACAAAAAAATATTTAAAGAATTACGACAATGCTCACATTTTTTTCTAGTCACAAGGTCATGTGTAATATCATTCCTAAAGTTCCATGTTCAATGGTATTGGGTTGGTATATTATATTATTATCTGCACAAAGATTAGATAGATGCAAATTAAAAGGTCAAATTGGGTTGGTTCGCACAGCTACGGGAAGTTTTTATTAATTTTCCTTGGAAGCTATGATAAGGGAAGAAGAGCATATTTGGTCTTATAAATTATCAATTTTTTGAACTTTGGTCCTATAAATTTTATTTTGGTATTTTCGGTCATGCAAGTTTGATCTATAGTACAAATTTGATCTTATTCATGACAGTTTGTTAATTCTCCATCAATGTGGACTAATGTCGTTCATACATGTTGAAATATTTGATCATATAAATTTCATTTCGAAATTTTCAATTCTATATGTTTACCCCGTAGCACAGATTTGATTCTATATATTTGCCTCATAACACAAATTTGTCAAATATATTTGTCTCATAGCACAAATTTGATCATGTCCGTGATGGTTCGTTAACTCTCCGTCCATGAAAAAATAAACGGTGTTATGTTCATATTGACAAAGTTAATGAATCATCATGAATATAATCAAATCTATATTACGAAACAAACTTAAATATGTTACGGAGCAAATCTATCCGGTTTGTCATATAGATTTGGTCCTATCTACGATGATCTATTAACCTCGTCAACATGGACATAACGTCGTTTATTTTTTCGTAGACGGAGAATTAATGAGCCGCCGCGAATAGAACTAAATATGTGCTACGGGACAAATATATAGGACCAAATCTGTTCTACGAGGTCAACATATAGGACTGAAAATTTCGAAATGAAACTTATAGGATCAAATATGTCAACGTGAATGAACAACGTTAGTCCACATTGACATAGAGTTAACGGACCGTCGCGGATAGGACTAAATCTGTGCTATGGGGCAAACATATAGGATCAAATCTATATTACAGAGCAAACTTATAGAACCAAAAATGCCAAAATAAAATTTTATAAAATCAAAGTCTAAAAAATTAAAAATTCATAGGATCAAATCTGCACTTCTCCCCTATAATAAGTATTCGGAATTTTATATCACTGAAATAAGCTTCATAATTTATGTTGACTTAGTAGCAAATTACTCAATAATCTTGTCATGATAAGATGTCAATTCTCCACAATATAATTTTATCCTTTTAGAGTAATTGAAGTTTAGATTATTAATACAAGTAAAGGTACACGCAAAAAAACAAATCGTGAAGAAATGCTTCAATAAAATTACAAAGTGCATTCCTAAAAAGATATTAATTTGGCTGTGCGATCCGTTCAACTTGAATATGAAAAAAGTTTGAACTTTTTCACCAATTTTTCGAAATTGGATTTCTTTTCAAATCGATTTGGCTTGGAAATTGAACATTTTGAAGTTCAATTCAGTCTGAATTTAATATTAATTTAACTAATTAATTTAATTCAGAAAAGCATAAAGTTTATTTTTTCAGTCAATTTAGTTTGAAATTTATGAAGCCAAGATCTAAACGTAATTGTTCTTAGATTCACCATTCATGCAGCTCGAAATCGAATCAAATTTAACTCAATAATTCAATTTGTGGGTTGACCCAATGAACAGCCGTGCAATATTTAATTCAGATTTTTTTTTTATCATAAATTTACTTCACAACCCTATGCAATATGCTTGATATTAAGAAAGATTGTTTTAGAAACATTATGCATAATTATTTCATATTTTTGTGTGAAATAAGAACACTGTTATCAATTTACAAGATAAAATTACACAGAAGCTGGTATAATAAATTTTTGAAGGACAAGATTTTCCTGGTCAAATTGGTCCGGTTATTTGTTGATTGTGCTCCCCAAAAACCCTATTCAGAAACATGGCTAACCTGACTCCTCCTTGGGCAATCCTCTTGGCCACAATTGGCATCCTTGAACTGAAGTAGTCATCTGCAGCAGATCAAGAAAACAATTTTATGTTTACCTCAAATCTTGTTGCTTAATTGTCTTTCATGCATGTTTTCTGAAGATGAACTTTACCAGCTAAAGTGTCTCCCTGATGGACTCCCTTGTAACCCCATTTGCATGCTAAGCTTATGCTTTCTGTAGCGTATCTGTCCACAGAAAGACACTTGATTTGAGATATATATCCATTGGTGATTCCATCAAGAGTGAGTCCTGAATCTAGTTTAGGTTAAGCCTCAAAATCAGTTTGATCAATAGTGTATTAGATTAGATGAAAATGAATCAGATCCGGATTGTTTTTCTGATCCTGACCAGTTGAATCAGTCAGTCAGAAGTGGGTATTCCAATTAGTTCAACACCGTTCAACTTTAAAAACATTTGACAAGAGAACTTCCAGATAGTAAAATGTAAAAAATACTATTATTTTTTTCTTACTTTGTTGGGCATGAGAAGAGATCATGGCAATCTCCCCATGATGAGATGTCATCGTCCCATATCCCCTACAAGAGATGGAAACAAACAAAAGAGAAACAAGTTACACTGATTTCCTCTATGCTTATTCAGTTGGAACATAATTGTATGCAGAAACTGCTTAGCGCTTACTTTTGTGAAGTTGGTCTGGAGGTCTTGTTGGAAAATTCGCATGTCCCTGTTGTAGAAGTCAGCCAGAGTTGTGAGGATGATATCCCTGTCCCAGACCTAATCCATTCAAAAGAATAAGGATAGCTTTCAGTCATTTGAAGGATATTTGAACCACTCTGATCCACATACAATAGGGTAGGTTCTATTAGGGTTGTCCAATAAACCTGAGCAACTCCATCTTACTTGATCTAAAAGCTTGATTTTTATTTTTTCCCTAGTTGGATTTCAATTATTTATTTATTTGATTCCACAATTCAAAATAAAAATTGATTGATTTATTCGGACCTTAGAGTAAAAGATACATTTAAGTTAAAAATATGAAAGAATCTATAATATAAAAAATCCAAATCAATGTGAACCAACCTGTCTCGACTCAATTAAATTTGAATTTGATTAAAATTAACCTATGTAATATTCTTTTCCCAATTCAATTCAGATCATGGGTTCATTATTTTTCCCCTTAACTCGAAAACTTAAACCAGATCGTTTTTTTTTCCAGAACCCAATCCAAAACAACACATGCACACACCCCTTATTCCTATTCCAAAATGTGGGAAGTGATCCCTGCCCTACAAAAAAGGTTGTGATTTCATCTATGAACAATAATCACCTACTATATGTTCACCCTAATAAAACCTAGCTTTTATGATCATCGTGTGCAAACTTCCCATTAATCTGTGCAACCTGGCAATCTTACATGATGCAGGTTGCTTTTGCGTTTGAACCAGTGAACTTGTATGGTGTTGCCTCCTTCATCACTTGTGAATCCTACATGCATAGGCTGTACGAAGAATGACAAAATGGAAGATTAATAATCACGGGAGCTAGTTAAAACGAATCAGATTAAAACAGGGAAATGGAAGAAGCTCTCTAGATACCTGATGGATATCTCCCATGAAATGGGACAAGAACAGCAAAGCTTCAGTCATGTTGTCTGCAGATATAATTAACTACATATATAAAACAAGATTCTAATCCATATAACACAAGAAACAGAGGAAAACAAGCCCTTTTCTCACATCGACGATCTGATGTCCCTTCTCTGTAGTGCAGAAGCTGTGAGGTGAAGTTGCTGATGCCACCGGCAACGCACTTATCATTCTTACAGTCCCCTAAACAGAGGATTAGTTAATTTAGATTAGAAGGTGAACTGTGTAAACCAAAAACATATACATTGGGCTTTTCCCTAACAAGCTTAAACTTTGGGGGTAAGTGATCATCCATAGATAAATAAATCAGGCAGTTTATGCATTGATATACAAGCCAGCAACTAAATATAACTTCTGGGACAAGTCATCATGCAATAAAATCTCAACAAATTGCAGCAAAGCTGAGACTTCCCCTTTGACACTCTCAGATACAAATGAAGTGAAGGTCTTGGGCTTACTTGCATAGTCAAAAGTGCAGGCAAGATCAGGTGTGTCAATGAAGTGGAGGGAGTTCATCCACCTGTACTTGAACCAATGCCGAACTTGATCAGGCCATGAGCACAGTGAAGATAAATCTCCATCAGCGTAGTCTGGCAAGAGGTTTTTGATGGCTCCAACTGCTTCAGGTTCCAGCAGATCCTAATGAGAACAGATGCATGTCATTGCCATTACTGATAGAATTAATATTCATGCACGAAGTGTTAATTTTGCACTACAGAGAGAGTGGGAAAGGTTCATTCCATTTCTAGTCAGATAACAGAAACCAGACATTTTTAGCAACATCAAAAGTTTACCTGAGCAATTCTGCAAGTTAGAACATGACCCTCTTTGCTCCATGATTGAGCTACTGGCACTGAAGCAATCATCAAACATATGACAACCTGGAACATCCTCCCAGTCCAACCATCAGGGGTTTCCAGCCATGAACCCATTGCATTCACTTATCTCTCAGAGCTTTGCTGATAATGGAGAAGCATTTCAGCTCTACAACCAAAGCATCCCCAAATAAAGGGGATGATACCATTATCCTGAATTCCTGAGTATTCTTTGAGTGTAAGTTTCCTGTTTCCCTAACCAAACTCTTGCCCAACTTCTCCAGAGACTTAAAGCAATGTGCAGCTTGACACCAATACAAGCAGGCAAATCCAAAAGTTTGCTTGAAATGGAAACTATTATGAGTAAAAACAAATCAAGCAAATTAGTTTAGTAACAACAAACTTATATAAACAACTTGATTATATTAAGTAAGAGAAGTAAGGTTAGCGACAAAGAAGGAAGTTATTATAAATAATCAGGGTGCTCTGATGTCATTGTTGGTGCAGCAGATCACAATCATACAATAAAGACTTAAATTAATTCTTCCTCTGGATTTGGGTTTCATAGCTTCAGTGGGCCACAAAATCAGATTGATACAATAACTATCTTTGAATTAGGTAGGCTTGTCAATCCACCTATCTATCTGCTGTCACTTCTCAGTTGGAAGGGGTGATGGGAGGTGGACTTGAAGATGCGGTTGAGGGTTGCAGCCAGTCGAACCCCACCTTGGGCCAGTCTTTTCTCCACAACAGGCAAACGTGTAAGAAAGTATTCATCTGCATGAATAATTATAAATATGAACATAAGCATGGTCATACACATATACACATAAAACATCCAAAATTTCTTAATTGTTATCATGTAGAATATTAGAGATATTTTGTGTGGATATTTTGATCCAACAAGCAGATGTTCAATAGCAAAATATGAATAATAAAGTACCAACTTATATTAATTGAAAGCGTCAAGCATTGATCTTTTCAGTATATTATTCAAATTTGGATATTATCTAATCAAGTTCTTGATTGTACCCTTTTTGAGTATTATTCAAATTACCTCCTAGTGTACTTCCTGGTGTTGCGTTCCTATATGCAAACATGCAAGCTAGGCGGATGCTCTCTGAAGCATACCTGAAAAAAATTCAAATCAACTAGGAAACAATAAGCATATGATTTAACAGAGCTTCCATTCCACCTGAAGAACATGCAATCAATATTCATGACTGAAAGCATCAAAACAAGCCATGAATTCAATAGAATGTTCAAGTCAATAAGCAAGTTTACTATCCTTAGCTCCAATCTTTTAATGGTAAATAATGCAGTGAAAAAAAAGGAGAGAAAATCATGCACCAAAAATCGGATGCAAGATTACTCACAAGTTTGGACAAACTGTCTGATTTGATTCACACGCTTCCCATAGTGGACTATCAGCTGACCAGTTACCCTGTGATTATGGAAGATACAAAGTCAAATACATAATGTTCAGAAAACATATCAACAGATGCTGTTGTTTTAAAAGTTGTAATAATGTTTAAAGTAAAAAATGCAGCTGTTATGGATCTACATTACTAGATAAACATTTCTTTCCTATTGCATTTTCACTTTTTACTCTTTTGTAAGTAGAGATGCAATAACTAATATTGTGAGGGATTTATTGTCATTTTTGTGAGGGGTTTAATTGTAATTTTCGAATGTAACTGAAATAGGTATATAAGGTGAAGAGAGAGTCATGTAAAAGTTAAGCAAGAATCCTATTCAAATAAAGATCTCTTTTCTTTCTCTCTTAGTCTTCTTCTCTTCTTGTGTTCTCTACTACTGCTCTTCTACTTCTCTTCTTCTTCTTCTTCTTCTTCTTCTTCTTCTTCTTCTTCTTTCGTTCAAGAACTCTTCAAATAAAGATCCCAGTTCAATTCAAGAACTCTGACAACAGCACTATCTATTATATAATCTAGCTGAACAATATTTCATGAAATCATGCCTTCCCTTCATGAAACAAAACACTAAAGCAGTCTTCAAATGCATTTCAGGAAAACTTTACAACAGAAACTTGTGGAAGCAAATCTCAATAATAATAATTATCAGAAAGAGACTCAATGAAACAAAATAACATTATTTCCCAAAATATACTCATTTTAAAATATTTTTGAGAATGATCAAGAAAATTGCCCTTGACATATGAAGTACTGAAGATAATAGGTCAATCAATTCTATATGATAAAGCATGAAAATTGTTCTGTAGGAATCTCAGAGTCAAGTAAGAATAAATATCCTGTTTGTCACTGCCCAATTACACTGCCAAATGCAAGGGGCATACCACAATATTTGTCTGAAGGGTCTCCACCATTGCTGCAAGGTTCATGTTGTAGAACTTCTGCAGGGCAGAATCAATTATCACATCATCCCATACCTGGAAAACAGCCAGCCTCTTATTTTTTTGAAACGATCACATGAAACATTGCCAGCAAAGAGAAATTTTTATGTATCTAAGTAAAAGTATGCAGTATGTACAAATAATAAAAAATATGCAATAAACATGTGAAATTTAGTTTTGCTCAGGCAGTCAAACCAATTTTTCATATGAAGCGGAAATTTTCTTGCTTTTTTCCAATGAACAAGGAATTCCATGACATGATTAAGAATCATAACCCTCATAGTTCAGAACATGTGTGAAGGAACTTCCACATTGCCATTAAAATTGAATTTCTTCATAAATTACAAAATAATTTGTGAAGACTTACATGATGTAAATTGGCTTTCCGCTTGTACCAATGCACAATTATACTGTTACCACCTCCATCTCCAGTGAAACCAACGTGCAATGGCTGCATGAAAAATCAGTGCAGAAGAAAAAATTGGTTTTCACAAGTTCTCCTACCATATGGTTCTTCCACATTTTAAAAAAGAAAGATCTAGCTGAGAACAGCCAAAATGTTTGCGTCTATTTTAGATAGCAATTTGGCTTTTTTTCTCGTATCATGCTCAAACAACTACAGCAAGTAATCGTGAAGGTCAGATTTGATGCAACTATTGTACTTGTTGAGACTATTAGAAAGAAAAAAATGTAATTAGGGAATGATTCAATATGATTCCTATTTGTTTCTTCATTATTATGATTTCTTTATGTGCTAGTCTAGTTTAATTATGTTTATGTGGTGGTACATTGTACCCTTCTTGAGTCTATATACGTAGACTCTTGCAGTAAACCAAATTTTATTTCACTTTTCATCTCAACTACAATTTAAGAAATAATAGAAGGTTATGGTCTCATGGAACACATAAAAATTTAAGATTCAATTAAATAAGCACACAATACCATTGAGAGTTAAAACTGCAAAGGGAAAGCTTTGTGGGATGGAAAAACAATTAATTTTTCCAAATGCTATGCACGGTTCACCCTAGATCAAATTATTCTTCAAAAATCAACTCAATAAAATTTTTCTCTCCGTATGGTCATTTACTTCTTCACAAGGCATAAAGTTCCATAATTATATTTGAAGAAAGATAACAAACTATCATAATTAGATATTTTTAACCCTTGGGGAGGATGAGAAAAATCTTTGAATAGTTGTCCAAAAATGACACAATATGTTTGTTTCTGTCTTTTATACAGTGGGATTGCAATATTCAAATGTGATGTAACACTTTCTGCTTATGCTAAGATGACTAGTCACTAGTACATGTGATGACTTTTTAATTTGTGAAGTTCACTTGAACATCCAAATTGAATTTGTTTTCATACTACAGGAGAGAGCAGACCTGATGAATGTCTCCAATGAAATGTGACAAGAACAGAAGGGCTTCCGTTAAGTTATCTGCAATGAGCATTTTTAAGTTGTCTGTGTTATTCATAGCAAATGAACATGATAAACTGAAACAGAATAGGACTTATCACTATAAATTTGCCTCACATGTTCTAAATTAGAAAACCCATAATAAGACAGCTGTGTGGAATAGGTGAAGATTGCTCCAGCGACACATCTATCTTTCGTTCCGGCAGTATCATGGCAGTCTCCTACAACAATGTGATTTTTTTATATCTGTTGTATGCTTTACAAAGATAAGCATCTTAAGGTAGTCACATGAAATCTATTCATGCATAAAATTATTATGCTCCAAAATTTGCTACTGTTAGCAGTCATTTTATGATGTGGTCAACGTACTCATCTCCAAAGACAAGTAATCTAATTATCTATATAAACTACAGAAATGAAATATCTCACGATAGTAATCATAGTTGCACTTGAAATCAGGTGTATCAATGTAGTGCAGAGGACTAGTCCAACGCCATCTTGACTCATGGCGGATTTCATCTGGCCAAGAGCAAACAGAAGCCAGATTACCATCAGCATAGTCCGGAAGCAGCATCTTCACAGCTGCAGTAGCTTCCTGAGTCAGGAGGCCCTGTAACTCAATTGATGCATTCGTACTAGAAGTTAGAATCACAGATGCTTATATGGCATTGGGTTCAACAAAACCTTGTATTCTCCTAGAAAGTCACAGAAAACCTTGTACCTCTGCAATTTTACTGGTTGCATAATGCCCTTCCTTTCCCCAAGATAGGATTCCAGGAAGAAATTGAAGAAACACCAACAACCTCCAAACTAATGGAACACTAACCTTAAACATCCCTGTTAACCAAATCACAATTTATTGACATTAAATCAACTTAAACATCCTGTCAGAAAGCAAAAAGTTTCTGACATTTTTGATAAAATGGAGCAGATCTTAAGTTGCTGTATTCTTAAAAAGCAGTGCAGTTAATAACCGAATATCCCTACCAGCAGATTCGCCTATATCTATATGAGAAATTATATACGCACGTACATATATATAAAGTTGCATAGGTGAAAAATGAGTCTCCAACGGGCATCCATCATCAGTATGAACAATATACTAAGACCTATAAACTTTAAAAGCTTATGTATCTCATACGCATTAGCATTACGTTGGAGCATGTTCAGCAATACCCTAATTGAAAGTTGAAACTAAGAAGTGCCCTAAGATCTAAAGAAATCCAAAAATAAATCAAACAACCATCTGAAATCACATTGAAGTCGAGCTACCAGAGAATAAATCTTAAAAGGGATAAATTCCATATAACATCGGATCGTAAGAAATTAGACTCTTTCTTGTGTACCGGAATACGCTAGCATTTGATTCAAAGGCGAAAGATACCTGGGAGAGAGAGACACACCTAGAGGAAACACCAGAGAGGCGCAGCAACCTGGGACGGCCGGCGAACGACGTCACCGGCTAGAAGGGAAAGGTATTACCATTTATAGTTTCTGAAACTCAAAGCCGGCGCGCGCCGTTAAATTCGACTTCGTGCCGATTAGCCGATATATCATTTGCACTTCACTTATTTCAAACCGCCAAACCGGTATAAACGAACACGTGACGGACCGGAGTCAAACGAGCAGGGCCACCGGCCCACCAGGCCACCACCCATAGGCGGGTCAGGGCTGAGCACAACCCATGCCCGACCCGTTTTCTTTTGCATTGAATTGATAGGCAATATTTTTTGTAATTATAATTTTTTATCTGTTTATGATGTTTTTATGGACATTGACAAATTCACAGTAATAATTTCTATGACATCAAAATATTAATTTTCATCCTAAAAATTTGTATCGGGTCAGATGAGCTGATTCAATCGTGAATTGGGTGGTGATCTAATTTGGTTCATCCTAAAAATTATCAAATTAATATAGTTGAATAAATTTAGTGATGAATTATGCCAAAATGTTTATGAATTCTGCAGTGTTGATGAAATTGAAGAAATGTGTAGAAATGAAGCCAGTAATGGAGAAAACGAGAAGCCCTTGATTTTATGATGTTATGTTGCCTGATTGCATCCAATTGCGATTGGATTTTGGAAGACATTGTAATTGCATTACTACATCCCATTGTTCCAGGAACATACGACCACAGATTCAACTCAATTCCACCACCACGATCGCATCTTTAGCGGTTCCTAGCCATCTCGGGCGCCGGAGAGCCAGCCCCCATCGTCGCCCGGGGTGCACTCCGGCGGGAACTCGAAGAGGGAGAGGGAAATCCGCTTGTGGGCGAGGCCAATGTCGAAGAGGATGACCCCCGATGCGGGGTCGGAGACGACGATCTCGCGAACCGGGAGCCAGAGAAAAAGCTCCTCCTGGGTGACGCCGACCAGGGAGCGGAGCCCGCCGTAGGTGAGGTTGGCCCGCACCACGCGATCGAAGAGCACCGTGCCGTCGAACTCGGCGTAGCAGGGGCGGCCGATCCGGACCTCGAGATCGCCGGAGGCGCGGTCCAGCGAGTAGTACTCGACCTCACGGGGGAGGAGACCGCCGGGTAGGCCGTAGGCGCGGAGGAGATCATGGATGGAGTCGGCCGCAGAAGGCGAGGAGGCGTCCGCTAGGATGAGGAGGAGCGCAGTAAACCCTAGGAGAAGGGGATTGGCCATTCCGCGGAGAGAGAGGCGAAGGAGGTGGGAAGGAAAATGCGAGCTTTTTACACTGTTTGAATTGCGTTATGTCGTGGCGTATAATTAAAGCCTTCTGTTAATGAATTAAGAAATTGTTTATGGCTTAATTTCATTTTCACCCTATACTTTTTCTACTTTCTTAAATTCATATCTAAATTTCATCCTTAAATTTTAGATTTTTTAATTTAATCCCTAAGTGAAACAATCAATACATTTGAGGATATTAGATTTAGACATTTAAATTTTCAGAGAAAGATACGGGAGGAAAAAAAAGAAAATACAGGGGGCATAGCGAAATAAACCCGTTATTCAAAGACTTCCATTTTTAATTTAATAAATTGAAGTTTTTTATTTTTATATTATTTTGAGAAAGTAAAAAAAAAAGTTTCTGCAGGCTCACGAATTTGGTGTGCGGAGTGGACGGCTTCAACTCGAAAAATGCAGGATAATGTAATTAATTATTACATTGAGGACTTAAGTGATGAATGGGTAACTGCTGTGCTCACAAGAATCATGTGAAAACAAATGAAATTAATTATTTTCACATTAAAGTAAATAGCAGCTCTGTTTTCTTTCAATTGATTTGTGTCGCAATTACTGTTGTCCGCCCTTGTATTAGTATTTGCCTATTTGGGGAATGTTGAGGAAGCTAACAACAAATTCCTCCATGCGAAGAATGATTCAAACTTGGATTTTGGGTATAATAAATGACATATTTGTTTTATTGAATAGAAAAATACTCCTATATGATAAAAAATGAATTTTAATTCATTATTTATTTACCATATGAATTTAAAAAAAATATGACTAGAAAAATAAAAATCAATATTATATCTGATATATCATGTTGCAATGATAGATATTTTTTGATATATTTTATATATTATCCTATTCTATCTCATCACGTGAAATGAACACATTATATAGGGATGTACATGAATACCAAATAGACTCAGAATCAGTTAAAATTTATCCGATCGGATAGGTTATGAATGTATTCTGATTAAATTTGAGTAGGATTTATGATCAAAATTAAGAAATCGATTAAATCTGATTCTAGGTTCGGATTCAACACATCGGGTACACAGAATCAGAACCGGATATCCAGAACTTGGAACTAGTTTCGAGGCTAAATATATATATATATTAATTTTTTTAATTAATTTTTTTAATTAAATTAAGGTTGATAATTATATTACTATGTATTGTTTAAGTGTAGTATAATTTTATCAAATTTAAACTACTTTTTATCATTTTCCTTAAAAAATTTAAGCATATATTGATCACTGCTTATTTGCTTTTTAATTTAATTAAAAATTATTAAATGAAAACTATTTTTTACTTTTAAAACGTTGCATACCAGTTTGATACATCAATTAACCCATTTATAATTAATAAGCATACCGCATCCCCTTGTGAAATTAATTCAGATGATTTCCTTCGTACATAGCTCTTTTACAATTATAATTACAATAATAGAACGATCAATTTTTTTTAACAAAGATAAAAAATCATAATAAATGATCATATTAAAATTTAAATTCTAGATCTCTGGACAACATATAAGATGTTATCATCAACTATGCTATTCACCGTTGACATAATGGGACGAAACTAGATGGGATGATCATTTAATTTTACTAAAGAGTTTTATTAAATATGAAATAAAATTTAGGTAGAGCGATCTAATACTATTTGATACAACACCCATTTCAAAAGTCTTCTACAATGTCGATTCGTGCACCTCATTATTTATGGTTGCTTCGAAAAATATTTCATCATTTGGCTCGCGATATTTCACGGAACATTTATAGTCTTCCTATCAGATATATTTCACATCTTGTTAAGAAAACTAGTATTTGATTAGTTATGTATTCCTATTATGAAAATAAATAAATAAAATAAAAATTAGAAAATATTATCAAAATAATTAGCATTGTATTTGCTTGTAGAAATGATAGTTGCTGCATATGCTTCCGATTTAAGTTCTAAATATACAGTGTTCGAAACATATTAATAATAATTTGAACACTTTAGAGGAAGATAATTTATGCTTTTTTTTAGAGATGAGTAGTTGATTCTCTGCACCCTCGTCCCTCCAATTGTACAGGAAGTGACATATTCTTGAGTTTTTCTTCTAAAGAAATAGTTTAGTTACATTATGTATCTCAAAATTTAAATTTTTTACCAATTATATTGAGTTTTTATTTGTACGGATAATATAATTCAACTTTAATTTTATTCCAATAATATTTCATTGTCGATCTAATATATGAATAATATGATTGATGATGTGGATGAGTAGCCCAGTCAATAACTTAAATTATAATAAAAATAAATAAATTTAACACCTTATCAACTTAACATACATGTAGGCCATGTTGTAATGTACTGTAACTTAAATTCTATTTCAATAATATTTCATCGTCAACCCAAATTAATTTTACCGTTTAATCGCTAACGTGACATTGATGATGATGTGGATTAACATCAATAGTCCGATCAATAACTCAAATTATAATAAAAATAAAATTAATACGTTGACAACTTAACATATATGTGATCCCTGTGAATGGGTACATAACCAATTTTATTATTTGATATTGTTGTTGACGTGGATGTGAATCACATGTATGTTAAGTGGCTGACAATTTATTTTATTTTATTTTGATTATAATTTAAATTATTGATTGGGCTACTAATCCACATCAGTAATGCTACGTCAACGATCGGTAAAACTAACATTGAGTTGACAGTGATATATTATTGAAACCGAATTAGAATTAGAATATATTATTGATATAAATAAAAACTCAGAATATAAAAATTCTAGATACGTAATATAATTAATCCTTAAAAAATGTTACATTGTCCTCAGCCATCCTACTATTGCAGTTAATATTTGGACGGTTGAAATGAAATTTTATAGTTTTATATTGTTCTCATTAATGATAGATATAATTTTAATGATTATAGTAATATTATTCGGTCCGATCAATTGGTTCGACGAGTGAACCGGTGACTCTAAGCTCGACCCGATTGATGGGCGGGGCGGGTTTCGAAGAGGATAACGGAAATCGGAAATCAGGATAACGCTTGCGAGGAGGAGACAAAGACATATTTCTGGGATTGCGTGCGCGCATTCGGATTCTCTCCAAAGGAATCTCGTGTGAAATTTCTCGGGAGGAGACATTAGTTATTGCTTGACATTAAGACGACAGCTTTGGAGCATCATCTATTTATTAATTTAAACATTTACCTACTGATTGAATTATTTAATTGTTTATATTTCACAGATAAAAAATTAATAATTAAGGTGTTGTATTTAAAATCAAGTGCAGATGTCATGTATTGGGAGGACCGGCATTAGAATCAAAGCACGGTGACGAAATGCTGCGCGATGTCTACGCTGGCGGCGGCAACTGCTCATCCACCAAACCCGATACCCCTTGCCGTGTCTCTCGGGTCGAGACCCGCGAGCACCCGTTTCGCCGTCACGCTCCGACAAGATGAGGCCGGATCCACACCCGCACGTGCTCCCTCTTTTCACTTGTTTATTCAGCAAATAATAGTGCATGCGAGGTCATCCGACAACCTGGAAGATCCGATTCGTTAATCTTTAACTTAAATGCCATGTTATCCCTCCGTTCCAACAATTCTCGATGTCGCGTTCCCATCCGTCCACATTCACTCCTTCTTAGTTATATATAAAATAATAATAATAATAATTTATTATTATTATTAAATAGGAGGAATCCAAGGCTGATGCAGTCAACGTGATCACCGTGCAATGCACTTTCGCAACAAATCAGACCTTCCCATCGCCTTCTGCGAAGCCTCTCTCTCTCTCTCTCTTCCAGCCCATTCACTGTGGGAACTCAGCTGTCATCTGCTCCCCAATGGCGTCAATTTCCTCGAAGGATATTCCCATATCCTTATCCATCTCAATCACAACTATTTAATCCCCCTTCCTCTTCCAACCCCCAAGGATCAATTCCCCATCCATCTCCTCGATCTCCTTCTCTCTCATTTGCTGCTGATAACTAACCCCCGATTTGCTCCAATAGCGCGATACTCATGGCGGCGCGGCGGCAGCCGGTGGAGTTCGAGGACTTCCTCCCCCTGATGGCGGAGCGGCTGGGCGAGAAGGGGCTCATGGAGGAGCTCTGCAACGGCTTCCGCCTCCTCATGGACCCCCGCTGGGGCCTCATCACCTTCGACAGCCTCAAGCGCAACGCCGCGCTGCTGGGCCTGGAGGCCCTGGGCGACGACGAGCTCCGGGCCATGCTCCGCGAGGGCGACGCGGACGGCGACGGCGCCCTCAGCCAGTGGGAGTTCTGCGTCCTGATGGTCCGCCTTAGCCCCGATCTCATGGACGCTCCCCGCCGGTGGATGGACGACGCCTTCCGACAAGCCTTTGGCGCCGCCGGATTATGAGCTAATATTCAACTTCCTCCGTCGCTGCCTCTCGCTGTCGACCGGATTATTTAATTTCTTCCTCCTCCCCCGTAGATTTCTCCTTCTCTGAGATTTTGATGTTCATATTGTAATTGGAAATTCACTTCTCTGCATTAAAAGAAGCTCTTTTGGTGGAAATTGCAGCTCCTGTTATCAAAGTTTTGATGTTTACCACAAATTTGAATCGTCTCCTTCATGTTTTGTGACTGCAAATTGAAGCAGGAGAAGATGAGATCCTAATTAATAAAAAGGACTTCAAATGTTCTTCAAGACCATGAGGTTTCCCTTTTCCCCTTCCGTAAAAGCAAGAAAAATCTAATGGTACGTAGAGACTACAATACAGATTTCCTTGAGTGATCAATTTGATCTTAGTAGCCCAATTTTCTGTGAACAATGACAGATTTTTCTAAGAACTACCAAACTTGGTGTTCATAATTCTGCTTCGTGAAAGACCCATAGAGAAAAGGAATCAAGCATTCTTTATACATACAACCACTGTCCACTGCATTGCATAATATTCTGGGAACATAAAACAACTGGAAGACATCTCTATCCATGGAGAATTTGCTGTTGATATGGATGATGCTTAGTATATTCTAACTTCTAGTTCTAACAGCTATTATATTGTGTTTGCTTCGTTCTGGTTTCCTCCAAAGAACCTTGCCATGCCATGCCAAGCCAAAACTATATACCCCTGTTAGGGTTCATGCCTTCATGCTTCATAAGGGATTTAGAAATGCCTCTAGTTAACAAACGTTATTGATGTCGATACAACGCAGCCTTTGTGGACTCTTCTCGCAGCCGAGCGAATAACCGAGCAAGACGTTGCGATTTTTGATCTGCCGTCACCACTGACGACGAAGCAAATAACAAATTTTGCAAATGTTTCCGGAATGAGCTGCGTATTTGCCCAAAATGCCGACAAGATCCCCATCCCACAACAAGTCAACATGCAAAACACTTTCATAATAAGCCCCATTTAGGCATTTACTCGTTTTGTATAGGAAAAAAATAATGAATTGATCTCAAATTATAGATTAATAAATCGATCTCACTATTTTTTACACACAATCTATGCTAAAATTTTAAATTCATATAAATTATATCTAATTATTAAATATTTATTAATGTAACTATTAGTGGTTGGCGTGATAGTCTTAGTCAGTATTAAAAATATAATTTTTATTAAAATTTATCACGTGAGCAAGCATCAGGATATACCAATAGAAAAATAAATCCTAAAATCTCTCTTCCCACTACTTTCCGACATCGCGTTCTCATATATTAAGATTTAATCAACAAATATATTATTGAGGCTAACTAAGTTGTCACGCAAGTAAATAACAATTACATTAAAGATATAATTGACATGAATTCAAAAATTTATGATATATTAGCTATAAATGAAAAATTCAAAATAAATTTATTAATTAACTTATATGTTTGGATGGATTCGTCAGATTAACCTCGCTCAAGTCAATCAAAGACCAATCTTGTATAAAAAGATGCCATAATTTGTTGATAATTTCTTCGTCGTGCAACAACCAACTTGATTGTTCGAGCTCTCTTACGGATGCGGGTTTGGAGTTGACATTTGGATCCAACTACCACAATGGGATCCCTAGAAAAAAAAATATCGCATACATCAAAAATTAAAATAGATTGGAGGGAAAAAAGTATAAAAAATTCATCTCCTCAAGAAGATGAACAAAAATATTTCTCTCATTCCTTCACATTATTATTATTATTATTATTATTATTTATTTATTTATTTATTCAACCACGACAAAATAACTCCGGTTGCCTCACCCCCAAACCAAAATTGCTCCATTTCTCCTTCCCTTTTGTAAAACCCTTGGACGGGCGAGCTTGGCGCTCAATAGAGACCACGCTCTGGCGATCCTTCTGCGCCGGATTCATGAGGTAAGCAGCCTTGCTCTCCTAGATCAAGAAATGTGATTGCAGATTGATGTTTTAGAAGTAAATTTAAGTTGAATTATATGCACTTGTACCAAAACAAAGAGATGAAGCCATTTCTAGTCTGTCTCTGTGCACAAACTATGACAATCGCACACTTGAATCATTGTGATATATATCTAAAGCTTAGACAAAAAGCTAGTCCTCATTCTAGCGACATTCCATCGTTGTGATTGTCAAATCGTTCAAAGAATAAATATCAAGATCAGTTTCCTTCAGATTTAGGTTTCTTTGAATCGTAAAAGTTGGCTGTTTAGGTGTTGGAGAGATTGTGGCTTCATTTTCCAGCATGAAAACAACTGACGACATGGAGGGCCGATCATTCGGGCTGTCCTGCACACACAAGAGCCCAACATTGATGCTTCTTAATACTTCACCTGGAGAGCACGAGTCTGCAATGGATGGATCTATGCAATCTTTTGCACTGCCTTCATTCCAGAGTTTCCATGCCTGAAGCATTTAAGACCAAAATGAGCAAGAGAGGATGTGATTGAACATCTTAAAATTGGATAACTTCCACAAATTTTTTAGGTGTTTTTTACTTACATAGGCTAGAAGATTTGTATACTCCATGACGAGGTGAAAACCACTGTTTCGATGACCGCTCACAATCTCCAAGAGTAATACCCCAAAGCTGTAGACATCAGACTTCACAGAAAAGAGTCCCTCCATTGCATATTCTGGAGACATATAACCACTGCAAGACATTGACTTCATTGCTAAGAATGTAATGAATCAATTGCTTCTCTAGTTATAATGTTAATATTGCTAAGTATGTTGCTTACTATGTCCCGACGACCCTATTTGTATTTGCTTCATTCTGGTTCCCTCCAAAAATCCTTGCCATGCCAAAATCGGATATCTTAGGGTTCATATCCTTGTCCAACAATATGTTGCTTGCTTTAAGGTCTCGATGAATTATCCGTAACCTTGAATCTTCATGAAGGTAAAGAAGTGCTCGCGCTATTCCTTTAATTATGTTAAATCTCTTTTCCCAATCAAGCTTGGTTTTCTGTACTGGATCTGTGTAAATTATGATTGAGGTTCTAAATATTTAATTTTAAATCTCAAGCTCAGTGTTAAGAACAGAAGATATATCGGATAAATTATCTAGATTACTCATAGGGGAGTGAAGAAGTATGCAAGGGAACAAACCAAAGAGGAAGAAATCCAAGCTTTTATTTGGCATATACTCATAGACTAGCAGCTTTTCTTCTCCATGGATGCAGTAACCAAGAAGCCTGACCAAGTTCCTGTGTTGTAACTTTGCAATCATGATAACCTCATTTTTGAACTCCTCTAATCCTTGTCCAGATCCTCTAATAAGTCTTTTAACAGCGACTTCTTGCCCACCAGGAAGCTTTCCCTGAAAATTGATTTTGCTTAGAGATTAATATCATCTTGAGCTTACTAATTTGCAAATCAGCTAAAGTTTTGTTTAACTAGCAATCTGATTCTATCTAATCTTACATTTATATGCATGTTTGTGTTGCAAAAGTAGGCTGAAGTCGATCATTTACATCAATTGTGTTTCTTATGCCAGAATTGAACACTGCTGAACATTGGATTATTCCAAAAATTACTATGCAATCAAATCATCTAAAAAAACAGAGTGGATGAGGATTTGTAAATTGTGAAATAGAAAGGAAACTCTTTTCTTGAGATTTATATGTGACTACAAAAAAAAGAGAGTGAAACACTACCTTTCATTTTGATGTTTGATAAGTATATTCATGCTTACCTTGTAAACTTTGCCAAAACCTCCTTGTCCTAGCCTATTTGAATCAGAGAATTTTTCTGTCGCAACGAGAATGTCCTCAAAATTAATTGAATGAAGTTTTGGACCTTGATCATGCTCTAATTCTTTACATCCAGAGAAATTACTCTGAAAGTTTGTACTTGAACTCAAATCAGGTAGTAGCTTTCCTTTCTTTCCATGTTTGAATATACCTGATAGGCAGTTGAGTTAATTAAATTACTTTCAACTGTTGATCAATTTAAGTAATAAAGCTTATACATAAAATTCAGGGCACAGGTACCTTTTAGTTGATCACTGAACTTCCATAAAATGAAAATACAAGCAAAACAAAATATTGCTGCCAAAATAGGAACTATACTGGCTACAATTTTCCTCTTGCTCTTGCTACCTGATGAACCTGATTGAAAAAAGAATATCAGATACATAGTTTGAATAAAAGAAAAAAGAAAGTGCTGCTCATTGAGTGAAAGTAACTAATCACTCTAACTGGTGTGGGTTATCTTATTTATGCTACAGGTTGCTCATCTACATCCATTACTGAGGAATCGTAGGAAAGAGCTTTACAGGATAGATTGCAAAGACCGTGGGATTCAATTCATTTGAGACATCAGCTTCTACAATAACCACTGTGCACCTGCTCTACTTGATTCATATGACTAGAATAACTACTCACTATTTTGCACTGAGGCAATAGAAAAGACAGAAACATACCTAAGTTTAGGTCCATAAGTCTCAAGTAGAGGTCCTCCCCGCCACTTCTTAACAATTCTGTATCTATCAACTCTTCCAGCCAAACCAAGCACCTTGAGATGGTACCGTTCCCTGTACTATTCAACATAGTCAAATCAGAATAAGAATAGGCTATACAGGAGCAATTGCCCATGCATTCAGATCTACACTCGCTGATGTTTTTGTTTCTTAGAAACACAAAGTGGTCTGGCAATTTCATGCCTTGCACTCTCAGAAAACCATCTCCATTACCACATTGCAAAGCCTTCTTCCTGATACATCCACCTGAAAAGTTTCCTGCGCTCCAATCACTATCAACCTTAGGCTCAAATCCTTCTAAACACTTGCATGTTGAGACTGATGCAGTAGCATCACAGTATGCAAATTGACCACACCAGCCATACCTTTCGCAGTTAATTGGTGCAGAAGCGTAGTACTGCCAACTTTTTGAACTATAGTCCCAACTGGACACCTGAACCTGTCCTGAATAGTTTAATGTGTATCGGATATAGTATGATGGATCTGATACACCAAATATCGTGGAGATGCCACCTTCATTTGCTAAATATGTTATGTATATCACAGAGTTGGAGTTAGGTCCTCTTATGCCGGAGAACAAAATTCCGGACCATACTTGACTTCTCCAGTATTTTTTTGACCCTGTCCATGTCAGGAGCTGGAGAACGGTGTTGGCATCAATGCCAATTGAAAAATTTCCCGGTGAGGGGTCATTTGCATCCTTCCAAGATGTAAATTGGGTGGTGGAGTGGTTGCTGTAGATATACTGGATCTTCATTCCTGGAAGAAAGGTGTCAGTGGGATGATCAAAGCTCTGCCACAATATGTTGATGTCTTCTCTGAGAACCAGATTTCCTGTGTTGAGTAGCACTGCCACCGTGTTGTTCCCTGGTGTGCCCAACCCTGTTAAATTCGAGGACCAGTAGATGCCACCTTTTGAATCCATGACAATGAGATTTCCGTCCTCGGAGATGCGAAGAACTGCAGAGGAGTCGGTGATTGGTTTCTCTCTGTTGGCAACCCATACCACTGTCTTCTGAGGGATGTTGTTGTACCATACTCCTAAGTAGAGATCACTGTTGGAATTTCCAGACAAGAAGAAGCCTAATGCAAAAGCTCCACCGTTAGAAACTAAAGTGCCATTGGAAGAGATGGATGCCCCTGGAGTTATTCTATCATCTGAAGCACAAAGAAGCAGATGAGAGAAAGATAATACCAATGAAATTATGGCAATCTGCAGAGGCAACCTCTCCATGACTATTGTTCAACTTTTTCAAGCCTTTGTGCTTTTTTTTTTGAGAAAAGAAACCTTCTATTAATCAAGAGCCTATATGCTTTTAAGCTTCCTTGTTTTCCTTTCCCCCCTTTAAGTCAGCCATTGAAATTTCTTGCAGATTTTGATCCCCTGGTTGAAGATAAATACCAAGTTGTTGTTGAGGTCTTCTAACTTCGTTGGACTTTGTAGACAAGAATCTATAGTCTAGTCTGTTATCTCAAC
The DNA here is from genome assembly GCA_034359265.1 of Canna indica. NCBI lineage: Eukaryota > Viridiplantae > Streptophyta > Magnoliopsida > Zingiberales > Cannaceae > Canna > Canna indica. Next base: position 4,250,940 of record CP136893.1, on the reverse strand, counting down.
ATCAAGTTAGGCAGATTAGTTTATCATGGTAGATTATGTGTGGCGAAGCTCAAGCTGCAATCCTAGAGAAAGTGACAGTCTTGTAGTCGGTGCAGAAACAAAGACGAATGATAATAAGTCATTAGATCAAAAGCTATCCATGTCTGACCATCAAATTGTCACGACCGAAAATATGTCGACGTTGTTGCAGAGCAGTCTTAATGGACTCTTATTAGCAAATATGTCTGACCATCTAATGGTTAGGACTGAAGAAGTGGGATCGGGAGAAATCAGAAATGGCTACTTGTTCTATTATGTAACCTTAAAAGGACAAACTGCAGCGTCTTGTTCTTCTTGTTTCCGCATCTCGATTTTGACTTTAAAATGTATGGTTCGACTTATCAAGCACATCAATTATTTTGAACTTATTGCACCAGGAATTGGAATCGAAATATGTGGTTCCGACTTCCGAGTAGGGTCCCATTTCAGATTTCAATATGGTAGAATTCGATTTCAAAACTTAAGAACTAGTTCTATACAGGATATGGTTTGAGTATCGAATTATGAAAAATACATGATATTCAGATCCGCTTACCCCTACCGTTGAAGATTAAAGTGTAATAAATGTACAAATGATGATGATTATTTATAAAATTAGTAGGATTTACCTTAAATACATATCAATAAGTTTAGAATTATCATTTTCAAGGATAAAATGGTTAGAGAAGATTAATTTTGGCATCTTCACATGTGGCTATGTTGGCCCGCACGCCCTATTGACTATTGTTGGCTAGGCACGAGTGATGTGGCGACTTACGATTGGTTGTGAGGTGTAAAAAGATCATATTGCCCAATCATAATTTAGAAATTTTCTTGAATTTGAGCTTTAGAGTTGACAAATGTCACCTATGTGATACCTCAAAAATAACTTCACTTAATAAATACATTCATTTTATTTTGAATGAATAAAATTAATTTTTAGAGAAAAATATATAAATTAGTTCAGGAAAAAAAAATGCTTACTTAAATTAATATTAAAATAAAATGAATGGATTCATTTAATGAATTGTAGTATTTTTAAAATAAAATGAACTAATTTGATCAACCTTATTTATCGACATCTGCTCCTTCTCCATCTCATTGCAGCTCTGGTCGCGGCTCCGCCTTGGAGCTCGGCGACCCTCACCTGGTCAATGCACCTTCCTTGAGCAGCGAGGAGCCCGACGCCACTCTCATATATTGCCTGGTCATGGCCTGACCTGCACTCTATAGAGCCGAAAAAGGCCACGGCCTGCACTCTGCTCCTTCCCCATGGCTTGCCGGCTTCTTATCAAGAGTAAAATATGACTTATAAGAGTAGCAAGTCTCTTAACAGCAATTTCTTGTCCCCTAGTTATCTCCTTTAATTTGGAACTTGAAATCCTACTCGTGCGCATTTGGACTCGTCGCCCGTCTCCTATAAATAACACCGCACACTTCTCCTTCGTCTCCTGACCCTCCCCAAGTACTCGTTCTCGACTTGTTGTCGTTATGAGTTATACAATGGCAATGGCGGAGTGCGACAAGAAGCTCTCATGGGGGATTCTGCCTGAGCTCTGTGACAAAGCCGGCGAGGTAGAGGGAGCTTTCCTCCTCCAAGTCGTGGACGTCGAAATCGTCGACAGGGGATTCAAGTTCTACTGGATCACAATCTACGATGGAGTCGGCACACAGAAGGCTCTTCTTGCTCGCGAGTTGCTCCCTCTCATCTCTTCCGGGAGGCTACGCAAAGGAACCTTCTTTGTCACCAAAATGCTCAAGAAGACGATGTCGTAAGTACTATTTCACATATATTTTACCTGTATAGTATTTTAGTATTATTCAATTTCTATTATGTTCCCAGATTAATGCCTGCATTATTATTATGCTCTAACCCCTTCTGCATTGGCATCAGAACCATCATTCTGCAAGACATCCAGATCCTGGACGAAAGTTCTCATCTTTCAGTTTCAGGTACAAGTTCTCATCTTGGATGAGAAGTTCTTCCTTTTGGTCATTCTGCACCCAAATCTTCTCAAGAATCTTTGGTTGAATCAACAGAGGATGCAAATGGATACCACTTAGCTAGCTGGAATCTCGATATCCACCCGACTGCTGTTCATCTCAGTCTCAGATCGGCTGCCGAGATGACACATAGCCTTTCATGTGGAGCACTGCGAGGAATTATGAACGGGGAGGTGCAAGAAAGGCCAGTTCTTCAGGTTCTTGCTGCCTTCTTGGACCCTGACAAGAACCAGAGGCTGGTGCTGACTGATGGAGCTGTTGTGCAGCAAGGAGTGCTTTCTCCAGAGTTGTGCAGGTTGAGCCATGTTCAAGAAGGTGATATCATTCAATTGCTGGAGTACTTCTGCCTTAATATTGATTACTACAAGTAAGTGTACTTCTCAACATTTATTCTACGTATATCACTAGTTTCTAATATTTGGTTACCATTTTATAATTGCAGACATATCATTATAATCAAAATGAGCATTAAAGCCAAGAAACCAGAAATGGTAAACCAAAAACCTTGCAGTGAGGGCACACAGGAAAAGCCTTGCAGCAAACAGCCTCGTCAATGCTGTTCAAATAGTCAAGACAATATGACTCCAAATCATTCAGAGATGACTGAGAGAATTGCACTGCTTCAGGATGCGGTTGAAGAATTGAACTCCGAGTTCCGCCAGATGTACGCGAGCAATGCGTTAGAGAGGATGCGCCTTCAATGCAAGATGAATGCTGACAGGTTTACTCTCGAAGGCCAGGTTTGAATCCTTCGTCCTGTTTGCTTGTTTTGTTTTCGGAAGTCGGAACCATGTTTGATGATCTCATTCTCGTTCTGCTTTCAGATTCAACTGCTGCAGAAGGAACTCAATGGCAGGTTACCCCTGTGAAGCAGAACTTGAAGAGAACATCTGAGAGAATTTGCATGCTAATGCTTGGATATTGTTGCCTTTTTTACATGTTTTTCAAAGAGTCGAACTTTAGTATCAGAATGAGCTTTCTTTTAGGCTTTCTGCCAGATCATTCGAAGGTTCAATTTAATGTCTCAAAGTCTAAAATTCTAGGAAACAAATAAGAAAATTGCGACTGCAGAAACACTTTGATACACCTACATTTGTTGTCAAAGGAATTAAACGATAGCAGACGTCATGAATCAGCTTATGCATTGTCGTTGTAGTCGGTGCAGGTCTTGCAGCTGCAATCGGAGAACCGGCACATTGTGCATCCAAAGCAGACACACTGGGTGCACCCTTTGCATGTCGGAGCGCGAGGGCATCCTCTTAAGGTTCTCCGACTCGACCTCTCTTCTTCGTCTTCGCAAGTAATACTGTTGCAAGAAATTGCAGATCAATATCACTAATATCAAAAACAATGGGATAACTAGTTTGCAAACTTGAATTCAGGAACTTGTAAAGAACTTTTTCAAGAAACTCGTGTTTAAACAATTGTAGGAACACAATCCAGTAGAAAGATTATAGCATCTCCGTGAATCCAAACTTCAAATTGCAATATCATTCTTAACGGTGCGTTTGGTTGAATGAAGTGAATTCATAGAAAATAGAAATAGACAAGGAATATGAATAGGAATGAAATAGACAATGAATAGTCTTATCATATTTGATTGACATTGTAAATAGGTCAAGAATAAAATTATTTTGTTTGGTTAGCATGCATAAGGAATAAAAAATTAAATGATCAAAATATTCTTTTTTAATAAAATTGAATATATTTAATTACTTTGTTCCTTTAACATAAGGAATAAACAATTAAGAGAAAAAGGACTAAAATGCTCTTCTAAAAATATAATAAATTATATTCTAATTTATTCTAATTAATAATAACATAATAAAAATATAGATTAATGTAAAATAATAAAAAACTATTATTTATTTTATTTTCATAAAAAAAATTGAATCTTAAAAAAATAATTATTTAAATATTATTTAATAATAAAATAATAATTATCTATTTAAGATATACCATTATAAAAATTAATTTTTGTATTCTTATTATAAATATTGAAGGGCAATATATATAGGAAAATGTCCAAAATGACGTTCTAAAATATAATAAATTATATAATAATTTATTTTAATTAATAACAATATAATAAAAATATGAATTAATGTAAAAATGATTTATTAATTTAAAATAATAAAAACTATTATTTATTTTATTTTCATAAAAAATAATTATTTAAATAATATTTAATAATAAACTAATAATATTCTATTTAAGATATGTAATTATTAATAAATTATTATTTTTATATTCTTATGTAATATTATAAATATTGAAGGACAATATAAGAAAATGTCATAAGGAATAGATAGAGAATACTATTCCTTATTGCCCATCTATTCCTTGTCAATAAGTTGCAACTAGGGGTGAAAACAGGCTAAGCCTGTATAATAAAAAATTAGCATGAGCCTGACATGTGGCCTATTATAGGCTATTTTTTTGGTCTGAGCCTAACCTGTTCATAGGTTTGGCCTGGCCTGTGGCCTATTTATAAAGTCTGCTAAAACCTGAAATATATTTATAAAACCTACTTTCAAATTTCAATACAAAAATGATAACAATAAATTTAAACATAACAACAATAGTTGTTATTTTATTAAATTAAAAAATATATTTTTTTATTATATATAATGTAAATATATATATAATAAACTAATAATATTATATATTATATATACTACCTTAACAGGTTCAGACCGGTCTATCAGGCTCAATAGGCCTTACAATGAGCCTGGGCCAGAGTTTTTTTTAAAAATAGGCCAGGCCACATGCCCTTGACAGACCGCTTGACCTATTTTCACCCCTAGTTGCAACCAAATAATAGGGTAAGTGGGGCATAAGAAATAGTATTTCATTCTTCATCTATTCTATCCAACCAAATGCTACCTAATACTAATCATAAAAAGACTCATATATATTTTCATGCAAAGGAGAAAATAGGTGTAAGTAAAGGAGACTGAATTCATTAATAAAGCACAACAATTTGATAGGAACACTTACCTTTCAAAAGGCACGTCAGAGCATTTCCAACTCTCATGCTCCCCGGAATCATGATAAATGCGGCATTCATCTGCGGTACGCAATCGAAATCTGCGCTGCTTGTTGCAACTTGTGCAAGTACGGAATTCATCTCGGTGAAAAGGTCGTGCACTGCGTCGTCGTCTCTGTGATCGGCCATTAGCAGCGCTTGCCTGATTGTGATATCTAAGCAGTGTTGTTCTTAGCAGTGGAACCTTCTTTCCTCCTACGACGACCCATATGTTGTATTTCCATCTCCTTGTAGTCTCCCGCCCCGAATGCTTCTCGAAAGCAGCCGGTGCCAAATGATCTGGTGAGAGCGAAGAAACAACATATTAGTAAGATCATGTACGTAAACATAGATGATTGGCCATGGCAAGTATATATTGTAATAATATATAAGAACAAAAAAATGAACTTAATTCAAATGAACAAGCATTATATCCCTTTCATTTCTCTTGAATTGAATACAAGTTATTTCTTTCAAAAAAAACAAGCATTATATCAACCCCATGCAGTTCCCATATCAAACATCCCAAAATTACCAGCTTGCAGTCCTATATGAATATGCATGAAAGGCTACACATAGATCAGTAAGAGTACAAGACTAATCCAGACAAAAAAAAGAGTAATTAAGTTCATTTCAATCACTCAGCAGAAGGAGAAATATATATATATATAGCAAGCATTATTTGCCTCTAACAATATTATAAGAAAGAGTGTTGTTTAAGCAATAAAAAGGAGGAATTAAAGCATTCCAATTTCATCTTGTAAATAATGGCTGAATTTTGTTCTCCAGTTGAAGCAACAGCATGGCAAGAGAAGGAAAAAAGAAGTGTGCATGCATCTATTTCTTTCTAAATCTTAAATAATCATTTCCAATCATACACCCAAAATATCTATATGATAAATGTATGACAAATTAATTAATCTCATCAGAGGTCGCATGAGTGCATGTAGATTAAATATCCAGTTTGAAGGGGGAACAAAATTAAACTGAAGAAAGAATGGAGAACTGGGAACATGAATTATATATGGAATAGCTTGAAGCACACCTGGATGAGTCATTAATTTACCTATGTGTCCTTGATACTTTCAAATTTTAATCCCTAAATTTTCCCTCTACCTCGTGGCTCCTCCACTAAATAGGATTGCATGTTTGGTCATCGCATGTGATGACGACGACCACCAAATTAATATGAGTTACGTTGATGCAAATATAGAATTTGCAAATTTGCATACCGAAAACAATCAATGTTTTGAGACAAAAAGCTCTCTGAAGGATATAAGTTGCCTAGAGATCTAAGGTTTCGATCCTTAGTATGATCATCTATTGTGACTTCCTATTTTATTTTTTTTAAAAAAAAGCAAGAGAGGAAACCAATGGACCTTCTTTACATCCCGGCATGCAATCACAGGTGATGTAAAGATCACCGTTGGCGAAAATTTTCAATTTTCCGACGGCATCCCCATATCGGTGGCTCGTGCAGCCACAGACCACCTCAAGAAAATCGTCGCCTCTCCTCACTCCGCTCATATCTTTCAATTCCTCATCACTGAAAAAAGACCCATTGTCTTGACCGCTGGCCATGTCTGCAGAGAGTACTCCTTTTCTCCTTCAAGAACGAACAAGAATGGTTCAAGATTCTTGACATATGGAGGATTTGCTTAAATAGATTCCCAAAAGGCGCCGCCTTTGCCAGATGGGCAATAAAAGGCAATAAACAAATGGAGAAACTAAAAGCGAGGGTTTTGAGGGGCACAAAAAAACATAATGCAATATTCACCATGAAACCCTAATGAAAGGCACCACTTTTGGTAACCTAAATTAGCGAAGAACCAAGTGCCTGGTTGCAGCAAACACAACTCCCACAGCAACCGACGGAGGAAGGGACAAAGATGCGCTCCGAACACAATCTTCCTTTCACGAGCTCCATTCCAATAAAGGAATGCCATCGATTGGCGAGTGCAAAGGAACAAGGATTTGAGCAGCGGGAGGTGGAGAGACTCCAGATAAGAGAAAAAAAGACGTCCTTTGCTGAGACGACATGGGCACTCACACAACAGTCCTGCATGACATGACATGAACGCAATGGGGGGATGGAAGCAAACAAAGTGGTAGCATGGGATTTTTTTTTTTTTTTGAAAACTGAAACATGCATTCCATTTCAAGAGGTATGAAAGGTTACAAGTACGGGGAGAAGGGGAGATGAAAAAATCAAAACAAGAATTGTACAAAGACCAGATAAAAGAAAGATCTACAGAATCGACTAGAACAAAAACCTAAAAAAAATTGTAGCAGAAGTTGCCACAACATGGCAGGGAGAGCTAGCTTTTGGTTCTGAAAAACTCGAGAGTTCCTCTCAAACCAAACAAACTAGCTCCACACCAAGATCAGTTGAGCCCTTAATTAATCTCCCGTCTTAGTAAACTTGCTGTACTCACTTCCCAAGGTAAGGCCGAGATCGGGAAAAGGCTTAATTATCTTCAACAAGGAAAGAAACATTTAATTTCATGCCGATGATCGAGCTGAACGAGCAGAACAAAAATAGATGTTGGTGAGATATATTCCCGATCGGACGTCGCGCATAAGAGGCAACATGGGAATAAATCTACTTCTCTCTAGCTGTGTGTGCATGTGTGGGATCGATCGAGGAGAAGACGGCATTTAAATGGGGATAAAAGGAGCACCTTTGTGCTGATTAGTTTTTTTAATCTTTCTTTGCCTATCAAGCTTGGATTATGGTGCTTCTACCAATTAAGCATGCACATTGTTCATCATCGACTGAGCTTTATATTCCAGGATCAAGAGATGTACTTTTACTTGTCAATTTATATTTTAGCTCATTCTTGTGGTTCGTTGATGCAAGTGGTGTTCTTATCAAAATATCCAATGCGTCAACTTTGTTGGATTCATCATTAGAGAGGCCACTTGTATTCCCTCCCATGCATTATAATTTGTAAGCTTCTAATTTTCATGCAAGCAAGAATTATATTTTGTGTTTTACACGGGGCGGCAGAAATGGGCACGACACGATATCACGGCACGAGCACGACACGATAACTGCGGGCCGGGCCGAAAAATTTGGCCCGGTAAGCTTATCGGGCCAGGCCGGCCCAGCCCGCAGTTATTGCGGGTTGACGCGGGCTAGCTCTTATCGGGCCGGCTCGGCTCGTTTGGCCTGCAAAAATTAAAAACCTATCTTTTTACTCGCCCGCCGCGCATCAGCGCCTCACTCGACTCATTCCTCTCACGCTGTCACACCGTCACGCCGCGTGCAAAATGGTTATTTTCATGCAATAGGAGCAACTTTATTAATTTTCATAGTTGCATTTGTAAAAAATCCTATTAATTATCATATTGCAGGAGCAAGCAAAATGATTATTTTCATGCAATAGGAGCAAGCAATTTTTTGCGGGCTCGCAGGCCGAGCCGGGCGACCCGCATAGTTAGCGGGCTGGGCCGAGCCAACCCGCAACCTTAATGGGTCGGGCCGGCCCGTCCCGTTAACTGCGGGCCGGCCCGTTTTGCCACCCCTGGTTTTATACACACACACAAACATATATATATATATAGTATTTTTTTAACTTTCTCCGATGAATATAAATTAAGGAAAATGTCAAATTTGCTCGTGAAGTATTGAAAAATATGCAAATTTATTCATTAACTATGTTTTTGACCAAAATTATCCTCGTCATTACATAATTGGATCAATTTTACCATTTTTCTTAATGGAAGTTCACGTCAGCAAACAGAAGCCAACGTGGCAAGTGAAACTCGGCCATATAAGATGCCACGGTGGAAAATGACACGTGACAATTATGTACTAACAATGACAATTTTGATCCAAAACATATTTAAGGGGCAAATTTGCACATTTTTCAATACTTCAGAGGCTAATTTAACCATTTTTTCTTTTATATATTATTATCATCAATGTGATTCTATTTAACATTATAAGAATAATGTTGATATCATCTTTACCAAAATCAAGAAAATATAAGCTTGACAATTATACTTTGTGTTGTAAAAATGATATTTTTTATTAATTATTTACTCAATTATCAGCTTTAATCACTTGACATTGTAATAAGAAACCAACCAACATAGTAGAGGTGAGTTCGGATTGGGACAGGTCGAGATTTGGTATATCCCGATCCCGTCCTGATTTTGACTGAGACAAGATTTTTCCCGAACTTTCGGGTCGGGCTGAACCGGGACAATCGGGACGTCCCGACCTATGCTCACCCCTACAACAGAGCCTACAATAGTAATTATGAGAAACTACAAACTAAAAAAATAAAAAAGCCTTATGAATATTGTAAAAAACACATAAAAGAGGGAAATTAATAAATAAATAAATAAAGGAAGCAAAACAAATAGCAAATGATATCAAGAGTCAAGATGTTAGCTAAAAAGTCAATACCATCGCGATTTACAAACGCAAGCATTACCACCATGTTACTAATAATTAAATTCAATCAAGTTTTTTATTTTAGTAATCAAGATATATCTTTTTGAATATTTTTTTTTTTCATCTTTAAAATCTATATTTCTCAAGAAATTCACTGAACTATTTGTTTAAATTCTAAGGTAGAAGCTAAACTTGTAGAAATCGTGCAATGGACATAAAACACGTTGGATGGACATCATATAAATTTTATTCAAGGGAAAATAGCCAAATTTACCCTTAATGTATTGAAAATGATGCAAATTTACCTCTCAAATATTGAAAAAATATACAAATTTATCACTTAAATATATTGTGGGCCAAAATTATCCTTGGTCAGTACATAATTATCACGTGTCATTTTTCATTGTGACATCTTACACGACCGAGCTTCATTTGCCCCATGTTGGCTTCTATTTCTGACGTGAACTTACGTTAAGAAAAATGATAAAATTAATCTAATTACGTAACGAGAATAATTTTGGTCAAAAACATAGTTAAAAAATAAAATTACATATTTTTAAATATTTTATGAGCAAATTTAATCATTTTCTCTCTAAATTATACCAACATGCCAAATTAAATTCAATCTATTTATATGCATCTCGAATCCATGCATTAGTATTAATTAAGAGTTGTTTCATTTTAGCATTTATTGCGTCTCCTTGTCCCCATCCCACAAAACCTCACATCACCACCACGATCCAATAGCATTTAAGGCTTGTCGGCTCCGTCTCTGGCTGTCTGCACTCCGCTCCTTCTCCTTCACGGCAATGCACCTAGCTCCCTTGAGCACACGCATCCAAAGCCAGCCAGCCACCACCCCAACTCCTTTCCCTCTCCTCCATGGGCCATGGCTAACTCAGCATTTATTATTTTGCTCAATAATAGAAACAATCAAACATATGTATTTATTATTTATGTGGTATATACCCTCCCGAATAACTGATTTTTCAATAATTCTCCGGTGAACAATTCTCCTATTTCAACTAATAAGATGTATTTATTATTTTAGTCGGAAAAAATAGAAACAGATGTATTTATTATTTCTTTGTATATACCCGCGCAAATAATTAATTAATTATCCTCATAATTAATTAACTCTCTTTCCTCGTAACTAATTTCCGAATGATTCTCCTATTTCAACTAATCATTAGTCTCTTCTATAAATTAATAAATATATATTCCAAAACCCACAATATTGCCTTCTTCTTCACTTAATTACTTTCTTCTTGCTCGCTCGCGCATGCAATTATAGTTCTGAGTTCTCTTAGCGATCGATGACAGCGCACATAGAGCTCTCTTGGGGAGTTCTACCGTTGGGGTGGGGAAGCAACCCGAAGGATATGCAATCGTCCTAGCTTCACCCTCAAGGTCATCGACATCGATATCACATTGAAAGGCCCCATGAGTACTTTCTATTCCATCACATTGTGTGATGGCCTCAATCCCCACAGAGTTTTTCTGCACCGTCGACTAGTACATCACATCAAGGACGATAGCCTCCGAAAAGGATCCATCTTGTTGCTCAACAAGTTTCAACGAGTATTAACGTAAGTACCTTCTTTTATATATATATATATATAAAAGAAGGTACTTACGTTAATTATATGCTTTTCTTTCCCTTCTTACTATATATGTTGGAATTATCAGGAATATAATCGTGGAAGATATCGAGATCCTAGATGGAAAATATCATCTCTCGGGAATGATGAATAACTCTTTTCACAACAAAATTTTCGATTTCAGTATTTCTACCCCCACAACACCATCTGGAGATCAATCACTTTCCTAGACTACTGCAAGTGGCGAATACGAGGATTACTCTAGTACTTCTTCAGGAGACATGTCTCATACTACTACTGCTTCAGGATCACGATCCATAAACTAGACTAGTGTCTGTGAGACTGAAATCACACAAGCTGCTGCTGAGACGAATAAGTTTATGATTTTCTTTGGAGCACTGCGTGGAATTCTGAATGAGGATGTGCAAAATATTATTAATCTAGTTGTCAAAGTTCTTTCTATCTTCATGGGCCTTGACAAGACCAAGAGAGTGTTGATGATTGATGCAGTCGTGGTACAGCAAAGATTACTTTCTCCTGCATTGAGCAATTTAAGTTCTCCTGCATGTGTAGACGTGAGGGAACTTAATTTTCAACATTAATTAATTTATGAAAAATAAATTACTTTATATCTTTCTTAATTTTTCTAGACCGGGCGAAATTCCTTGTTAGTTTGCAGGCTTATTGTCATCATATTATAGCAAACAATTCTCGGAAACTGATTTATTTGGAGCAGCCTTCATCTCCGTATTCACCTTCTTCATGTGGAAGCTGTTTTGTCGACCCTAAAGACGAACCGAAGGCAACTAGGGATGGCAATTCAAATCGATTAATCGCGGTTAACCGATTAACCGAATCGCAAAATCCGGTTTTGGATAGTGGATTTGTGGTTCGGTTTCGGTTTCGGATAGTAAAAACTAAAAATCGTTTAAAATCGGTTCGGTTTCGGTTATCGGGTCGCGGTTAACCGATAATCGAAACCGGTTATATATTCGGTTTCAGTTATCGGTTTTTTGCGGTTAACCGGTAATTGAAACCGGTTTTGTTATTAATCTTTGAACCGGTTATTCGTTTACTATCGGTTTTTTACGATTAACCGGTATCCAAAACCGATTTTGTTATTAATATTTGAATCGGTTATCCATTTACTACCGGTTAACCGATTAGTAAACGGATAATCGATTCTATTTGAACTAAAAAATTCGGTTTCGGTTTCGGATATAGGCTTTTGAAACCAACCGATTTCAATTTCGGTTTCGGTTAGCGGGTTTGAAAAACGGTTTCGGTTTTGGTTAACCCTCAAAAGTGCGGTTAACCGAACCGTTGCCATCCCTAGAGACAACTTCAAATCATTATGAGTTGCATGAAAAGGTTTCACGACTGGATGATGAGATTGCAGATTTAAAGTATGAGATTTCAGAGTTGCATAGGAGCCACAAATTTGTGATGATGCGCCTTGGTTGGAACATTAATTAATTAATCTTCAAATTTTCTCCATCCTCTTGGCTAATTCATGTGTTTAAGTGATCTTGTCTAACACTATATTTGGATAACTTTGAGTAAGGGGTTTGGAGAGGGAGAGTTTGAAGGAGTTTAAAGGGTTTTGGAGGGGAGGGGTTTGGAAGTTTTTGAAAGGATTTTAAAAACCTTGTTTGGTTGAACTTCATAAAGGGTTTGAAGGAATTTGGTAGACCACTATGTTTGGATGTTTTAAATCCCTCCAAAACTCTCCCCCTCTAAAATCCTTTGAAACCCTCGGAAACCCTCAATCCAAACATAGTGTAAGAGTGGTTTGGCTGCCGAAGTGACTTGCAGTAGTGAATTTAGCATTTATGCGCATGTAATATTATTGAACAATTTCATTTTTTAATGCATATTATTATCTTAATTTTTATTTGGGAAAATCATAGTTTTGGTCCTCACAGTTTCCTTCTATTTTGGTTTTAGTCATTATAGTTTTAAAATTTTGATTTTATTCCCCATACTTTACTTCCGTTTAGGATTATAGTTATTAAAATTATAAGGACTAAAATCAAAATTGGAAAAAACTGTAGGGACAAAAACTATGATTTTCTCTTTTTATTTTAATAATAAACTTGATTTTTATTTTTAGAGTACTTGTTGGACATTGAATTCGAGCCGAATAAAATACTTCAATTATAAATAGAATTGAATATTTTACAACTATAAATTAAAATCGAAACCGGATGACTTAAATCGCCGCACACAATTTGAAGGGTTGCAATTTTTATGGGCAGCCTGTCCATAGAAAACTTATGAACTAGTGGATATATGTTTTAAACGACTGAATATGAATAGAAAGAGAATGAATATGTTCAGTGAGCGAATATGAATAGAAAGAGAATAAATTCATTCCCTTTCCATACATACATGTTGAGTCACTTCAAATCTATATTCACTCAGTACATATAGGAACTTATATGGGCGTGCTCATATAAGTTTTTTTCCAATTTGAAACCCAAGATGGCCCAAATCCTTTCCCCCTCGATCACCGGCGCTAGGGTGCGTTTTCGGGCATTGAGCGAGGATGAGCTATTTCGGCGAGGCTGTTGCGATCGTTCCTTTTGGTGTATTCTCTCACTCTTTGGTGTCGTTTCTTTTGGTGCTTCTCGTTTTCTCGATCTCGGGTGATTTCTACATTAGTTCGACAACTTTGACGGAAATGGATATTTCGGTTTTTGATGATAAAGTTTCGATCTTTAGCATTTTTTTTGGTTTAGCTATTAATTTTATGAATGTCTTGTGCTTTGGTGCGTGTAATCATGTTTTTCTCTGTCAAAAACGAGAATTGATCATCATTGATGTATATATTGCTCAAATGTTTGGTTTTATTTGCTTTTAAATGTGATGGTAAATTTCTGTACTTGAAAGGTAAGGCAATCTTCTTGGCTGACCACGAATTGTAGTGATCGCACTTGATCATTGTGACCAATATCCAAGATATCTGAAGTTAGATAAAAGGCCATCACATTAGTCTTTGTTCTAGCGACCTTCTACCGTTGTGATGGTCACATTGTTTGAAGAATAAATCTCAAAAGTGTCAGCTGGTGGATCAATTCTGTCCAGATTTAGGTTTCTTTTGATTGTAAAAATCGGCTGCTTAGGTGTTGGAGGGATTGTAGCTTCATTTTCCAGCATGAAAACTATTGACGAGATGGCCGGCCGGTCATTCGGGCTATCTTGCACACACAATAGACCAATATGGATGCTTCTTAATACTTCATCCAGAGAGCATGAGTCTCTGATGGATGGATCTATAAAATCTTTTGCATTATCTTCATTCCAGAGTTTCCATGCCTGAACCATTTTTAAGACCAAAATAAGCTGCAGTGATTATTGCTTAATATCATATATATACTTGATATCATGTAATATCTTTCTCACTTACATAAGCAAGAAGATTTGCATACTCAATGAGGTGAAAATTACTGTTCCGAAATCCGCTCACAATCTCCAAGAGTAATACTCCGAAGCTGTAGACATCAGACTTCACAGAAAAGAGTCCCTCCATGGCATATTCTGGGGACATATAGCCACTGCAAGACATGACCATCCGTGTTCACAAAGTACTAAATCAATGAACTTTTTAGGTGGATTGTTAATAGCGCTACAGATGATGCTTACTATGTCCCAGCAACTCTTTTTGTATTTGCTTCATTCTGGTTTCCTTCAAAAATCCTTGCCATGCCAAAATCACAAATCTTGGGGTTCATGTCATCATCCAACAATATGTTGCTTGCTTTAAGATCTCGATGAATTACACGCAACCTTGAATCTTGGTGAAGGTAAAGAAGCGCTCGAGCAATCCCTTTAATTATGTTGAATCTCTTCCCCCAATCAAGCTTTGTTTTCTGCACTGGGTCTGTTTATATTAATTGAGTTGGTAAGAATTTGATCTTAAAGCTCAATTTCATTGTTAAGTCATATTAAACATAGCTTATCTAGATGCTTATAAAGAAGTGAAGGAATATGAAAGGGGACAAACCAAAGAGGAAGAAATCCAGGCTTTTATTAGCCATGTATTCATATACTAGTAGCCTCTCTTCTCCATGGATGCAGCAACCAAGAAGCCTGACCAAGTTTCTGTGCTGTAACTTTGCAATCAAAATGACCTCATTTTTGAACTCCTCTAATCCTTGTCCAGATCCTCTAATAAGTCGTTTAATAGCAATTTCTTGTCCCCCATGAAGCTTGCCCTGAAATTTTATTTTTATTGTAGAAAATACACTTTCCATTTCCTTATCAAACATAAAAGCTAATAAGAAAAAGGACGAATAACTGAAAAATAACTAGAAATCAATATCTTATTGAGCTAACTAATTTGCAAATTTAGCTGTGACTTAGCCTGTGTACAAGTCTGATTCTAACCACTCTTACAATATATGTTTATGTTGCAATAATATGCTGAAACCAATTCTTAACATGAAATACTTCTCATGTACCAGAACTGAACCACACTAAACATTGAATTTTCCATATACAACCATGAAAGTAGAAGAACAAAGAGGACAAGGATTTGAGCATCTTAATGAAGAAAACTCTTTGTGGAGATTTATATATGATTAGAAAAATAGGAAACAAGTGAATCACTATCTAAGATTTGACCATTGATCAGTATGTTGGTTTGTTTGTGTACCTTGTAAACTATGCCAAAACCTCCTTGTCCCAACTTATTTGAATCAGAGAAATTGTTGGTTGCATTGAGTATGTTCTCGAAATTAATTAAAGGAAGTTCCGGAACTTGATCGCATTCCCCTTCTACAAATTCTGTATATCCAGAGAAATTATTCTGAAAATCCGTACTTGGACTCAAATCACTTAGTAGCTTTCCTTTCTTTTGATGCTTTAATATACCTGGTAGGTAGTTGAGTTAAATAAATTACTTCCAGTACTTGATCAATTTAAATTCTAAAATCTATTTCCAAAAATTGAAAAAATGTAGATTACCTTTTATTTGATCACTGAATTTCCATAAAATGAAGATACAAGTCAAACAAAAGATTGCCGCAAACAGAGATTCTATCATTACAATTGTCCTTTCTTTGCCCTTGCCACCTGATGTATCTGAATGAAAAGAGCATCAGATTCACATTTTGAATAAGAAATGTTCTGATCATTGGGTGAATTTAACTAATCATCCCAAATGATGTGGTTTATCATATCTGTCCTGCAGGTTGCTTATCTTCATCCATTACTGAGGAATAATGAATGCTTAAACAGAAGAGATATGCAAGACCATTTGTGCAGATCATAGGATCCAATTCATTTGAAAGGTCAGTTCAGTTTTCTACAATGACCATTGCATTCACGCTCTACATCATTCACAAGTCTAGAACAACTACTCATAGTGTTTTAATGAGACAATGGGAAAGACACAAAAGCATACCTAAATTAATGTCCATAAGTCGCAAATAGAGGTCCTCCCCTCTGCTGCCTAAAAACTTGATATCTATCAACTCTCTAGTCCAAACCAAGCACCGTGAGATTGTGTTGTTCCCTATAGTGAAATCAGCATAAGCATATGCTATACAGGAACAATTGTCTATGCATTCAGATCTGCACTCACTAAGTTTCTTGTGTCTTATAAACAAAAATTGGTCTGGCAATTTCATGCCCTGGACTTTCAGAAAGCCATCCCCTTTACCACATTGCAAAGCTTTCTTCCTGATACAACCAGCTGAGAAGTTTCCTGTGTTCCATTCACTCTCAGCCTTAGGCTCAAATCCTTCCAAGCACTTACATATTACTGTCTCTGATTCAGTATCATCGCAATATGCAAATTGACCGCACCAACCATACCTTTCACAGGTACTATTTGGCACAGAAAAATAGTATTGCCAGCTTTTCGATCTATAGTCCCAACTGGACAGCTGATACTGTCCTGAGTAGTTTAATGTGTATCGGACATAAAATGATGGATCTGAGACACTAAATACCATGTACACCCCATTTTCATCTGCGTAATATGTTTTGTACATGAGAGAGTTGGAGTTAGATCCTCTTATTCCAGAGTACAAATTGCCAGACCATACTGTGCTTCTCCAGTAGATTTTTGACCCTGACCATGTCAATAGCTGGATTGTAGTGTTTGAATCAATGCCAAGGGAAAAATTTCCAGGTGAGGGGTCATTTGGGTCCTTCCAAGACGTAAACCGGGTGGTGGAGTGGTTGCTGTTGGTGTAATGGAACTTCATACCTGGAAGAAAGGTGTCTGTTGGGTGATCAAAGCTCTGCCATAATATGTTGTTGCTGTCATCTCTGAGAACCAGATTTCCTGTGTTGCGCAGCACTGCTGATGTGTTGTTCTCTGATCTGGCAAATCCTGATAAATTTGAGGACCAGTAGATGTCTCCTTTTGAATCCATGACAACAAGATTGCTGTCCTCAAAGATGCGAAGAACTGCAGAGGAGTCTGTAACTGGCTTCTCTCGGTTGGCAACCCAGACTACTGTCTTTTGAGGGATGTTGCCGTACCATATTCCCAAGTAGAGAACATTGCTGGAATTTGTAGGTGAGAAGAAGCCTAATGCGTAAGCTCCACCTTCGGAAACTAAAGTCTCACTTGAAGAAATGAATCCATCGCCAGTTATTCTATCTTCTGTAGCACAGAGGAGCAAACCAGAGAGAAATACCCAGAGGAATATGGTGATGTGCAGAGGTAGCCTCTCCATCAGTCTTCAACTTCTTTTTTCTTCAAGCCTTCATGCTTCTTAGTTTCAACCAGTTTCCTTTTCCTCTTATATGATTGGATTGAGATTTCTTGCAGATTCTGACCACATAATTTTTTTTTTTTTGGAACTATGAATACCTGGAATCTTATTCAAGAGAATTGAAAAGATTACGGGTGATTGGGAGGGTGAGAGAAAATATAAATCTAAAATCGAAAGAAATATAATATGTCCATAGGCCTATATAGAACATCGTGAAGATAAACATTTATTACAATAATCAAGATAACTCGCGGCCACAGCAGCCAACGCTTGGGGAGGAGAGCTTTTTTTATTGAATATCTGAGAATTAATGAACCAACATCATACTATAGTCAACCTCGTTTTGTCACGGAAGAGAGCTGAACCCGAAAAGAAGGATGTGCAGCGAGCAGATGAGAAGATATGGAAGAACGAAATGTACAGACCCGAAAGGAAAGAAGCCCATCCGGTTGAAGAGTAAGAGCATTCATAGAAGAGATGGATGTGCGATTCTTTGTTCCCGGAGCAAAGAGGGCAGACTTCGTCCGATATAACACCCCATTTGGCAATACGGTCACGGGTCAGTAGCCTGTTTCGTATCCATAGAATATCGGATGAGGAGGAAGTGATCCCGCGGAAGGAGAGGATACGATATAAACTGCTAGTGGAAAAAGACCCATCAGATGACCATCTCCAACCAATTAAATCATCACCCGACGATAAGCATAACCGATTTAAATCAGCAACAAAGCAGGATAAAACCTTCGCCTCTATAGGATAGGAAAAAAGATAAGTTCTAACCGACAAAAGTACCATCTTCATTTGTGTTCCTGGCTTCAAATATGGTGCATTGTTGGTTTGTGGAGAAGGAAAATAAGGTGGGGAATTTAGTCATCGGGCTGCATCCATCCAGCCATGGGTCTGACCACATAGTTGAAGATAAAAGTTGAGATTGTGATTGATTAGGTGCCAAAATCCAGCATTCCATTAGGAGAATCCAAGTATGTCAACATCAAGAATAATTATGTGGTTTCTCAGTGAACATGCTATGTGGTGCAAAGCTCAAGTGCCATCTTAGAGGATTGCCACTTCTTTGAGGAATATAATCTCGCGTTATTTAGATCCACAAAGTTTTTTTTTTTTTTTTAGAAGAAATTTGCTTCTATTCAAGAGTATTGAAAAGTTACAGATATATGAGAAGGGAGGAGAGAAGAAATCAAAATATAAAATACAGGGAATAGATCACATGTTCAACAATGCTCAATAATGATGTTATGAGACTGCAGAGCTCAAAACCACTTGAAAGTATCTTCTCAAAAATGCATCAGCAGCCATAACAGTTAGTTGAATAAAAGACTGAGAATTTTGAAACACTCGTGAGTTGCGTTCATACCATATAAACCATCTCCATGTGAAGGAGAGAACAGTCAGATGAGCACGACCATGATTAGCTCGCCCATACCATCCAGATGAACGTAATGGAATAGGCCTGAGGTGCCACAAGAGAAGGAGACTGGACCATCCCTCTGAAGTATATGGGCAGGAAACAAAGAGGTGATGGTGAGATTCCAAACCAGAAGAGCAGAGAACACATGATGGGTCAGAGGAGATACCCCATCGGACCAAGCGATCGCGCGTAAGGAGCTTACGTTTAATCCAAATCCAGCTAAATAAAGCAATCTTAGGTGGAAGTTTAAGAGACCATATACGACGAAGTTGATGATCAATAGTCCCGCGGAAGGAAAGGATCCTATAAAGACTACGAGTGGTGAAGCCTCCATGTGCCTCCCATTTCCAAGATACAGAATCTTCAAATGGGCAGTTTTTGATCACCTCAAGGTCCAGAAGTAAGGAGGCTAATGAAGTCGCATCAACAAGTGAGGAAAAGGTGAGATTCCATCCAATACATGATCCAGAAGGATCGAGAACTTTGACATCTGAGATGGTGCAGTAGGTTTGTGTGGAGAGCTGGTAGAGGTCCGGATACTTCATAGCCAGGCTCTGACCAGAGCAACACCATTTATCAAACCATAATCGAGTGTGTGCACCATTGCCGACCATATAGTTGGCCCCAGAGGAAAGAATGTGTAGGTGGCATGAGATATCTTTCCATATCGGGGAAGCTCGACGGAGGGACGTCGGAAGATTCCATGATCGATAATCCCCATAGAGTTGATACAACAATCTGACCCAGAAGATGTCGAGACGACGCATCACTTTCCATAACCATGAACAGATACGAGCCAAGTTGTGATCACGGATATTCAATATGCCCAGACCACCTTTCGATTTTGGGCATGTAATGAAATCCCATGCAACCAAGCATCTGCCCTTAGTAGATACATCGTCAGCCTCGACCCATAAGAAACGTCGCCTTCTCATATCAATTGCTTTAGCCACCCATACGGGAACCTTGAAGATAGAAAGAGGATAAGCAGAAGAGCTCGACAATGTACTGTTAATTAGACATAGGCGTCCAGCGTGAGAAAGGAGTCGGCCTTGCCAACAATTGAGACGAGCGTCCATACGGGCAATAAAATGCAACTAGTCGGCCCTTCGCAATCGACCAATACGCAAGGGCAGTCCAAGATATTTCAGGGGGAAGGCTGCCGGAATATAGCCAAGGGAGGCAGCCACTCGAGAAGCCACACTAGGATCACCGGTAATGCTTGAGATCGAAGATTTTTGCATATTGACCTTTAGGCCCGTAGTAAGCTCAAAGCATTTGAGAAGAAGATAAATATTACGCGGGCTAAGGTCATCATTCAGGCATAAGAGCACCAAGTCGTCGGCAAATAAAAAATGAGTGATCGGGTTGCTCAAACGATCCCCCAGTAATCCATGAATAAGGCCAAGGTTTGTCGCATGGTCAATCAACCGAGAAAGGCAATCAGTAATAATATTGAATAAAAAGGGGGATAAGGGATTGCCTTGACGGATGCCTCGCCGGTGGTGAAATAGAGCGCCTGCGATACCATTTATAAGGATGGCAGAGTCTGAATGAAGTAGGTTGGCGATCCATCCGCGCCATTTCACTGAAAAGCCGTGGGACTCAAGCAAATCAAGGAGGAAGCGCCAACCGATCGAGTCAAACGCTTTTTCGAAGTCTATCATGAGAAGGAGACCATCTTCTTTATTCTTGTGAGAAGCCCAGATCGTTTCATGAAGACCCATGAAACAGTCCAATGTGCTTCTCCCCGACATAAAAGCGCATTGACGGTCGTCGATGAGTTGAGGGGCAATCGGCTTCAAGCGGTTTGACAAAACCTTAGAAAAAATGCGAATAAGGCTTTGCTCAAGACTAATAGGCCGGAAATTCTTGCAAGTGGAGGGCCCTTCAGATTTAGGTATGAGAGCAATATGAGCTGTGTTGAACCGTCGAAGTGCACTCGGATCATGAAAGAACTCAACAAAAATGTCATGAATATCATTTTGGATAAGGTGCCAATGGGAACGATAAAATTCAATTGGAATTCCATCCGGCCCAGGAGCCTTATAGGATCCCATACCATCAATAGCAAACTTAATCTCATCCAAGGAGAATGGCTCATCCAAGTTAGATAAAGCAGGAAGCGGATGAAGGCCAATAGTGAGATAATTCAATTGGAGTGGCCTTCTACATTTGCCCAGTAAATCCTGATAATATTATCTAAAACAGTCGGCCACCATGTCGGGTTGCACAACAGTCCCGGAGGGAGAAGAGATCAAATGAATCCAATTTTTTCGCCTCTGATGCGAGGCCCATTGGTGATAGAATCGAGTACATCGATCACTGTCGCACATCCAACGGATTTTTGCCCGCTGACGCCAATATGAGTCTTCAATACTCAAGGTCTCATCAAGCTCAGATTTCAAACAGCACAGGAGAGAAATTTCATTATCATCAAGGTTCACATGCTCAGCCTTATGATAAAGAGCATTGAGGTCCGCTTCGATCGATTGGCGTCGAATGCACATCTCTTTGCGTTGTATAGCGGCCCATTGAGATATAAGCTTACGCAGTTTTCTCCAGCGGAAGGACCATAGGGCACCAACTGAGAGAGTGTGAGGCGAAGGGGTAGACAAACCATCCCGTAGAATGTTGTTGAATACCGCATGTCTCAGCCACCAGAGCTCCATTCGAAATGGACGAGCAATCGGTGCAGTGGAGAGGTAGGATCTAAATATTAGAGCGGAGTGGTTTGAAAACTTTTTATCTCCAACAGAAACAACTGCAAATGGCAGAGAAGAGGAGCATGCCAATGAGATCAAAACACGATCAAGTTTAGCCAACGATGGGTTGAATTGATTGTTGGTCGATGTATATTTCCTCCCCAATAATGGAAGATCAATCAATCCCTGGTTCATGATGAAACGGGAGAATCTTTCGGAATCGCGAGCCGAGCCCACACAGTTCTTGCGTTCATGATCAAATCTGGTAATATTATAGTCTCCGCCCATAATAATATTTTCATCCACATTTTGGAAAAGGGGAACAAGTTCAGCAAGAAAGCTTGATCTACCCACACTTCTCGGAGGACCATATACATTGATGAAGGTGTAATATATATGAGAAGAGCGGTGCATAAGCGAGGCGGATAAGAAGTGTTGACCGACCATAGTGTGGGAGGTGGCCCAAACTTCATCATCCCATATAAGGAGAAGACCTCCAGAGGAGCCAATCGCATCTAAGGAGATGAAGGAGGGAAAGAGAGATCCAGATATTTGTTTGATAATGGCAATAGATGAAGCCGATAGCTTAGATTCTTGAATACCCAAGACAGAGCAACCTGATTCTCTTGCATAAGATTTCACCATAAAACGTTTAGAATATCGACCTAAGCCACAAACATTCCAAAATAAAGATGAGAAAAGTTTTGAAGACATTAAAAAAGGAGATACAACCATAGGAGGACCATATAAATCATGAATGCAGGAACTCTGCAAGCTCCTCTTCTAAAGCATGATTAGGCGAATCGATCATAAAACCCATGTCATTAATTTGCAAGAGTATAGATCGGGCCCCTTGGGAAGAGAACATCGGGAGCAGCCGGTGACCAAGCGCCTGGCCGTCGGATGGAGGGGGGGAAATGCGTGCATGCGAGGAAGAATGATGCGTCAGAAGGCGATCAAGGGGAGAGGAGGAGTGCTGCGAATAGATATCATCCAATGCTCGTTCACCATTAAGCATAGCCTTCCTCGCCGATGCACGGCGAATGGAGTTGTCGGCCCCGCGACGGGACCCCAAAATGCGAATACTACGTCGAACCAGAAGGTGAGCACCTCGGCCTTTACGGCGAGAGTAAGTGATGGAATGCTGAGCGGGACTAGACTCCGAATTCGCAGATGATATTACGGGACGATCCAGATTCAAGAGCGAATTCCGCATCCGAATAAGAGAGGAGCAGAGTAAAATCAGCCGACGAATATCCATTTGACCCGAATGAGAGAGCCCAGAAGTCACGGCCCAAATAAACCCCTGAATCCAAGAGAAGAAATGCGCGGGAGATGGAATAGGCATTGAAATCACATTGAGACGAGAGCCGCACCATGGAAGAGAGATGGGAGCCGAAGGGGAGCAAGAGGGCTGTTGGGGCAACATCTCATAAATGGTTTGCAGAGTTCCGCCGTCCCGAGCTGGGATCAAGGACTGGAGGTGACGGCCTGCCCCGATTGCAAGGGTCCCACCATCCAACGGCGGAAAAGAGCCCCTATGAACCAGTAGGGGAGCAGACTCAATTGAAGTGACGTCATCTGTACGGTTCGCCATAATAGAAGTCTCATCTCGTCCAATGAGATGCTTTGGGGAGGAATCACGGCGATGTCGCACCCCGGCGGTGGTGTCGGAGTAGACGTGGTCGATCGCCACCGAGGAGAAGGATGAAGACAAGCAAGATATCTCCACTTGGCACTCGTCCCCACCAGGAGCCAAAGCAGAGGAAGAGGAAGAAACATGAGCAACATGAGGCATCCCAATAGGGTGGTAAGCTCCCCCTTGTCCCCTGCCCCCCTGCCGTCCTCCTCTCGCCCTCGCCTTCGACCTGGGAAGCGGGTCACTTTTGCGGTGACCCCCTGTCCATCCTCCTCTCGATGGGTGTCCTCGCGGTCATACGCTGATGCAGTGCGCACTGTGCTTCCCCATGCACCATCGTCCCCCCCCCCTGCGCTCCCTCTTCATCTGGAGCTCGGTTGACCTCTCGTTCTCCTCCTGCTCAATGGGATTCGAGGGCCTATATTTTCTTGTTGAAGAAATCTGGCCGCTGCTTCAACTGTTGTGAACGGGGCCATCGCCGCTTCGAATGTCGGTCACCTGCGGCTTGTTTCCGATGTCGCCGCTATGGGCATCACGCTTACCAATGCCTCCGTCTTGCTCGTCCTGTGCTTCCTCGACCTTCCTCGATCTCCTCATCGTCTGCTTCGGCGCCTAGCCCAGTGATCCAATCCCCTCCGGAATGCTCTGCTCCTTGCAACTCGCCTTCTCCCCCATTGTCGTTGACTAATTCCGGCTCTATGGGTTCTGCGGACTCGGATGACCGCCCTCAATCCTTGCAGCTTTTTCTTCCTCCTTCGCGAGCTACTCTGAATCGCATCGGCTACCTAGCGGAGAGATGCATTATGGTTTCGGTGACTGGTCAACTGGATTCTTCTGCTAATGTTGCTGACTTTATGGCATCCTGCTTCCACGATGCTTCATCCCACTGACATCAATGGCGACAGCGCACCTTGGCTGATGGACGTCTGCTTATTACAACTCCACCTGAGGCCTCTTCATATTATAAGCGCGCACTTATTCGTCGCCAATTTATCATTTGGGGCTCTGTTACTCTTCACATTGGCGATTGGGTTGAAGATGGTATTTATGACTTCGTCCCTGTTTTGGAGTTGAGTGTGGGAATATCACTGCGTGGACTTCCTCTTATTTTCTGGAATGAAGATGCTCTATCGGCACTGGTCTGCCCTTTCGGCGCCTTCGACGCCCTCGATGCTCGCTCACTACGATGGGCAGAGCTCGCGACCTGCCGTATCCGAATTCGGGCCTCCTCCCTGCGCATCATTCCGCGATGCATTTTTGTGATCGCTGAGGGTCGCCGATTCAAAGTGGATCTTGATATCTCTTGGCACAGATGGATTATTCATGAGGGTGATTCGTCTGCTCCTGATATCGATGCTGGCGATCCGAATTCTGACGTAGATCCACAAAGTTGGATAGTAATAATTGTATTTAGATTATTAAATTACAGTTATTTATTTAGATTATTAAATGATTCGAGAAATTACAGTTAGACTATTTTTTTATTTGGATTTGGATATTATGTTAGTCTTCTTTTATTAACTTAAAATTCCCCGATGGAAACTCAAATGCAAAAAATCCAAATATCTTAATTTGCATATTTATCCTTGTATTGTTTATACATGTTAAAATATTATGAGTGTATGTATATATCTCATAATATTTAATAGTTAAGTAATAGTTAAATACAATAAGCGTTATTTTTAAATTTACCCATTTGTTTTTATTTTTATCTATTCTCTTAAAGTTGATACTTTTATATATATTAATATTTAAAATTTAGGTATATATATATATTCTTATGAAACGACAAAGTTTACCTATAAATTAATAATAGAAAAAAGTTATTGACATAATATGACAGAATAAAATAAAATAGTGGGCATGATTAAAAATAAGAGCATTTCTAGTAGGGGAGAAGGGTTTAGGGTTCAAAATAAGTATTTGAGGCCCAATATGGGATGGGCAATATGTGCATTCGAATTTTGATTCAGGTTTCCCCTAGTTGTTGGGTAATACATAATTTATAAAATAAAAGTGATTATATTTATAAAGAAATAGATAAAATACAAAGTAATAATAATAATAATAATAATAAATAATATCAAATATAATTTTATTCACATGATTATATATAATAATTTTGTATCGAAATTTTAGATTTTTGGAAAATATGAAATAAACAAAAAAGTTTAATGAAAAATCTAGAAACTTTGGATGTATAAAATAGTTAAATATTTAAATGGATAATATAAAAAAGCAGCAAGGGTTTTTGTGTCAGGATAAGAAGATAAATTTTGTGTGCTTACCTTGAGTTCGCATTCTCTTTTTTTTTTTAAAAAAAAATAGAAATTTATATTTATTAAGAGGATTGAAAAATACAAATGATTAAAGATAGAGCTAAAAATCTCAAGTAAACAATATGATAAAAAAAATGTACAATAACTAAGTCAATGAAGATACTTTAATAACAAGTCTCCTTCGATTGCGAGTTCAATGAGTGAACGACCGTATGTTGCTATCGAATCATTTGATGTTATGCTCGTGCCAAACCATCAATCTTCAAAACATGATGATTAAGCACATATGCATCTTCCTCTTTTTGTCTCCTCTGCATCCTAGATCCCAAGGCTGAGAGGTGAAAAGAAAGGAGATGCGAGTTTATTATATGCTAGATTCGCACCTCAACATATGTTTATCTTTTTCTCTTTTCATTAAATGAAGAGATAGATAGACACATATTGGAGGTGTCATCCTCCTCTTTTTGTCTCCTCTGCATCCTAATCCCAAGGCTGAGAGGTGAAAAGAAAGGAGATGAGAGTTTATTTTACGCTGGACTCGCACCTCAACATGTGTTTATCTTTTTCTCTTTTCATTAAATGAAGAGATAGACACATATTGGAGGTGCCATCCTTGAGTGGTGTAGATGCATGCCTGAAAGAGATGTGAATGTGTTTCATTCTGATTTCTGAGTCAATTCAATGCTTGAATGTAACCGGTAAACAATTGAGTCAATTCAATTACTTTCAATAGTTGATGAATTCAATTTCTATAACTTGCCTCCAACATGGGTAATATAAGTACCATCAATTCTATACAATTTATCATGATATTTTATCAAAATTTTATAATCAAGGTCAAATCCAATAACATAATGTATTATTATGCTCTTATCCATATATCTAACCTGCAGTTTGTGGTCACATAATTAAACTGCATATAAATAACAATCTATGTAAAAAAATGGATCAAAAAGCTTAATTGTCATGCTAACATGCATGATGAAGGCCTTCTACCTACCACCAAGAGAAGGCCGGATCACACATTCCCATCCCCCCCAACTAATTTTATTTATTTATTTATTTTATCTAGTGACGAATAATTAATATTAATGTAAGGGCTTTAATTGTATAATTGGATGATCACGCCCCATTAATGGGGAAAAGAAGATGATTGAATGGCCCACACGTTTATACTTGCTTCCACGCTCACGGCTCACCTACCCTTAATTCTTATTGCGCTCCTCCTTCCTTGCCTAACACACAATCTTCTAAATATTTGTGGGCCCGTTTAATTGGTAGAATGGTAGGTGACGGTGGTGCCAGATTGAGTAACTTAATCAATTTGGAGTACTCATTGTTTTGCTTCTATAAATCTAATTAAATTATGATTATTGAATAAATTAAATTCGTAATTATATAATATATTTTGTAGTATAATTACACTTATATATTTTTAAAAAATAATAAACATATAATTGAGAGTAATAAATAAATTATAAACAATTATTTATTTATTCACAATCATTAGAGGGTTTTTTCTTCCTATTTATAATTAGGTTATTAGACAAAAATAAATATAATTTTAATGAATTTCTTAATTTTGACTAATCATTTGATTGATTTTAATTATATATAAAAAGTTTAATATTGGTTTCAATAATGATATCATATATATGTACCATCAAACATCACATTGCACACTGATATATATATGTACCATCAAATATCATACTGATATATATGTACTACAAAACATCATATTGATATATATGTGTCATCAAACACCACACTATACACTAATATATACATCACATTACATGCCAATTGTGATTAGCACAGTTGGTGGCAATATATAATTTATAAGTTGCCTAGAGATTTGAGGTTCAAACCTCTAGACAACTTATATCAATTTCAAAAGATACTTTATTTTTTTATAGTACGATGTTATCAATATGATATATGAGTGTGGTGTTTGATAATATTGTGTTATCACTATAATATATCAATTTCAAAAGATACTTTAATTTTTTTTGTGGTGTTTGATAATATTTGATGGTATTTTAAACTAATGTATTTGATATTTCAGGATAATATTGTATTTTTTGATGGTGTATCTGATGTTATCAGATTAAAATGTCATTTTTTTTTATATTGTTGCGGTGTTTGATGATATATATATATATATGATGTGATTATTGAAATTTATGATAAACTTAATTCTCGTATATAATTAAGATTAATCAAATGATCAAAATTAAAAAAAAACGTGAAAATTGATGATATTTTTGTCTAATATCCGTTATGATTTAATATTTATTATAATTAATTACGAAAATCATTTAATTTGGACATTTACGTAGTAATCATATAATTGTAGCTTAATCAGGCAATTAAAGGAAAAAAGTGGGCAAACTTTGCTGGTTTTACAGCTTGTGGGGCCATCCACGTCATTCTCTCTCTCTCTTTCTCCTAAAAGAAGTGAGTTTGTGGGGTCATCCACGTCATCCACGTCATTCTCTCTTTATCTCTCTCTCTTATCGCGTGCTCGTAAAAGAACCGAGAGAAGTGGAGAGAAAGGAAAGGAGAGGAAAACTCGCAGTCCGTACATATCAATCCCCACCATTTCTCTCTCCGTCGCGCGCACACACACACTTCTCTCTCCTGAGCTCCGTCATTTTCCAAATCCCTCGTCTCGAGGGCAGTCGGAGCAGTGTTCTGAAGGAATTCGACCGATCGAGTGAGTTTCCTCTATGATTGCGCTTGTCCCTTCGACCTTTTTTTTCTTCTATTTGCATCTGGAGCTGTAGGTCGCGATCTGTGGTCAGCTTAGGGTTGTGTCCATGTAAAAGTGGATATTAATTTCTTTTCCATTTTGAATAAATCATGGATCGTCAAGATTTATCCTCGGCTTCGGCGTACTTTGGATATCCTTACTAATTTGGTCTCTTTTTTTTCTCAACAGGTCAATTCGAAGCGAGTTTGCTACTCTTATGCATCTTGTTGAGCTGTATTCCGAGGAATTTGGGGGTTTTCTTTTGTGTGCAAAAGCATTTGGGTACCCCTTGGGGTTGTTTTGATGAAAAGATCGTTTTTTAAGCGGGAAAATTGCTGATTCGTGGGCCTTTTCAGTCATTGGAATCGCTTCCAGATCGGCGAACTTTCTCCTAAGGGGTTTCTGTTCTTAAGACAGACCCCTGGTTGTTAAATTTGTAAAGCAGCAGCTTCTTGCTGCCTGGGGAAGCCAAAGGCTGTGAACATCTTGGAGCTTGCCTAGCTGCAAAATAATTAGTATTAAGTAAATAGAAGTATGAGAAAGAATGTGGGCTTTCATTCAGTGCGATCATTTAGTGACAGAAGATGGCTTCTTCCGTTTCTTGCAAGCTTACTAGTCTCATTTACTCTTTTCATGGCAACTATTTTTGGGTTATTTTCCTCTCAGAATGTTGGGGATTCACTGTCCTTGGACATTGTCAGCTTTACTACTCTTGATGATTTTGAGAATGACTCGATAGGAACAGATAGGAAGAAGCTATTGGACCAACCAGCGATTATGCAAGAAGAAGCTCCACGCATAGCATATCTGATAACTGGCACAAAAGGTGACAGCCAGAGAATGAGGAGAACTTTGCAGGCTATATATCATCCTCGAAATCAGTACATTTTACACTTAGACCTGGAGGCTCCTCCTAGGGAGAGGATAGACTTGACCATGTATGTTAAAGGTGACCCCTTGTTTAGTCAGGTTGAGAATGTGCGTGTGATTGCAAAAGCCAACTTGGTGACCTATAAGGGCCCAACGATGATTGCTTGTACCCTACATGCAATTTCTATCCTGTTGAAGGAGAGCTTAAGATGGGACTGGTTTATAAACCTGAGCGCCTCAGATTATCCTCTTATGACACAAGATGGTCAGTGCTTGTTTGAATTTATAGTTGTTTCATATTCGAATTACTTATGTCCATTGAACTTGCACTTATCAACTCAAGCATTCTAAGTAAAAATATTATTTCAACATCATTTTTGAGGTACAACTTTATTAATGTTCTTATATTGAGATACTCGCTGAAAAGAAAAATGAGAAATATTAAGATACTGTCCGAAAGGAAAATGAGAATTTTCAACGTGTGATAAGTTATCTTACTTATTATATTGGTTATATTTAACTGGCCATTTTACATGTTGATAGCTTGATGTATTAAGTGACACTAATGACTAGAGGGAAGTTACCTCAAACTTAAGTGCAAGTCATAGTTCTCATTTTTTTTCAACCCTACTTCTCTTGATAGAAGCCCCTTTATTGAGTGGAAGCTCAAGATGCTCTCCAACACCACCCATCTCCACTAGATTCACAGGATGGTTGTTCCACTTCATTTGTTACATTGTGAATTTGTGATTACATTTTCATAGGATCGCAGGTTGATAAACTCAAATATTCTTTGGGGGTGTTGGGGATTTGTGACATCTAACTTGAAGCTAACAGATAATTCTTATAACAACAAGAAAAAGTCTAATGGGTTGATTTGAAGTCCCATTGAGTGATTGAGATCTAAAAACAGTTCTGCTTCATGGAAGATATATGTAGGCACAAATGTACCTTCTACATTCTTGTTGAAAAAGATAGTTGCATCTTCTATCATTTCACGGTATACATCTGTCTATTCTAGTATGAATTTATTTTCTTCATTAGTCTGATATTATGGAGCTAGATTCCTACCAGTCCAATGTATTTTATCACCAATTGAAACATGTCATCAGAAAATAGCAATCTTTAGAGGAACTTCATTGTTAATGTTCTTTGTAAATACATCCATAATTAGTGCAAGCAAAGGCTCAAGTATTCAAGTTTTCCACTAAAGACTTGATTATAGTTTGCCACTTTGCCCGATCTCTCAAATATATTTGTTTAAGCTTTCTGCAAACTTCTCTATAGAGAATATTCTCCTTAAATATTAGTCATCCGTCAAAATATACTGATAAACTATCCACTGATCTCCGCTAGTCCAAAACAATATGCAAATTGTTACTGTGTTATAACATCATGAAATTGCCAATATGATATGTAGATCGCGGCCAATAATTTAGCTCGACATAGTTCTATCTTCTCCAGATGCAACTAGATGATAGAAATTGGTTTGTTTGAAGCATGTTATTTTCAGTATGTACTACCCCATTGAAGTTCAACAGTTGGAAAAGATCAATGCAACTGATTGAAAATAGTTGGAGCATTAAGACTTGTTGTTCTTGTCATCATTGTTTCTTCTGATAAGGTTTTCTCCAATATATTCCTTTGTCTTGACTTGACCTATTAAGATCAGTTGTTAAAAAAAATTCACATCCATGCACTCGAGTTATATGATACTTGTGTGTCCTCTAGATCCTCATGATATAGAACAATATAAACAATATTCTGTAGGAAAATTGGAAGGTTAATTTCTTTTGTTTATGCTTTTTATAAGGTATAGCTTGTCTAGAATGATACTAGTTTTTGGTTGTGTTTGGATGTGCCCTCAAAACACAACATTTTAATCTGGCTATGGATGTATGTGGAGAATCACTGTTATTTTCAATTCTTTTCAAGAAGTAGCAAGTGTTCATTTTTGAAATAGCATTTATGGGGGTTCTATTTATTTTTCTTAAGAAGAAAAAAGAAATGAGTATATAAATGATATTTATCATTTTATATCCATACCTATTTTATTTAAACATGTTTCTTCTGGTGAGTATTAGCCTATATTTCTGTAACTAACTTGTTTCAGGGTATCGGGGCAGATATACTTCATGGTTTATCTTCTTTACCTCGAAATCTCAACTTTATTGAGCATTCACCTATTTCTGGTTGGAAATTGTAAGTTAAGAAAGATTTCTTTTGTCTTTTTTTCTTCTTCTTACTATTTTTTGACTCAAGATATATGAAATTTTCACATTATAATAAATTAATAATCAATACAGGACCCAGAGGGCGAGGCCAATAATTGTCGACCCTGGTCTTTATTTGTCAAAAAAATTTGAAGTTTTTACCACCACTGAGCGTCGGGAACTGCCAACCTCTTTCAAATTGTACACCGGTGAGATGTTTTATTTGCATCCATTACTCTGAATATATTCCTTCAGTCAGCTACAATGTATTCCATATCTATGTTCTTTTGTTGTGAACTACATATAGGCAAATAATTTACTGATGAGTCTCTGAGTAATTGAATATCCTTTAGGAGGCAATGCACCCACAAGTTACTCAAGGCCAAACATAATACAATTTTCAATATATGCTAAGAGCTAGCAGACTCCAGCAAATTATATTTTAATTCTATTTTAGAGCAATGTACTAAGCCATATATGCAATCTACACAAAGACATCATTACAGATCTTGCAATAATTATTACATGATACATTCTTTCCACAATACAGTAAGTTCTGGATTAATTATTTTTCCTTGGGCAACAAATAATGTTCAAATTCTGCCAATCCCACATACCATGGAGTGACGATATCCCTACTAGCAACAGGGTAACCCAACTATCTTGAGCTTCAGCTCTGGGTTAGTCTGCTGCTGGTATAAAAAGTATTAAACCCCTCTATACTAGTGGCGTTCTAAAATATGCTCATGCCAATTGTTAGTTATGCTTTCCTTAAAAAATATGGTTTGATGATTTATATTTTTGACTGACTCATTTTCCACACAGGTTCAGCATGGGTGATGCTGACTCGGTCCTTTCTGGAATACTGCATATGGGGATGGGAAAACCTTCCTCGAATTCTTCTGATGTACTATGCCAATTTCATCTCATCACCTGAAGGCTACTTTCACACAGTTATCTGCAACTCCAACGAGTTTAAAAACACCTCCATAAGCCATGACCTGCATTACATTTCCTGGGGCTACCCTCCAAAGCAACACCCACTATACCTTTCCACCAAAGACTTCAACAGAATGGTAAAAAGTGGCATGCCCTTTGCTCGGAAATTTGCAAAAGGAGACCCAGTTTTGGATAAAATTGACCGTGAACTCTTGGGGCGTGCCAATGGGCAATTCACCCCTGGTGGGTGGTGTAATCAGACATCATCAGATGAGATGGCAGAACAATGCTCCTCAAGAGGTGATGATTCTAAGTTTCTGCCAGGTCCAGGTGCTGAAAGGTTACAACAGCTAATGAAGAAGCTCATGTCCCAAGAATTTCGCAATGGAAGCTGTTCCTCTTTGCAATATGATCAAACTAAGAGAGATTGGATAACTCCTAAAAAGCCAGCTTAACAAGATACACAATTCTTGATTCATTTTTTTTGCACTATGTATACTTCATGATATCCAAGAATGACAGATGCCATCCACATATAACAGCTACCTTTTTTATACTTTGCTAATATGGTTGCTACTGCCAGATTCATGCCTTGATCCAAGCAAAGGAAAAGCCTCAACAGTTGAACGCAGAGATATCTTTATCATGAAATATTTTGATCAACATAATTTTGACTGCCTGACATATGGATTTTGCAATGAGTTTGTTCATAGGTCAACTTGGAAACCCCTGAATTAGATGGTTTGCTGGTGGAAGCACATGAGTTTGAGGCTATTGCACAGTGGATGTTAGTTCATATTCCGGCTTAACTATTTGCATCAGACTTTGCAAGACTAGAGAGAATTTCTGCCAACTTTTTGATGTCTAAGATTAAGAACACTACTCCTGAGATGTAGTTTACATATATTAGAAATATGGAAAGATGTAATGTTCTCCCACAAGAAACTGGTTGCATTTGTAGCATCGATCAATTATCATACTACACAGACTTTTCCTACCTTCACATGTGATGGTAATATCAGCCATTAATTTATTAGGGTTCATTGGCTTTATCAAGGGGACCAATATCAGCCATCATCCCTATTGGAGATGCTTGCTCAACGACTCATGTTTGCTTCATATATTCAAGTATTAATATTACTTTTATGTTTTTTAAAAAACAAGTTATTTTGGTAAACGAATTCTGAATATCTATTTCTAACTAAAATCGATTAGATTGGTTAGATTAATCATCAGATATCCAATGAAATAGATAAAACCAAATTCGGATAGCAATATTAAAAATCAATATATTTCAATGTCAATTTTAGTGCATGTTTTTTTAATACTAAATTTCTAAACTGTTCTGAGTTTAGTTAATCAAACCATTGCCACCCGCATCTAATACACTTTCATAATTAGTATATTTATATTGCAATATAATCATTTCTAGTTATTAGTACTTATTATAATATTGTAATAGTAAATAATTATAATATAATAAAGTAAATATTCTATACCATACTTAAATAGAATTAAAGAGTATGAATACTATATTTTATATTCATTATGCACTAGAATAATGAATGAGATGTCCCTCAATTACTGTGTTTGTGATGAAAATTTTGGCCAGCTATGTTGATTCTAAAGTGCACAAAGGAAATAGGTTAATCTTAATACTAAATGTATTCCCCCGAACATGGCCGTATCAAGAATTGCATATTTCTTTTCACTCCTGCAAATCATGCAAAGCTTCTAGGGGCAAAAAATCAAAAAGATCATGCAGCAAAAGAGGATGTCGAGACTCGAGATGAACGGATGGAAATATAAAGCCATGTGGAGACTATATAACCGGCAAAGTGATCTGAGATGAACGAAAATCATGTCAGTGGTTTAATGTCATGAGAAATAATAGCTAAAAATCTCATTATTTGGTTATGTATCGGTTTATGTATATATACACATGTCTGCAAATCTAGATCACTCTTCATGACCAGAAAGTAGCCATCTTAAGTAGTCAATGCCGTCATCCAGGACGGAAGCTTGATCAGGAGGAACTACCCGTTTCCGCTGGAATGTCTCAACAGAGATTTGCTTTCGTTTCCGCCCACCTCTTGGCTGAGAATGCAAGTATTCATCGGTTTCTAGGAAGTCACCCTGCAGCAAGAATCATGAACATCTCAACATTCATGGACAAATAAGGGTAGCCTTATAAGACTACTCAGCAACAGATTTTTTAGTTGCATAAAGGATACTTAGATCTTCATTCAAAATTAAACAATCTAAGTCTCAAGCAAGAAGGCAGCATCAAGAAATTTATCATCCCTACTGGTTATTCAATCCACAATATAACATTTTATATTTTTGGATGGCTAAGGCTAAAGGCTGATTAAAACTGCAGTGACCTGAATACTACTATAGTAAATGTTTGTATATGACTAAAACTTCATATTTGAATTTGTGGATCATTTGTTTACATTTAAGAGAAACCATATATATCAAAGACTTACTTCAACATAAACGTGAACACCAGATTTTTCATGATTGTCTCTGACATGCTTGTAGGTGAATTTCTGCCCACATCCAGAAAATCGACAAGCAAATGGACGAAGCTCGTGATGAACGGCTTTGATGTGCTGCCTGAGATTTGATGTCTGCAATAAAAGCAAATCTACTATGTAATCACTAAAATACAGCTTGATTACTGAGCAAAAAATCTTCAATATTGTTCAAGTGATCCATAGGAAAAGAATCCAATAACTATGTCCTTGAGCTCAGGGTTGTAAATTTTTTTACTATAATGTTCCTATTAACTTTGCCTTCACAAATGAATGAATCCACTTCGTTCAAACCCATATTTGTGAGTCCAGGCATCTCCATAACATCTTTGAGAATCGACTG
Source organism: Canna indica (assembly GCA_034359265.1). Classification (NCBI taxonomy): domain Eukaryota; kingdom Viridiplantae; phylum Streptophyta; class Magnoliopsida; order Zingiberales; family Cannaceae; genus Canna; species Canna indica. The sequence continues at coordinate 4,215,447 of CP136893.1, read as the reverse complement.
GTGCATGGCCTCCGGTTAAGTACATTGACTACCCACTTAACTGGAACAGCCATTACCTCTCTAGGGTTGATGTTAGATTACCAAACATCAAGTTAACAATGGAACAATTATATTAAGAACTTGTAAAAGGATGCAATTGATTATTATTTACATTGATCAAAAGAGAAGTAAACATAAATTTTCAGGTCTTACGTTTGAAAATGAGCATTCACAGCCTTTGAAGTTGCATTGGATTCTACCAGTCGCCTCACTTGCTACATGCATGCGTTCATGTCTTTTGAAGTTCTTCTTCAGTTGTTTTGTTCCACAGGCCTCACAATCAACATGCTGGTGAGAAGTTCTGATATGAGCTTTTAGGCATTCTGTATTTGTGAATGTTTTCATGCAGCCAGGTTCATAGCAAACAACCTCCACATAATCCAATTTAACTGTAGCACACAGCTTAGTTTAGCTGACAATAAATAGAAGGAAAAAGAGTTTTTATGGCTAACACAACGGATATTAACGAGCTAAGGATCAGAAAATGATTCAACCAAATGAAAGTAATATAATTCCATATTGATGTGAAGTAATGGCCATGCAAGATAGTAAATCAGAAGAATGCAGATAATCAGATGTTAGCAATTTAATACAAACATTAAAATAGCAAAATAAATTAAACATCCAATGTAACATAACAAAACAAGATGCCTGAAGGGATAAAAAAAGAAAAGGACATGTCTATATCATTTTCCAGAGGGATAAGAAAATAACTACAATTGATTAGACTAGAAAGACAACTCCAGGCCTATAAATCCACAAGGCCAAAGTTAAAAACATCTAAAGCAGAGCATTTTACCATGTGAACCTTCATGCTTCATCAACTTTGAGGGATACTTGAATGTCTTCCCACATCCAGGTTCATTGCAAACATATTGTTTGTGACCTTCACAAGGTACCTCATCTTCATGAATCTTTGTCACATGTTTTTTCATATTGGCCTTGATTGAAAACTTGCGGTTGCAGTTGTTGACAGGACAATCAAAAAGTTTTCCTTCATGCGTCAATAAGTGCCGAGTTAAATGGTCCTTTCTTTTATAGCTAGCATGACAATCATCAACTGGGCAGGTAAAAGGTCTCTGTATGCAAATAACAGAAAAGTCATGCACAATTAGAACAAGCAATATTGAAAACAACCACTAGAAAGACCAAAAATAAGAAACAAAATTGAGAATGGAAGATCATTTACTAAAAACAGAACACTCTGTTAAAGTAACCAGGAAAGAACTACCTTTACATTAAAAAAACACAAGTGAGGTATTTTTTTCACATTGTCACCTTCACATAACCAATTTCTTATTGTAACAAAAATAATTATTAAGAGAAAAGAGTCTGAAATGATCAAAACAGAGGTTAAGAACAAATGTAGCTAATAAGCATATCTTCATGAGAATGTAATGATTAATTCCGAGAAAGGCAATAGATCTTAAACAGGGAATAATTTTCTACCAAGTAAATTTGATGCCTTTGCAAAATACATGAGAAAATAGGATAGCAGGCCATCCCCAATTCAACCGTTACAGACACTTCAGCAACTTACCAATGACTTATGGATCACCTTAAAGTTGGCATTACAGGGCCTCTATAAACATTCTGAGACAAACTTGCAATGTAAATTCAGATGCTAAATATGTTAAATTCAAACAGAAGCTGCATAATAAAGTAAAAGGAAGACCTCAAAGTATGTGCGTGATTGAGGCTTACTTGATGGAGCTTCTCAGGAGGTCCACCCATCCTGATACTGGTCCATTCAAGATAAGAAAAACAGCCTCTTCGCATTTTGGAGTTCGTTGCATGGGATCCAATGCTTCACACGTTATTTCCATTATCCAGTCTGCAAACATGTTCCAATTACATCTCATATGCCTGAAAATCATTTTCCTTCAGAAAGTATGCAACACAAGTCATCAAATCAGCTTTAAAGTGTACTGATATAGAAATAAACTAACATCAACAATCATGTTCATAGTATTTGGAGGTCCTAAATATTCCAGTTGACAGCTCTTCAAGTTACCACTAAAAAATTTGCATTTCAATCCAGTCAATATTTGTTATTTCATCAACCTGTAGTACCAACATAAAGAAAACAAATAAAGGATTATAATCATGCATATATTTGTTCCTCAAGCAAGAATGTATTATAAGTGACAATCAAACTTCCACACAAGATTTAAGCAAAACCCTATCATGAGGAAAAAGATGATAAGAAATGAAGTAAATGCTGAATGGACAAAAATGAAGATAACTAGCAAGAGATTCAAAAAATAAAGTTCACTATTAAAATCAGACTGACATAAGTGAATCTATTTAAAGAGATCAATTACAGGAAAATGATGGTCTAAAGAAAAATATCAAGGGGACTATTGAAAAAAACCTCAGTAGCATGGCTCTGCATGTGTTGCTTCAAATGAGCTGGTTTACGGAAACTTGCACCACACTCCTGGCAAGTATGTTGCTTGTTTACACCTTGGACTTCATCAGATTGTGCATTTTCCAATTCATCCTATAAGAGTATCACGGAAGAAAGCATAAATAATACTGAAGACTCTGAGCAGTAGCTAAAGATGATAGAGTTAATTATCTATTTAAATTGAACAATTTAATGATATCAAGACATAGGCAAGGAAGTTTCCTTAGTTGGAAAAAAGCCACAAAGTTATAGTGACAAAAAAAGTGGTGCCAAAGCAATGAATATTAGAGGATAAAACATTGGAGGGCTCCGCAAATACATTTGAAAACTGTCAATCATGTTTTGATAATGCTATACTGGTGTTGCTAAACGTTGGCATTAAATTTCCAAGCTTCGCCTAAAGAATGTATCATATACTATCAGTGCACCTTTTTCTCAATCAAACAATCAACCGCTTCAATAACTAAAGTCTCAATTACCAAAGAATGAACCAACTACAATGACTTCCTTTCTTCCAACTTCCAATAGTTACTTAGGTAATTTACAATAATAGTCTCATTAAAATTTCTCTGCCCAACGCTGACTACAATAAGTCAACTAACTCAGTACTAGCATGCATACATGCATATATCTGTATTTCAAAGCATTGTTTCATTCCCACAAGAGAGCAGTGAGAGGGTGAATGGGCATACCTTATGGCAGGTAAGAATGTGTGACGCGATAAGTTTCTTCTTGGACCTACAAATTCCACAATATTGGCAATAGTAGCGCCTGATGTCCCTAGAAGCTGGCTTTTCCTTTGTGCCAACGCACTCATCAATACTAGTTTCACTCTCATCAACCAAAGAATGTGATTCAGCAGAGTCCATCTATAACACCGAACATTCAGTTAGCTGAATATGATGTCAAAAGGCAAAATTGTGTGTGTGTGTGTGTGTATAAGATCAAGCATGACGTGCCAGGGAGAAACAAGATGAATAGAAATTTCAGCAAAACTTGCATACTTCAAGAACACGCTACGAATAGAAACAAGAGGTGTGAGTTCATACCTTGTTCAATCTTTGAAGTGGACTCTCTCTTGGAGATAGGAAGATGACCGTCTGCGCGTATCGAGATCGACACTCGGGAGAGAAATCGGCCAATCACGGAGAGGCGCAGGTCGTGCCGCCGTGAGCCAATACCTTTGGGTGTCGGCGAGATCGGGAGAGGGGTGAGAGTGGGATAGCGAGAGGCGCGGCCGCGGCGTATTTGAGAGAGTTAGGGTTAGCACTTTATGGTACTGAGTTAATGGGTAGCGGGTTGATGAGTAAATAACTAAAAACCCGAAAAAACCCGACCCTAAATATTCTATTATAAATACCCCGAATACCCGACCCGAATTGAAAACCCCGAATTTCGGGTTGGTTGGGATCGGTTTACGGGTCGGGTCGGATTTAATAATTTCAGCCATGGCCCATAAACTTAGGCCGTGACCCTGAAGAATCGCCGGAGGCCCGGAATCAATCACTATTCATCACCGCCGGAAGAACTACGTCTTGACTCAAGATATAAATCAAGGCGGTCCACTTTCGCTTTCCGCTCTTCCCATGGCGTCGAAGCACCACCTCCCAACTCCGGCATCCCACCAAGAACCGGCCGCGAAAAGGTCCCGGCCCGAGGCACAGCCCTCCGGACCTGAGAAGACCGGCTGCGCCGCAGTTCGTGTGGAACTCAACCCGGCCGATTGCGACCTAGGTATCTGTTCCTCTAGCTTGTGCTCTGGCTGGATGAGTTGGCGTCTAGGGATGGGTGCTCCTACTTCTTGTGGGGATCGTAGAGTTCTGATATGAACATTTTTTATATGGAAGCTCGTCTGTAGCTAGTTTTGGTGGGCAGGGCTTGTGAATTTGGTGAATCTTTGAGTGAATTGTTTCTGGATCACGACTAGTTGTTTGATGCATTGAGATGATTAATCTTTTCATTGAGATCAAATTCAATCATCAACACCATTTTTGTAATATAAGGTTTAGTTTTCTGAAATTAGCTTCACTTGGGGTGATAAATTGCCACATATGTTGGCAAAATAGCATGATTACATATTTTATTTAAGCAAACTTTTTTTTTGCATAAACCAAATGTTCTTCATATTTGGTTCTTCATACTTTTTAGATGTTTTTTTGATTTTGAATGGAGTTAGCTCCATATAAAGTCTGTTTCCCTTTTCTGTAGATTTATCTTTTAATATTTAGCTATTATCCTATCCCATGATGTCCTAGTTGGTTTAGACTGCTATTTGGTCTTCATGTAACAAAAATAGGATTTTTATCTTCAAATACTGGCATTCTAATATGGGGATATTTTTTTTTAATCTCATACTTGTTTGCATCAAAGATGAGATACGATAATCTTGGGACATTATTATGTGTTCTAGATGGATATCAAGAAGTAATGTTCACAAAGACAATAAAAAGTTGAAAATTTTTAAGTTCATAAGCTCAATAAGGAACATTGGATAAATGGGAGCATGGAGTATACAAGTCAAAATGAAAACATTTTTGTGTGATACTATTGTTTTTCTGTACATTTGAGTTGCACTTGTAATGCATGAATACAATCAGAAGGTTTAAGTATCAGCAATTTTTCGCCTACTTGATCCTCCATATGTCTACTTAAATGTTTCAGATTTCAATATTGATGGAAATGGCATCCAAGGGCATGCACTGAATGAAGAAGGATTTGCATATTGTTGGTCTGGTGCCCGAGCAAATGTCGGAATCATTGGTGGGAAGTACTGTTTTGGTTGCAAAATAACTTCTGAACAGGTAGTTGACATGGCTGACACGCCACTGGATCAACAACATGTGTGCCGTGTTGGTATATCAAGAGGTGATGATCCTGTTGGGAATCTTGGTGAAACGGCTAATAGTCTTGGCTTTGGTGGAACTGGCAAGTTCTCAAATTCCGGGAAGTTCTTTGATTATGGTTCCAAATTTGGTGTTGGGGATACTATAATTTGCAGTGTGGACCTTGAGAATAAGCCATTAGCTTCAATTGGATTTTCCAAAAACGGGAAATATCTTGGTATTGCTAGGCATTTTGATGCAAGCTCAAGAGGCCTCGGTGTGGTGGAGGTGCCCCGTCAGAGTCTAACTTGGCAATCTGCACTTTTCCCACATGTCCTTTTAAAGAATGTTACAGTTCAGCTCCAGTTTAGCATTGAAGATGGGTTGGTTCCTGAGGAAGGCTTCAAGCCTTGGTCTTCTGCACTTCAGGATGGCAATACAGTAATTGGTCCCTCATTTGCAAGTCTAAACCCATATGAAGTTATAATGATGGTTGGTTTACCTGCCTCTGGAAAGACAACGTGGGCAGAGAAATGGATAAAGGAGCATCCTGAGAAGCGATATGTTCTGCTTGGAACAAATCTTGCTTTGGATCAAATGAAGGTGTGTGAATCATAACAATGATTGCTTTACCTGTTTTTCCTTGTTTTCTGTTGCTTTTTCCTATGTTTTTTCATTCTTGGTGCAGAGAAGGCAGATTTTTTTTTAAAATTAAACATTTCCGTTTTAGGTTCCAGGACTTATGCGTAAGAATAATTATGGAGAACGTTTTGAACGCCTTATGAATCGGGCAACTGGAATATTCAATACATTATTATCTAGGGCATCAAAGACACCAAGAAATTACATTCTTGATCAGACAAATGTTTATAAGAATGCTCGTAATCGTAAATTGAAGGCATTTGTGAATTACCATAAGGTAAGCTCAATTTAGTGAATTCTGATTTAAGAGGTGCTAAATTCTAGTAATTTTTGAGTTGGTGATGTCTGATGCATCAGATAGCAGTTGTCATTTTCCCTACCCCAGATGAACTAAGAATTCGAGCAGATAAACGTTTTAAAGAAATGGGAAAAGAAGTACCTGCTGAAGCAGTAAATGAGATGATAGGTAAGCATCATTATATGCCAAAAAGACTTATTTATTCTATGGTTTAGAAATTTATGCGAATTCTATTAAACATATCTTCAGCCAACTACATTTTACCGATGACCAAGAACATGCATGGCTCAACAGAGTTATTTGATGAGGTACTTCTTGGAGATTTTATTCATTAATTGTTAGTATCCTTTCTCGATGTATAGGGTAGAGGAAGATTAGTTACATTTTCTTTTACTTTTGAAGGTTGTTTTTCCTGAATTAGGGAGGGAAGAGGCACAAAGACATTTAAATGAGATGAAGAGTGCACTAGTTTCTCCTAGTTTAAATGCAAAGAGAGATTTGTCAGCTTTATCTCGTGACAGTTCCATTCAGTCATTTCCTAGTCATGTTGTTGCAAACACGGACACCAATTCAGGTTCCCATACAATGTTTTCTGATCATAAATAGGCTCATATTTATGATTTTGTCCATCTTCCACTTTTAGATTTAGTTATTTACTTCTTTGCTGATAATTTACTGCAGGTGCTGGGGTGAACTGGCGAGCTTCTCATTCATCTCTCACACTTCCACTTCATGATAGGCCAAGTACATATCAAGTAAGTATGTCCATACTCATTTGAAATAAGATGTGGTTTTTCAAGTGTAAGTTATGCTGAGGCAAGACAAATAAGAATAGAAGGTGGTCCAATTTTTGATGCCCTCTGATATAATTTGTTTCTTTGTGCTCCCATCTTTAGTTACCATTGACTTGAATTGATGTCAAATTGTGCAGGTTAATACAGGATACTCTAGTCCTGGCTCCTTCAGGGATCAACAAATAAGGTTAGGATATGCCGGACAGCCCATACAAAATGATAGCCCATACCAGGACTATTCAAATTATGGGTTGACTTTTAGTCGTGGAAATGATCCTGGTCCTTATGGGCGCTACAATGGTCCCAATTTTTCAAGCAGAAATGCTTACGACAGGAGTCCAATGACCGTTGGTGGCATAAGCCCCTATCAGACATACAATAACGCAGATGCATTTGGAAGATCCAGCTTTGACACTCTTGGTTCATCTGGAAACCGGTTTGAAAATCCGTCAACTCCACCTTTTTATAGAGGTCCTGGTAGACCAATTGGTGACCCGACTGGTGACTCAGGACCTCCACATGTTGGTCATCCGCCTCTCAGGGCACCACCGTATGAGTGGCAAAGTCCGGTTCAAAGCACTTATGGTCGGACTTGGATATCTTGAATTTTTTTCATGTTAATCCATATGATGACATTTTTTGCTTGGAAATAATTGAGATTACTTTCAAAATTGTGCAGGCTTGGACTATGGAGCTCCACCTCCTCGGCCACCATATAGAAACTCTCCAAACCAAGTACCCCCTCGACCTGGTCAGTGGTACTACTAGCTACCAGCTCTCATGTGTATATATATATGTTCCTCTTCTTCAGTAACTAAGAGAAACAATCTTTGTTATTTTGTGTATTGCTGCTGAAACCTGTACATTCACCGTTTTGTGATTCTATGCCACATCCAAGATATCATTGTATATTTCTTTTTGCTCTGTCAGTTAGTGGGACGATGGAGGGAACAAGGTATGCATAGATTTTGGAGATAATTAGTTGGGACTATACGGTTATTCAAGATCTTTTCGGTTAGTTTCCTTATTGGAAGTAGATTATGCTTTCCTGATGTGGCGTAGATTATGCTTAGTTGGCCAAAATAGCCAGCTGAAATTTTCATCCCAAGTCTTTGGTGAACCTCTTTCCATACCTACACATTTTTTATTTTCGTCATGAATTACTATTCTTTATGATTAATAGGAGTAATTTTCATCTATCTTTTGATATGCTTTGACATTATTACTACAGAACAGTGATAGCATATTTGAATTCGAGAGAGATTTTCATATATATATTTATATATATGTATATATTGTTTTGAAATATTGAAATAACACATTTATCGTCATAAAATTATGTACATTCTCAAGTGAGTCGGAATGCAATATGATCATCAACAACTAATTGTCGAGACGAAGATTATTAAGTACCTAAAATAACATGATAAAATTGCATATCATTTTATTTTCTTTTATTTTATGTTCTTCCTCTCCCCGTTAGTTCTATCATAACTATGATATATGCAAGTTTTTGTGTGCATTATCATAATATGTATGTAATTTTTTATGCTTTGTAATTAAAATATTGGTTGACTGGACTTCATTTTACACATCTTCCTTGTCATGTCAGCAGATAAACGAAAAATTTAATCTCGGACTGACTATGTCTACAATTTAAATAGATTGAGAATTGAAGCATGCATTTGAAACAAATGAAAAGTGGTGATAAATTTAAATTTTTTGATAAAAATCAAGATATATTCATTAATTAATCCAAAAATTTAACATTATCATCCTCTGGCAATCAACTGGGTTCTTTTTCTCAATGTAATTTTTTGGATTCAATTGAAATAAAAAAGAAAATTTTTAAAAGCTTGAGATTTTATATATCTTGTTGACTTGCAATGAATTTGCACTTTGCAGAAGTGGCAAAACAGATCGGCCCGTAGTTAGCGGCTTGGCCCCGTCGGCACGGCTTGCGAGCTTGTTTATCAACTAAAAATTTATTAAAAACTTATTTAAAAATTAATTTAAAATATTTGAGAGACTAAATAAATATTAAATATGATATTTCATATGAAAAACTCCATGGATGCATGGATTAACTTCATATTCAATTTTAAAGCACTAAACAAGCACTAAAGTATATTTGAAATTATTTTTTTAAATACTTAGCAGGCCAAACGGACCAGGCCGACTCGATAAGAGTCGGCTTGCAATGTTATTGTGCCAGCTCGGCACGACTCGATATGCTTATCAAACTGAATTTTTCGGCCTAGCCTGCAGTTATCGTGTCGTGCTTGTGCCTTGCTCGTGTTGTGCTATCGTGTCATGCCCATTTTTGCCGCCCCTAGTACTCATAAAAAATTACTACTCGAGTCGTAAGAATCAAGGTTGTAGGGGTGTGCACAAGGTGCCGAGTAGATCCACAACCAGTTGTAACCTATCTGATCAAGTAGATTTTGGATAGATCTGAATTAAATTCGAATATAGTCTAGGTAAAAAATTAAGGAACCAATTAAAATCGATTTCAGTTCCGATTCCAATATATTATGTACCCATAAATCGATATTCGAGATTGTTTAAGTGTGATATTGTTTACTCAATTCTAAATTTTCCACTAGAATCCGTATCTAAAATTCATTAGTTTCGTATTTTATATTATGTATTTATCAGCTTCAATTTATATTTTTAATATTATTTATTAATTATTGAATTATGACATGTGAAAAAAATATATATTCCAACGAGATACTCAAAACTTGTTATGATGCAGTACAAGTTCCAAGAAAAGAAATGAAACATGTTTGAATAGGATACCTAAACTTGTATTACACTACACGTTCTGAGTAGGGTAAAGTTCGAATCTAAAACCTACAAACATATCTTATAGAGTCTAAATCTATAAGACAAGGACCGAGTATCATAAAAAATATATGGTACTCAAATTCACTCACCCATATTCCTCTTATTTTCTTTATTTATCGAAGTAAAAAATGATTATTGCTTATATAATTAATTTTGTTTAAACCAATTTATCAAAAGCTTGTAAAAATGTTTTTTTAAATTATTATTTTGTAAAAGTCTTATTTCCCTATATTATAGTAAGATGCAAAAACTGAAAAAACAACTATTTACAACTTAATAATATTTTTTATTTATTTTATTGATCTTTAATCAAATGAATTTTTTATAATTCCATCCTACATCAAATATCCGAATAGGTTTTTATTAGTTTATCACCAAATTATTCATATATGTTTTTTTTATATTATTATTTATGGAAATTATGGTTTATCACCGAAATATGGGCATAGGAGATCCTAAGTCTTCCTATTGGCTGAGAGCATGAGTTGATACCAGCCGTTAGATTTCATATATTTCGGCGATGACGGTTGTCACGGTCATTCGTTGAATTAGGGTTTATCCCCATCCTCTATAAATTGGGTTAAGATTTCCTCCGTTACACCAAGCGATAGGGTTTTGTGCGGGGTTAGGGCTGTAGATTGTTAGCTGCGGCGCAATGTATGCTTCCAACGGGGAGGGGCAGCCCCAATGACAGTTTCGACTCGGCGGCTTCGTTTGTAGTATCAAACTAGTTATCTATGATCTGCTTTGGTTTTTGTTCTTTAGACGTCTTTTACTTCTCTAATATTTTGATGCGTCCGTTTGTCGATGCTGCTTGTTGAATATGACGATAGAAAGGGTTGTAGCTTCTTTCTGAAGCGAATTTTTATTTTTGATGTGGTTTTTTGTTTGTATTGGTATAGTGATCTGCACGGCGCACACCCCGGGCTTCTCTGACATTTCTGTGAAGATGGAGGCCCCAATGCCCGTGCAAGATTGAGTTGCCGTCCGGTGTTGCAGATCTGCTGATGTTTTTCACAGCTGATCTGTGTCAAAGCGACGGCTAAATTTACAATATTCTATCCCAAATCACATTTATCGCATTGATATTTTAGAGTTTACCGATCTACTTGAAGAAACATGCGTTCGGTCTCATGCTTACCTTTGATGATTTAATCCACCTTTTTTGAGGTGTAGATAGGTCTAAGTCCCTGTTTTGCAGGGAGAACCTACTTGGAACTTCTACACTCATATGACATATCTGGATTTGTCTGAGGATGATCGTCAAATTAACCTTTTTGTTATCGATACTTTGGGGGTAGATTTGTTTTCTATTTTCTCTTGATGGTTCATGAGTTTGCATAACCTATACGTTTCCATACAATGTAATGATAAATTGTTGTATTTTATCATTTTCTAATTTTTACTCCAGAACAACTTTTATTTGTCTAATTCTTGTGCCACTCTGTTAATGATTGCTGCATGCAATGATTTTGATATGTACTTTGTAAATGTCTAGTTGGTGATTTTATTTTTATCAATTTTGCCAAGGATGATTTGTCTGCAAAATGGATGTGTTGTGGAACCAAGTCCCTGTTTACAGGGAGAACCTACTTGGGAAAGCAACAAGTCATATGACATCATTAAACACTTCTGAGGCAACACATGTTAACTGAATCATACTGCACATACATGAAATAGTGCTAGTAATTATTCCTAGAATTCACATTTTTTTCTCGTCTTCCAACTATTTATCACTGATTTTGTTTCTAATCTGAAAATGTATAGAGTATCTGAGTTTAACTATCCTTCTGCTGCAACTGAACGATGAGCCTGGAGGCTGAAAAACTCAGAAATTATGGTGTTGCCATCAGCTTCATCTTCTGTCTTATGAGTTTGGAGTTAAATTACAACACTACATTTTTGTTACTCTATTGTATCTTTTGTTAGGCAGTAAAATTCATCAGTACGGTTTGTTGATTCATTTAGAAGTTAAATATTTTTCTTAATGTCATATCACCTTGTCTCATTCTAATGTTTGACTAACAATCTTTTTGTTGATCAGTTGATGTGCTTAGTTCACAATTTCAGACAAAAGGATTATTTAACGATGCTATCTCATGCTCCTTTGTATTGTGTGTCATTTACTCGTGGTGGCTTTGACTCCTTAGCAGTGTTGCGTTATCCAAATGCCCATTTATTCCTTCAAGCTTCTTGTCGTAAATGCGGAATATATGCTTCAATTTCTCTCAATGTTTAATGTGATCGCGTTTGGCCGTTTGCTGTGCGATCTTGCTATTGGATGACAGATGGTAGTTGGTCGAACTTTATTCTTGTAAGGATAAAGACTGCTCACCTGATCTGAAGCATCTGCTCCGTTGAATAAAACTTGTATGTTTTCTGTCGTACGTAATAAACAATGTACCGTAGATTAATACTATGCTAATGGTATTTATAAACAATTGAAGTTATCAATTCTGGATTATGATCTCGTGACTAATACTCGTCGAAATTGTATTTGATGATATGGTGTATGTTTCTCCAATAATGATATATTTCTCATCTTTATGAACAGTTATTTCTACTGATTGGTATTTGTTATGGATATTCTTGGCTCGTTCTGCGCAAGTCTTTTCAAATTTGACCAACCAGTGTGACGAAGGAATCAATATGTACCATGGTCCATTATTTATTTGTATAATGCATAAATTTCATGGTGCGTCATATTTTATACCTACTTGTGTTTTCAAACGTGGCCGCATAATTACGATTGTATGCGTCTAACTGACTAAGACAGTAAGCCGTATGTACATCTTACACGTGGCTTTCTGGAGATGAAGAAGATTAAACCTCAAGCAGCTTCGTCGAACGCTTTAAATTTTTACCACGAACGCGGTAAGGTTGAACCTTCAACGCATCTCACCATTCGACTTCTTGCGCTTGGTAGATCTCTAGGCTTTCCGGAGAATGAGCTTCTCTACCTTCCTCCTCGATGGCGCCGGTCGCGTGTTCCGCCACCGGCCTACGTTCTCCAAGCTCGTCATCGTCCTCGCTGCCAGGTCCCTTGTTCTCCACTAACCCTCCTTGACTCGCTTTACTTTTCATAATCCACTCGATTTGGTCAACCGCCTCGAAGAAAATGGGGCGTTTCAGATTTAGGCTAACGATTTGCTTGTTCCTTGAATCTCGGAATTAAGAAAATATCTGTTTTGATAGAATCGTTAATCTAATTTTGGAAGTTATTAGGAGGTTTGACTCGTTAGTAAATTTTATGTGCTTGAGCTCTGTGGCTTGCAGTGGTGGAGGCCTTGTGGCGTATGCTGACGGAAGAACAGATGATTCTAAAGAATCATCGCAAGTTGCTCCCAAGAAGAAGGTGGTAGTGCTCGGAACTGGTTGGGCTGGCACTACTTTTGCGAAGAATGTTGATACCTCCTTATACGATGTGCAAATGATATCGCCTAGGAACTATTTTGCATTCACCCCTTTGCTGCCGAGCGTCACATGTGGAACTGTTGAACCGCGCAGCATCGTAGAACCTATTCGTAAAATCATAAGAAAGGTAAACTCCAGCCAATGAATTCTTTTTGGGGTTACTGTGGCATTCATCTCAAAAGTTCTCTTCTTTTGCTGTTAGGTAGGAGAGTATAAGCAAACGTTAAGAACTATTTCCATATTTATCTATGGCTTGCATGATATCATAGGATGACTTAAATAGGGGAATTGAATGCTATTTTCTGCTATGATATGAATGATGACAGAACGAGTTAGAAACATGTTATTTTCTTCTATTCTTTTCTTGCACTGAGCATCTATTCCAGATCATTCCATATTTGTTAATCAGCATAGTGTTCTTTTATTGCACTGAGCATCTATTCCAGATCATTCCATATTTGTTAATCAGCATAGTCATGAGGTGAAGACGTGAATGAGGTGACGACGTGAAGTTCTTTACTTACTGGTTTTGCAGAAAAATGAAGAAATCAAATATTGGGAAGCTGAATGTTTTAAGATTGATCCAAAGAGCAAGACAGTATACTGCCGGACAGATATTGGAACAAATGTGGAAGGACATGGTGAATTTCCTGTTACCTATGACTATTTGGTGATAGCTGTTGGAGCAAGGGTGAATACATTCAATACACCAGGTGTGGCAGAGCATTGTCATTTCTTGAAGGTAGGTTTCCGTTACCATAATGTTCCACATGCAAAGATGCGTGGTTTCCTATAGTTGTTAGTACACAAGACTCGAGCTTTTGCATATTACAGAAACCGAGCTTCATTTTTAGATCGATTAGGTTTCCGTTACCATAATGTTCCACATGCAAAGATGCTGGGTTTCCTATAGTTGTTAGTACACAAAACTCGAGCTTTTGCATATTACAGAAACCGAGCTTCATTTTAGATCGATTCAACTGCAGTGACAAAGTAAATGCAGTGCCTTTATAAATGAATTGAGATTCTAAGTATGGATAATTGTGTATTGAATATTAAAATAGTTTCCTTCTTTTTGAATCTTGCTGGAATGCTATTTCAGGAAGTTGAGGATGCTCAGAAGATACGTAGAAGTGTTATAGACTGTTTTGAGAGGGCCAATTTGCCAGACCTTGATGAAGAAGAGAGGAGGCAAACTCTTCATTTTGTTATTGTAGGTGGTGGTCCAACTGGCGTTGAATTTGCAGCAGAATTGCATGACTTTATCACTGAAGATTTGGCTAAGTTGTATCCTACCATTCAAGATTTCGTGAAGATAACAGTTATTCAACATGGAGAGCACATCTTGACGTCGTAAGGATGATCCTAGTGGTTTTTAGCTCCATTGATATTTCATTTCTGCAATTCTGTGGCAAACCTAAATTTAGACTCTCTAAAGTATCTGCATAATTAAAATCCTTCATCTGATATCTGTTTCCTAAATAAACCCTTTAACTCCTTCGGATCTGTCAACTAAACCCTGTTGATGTCCATACCTCATGTATTTTCTAAAATGTTATAATTCTAGTTGAGCCAAGTATTGTTTCCTAGATAATAATTATTGATAATCATCTTTTTGCATAAGGCATTGTTGCATGACATTCTATTTCCTTCTCATTGTGCAACATTGTTATGGTTTGCAATTTGGCAATGTTCACAGGTTTGATAAAAGGATTAGTAGTTTTGCTGAAGAGAAGTTCCAAAGAGATGGCATTGAACTACAAACGGGATTTAAGGTTGTGAAAGTGTCTGACAAGACACTCACTATCCAAAATGCAATGCACGAAGACAGTTCTATACCATATGGTATGGCTGTTTGGTCAACTGGTAATGGAACCCATCCTGTCATTTTGGATTTCATGAAACAGATTGGTCAGGTTAGTTGCTTTTTATTTATCATCAAAATCATTTTAGGATTTCTTTTCAGATATTTATGTTGAGCCTTAACATTTTTGTTTTTGATTTCTGGTCTCAACAGGAACATAGGCGGGTATTAGCTACAAACGAATGGCTGAGAGTAGCTGAATGTGAATCAGTATATGCTATTGGTGACTGTGCCACAATTGCTCAAAGAAAAGTCATGGTATGTACTCCTTTGTTATCCGTTGGATGATTAGCTTCTCATGAAAGAGGCATGATCTTTTCCTTGTGTAAGTCATGCCTCAGCTATGTTCCTCTTATGTTCATTCTTATTGCTCCATTTTAGAACCTATTACCATCACATCTGGTGACTGATGTAAGTGGTTTAGTTTCATTATACCATCTTTTAAAAACTTATTTATGCAAGACACCCTGTTCTTTGCAAGTTCTATGCCAGCCAAGTTCTTCTTCAGACCTTTTTATCACACATCATTGATCCAGATTCAAGTCTTGATATGCATGTACAATTGAGATTTTGTTAAAAGCATTTTTATGTGGATTGAATTTATACCATGGATTCATCATAATGTGACAAGCTTAATCTCATTTGTTCAGTGTTTGTCACATTGATAGTATTTATATATTGATGGATGTACTCCATAAATCCATAGTAAAAAATAAAATGCAAGTTATTGTGGACATTATATGTTACACTCTGCTGAACAAGATTGGCGGTCAATATACACGAAGAAATTGCAAAGCAATGTCCTAGTGGCTTTTGTTACTTTCATGTTTAAGGATCTATTCAATTGGTAAACTGCACAGAACTCGACATGACTGGACAAACACAGAACAAGACAACACTAGACAATCCCCTATTCGTTTTACATAGCAGTGGACAACAAATTTAATATTGTCTTGTGTTTGTTTTGCATTATTAGCACAACACAAGTCAAACTTGACAAAATTATTTTTTGTGTTGTTTGTTCATTTCATCATAAAAAAAGCACTGGACAAGATACAATATGTTATTATAATTATAAAAAATAATTATAATAATGTTATTAATATAATATTAATATATCAAAATTAAATAAGATTCTTCAAATTTTATTACCAAATAAAATTTACCCATTTTAGTAATCTTGATGGTTAGGTGGTTCATATTCATACATGTATGCTAATCCGTCTTCCATCAGTGTTTCGATTGCCATGTCGTTGTCTTCCACTATCTCTTGTATTTCATCATCCCAAGAGTACAAGGCGTAGGCAGAAGCTTTCTTTGGGCCTATCAGGCTGCTAATCGAATTAATTGTCACACTAAGTGCTTTGATCACTTCATCTGGTGCATCTTTGGTTTCTTCTAAAGCACCTTCTAAGTCTGTAATATACCCTTTCACATTCTCTGGGATTTCTTCAGCTGAAGAGCGGCTTTCACCAAGTCGCAATGAGTCCAGAATCAATTCCATGGACAGCTTTCATCGTCCCGAATGGATTATTTGAATGACTAGTAATGCCATTCGGACTGAAAAACGCACCATCAATTTTTCAGCGTAAAATGGACAAATGCTTTGAGGGCACTGAGCAGTTTATTGCCGTATACATAGACGACATCCTGGTATTTTCAGAAAGTGAAGAAGAGCATGCTAAGCATTTGCGTCATATGTTAGCAATTTGTGAGAAATGGGGCTTGATACTGTCCCCAACAAAGATGAGAATTGCGGTGGAAGAAATTGATTTTCTAGGAGCTGTTATTGGGAAGAACAAGATACGACTTCAACCGCACCTGATAAAGAAAATAGTAACGTTCGACGAAGAAGAACTCAAGCCCCATTTCTCACAAATTGCTAACATATGACGCAAATGCTTAGCATGCTCTTCTTCACTTTCTGAAAATACCAGGATGTCGTCTATGTATACGGCAATAAACTGCTCAGTGCCCTCAAAGCATTTGTCCATTTTACGCTGAAAAATTGATGGTGCGTTTTTCAGTCCGAATGGCATTACTAGCCATTCAAATAATCCATTCGGGACGATGAAAGCTGTCCATGGAATTGATTCTGGACTCATTGCGACTTGGTGAAAGCCGCTCTTCAGATCGAATTTTGAGAATATTTTACTATTCCCAATCCTCTTGAGAATAGTATTGATCCCAGGCAGGCTATATTGGTCTTTATAAGTATTGTCATTTAACGTTCTGTAGTTAAAGACTAACCTCTCCTTGCCCTTTGTTTCCTTCTTGGTGCGGGGATCAATTTCTGGAACCATTTACTTGTTAAGCGTTCATATAATTTCTCAAATACTTTAAGGCTAAGATAACTGAGATAGACGATAAAGGGGATAACAGTAACCCTGAAGGTGAAGATTTCCCAAACATTCGCAATCTTAGTATAAGATTAGCCAGCAAGTAAGAGAGAATTATTATATGAATTCTGGTGACTGGAACCAACTGCATCTGATTGTTTTATTGACTGAGGGCTAGCCTTGTCTTTGGCTAGCTTGAGTTGTTTTATTTCCGAGGCTAGGTCGTCTACTTGTTCCTTGATTTTGCAAGTCAACTGGATAAGTGTATTCAGTTGTTTGTAGAGATATTCAGAGTGCTTAGTACTGATTTGGGCAGGTTTAATGAATCCTTCGGATGGAGGTCCAAGAGATTCAGTTGCCTTTAGAGCGTCTTTGTAAATGGTACTAGATGCAGTTTGGTTCCAGTCACCAGAATTCATATAATAATTCTCTCTTACTTGCTGGCTAATCTTATACTAAGATTGCGAATGTTTGGGAAATCTTCACCTTCAGGGTTACTGATACCAAGTGGTTTGCGGATTATATGAATGAAAGCGAATCGAACACAGCTCACAAGTTCACGGGTTATAACAAACTCTGGAACAATATGAGACTTTTGAAATAACACACTCTGAATTAGAACTGGAAGCTTGAAAAGCTTTTACAAACTTGTTACACAAGGGAGAAGTAGAGCTCGTAGTTTTCGTGATGCTCTGCAACTCTATATGGCTTCTCCTTATATAGATGGAGAAGATGTCTCTAGAGAAAGTAAGTAATGAGTGCGGGTACTGCTTATGGGCCCCATCGACCACTCCTTTACTTAGCCTTTTTCTGAGAATATTTCTTTACACACAGATATACACTAAGTCTATACTGTATATTGTCCTTGCAACTTATCCTTCCAACTCATAAAGTCTGCATTATTGTCCTCGCCAAACTTTCCAGCTCATAAAGTTTTTGCATTATTGCTTCTGGAATCATTTCATGGGTCATTTCATATGTTTGCGAGTCCGATAGGGCAGTATGAGTTACTGTTCTCGCTGCTACTGATCATCTTGTGACAGGCTTCAAGATTCTTGATGTGAAAGTTCAGTGGTTGGAGTAGATTTGCCATGAAGCTGTCCAATGGTGCAGATTGTTCAATTCGGGCCTTCTGAAGATATGCCATTGCCAATAACCTTCTTATCTCGATTAAAGTTCGCTGAGTTTGTTCTTTGTGTATTTTGGTTATTCGAGAGGACCATTCGTCGGCTTCATCCATGGATTGAAAATCTTTATAGAGTATGTTGCCTGTGAGTTCTTCAATTTCAGATAGGCCGGTTTCTCCACTGAGAACTGCCCAGTGCTGGGCTGTCATAATTGCACGTTTTGTTGTTGCATAAGTAGTCCTATCCGCATCGGCAAGCTGCTTCAAATTGTCAAGGATCATTTTTAAAGAATACCTGCAATATTAACAAACATATTAAGTATAAACATGTTGCGAACATTTGATCAGGGGGTCTTCGCTTCCCCCAAATTGGTTCATTTGCTACTGGTCTTCTGCGGGGAACTTCCCCTTTCTTAAGGTTTCAGGATCTCTTTCTGGTGGTTTTTCTTTGGCAGGCTCGTCATAGGAGCTTTGCTTTCTGATTTCTTCTAAAATTATTGCAAGACAATCCTGTTCATCATCTGGATACGTTCTTTTTCCTTCGTCATATTTCTTCTTGGTTTCTTTATAGAGTTTGTCCATAGCTCTGATGTAATGTTCTTCTTCTTCCTTTATCATACTGAGATAATTATTCGTTGGGTCACTTGGATAAGAACATTCCGGTTGATCTTCCTTCGTGTGGGAGCACTCTGGGACATTGCTTCCTTCTGCATCAATGTATATTCTTTGCATGTCTTCTCTTACTCGGTTTATTCTGAGTAGCATACCGTCTTCAAATTCGTATTCATCAAAGAAGGTATCGTCGGCCCAGTAACCTTGATGGTTAGGTGGTTCATATTCATACATGTATGCTAATCCGTCTTCCATCAGTGTTTCGATTGCCATGTCGTTGTCTTCCACTATCTCTTGTATTTCATCATCCCAAGAGTACAAGGCGTAGGCAGAAGCTTTCTTTGGGCCTATCAGGCTGCTAATCAAATTAATTGTCACACTAAGTGCTTTGATCACTTCATCTGGTGCATCTTTGGTTTCTTCTAAAGCACCTTCTAAGTCTGTAATATACCCTTTCACATTCTCTGGGATTTCCTCAGCTATTACCAACTTAGAGGTCAATCTGGATAATGCATCTGCTAATACGTTGAGCTTTCCGTCTATGTGTTCGAAGTGGACTTGAATTCCACTTCCTGTGATGTAGTCGACAAAATTGAGCCATCTGACTCTTGAAGGTTTGTTTTGGCTCGATTTGTTGTGAAAGCTAATTATAGCCTGGCAATCCGTTCTCAATGTTATCTCTTTCTTGTCCATATAGTGTATCTTCAGGGCGCTCATTGTTTCCATGCACGCATGGATTTCAACGTCTATTGTTGATTTGATTATTGAGAACTTTCCGCTAGCGTATGCGCATATTTTCTCTGATTGCCTTTTGTCGTTCTTTTGAAGTTTCCACTTGCAAACTCCTCCCCAGCCCTCCATACAACCGTCAGTCTCCAGTATCATGTATGCGTTGGGGGGGGGCAATTCAAGGTCCGGAAGGTTTTGGACCAAGGCTTTCACTTTTGCTATTATGTCACGGTCTGAGGCTTTTATTCTTTTGTCACCGTGAGGCCCAGTTTTGGAGTATAATGGGCCTAATAGCGTTCCCATATTTGGGATATAACTCCTGGCGTAATTGAGAATTCCCAGCCACTTCCTAAGTCCTGTTTTGGACTTGAGTTCTTCTTCGTCGAACGTTACTATTTTTTTTATCAGGTGCGGTTGAAGTCGTATCTTGTTCTTCCCAATAACAGCTCCTAGAAAATCAATTTCTTCCACCGCAATTCTCATCTTTGTTGGGGACAGTATCAAGCCCCATTTCTCACAAATTGCTAACATATAACGCAAATGCTTAGCATGCTCTTCTTCACTTTCTGAAAATACCAGGATGTCGTCTATGTATACGGCAATAAACTGCTCAGTGCCCTCAAAGCATTTGTCCATTTTACGCTGAAAAATTGATGGTGCGTTTTTCAGTCCGAATGGCATTACTAGCCATTCAAATAATCCATTCGGGACGATGAAAGCTGTCCATGGAATTGATTCTGGACTCATTGCGACTTGGTGAAAGCCGCTCTTCAGATCGAATTTTGAGAATATTTTACTATTCCCAATCCTCTTGAGAATAGTATTGATCCCAGGCAGGCTATATTGGTCTTTATAAGTATTGTCATTTAACGTTTTGTAGTTAAAGACTAACCTCTCCTTGCCCTTTGTTTCCTTCTTGGTGCGGGGATCAATTTCTGTTCCAGAATGGACTATCATTGCCATAGTCCGATGTCGACTCGTACTTGGTCATATCGCTCCAATTTGCAGCAAACTTTTGATATGTTTTTCAAACTGGTCTTTCATGAGGGGTGTCACATGCTTCAATGGCTTATCCTGTATGGTTAAGTCAGGATTTATAATATCAATTTTGCAGGTGATCTGGTTCTTACCCCAGTGAGCGATAGGGTTTTCCCCTATGTATCCTTGTTCCTTTAGCTTTGTCAGTAATGGTTTGAATTTCTGCTGGAAGTGCTCAGATTCTCTGACATTAAAGGCCATAGGATTCAGGATATCCATATATTCTTCTTCCGTTAACATGTCATCCAATGTTGCTGTTGTTGATACTTCTGTCTCATTTTTCGTCAGGATGGTAGTCAACTTCTTGTAGAATGTTATTGACTGGTCTTCAATTCTGACACCTCCTTTCATGGATCGGATGAAGTTACACCCAATCAACATTTGGATTCCATCTTTCTTTCCCATAGGGAAAGAGTAAGTAAATGGTATGGGGAACTTGTTCTCTTCAATAGTCATGTATCCCCCTTTTAACTTCTTCGTAGCCGTTTGTTGTGAGTTGACCCCATTTATCAGTATGGGGTAGGCACTTGCTTCTAGAACTTCCTCAGGAATTGAGTCTTGATCGATGCAACAGACTGTTGCTCCTGTGTCAAGTATTGCTTGTACTCGAAAGGTCTTTACTTGTGGTATTTCCATAAAAATTACCATATTGTATAATCGATTGAGTACCTTCTTGCTTCTGAGTGGGTTTTCCTGATCGGCTATTGAAATAAATTCTTCACATGGTGTCTTGGTGTATGACATGATTGATAATTTATGTGTCTCCTCTGTTTCTCTGAAGACTATTCCTTTGCCCTTCCTGTCTTGTTCAAGGCTGAGATTATGGAACTCTTCTTCCAAATCGTCTACTTCTGCGTCTGTCTTTAGTTGTTCAATTTCAACCTTTAGTTTCTTGTTTTCTTCTTTGTAGAAATTTACTTCTGCCACTAGATGCTGAGTATAATCTAAGAGTTCCCTTATCAGAATGTCTTTGTCTTGATAGATAGGGAAAGCAGATCTGACTATCTCCAGTTTTCTTCCTAGGCAGAAACGGGAACACATAGGACATGTTGTTAACAGGCAGCTCCTACAATGAGCTCGCATGTTTGGGTTAGTGAATTCTTTACAGTAGGTGCAGCGTTCACACCCTGCTGTAATTTCCAACTGGTTGTCTTCCCATCTATGGATGCATTTGTTCATTGTGTCGGAAAGCGTTACAGTAGATCTCCAACTTAATGTCTCTGGTGCTGCTGGTGTTGGGGATGTACTATTTGTTACTACTAAGATCAGTTCTTCTTTAAGGTTATCCTCTACTTCTATTAGGATAACAAAAGCTGACTCATAGGGTAGGTCATCAAGTGAGAATGCCTGAGTTGAATCGTTTTCTCCTTCTGAGAAAGAGCAGATAGCATCACTATCTGGCTCATCAAGGTCTACCGATAGAACATCCCACTCTTCTGGGAGATCTAAATTCTCAATTATTGCTGCCCTAGCAATATTTCCTTGTTTTCGTTTACAATCTCTGGCATAATGACCTTCTTCACCACAGATGAAGCATTTACACTTCTTCATCCTATCTGAATGTCTTTTCTTGAAGATACGGATGTGTGTATCGTGTGGTTTCCCTTTGTAGTTTTTAGCCTTTTTGAGGCTATACTTCTTTCCTTTGTTGTAGTAACCAGGGATAGGGATTTTGCTGCAAATCGAGAGATCCTTTAGGCTTCTGTTCAGTGCTGCTCGTTTGCATAAATCTTCCAGATATTGATATGCGAAATGAATTCTGGGCAATACTCCTATCTGGTTGCCTGGATGCTTTTTCTTGAAAGCTTCTTCTAATTCCTTGCCTATAAGAGGCGGCATTTTTTGGAATATTTTGTCTGATAGTTTTGTGGAAACATACATGCGACCGGACTTTGATGCAAGTATTCTGTATTCAGTAAGGTAGTCCATTATGTCTCTGACATTGGCGCACGTGAGTCTTTCCAAATCATCATATGCTCGATTCTGCTCATCAGTTGAGCCTGTTGTTGGATCTTCCAAAAGAACCATCCTTCTTACTTGGGATAATACGTTTTGTGGATCATCTGCAATATTTGTGATCTCGTCGTATTCTTTTGGATACATCATTCTCCATTGTATCCACATCTTCTTCTCATTTTCGCCTAGCAGATTCTCTATGAAACACATCTTGGCTTTGTTATCTGTCCACGTTCTTTCATTAACCAGATTTAATGTGATCGATTCCCATCGGGAGATCACATCACTAAATTGTCCAATATTTTCTGGTAGAACTAAGATGGCTCCTGTGTTGGAATGTGCTGATGGTAGCGTATATTTTCCGCCACCATAATTCTTTGCATATCCTCCTTTGAAATTGTTGAATTTCATTCCTGTAAAACTTGGTCCTGCTGATGTCGTTGCTTGCCCTGGAGGATACATTGCAGGTCCCATAATTGGTTCCCTAGGGATCTGCGTAACAGAGGATGAGTCTGCTGTTGTAAAGGCTGTTTCTGTGTTGTCTGTTTTGACAGTGTTTTTGAGTTTTCTGAAGACTGGGTAATCTAACTCGGCTGTGTAAGCCATTTCTTCTGTAGTCTGGGTAAAACTGTATCTGGCTTCAAAGTCGTCTTCTTCCTCATCGTCATCTTCTTCATCGTCATCTGTTTCGTCAAAAATGGGTCGGTTGACCTCCTCTTCCTCCCCATCAGAAGAGATTAGGTGCCACCTAATCTTTGTCGGGAGTGAGTCGTCATGTGTTGATTCGTCAGAGGTGTCCCAAATTGGCAGATCTGGAGTGATCATCATAAACTGATGTAACTCGTCCATGTTTTCTTCCTCATAGTCGCTACTCCAGTCAGGCTCTTTGTCATAATCGCTATTCCAGTCAGGCTCTCTGTCATAAGCCATAGCGATGAATTCTTCAGCTAAGTCGTCATCATTTGCTATTGATGGTTGTACTGCATAGTCTGCGAACTGGACGGCCAGTTGGCCGTCTGTGCGAGTTCTTATACTTGTAGTCTGCGGATTTCTTACTTCCGTGATGGCTGCCGGTCGAATTATCCATTGCTGGCCTCTCAGGCTTTCTGTAGATCTTATTTGGCCAGGAATGGCCCTGATGCCTCGGCTAGCTAGGTGATCAGCCACATGCTGTACATTGTACCTGAAATTGGTGTGGCTGGTATTCGAAAGGCGTCCCAAAAGGGACCTAGATAGGAGGAGATTACTCTCCCCTCCCTGCCATCCCTCATAACCATGAGTTTGCACAACTAATTGTATATGTTCACGAAAATCGTGAATACTAATAGTCATGTCTGGGGCCGTATAGGCTAGTTGTGTACCTGAGGTTAGGTCGATTTCCATTAAGCTAATGACCGAACGGTCATCAGCCCATCTTGTATCCCTTAGGATAATTAGTGCGTTTACTCCAGCGCTTCGGCGATGTAGTATATGCAGTCGGACCATAATCATGCCCAGATGCAGGTGTTGTAGTCCTTCCTGTACTAAAACTGCATAGCTTTGTTCAGTAATAAATGGTAATTCTAACTGAGATCCTTCGGTTACCAATATCCGTTCATCAGAGTAGTGCTGATAAACTCTGTGATTGCGTTCGGACCAGCCAGCTTGATATAGGGTCTCTGCTGGTGTTTGTTGAGCACGCTGGTACTGGGATATGGTAAGATCGGCATTAGGATCCAGTTGGGACTCCAGACTTCGTCTGAATCCTGTCCGTCGGTTGTTGGTGTTCATACGTCGTTGGACTTCATGACATAGTCTGTTTGTAAGCCGATAATTCCGGATTTGATCGTCGATTGTCGGCTGTCTGTTGTCTGTGTTTATTGATGGCCTTGGGGCTAGCACCTCAGCTCTAGCGGATGTAGATGGCCTGGACGTCATCGTCTTGCTGCTTTGGCTTTTTCTTCCTCAAAAATAAGCCTTGGATCTTTGAAGACGTATAACGTACCTGGAGGTGTGGACCACTTGGTATCAGAGCTTGTTCTACTTCTAAGGTACATATTTCAGTTTAAAGTTTCCATTTACTTGTTAAGCGTTCATATAATTTCTCAAATACTTTAAGGCTAAGATAACTGAGATAGACGATAAAGGGGATAACAGTAACCCTGAAGGTGAAGATTTCCCAAACATTCGCAATCTTAGTATAAGATTAGCCAGCAAGTAAGAGAGAATTATTATATGAATTCTGAACCATCCTTCTTACTTGGGATAATACGTTTTGTGGATCATCTGCAATATTTGTGATCTCGTCGTATTCTTTTGGATACATCATTCTCCATTGTATCCACATCTTCTTCTCATTTTCGCCTAGCAGATTCTCTATGAAACACATCTTGGCTTTGTTATCTGTCCACGTTCTTTCATTAACCAGATTTAATGTGATCGATTCCCATCGGGAGATCACATCACTAAATTGTCCAATATTTTCTGGTAGAACTAAGATGGCTCCTGTGTTGGAATGTGCTGATGGTAGCGTATATTTTCCGCCACCATAATTCTTTGCATATCCTCCTTTGAAATTGTTGAATTTCATTCCTGTAAAACTTGGTCCTGCTGATGTCGTTGCTTGCCCTGGAGGATACATTGCAGGTCCCATAATTGGTTCCCTAGGGATCTGCGATATTCCTATATGTGTTGAAATTAATCTTAAATTAACCTAAATTAGTATATCTAATTTAATTATACTTTGATGATCCAAATTTATTTCAACTTAAATAATTAAAAATTATCTAATTAATTCAATATCCAAGTAAACAAGTCATTAGTTATATAGATGAATGAAGCTCAAGCCAACTCGAGCTTGAAACAAGTCAGGCTCAAGTTTGCTATTTCAAGTTGGAGCTGGAAGTCAACTAAAATGTAATGAGGCCAACTGACTCAGCTCATTTGCAACCCTAATAAAATGTAGGCACAAGTAAAGATGAACAAAATAATATCTTACACACAAAATAGCATATTTTTTAGATCTATATAGAAAATTGTAACTTACAAATAACATATACCTCTTACCAAACAATCAAGTTGACCGAGAAAAGGAAAGAAGATCAAATTATCATCATGACTTAATAATCGTTGAGTACAAAATTGACTTCCAACATGGTGAATAGTTTTGCATCTGCTCTCAGAATAACTGACAACTTCCAAAATATTTAAAACATGGAAGATGTTCTGTTATGAATCAAGCTTCTTGGGGGAAACTGAAAGCCTTCGCCTATGATAACATCATATAATCAACTCACGAGAATCCATCAAGAACTCCAACCTCAGTAATAGGTATCAATTCCCCAGAGTAAATCCAACAGCCTTCATATGGCCTGTTAAATCAAAAGCTTCAAAGTTTAAATAAATTCATAAGTCTCAATTCTAACTAAATTCATAAGTCTTAATTATTGTCGCTTGTGAGAATGGCTGCACAACTATGGTGCCTATCATAGTATTTTATGACTGCTTATAAAGTTAACCCTTTAACAAAACTTGACAGGTTCTGCTATAATTATACGACTACCAATTCAATGCGGCCCAGATGGCCATTTTATGTGCCCGTGGTGTCATGACTCATTTATACATACAAATTATTTTCCAATGTATTCTAGTATGCTTTAATCATGTCATACACTCATCATTTGTGCATACAAGAAAATGATAGATTTAGGTGTCCTATGATACATCAACCTGCAATATATCATAGCTAGAGGCAAATGCTACTCTGTTTTGCTTTTTAAATTGTTCTTAATTGCACTAATCAGACAATATGTATAGAGGAAAGTGTATCTGACTTCTGTAAACAGAACTTATTATATTATGATGACATGAAAAAGAATGTTGCATTTACTTTCAAAGAGAAATGAATAAGATTTTCTTTGAATTTTGATATTAAATAACACCATGTCTTCAACAAAGTGATGAATATCATTTAATATTAATGGTCAAACCTTGCCACATATATTAATCAACAACAATTAGCTCAAACCGTTTAAAATCCAGACCATTTAAAAGCATGCTGAGGAAATTCTTAGTTCTTGTTCACTGCAGGTAAAAGGGCATACTATGAGACAAGCCTAAATATTATCTTGAAATATGTCTAGAATTCAATGTGGCTTAAGCTAAATTAATACTGTGGCATTATATTGCCAGTTGGTTTTAAATGCTCATTTTCTTTCTGCAAGCTATTTCAAGAGATGGATACTGATGTTGTGGACTACATAATTGCTGCAAGTTTATTTGTTCCAAATTAATCTTGTAGAAACTATTAAGTTGGTAACAAGTTAGCAAAGTCTCTACATTAAGCCAGTGTATGTTGTTTGCATATGACATTGTATTAGTTGATGAGACGAAAGAGCGAGTTAATCATAAGTTAGAGGTACGGAGAACCCTTGAAAGCAAAGGTTTTAGGTTAAGTAGAAGCAAGACGGTATATATGCAATATAATTTTAGTCTAAGTAAAAGGGATGGAGGGGATGTGAGTTTAGATTGTGCAATAGTGCCTAAGTGTAGCCATTTTAAATATGTATGCTTTATTTTCCAAAATGATAGATGAAGATGTAACCCATAGAGTCAAAGCACGATGGTTGAAATGGA
Source organism: Canna indica (assembly GCA_034359265.1). Taxonomy (NCBI): domain Eukaryota; kingdom Viridiplantae; phylum Streptophyta; class Magnoliopsida; order Zingiberales; family Cannaceae; genus Canna; species Canna indica. The sequence continues at coordinate 4,187,900 of CP136893.1, read as the reverse complement.
GTGATAAGAAGATACCTAGCAAAGTGAAGAGTAAGTTTTATAGAACAATGGTTAGACCAACAATGCTATATGGGAGTGAGTGTTGGGCAACTAAAGTTCAACATTTACATAGGTTGAATGTGGATGAGTGGTCATACACGATTGAACAAGATTAGAAATGAATACATTCGATAGAAGGTGCATGTAGTACATATTGGAGACAAATTAAGAGAAGGTCATTTAAGATGGTATGGACATGTTCTACGGAGACACCCAGGTCCCCGGTTTGAAAATGTGATAATCTGTCATTGAATCTGTTCTTTCACCTTTTGATAATCTGTTCACTTAACAGTGTGTGGAATTTCTTACTACTTTGTAAATGGTGCAACTAATGTCCACAAAAACCATTTTTCTTGTTTGTCTACCTTTAAATTTTGACAAAAGCCTGAAATAATAGTACAAGTTCTTTTATGAAATGAATGCCGGATAATAATTATCATCCAATCACTTCTATGATTTTTGACAAAATGAACATATCCTAAGAGTCCATATTGATGAACAAATGTGCAATAAAAAAGATATACAAAAAGATTTAACTGTTTGTATAAAGTAGTATTTCACTATTTCTTGCTATTAATATTGATATTGAGCAACCAATTCTCCCATAAGCTTAACTTGTTAGGAAATGACTTTGTTTATTTATTTATATTCTTACTACTACCCCTAAAGTAGATTAACCCAAGCCTAACATGCGATTTGACAAGTATGGTCATGGCTATATATTCATTTACTGATGTTACCATGATTAGAACCCCTAAAGTAGATTAACCCAAGCCTAACATGTGATTTGACAAGTATGGTCATGGCTATATATTCATTTACTGATGTTACCATGATTAAAACGTATGATTTTGTGCTATGATATCTTGTTAAATTTGATTGAGTGCTAGTTATAGAATGACTCAATCTATTTATTTATATTCTTTTTTTTATTTCAATCTTACACATTGCTTTTTCATTTGTTCTATATGGGTTTGGAGCTTTTGAGTCTCAAGTCTCAACATCCCTACAACCAATATTAATCCTCTATTTATTAGCATAAAAAAGATTTGAAGTTTACATATATTCTGTTGGATAGAGAAATTCCTAATCATGTCTTGGTAAATATTAGTTACTAGTTTATGCAAATGCTCTTTCAGGAAGATATCTTGGAAATTTTCAGATTTGCGGATAAAGATAATTCTGGAACTTTAACTGTCAAAGAAATTCAAGATGTTCTGGGCGATATTTGCATAAGGTATCCTCAAGTTGAACTCTATCTAAAAAGCAAACATATGAGTGACATAGTTGATTTGATAACGGCTTCAAAAGGTGATATCCAGAAGGAAGGTATAGAATTAAACATAGAAGAGTTCAAAAAAGCTCTTGCTAATGTGGACTCCCAGGTTAAAAGTCTTCCTGCAACGGCTCAGGTAGTTCTTATGCTAAAATTTGGTGTTATTCACAATTGTTGTTTTTATGCTTAAAGACTTTCCTGCAATGGCTCAGATTATTAATGTGATATGACCAAGTAATCTATTTACATGTGTATTTACAATTCTTCGTTGTATGGTTCACCTTCATTTCCATACTAGATTGCTGCACAACAAGGTAACTATCTCGCTAGATGTTTTAACAAAATGAGGGATTGTGAAGAGGAACCTGAAGGTCCGCAACGGATCAAGGAACTGGGACGTCATCGTTTTCTTCCCTTTAGGTAACTGTTCTGTTTTCTCCATTTGTGTTATCTTGCTTGTGCTTGTTAGCTTTTCTCATCATTAGAGGTAGGTTAGCATACAAGAAATAATATATTGTTGTTCATTCCAATTCCAATTCAAAGGAACACATTTACAGTTATTTAATACATTGCTTTTTTTTAAAACCACAATTGTATTTCGTGAGCTTCAGTAGAATGAGCCTCAACCATTTTGCTCCCAAATCCTTAAGATTTTATCATTGTAAAATCTTTTCCCTATTTGTTGTGGAAATAATGGAGGAACCACGGGGCAAAATTTGAAGCCCTTGCTAATGATGTACCCATCCTACATTTTTCTCATTTTTTTTCTAAAATTTAATTCTTGAAAACTCCTCCCATAGCTTTTAAAAATAGGATATCTTTTATACTATTGGACTTAAACTATATACATAAACCTTTTAATTTACTAAAGACCCCTAAGTGAAAAAGGAGCCTGATAAATCAAAATCATTTCTCATGATGTTCAGTTGTTACTTTATCATTTTTCCCATCCATATACTCTGCAGTTCTGATATAATTTACTCTCTATGAAAGATATAAGCATTTTGGGCAATTTGCCCCGTTGGGTGGAGAGCAAACAGCTGCACAACTCCCAGGAGATTGGATCTCTATAGGACATAGCACCCAATGGCTATGGTACTCTATCTATGCCAGGTATTCCTTTTTTGCAATTTTCTTCTGGTGCAATGTCATTTTTATGGACATAGAACTGTCTGTGACTAATTTTTCACTTATTATTTCACTTACCAATGTACGCAGCAAACAAGTGAGTTGGCGCACAAGGGCATTGGTAATATCAGACTGGACTAGGCGATTCATATTTGGGAGGGACTCCAGTCGCATATAAGTCACTTCTATTGTTTGTTGTAAACAAAATTTGTGTTGGATTTTGGTAACTCATGCCACACCTTACCATGAGCTTATCATTACTGTTTCTCTCTTCTTTTTTTTCTTTGAAAATTGCAATGAGAAGTGGTGTATAATATTGGAGAAATGCACAGTGTGAATAATTTAATATCATTTTCTGCTTTTTAGAAAACCATTGTAGTTAATGCATAGTTACCTGCTGCATTTGTCTGAGCCCATTAAAAATTCACCATACGAGCATTTTAGACCCAATAAAACTTGTTGTGGGCTTAATTTAAAAAAATGACCCGTCGCATGAAGGATTATTAAAGACAATTGTGCCTAATAAGTCTGTTCTAGGGCCCAATTAAGGCTCAACATAAACTTGAAAACCCAATCCAAATCATTAAAGCTCATCTGAGCTCAATAAAAATATGTTATAGGACTCAATTAAGCCCAATATAAATATGTTACGAGCTTAATGTATACGTGCAATAAAACCTGTGAAGCCCAATAAAAATCTGTTGTAGGACCCGATAAATTTTGTTAAAGCGCATTTGAGCCTAATAAAACCTGATAGAGCTCCAATTATATTCAATAAAATCTGCTACAAGCCCAATCAAAATTCCAAGCAAATTTGAGCCACAATCAAATCTGTAATGATTTAAAGCAGAACCTGTTCACCTTTACAAAATTTGCAATTCAATAAGCGTGATCAAATTACACCAGCTCTTCCAGTCATGTGTACAAAATGACTGCAATTTCAATAGACGACGTCAATCCAGATGTGCACTATAGAATTCTAAGATAAAATGACAGTTTTGTTTTCTTTGTAATGACTTTACTTAAGATAAAATGCAATTTTTCTTGTCATTTTACTAGAGCTCCACACGATTTTCTTCTGTGTGTCACTCGTCCATGTTGTTGCTCCGTCTCCATTAGTTAACCATTGGACAGCAAAACCATTACAAGAAGAACTTATGCCTTAACTGGCTCCATTGAGATGAAATGGCTTTTGTTAACTTCCGTATCTGATGCACCCCGGAAGAGTAATATTGCGAGGCTTCCTATGTTGAAGTAAATGAAGCAGCCAGAATGGTGTGTCACAAAGGAACCAAAGTGAGTCCCCACAATGCATTGCCAACCTGGTCCATGCAACTGGTCAAACTCCTGAAAGAGTAAACCCTACATATCAGTTCAAGAACAACAGATGCTATAACTTCTATTAATGCCTGAAATTTAAATTTCTGCTATTTCACATCTCTTGATGTGTACTTCACCTTCTTGATAAAGCGAGCTATTTCAGTGGCTTCATTGACATCCAAGAGGTCAAGTGCCTTACCGGCCAAGTGGAGTGCATCTTGTTGCATGGTTTGCAGCATGTCTGTCTCAGCTATGATTGCCCTGTTCTCCATCATGGCTAAGGAGCAACACACTTAAGGAAAGCAAGCTATGATTGTCTGTTTCAGCTGGAGGAATTTTATCTGCTAAGGAAAGCAAGATGTTTTGAGGTTTTTTATAACCCTTAAAAGGATAAGCCATACGGTGTTTGAGGAGAGGCACGTCGATAGAATTCAAACTTGTGGCCTATGTCTGATGATGTCTGGTCAATTATGAACGTCATGTTGTATGGTCTATCTACTTACAGTCAGAAGGATAGAACAGCATTGTTTTCTATGGCTGTCAATATATCCTCCTTGTGGATGTGAACAGGCTTTAGTTGGTGGAGGTTAGGCTCTTGTTTGCTAGCAGTGCTGTGATGGGAACTTGTGGAAAGATTCATTGTAAGATGCTATATTCCTGTGAATCTGTGATAGATGAGGTCTACAGTTATTTCAATCCTAGGTACCATGCCTTGTTCTGCATACACCTCATTTCAAAGCATATGGGACAAGAAGACATGAAGCTAGCTTATTAAAATTCATTATTACAATTCTCATTGAGGGAAAACATCTGATCCTTATGCTACAATCATATGACCAAGTATGCAGCTTCACAAATAACAAATTGTGTAAGCAACACATATACATCAATATATACCTACAATAATCATTTACATTATCAAGTTATGCAACACCATATGTAAGAAGCTAGAAGTTTCTCAGGTAACCATGTATGTCTACAGACTACAGCTAAAAGAATGTATATTAACAAATTAGAGCAATGCACCCAGAATTGGTACACTGATTCAATGCTCTTCCTTTCCACTTAAAATGGAGATATAAATATGAAAATGAAGCTACCCACTATATAACAGGCCAAGCATCTTTTAGTTTATGTAATCTGACATTTTATCTAAAGTTGAATGAATGAAGGGGAAGTGGTTTCTCATTGCGTTAAAGACTTCAAAGTTATTCATCTCCCCGAACAAATACATCAAGTTTCTAACTTGAACACTGAATTGATTACTCCAACAAGAACCTTCTCCTCTAAACCTATTCCCCTGATTTCTCATTTAAGTCATTCAAAAGTCAGTAGCACCAACTTTTCCCTTTTTAATATGGTTTCTTTATGCTTCAATTTCCATCCCAAGAGAAAAAGCATTTTTTCTTAGGATCTGTACTAATAATCTCTACAATAAGCAAAAATGAACTTGGCATATTCTAATTGACAATGCTGAAAAATCGCATTGATAGCATAAATTGAATAATCTTTTAAATGCAAAATGCAGTTGCATTTCAAAATAATCCCGCAAGCCAAATAATCCCACCCTTCAGACATCAAATTAGCACGACAATGTGAAATTTTGTTTCTTGCTTGTCAAAAGAACTACAACTTCAAAAAAAACACTTGGAAATATATATTTTCGCTAAAAATCTCCCTTCCATATTGCACTGATATAATAAAATTAAGGTCCTGACTACATTTAAGTATTTAGCTAAGCAGTCAAATAGATTTACTAAATCAACCAAACAACAGAATTAGCAACTGGAAGCAGAGATGAATACTATCAAGAATATTTTAGAATGCAGATATGCAATTTCCTGAAACTCACTTCTAATGTACATGGAGCAGCAGTAGACAATACAATTCAGATTACTTTTAGCAAATCCCCCCTCACAAGGTGCAGGTTAAGGATCAACTTATCTTTATAAGAAGCATACAAAAAAGATTACAGCTTACACAGCCAAATGATAGTTTGAAAATGAGCTACAAACTGAAAGGTCGCGGTGGAACTTTGTACTGAAACCAGGAAGAAAAAGTTATTTATGTTGAATGATCCAAGGACTCGTACCATTTGACCCATGACCAACTCAAGAACTTTATATAATACTAACAGGTTGTGTGAAGAAGAAATAGATCGTGGCTCCATTACTCATCCTCATGAAATGTAAGCGTCTGACAAGGCGAATTTAGTTCCTCACCCTCTGTCACAGCAAAAAATGACTTTCTATTGACAAGGTCAGCAGCTCTTTTAGCGCATCCAGAATCACGAGGGCTCTCGGTATTAGATCTCAAAGTCTTGATCTTTGGTAGCATTTCAGCGATTTTCATGATGGATGGAGGAGAACTGTGAGCCAGTGACGAGGAGTTGGTCTTCACATCTAAATTGTCTGGTATCTGCAAATCTAAATTCATTTGTTCTTCCATTTCAGAACCTTGACTTATCTCACAATCCGGAATAGACCCTGATGATCCTGTCAGTGATGAGGAGTTAGTCTTCTCCCTGCTTAATTCAGGCAACGACCACTTCCGCCGCTTGCTTCCTGGTTCATCAGTGGCAACACGAGTGCCAGCCAAGCTATATCGGCTGGCAACAACTCTCACTTTAGGAGTCTTCGATGGCCTTTTAGAAGAAACTACGCTTTTGCTCTCTTGGAAGAGAGATTTAGGTCTAATGCTCTCAGAAGACTGAACCTCCTTTGCTGACTTCTTGGATGGCACAGTTGTGGCCCCTTTCTTCGTCTCGGAGGCCTTAACCACAGATGGCTGCTGCGATATAAGATCCACGGTGGAACTTCGTCTCAGCGGCTTATCCACCTTAACAGCTTTCTCTTTGTTTTGTTGGAAGTTGTTTGGTCGACAAGACCGAGCACTGGCGGCTACCTCAGCTGGCCCAAGACTGGCACCCCTTCGCCGGAGCATAGCATTAGCGGGTGTCGCTGCTGCCTTCTTTGTATCGGGAGCCATCTTTTTAGCAGTGGCTGGTGCCTGGGGTTTAGGGTTCAAGTTTCTTTCGCTTTCTTTAGTCACCTTCTTCTCTTCTTCGATGCCTTCAAGCTTCGGGAAGCCTGTTCTCTGGCAACTCTGCACCGGTCCAAGAGGAGTTTCGCTTGCGTCACCTGATTGATTCAATGTGAAGCTCTCGTGGATCTCCAATGGACCAAGACTGACGCCTCTGCGGTAAACCTTCGCGCTCGGCGCTGGGGACTCCTCTGTCTTCTTCTTCAAGGCGGAAGGCCAAATATTCTTCGTCACGCTCCGTTTTGGGTCGGGACGCCTCGCCGGAGTGGCGAAGATTTCCAACGGCCCCAGGCTCAATCCTCTGCGCCGGAACCCTGCGCTTGTCGGCGCCACCTCAAACGACCGCTGCTCAATCTTCTTCGAAACGGGCGTGCACGGATACCTCGGCGCGCTCTGCTTCGGTTCCAAGAACTTGGCGGGCACGATCCTCCCGCGCAACCGCCCGGCGGCCGCCCGCTCCGCCTTCTTGATCCGGAGCGTCTCCAGCCTCGTTCGCAGCCGGGCGATCTCCTCCTCGATCCTCGCGATCTCATCGTCGATGCCCTCCTCCTCGATATCGGTGGCGCCGTCCCGGAACGCCACGCGGGCGGTGGGTTTCTTGGGCGGCGCGGCCCTGGCGTCGGGAGGGAGGGTGTTGGCGGAGGCGGGGCTCCGGTTCTCCTTGGCGGGGTCGAGGTCGCGAATGTTGGTGGGGACCGGCTGGAGAGGAGGAGTGGATGAGACCTTGGAGGCGGAGCCGCCGTCGTCGAAGGCGGCATTGTTCCAAATCTGGAGGTTCTGATCGGAGGGGACGGGATCGGGAAGCTGGAGGAGGCTCATCTTCTTGATCTCTTCTTGTTGTTAGGGGAAGAAGAATGCAAAGCGAGAGCGAGAAGGAGGCGATGATGGTGTTCGTTATGCGCGAGCGAGAGGGCGGTTTTCTTCAGTTCTTCGTTGGACTTCGATCATTTGGAGAGAGAGAGAGAGAGAGGGGTGTTTAAGAGGGATGGGGTTTTTCGACCGTTGGGGGAGGGTGGAAGAGGCGAAGAATAAAGGATAAGAAAAGTAGACGTTGGAGTGGGTGAGAGCGGGAGTTGGTGGAATCGTGGCCGTTGGATGAGGAGCGCCTCCACTGACAACGCTCCGATTATGTGATTTAATGATGATTGAATTATGAAACGCTCCGCGCTTTAATTTAGTATAATATCGGCTGGCTTTGTGTCTTTTGTGGGCCCTGCTTTTGTTATTTAATATTTATGAGATTGTTAAGGAAATTGCTAGAAAAGATTAATTTTAGATTGGGAGACAGCAATTTCGCTAAATATTCTGAATCCTCAAAATTTATAGAAATTGAACATAGTCTTCGAAATTTTTCGAACCAGAATTAAATTTAAAAAATACAATACATATTGAAATATTTAAAAAGTTTCGAGTAAAATGATCATTTGATTATGAAAAGAGTTAATTACAAAATATATTTCGACTTTTGACGTATTTTCTAAATCTATCTCTATTTTTCATTTTTTTCAATTCAATACATCACTTTTTAATTTGATACAAATTTATCCCACTGTCTACCAAACGTTAACTTTATCGTCTGAATGCTGACGTGGCACTGCTGACGTGGCTAATAATCCCAGCCAACATTCAGACACGATTTTTTTAAACATTTTTTTTTCGGCCCCACCAAACCCAATTAGCAACAGGGTTAATTACAAAATATATCCCGACTTTTGACGTGTTCCCCTAATCTATCCCCACTTTTTTTTTTAATTCAGTACAATATTTTTCGATTTGTTACAAATTTATCCCACCGTTTACCCAGCGTCAACTTCGCGCGTCTGAATGCTGACGTGGCTAATAATCCGAGTCAACATTTAGACGCGAACTTTAACTTATTTTTTTCAGCCCCACCAAACCCAGTCAGCAGATGACGACAAGTTAATTAAAAAAATTCACCTTTAAATCGCTTGCTCGCATCTTCCCTGACCTTGTCGCCTGCTCGTCGCTCGTCTTTCTCTCAATCCCCGACGTCGCCTGCATCTCTTCGTGCTCCATGTCTTCATCCCCGTCGACTCTGGTATCTCTCTAATTATTTTCACTTGCTCGCTCGCCTTCCCCCCTTCCGTCTGGTATGGTTAGTATAAATCCTAAAAAAATTTCCATCAGTGATGATACTATTAAATGTAGGATTTCATATGATACTGTAAAATTCCTCAACAGTGATGATATTGTTAAATATGATTTGCCGTTGTAGGCTTTGTTTTGACAAGAAAATTTTCAACATAAGAGAGAGATTTCTTCTCTTTGTTGAAAATTGCGAAGTTGACGCTGGGTAAACGATATGATAGATTTGTAACAAATTGAAAAGTGATGTACTGAATTGGGAAAATTGAAAAGTGGTGATAGATTAGGGAAACACGTCAAAAGTCAGAATATATTTCGTAATTAACCCTTAAATAGTTACTGACTAGGTTTGGTGGGGCCGAAAAAAAATAAGTTAAAAAAATCGTATCTGAATGCTGACTGGGATTATTAGCCACATCAGCAGCACCACGTCAGCATTCTGACAGCAAAGTTGATGCTGGTAGAAGGTAGGATAAATTTGTAACAAATCGAAAAGTGGTGTATTGAATTGAGAAAATTAGAAAGTTGAGATAGATTAGGGAAACACGTCAAAAGTCATGATATATTTTGTAATTAACCCTTATGAAAATACATCCTAAAATCTCAAAAAAAATCATTATAGTAGCACACTCATCAAGTTTTATAAGCCAACATCACATCCAATATATTTCTAATAACTGATGTATTATAATCTCCCTCACTTATGTCTTGAAGTACTCGTCAAGACCTAACTCTCTCAATTAGAAAGTGGAGATAGATTAGGGAAACACGTCAAAAGTCAAGATATATTTTGTAATTAACCCTTATGAAAATACATCCTAAAATCTCAAAAAAAATCATTATAGTAGCACACTCATTAAGTTTTATAAATCAACACCACATCCAATATACTTCTAATAACTGAGGTATTATAATCTCCATCACTTATGTCTTCAAGTACTCGTCAAGACCTAACTCAAGTCTAACACATAGATCAGAATGACACCCAAGTCGGCAGCATGTGAAACCTAACCTAGTAGTGGCTCCACCATAACTCCTAGACAACCCTTTTTGACATAGGCTCCCTTACCATGCCTAGACTAGATCATTCTCTAATACTATTTGTTACGATCCACTTGATAGGATAATTGACTCGTGGCCTAATTAAAATGCTCAAGCTGAAATTAATGATAGCACACCCATCAAATCTTATAAGCCAACACCACAGTAATATACTCTTAATGTGGGACTAAATTGGAGTAATATATTCATGAACAAAATGACCACTTTTGTGAAATGTTTAAATGTTTAAAGAGTTTTAAATGATATCATGAAAATATATTTTAAAATTTCTAAAAAATCATAATTATTACTAATTATTAATAATATAATTTATTATAATATGATAAATTGCAAATTAATAATATAATTAACAGATAACCAGAGATAGGAAAGGGATGATTAATATTGTATTTTACACTAAAAAAAAATACAAAAAGTATAATTTGCCTAAGAAGTGCAACTTCATTTTCTTCATTAACTTTTTCAAATTACCAAACAAAAGGCATTATTATCAAGCTATTTGCATTTGGTTCTTCACCACTGCACTTGTTACAAATCTACTTGCAACAAATAAATGAAAACCTATGTTTGGTTAGTTGAAATTAATTTATTTGCAACATATATTTAATGCCTCCAGTTAAAACTCAAATGCTGCAAATTTAACTACAAGTAAAAAATCTGCATATGAAAAAAAACAGAATGCAAACAAGATTCAATTTCTTATTGATTGCTTTTTTTAACCAATCAATCGCCTACAATTGCAAACTAAGAGTATATTTAAGGACGATCAAACAACATCAATCGTGGGTAGCACAGTTGGTGGCAATATGTTGTATGTTATCTAGAAATTTAGGATTCGATCTCTAGTATGGTCACAACAAAGTTGGAACATGAAGCAATGAAAGGGATGGATATGCAAATATCAATGAATGAAATATGTTTGGTTTGACTAAAAATGGGACATGAGTAAACTGAAATGGACAACCAATAATATCATTGCTTATAAGAGATTGGATCCCTACCAAGAAAAACATCACCACATCCATCCATGATGCCAAACATAATTTGAAAGACGTTGTCCTTTCCATTCTTGGATTCCTACCAAGAAAAAAACCCATCACATTGGTGATGCCAAACATAATTTGAAGTTTTTATTCTTTCCATTCAAAATCATTTTATTTCTCAACTAGCAAAACACCAACTATTTACAAGGTTGAGTCCTAACCAAACACAATAACCCTAAAGGTCCATGACATGTGCAAGTCCACTATTTCTTAGCTCCCTAACAATACAGAAAATCAAGGGGAGCTAAATAACATGTTATCTCTCCTTACACAAATAGATCATATAATTCAAGTAAAAAAAGATACCAGAGTTACAACAATAAAGAAAAACTACAATTTACACTGAATCCACCCCTTGAACCTGCTGCCTAGCAAGATATCTTTCTCTTCTTTCTTTCTGAAGATTGAAAAAAAAAGAGGTGATTAGTTAAACATTCTCATCAGAGAAGAAAATGAATTAGAAACCAAATGGTGAGGAGAATGAGTCTACCCATTCATCTATAACCAGTCCTTCACCAACAATTCGAGGACCTGTGTCTTCAGGAGGTTTCTTGCGTGCCTCTAGGGCCGCCTCAGCTTCAGCAAGCTGCCTCTTCAACTTTTCCAATTGCTTCAACATGACATTCGGTATAAATCACAAGTAATTTACAATTTGACTAGTTATCTACTATCAAAAGTGAGGGAGATGGAAAATGGATGTATGTTAATTCTGACTTACAGGGCAGGTGCGTTCAGGGTCCAAGAAAACAACATGCAGAATTCGCTCTACAACAACCTGATCTTTTTGTTCATCGAACTGTTTAATAGTTATATATCAGTAATTACTTAAGAAATCATTTTGACTGTCAAAAGAATGTACATACTAAAGTATAACAAACAACTTTTAATGAATAACTAAGAAGCAAGCAAGGGTGCCTGTCACAGGTTAACAATGACAGACAGCAAAAGTTTCTAGACTTCTAGTAAATATTACCTGTTAACATAGTACAATGTTCGGTAAACTTCTGAAAAAATCTTGAACAATTCACAGATTTTTTGGAAGAACAATTAGTATTGCAATTTTCATTTGTGCAATTTATCGTGTGCTAATATAAATTTCTCATGAATATGTAACCATGCACTTCCACATGTTTATTTCCCAAATTTACTTATTCTCAAATTCTCAATGACCTTGCCAAATCAATGCACAATGGCTATAAAGGCAACACTCACTGCATGGGAACATACGTAAATTAAAATAAGCCAATAAGTTTCTGAAAATAGCAACTTGGAAGTAGAGGTGGCAATGGGCCGGGCCCGCCCATGGGCAGCACGGGCCCGGGCCCCGTCTATGCCCAAGGGGCGGGCTGGGCTTGCCCCCTTGGGCACGTGGGCCATGCCGAGCCCGGCACGGAACGGGCTTGGCTTTGCACCCGTAGGCTAGGCCTGACACCACTTAGGCCTAGCCTGGTCTGCACCCAGGCTTAGTCTGGTTTTCTGTGCTAGACTTGAGCAATATATACTTTACTTAGTAAAATTATATAAAAACAAATAATAGGTGTTAGTGTGGTGGTTAGTTTGTTAGAAAAAGAAGTGAAAGTTGGCGGTGAGACTCGAACCGCCGACCACATTTATTCATGTTTTTAATAATTCGGGCCGGGCCAGGCCGAGCCCAGCCCGAAGGGGCGGGCTCAAGCCCGGGCTGGGCCACCCCTTTGAGCATTCAGGCCGTGCCTGGGCCGGTTCAGGCACGGCCCATTGCCACCTCTACTTGGAAGGAGCAAACATATGTATGCATATATACTTAGATCTCAAAAGTTGTCTATACTTCCAATCATGGTTTCAAATACCGTACCACCCGGTATGACCGGTATTTATCGATTTTTTGAAAAACCGGTATACGAGATACCGGGTATTGGGCGATACCGGGTATCTCGGTAAATACCGCCCGGTATGACCGGTATTTGATGTCATACCGGGCGGTATTGCCCGGTATGACGTAACGACTCTTAAAAAGAGCCGTTGCTATAGTGGCATATAACCGTTTGGGGCCGGATTTAAAATATTGTATTCATGTATTTGACATTTGAATCTTAAATTTAAGTATTTCTTGATCAATTATGTGTTACTGGAGTTATTTTTAACAGCAAAAAAAAATAAAATTGCAGGTATGCTTTTTTCGTACCGGCCCGTACCATGTGTCGGTACGGTACCGGTATTTTAAACCATGCTTCCAATCTCAATATAATGACACTGGAAGCTAGGACATTGTAGGCACATTGGGTTTTATATGCCATAAAACACAATGAAAATTCAATTACAATTTGAATGGTAAAGTATAATAACAACTAATATCTGCTATTTATTTGGCCAGATTTTTTCTTGATTCAAGACTGGGAAAAAATAATCTACTTCAAGATTACTTTAAGACACATTGTGCTAATTTGTGGTCCAAGTAAATTGGTTTCAAACTTTACTAAAACTATAAAAGACTTTGCTATAAAGAAAGATTTTCCAATCAAGTTTGAAACAAAAAAAAGAGAACAGACTTACTAGCTCCGGTAAATATTCCATAGGTCCATTCACCTTCAAACTGACAATCTTAAACTTAACATTGCTCTTTTGATCCATTGGCTTCTCATTATTCTCAGGGTGCTCAACAAACTTGAAAACTGATATGCCCAAATATGAATTTTTTTAAAAAAAAATACTACTTAGTACCTCAAATAAGAGCTTGTTATTTCACCCTCAAAGCATAACAAACTAAAGATTTACCAGTCGCGATAATACTTTCCCCTGGAGAAAGAATGCCACCAGGAGGACGCATGAAGCAGCTCTTTGGTGCAGTCGTTTGAAACTATATCCACTCAAAATGATCAAAATTTTGTCAAAGAAAAATAGCTACTTAAAAGGAAAATAAGAATTACATAACTAATATAATTTTCAGTTCAAGGAAGAATTTGTAATGAATCAATGGTTTGAATAACATGCATACTGCTGAACATAGTATTTAATAAGACATCAAAAAAAATAAAGACCAACAAGATGAAATACCACACATACCTTAAATGCCACATTTGACTTGCTGGTGTTCTTTATCCTGACTGCACTTCGCACCTGTTTTCCAGGTTCATCTTCATCAAATAAATCATATGCAGGAAAAAGTTAGTTCCAGCCAACCTCAGCATTTATAAAAAGAATCTTCGTTAAAAACTACTTAAAAAATCTTGTGCGCGGGGTTTTGAAACAAAATACTACTTAAAAAACTCAACAAAAAAGAACAAAAGAAACTTTATGGGCTAAAATGTCCATTTGCAGAAGATGTTAGTAGTAGCAAAAATTAAACAAAGCAAAAGCCTATAGCTTCAAGGGGGAAAAGTGTGAATGGAAAAATTATACATTAAATAAATGTATAAAAACAACAAAAACTTGCGATAAATAAGCTGACAAGATTTAATTAAAGAGAAGGTCACACTTCCAACAACAAATCATAGGTAACTATCAAAGTGTGAGTTACGCAAACCATAGAACCCATAATTAGCAAAAGGATACACATAATACGGTTTTGATGGTAACTATAAAAGAACTCGTAGTAATATCCATTACAAACAGCAAACATATGCCTGAAATGTACTTAACTCCATAGAAGGAGATTAGAAAAGAGGTTAGTTTGTACTTCATAACTTGCATCAAATCGTTTTTGCAGCCGGATTCTAATCTCATCAATTGGAGGAACCAAAGTGACTATATTTAACACAGCCTGGAAAATTGAAGCTAATTCTTCAAACAAAATACAATTTCTTTCCCAAAATCGAACAATGTTCAGTTTACGACAAGAAAGAAACAGGGTTTTTGAGCGAACCAACATATGCAGCCCTAAAAGCTTTTGAATGAATTCCACTAAATTGAGAATTACGAAAAGGAGAAAGATTCCTCACAAGGACGATGTAAAATCCGAATATGAATGATACAAAAGTAACCATCGGAGCGGGAACTCACAAGGGAAGTATAGCTTGGAGGTTGGATCGAGACGAAGACGGCGCCTGGCGGGCAACAGCGACCAGGACAGCGACGACACCGAGGTCGCGCCGTGGTTCCGCCTTCCCCCCGCCGCCCTTCCATCCACCTGCCCCATCTGGCTCCGCCCCGTCGACGACAGAGGATGGCGGTGATGCGTCAAGCTAAGCGTCGACGACGAGTTCGACGACGACGATCCACCACCGCCACCGCCTCCGCTGCCGGCGCCTCTAAAGAAAGGTAACCGACAGAGCCCCCAGCCCTTCCCTTCTACTTTGCCGTCGGGGATCGCCATGGCGACTCCAGCGGCGGAGCTCACCTCATAGAGGAGCGCTCTGTCTCAGTTGCCGGTGTGTGTTGGGAATTAAAGTGGGGGGGTAAATAAAGAAAGGTGGGGGTGGGTTGGGAACAGTTTTGGATTCTTATTATTTCCTACTCAGCTTTCCTCTCTCTGTCTCCGCCTGCCCGCTCCATTATGGCATTATCCCTCTGGCTCAGATCCACTCACCGCCTCCATTTGCTCACCCCTTACCTCTCTGTTTTTTTTTATATATAATATTATAAATTAACAATAAGCAAATATTTAATTATTTTTGTATGAATTCGGGGTGATGCAGTATGCACATAGTTCAGTGCGACTCTAACAGGAGACCTGCAAAGATACTTTGACAAAGTAAGATATTTTTTTTCAAATGTGGGTATGAAAATTGGAATCGAGATAGAATTTTTTACTTGATGCGCGTCGTGTCTGTATATAGTGCAAGATAAGAATTG
This sequence comes from Canna indica, assembly GCA_034359265.1. Taxonomy (NCBI): domain Eukaryota; kingdom Viridiplantae; phylum Streptophyta; class Magnoliopsida; order Zingiberales; family Cannaceae; genus Canna; species Canna indica. The sequence goes on along the minus strand of CP136893.1, from coordinate 4,172,114 downwards.
TCTGACGATAATATCTCCCTGAATCTCGCGGAGATATGCTCAGAACGAGTTAGGGTTGATTCCGAAGATGTCGGGTTCATAATTCATGAATCCGAGGGTGTAAGTGTTTTTTTGGGCGGGTGGAGCTCCCGGGCTGAGTGGTGTCTGATTCGACTTGAGTCTGATTCATGAGTGTGTGTGCGTTTGAACTTAATCTGATCGGGCAATGTAATACCCCGGTTTAGTCCAACATCGAGAGTATGTTGGATGTGGTGTTGGCTTATAAGGCTTGATGGGTGTGCTACCATCAACTTCAACTTAAGCATTTTAATTAGACCAATAGGTTGGCTTATGAAGTTGATGAGTTATATATCTCATCAAACGGGTTGTAACAAATACTATGAGAGCAAGATCTAGTCCTAAGCATGGTGAGGAAGTCTATGTGAGAAATAACTACCCAAGTGATGGGGTGGAGCCGCTACTAGGCTAGACCTCACATGTCACCGACTTGGGTGTGATTTTGGGCTATATGTTAGACTCGAGTTGAGTCTTGACGAAGACGTCAAAACATAAGTGGAGGAGATTGTAATGCCTCAGTTTAGTCCTACATCGGGAGTATGTTGGATGTGGTGTTGGCTTATAAGGTTTGATGAGTGTGTTATCATCAACTTCAGCTTAAGCATTTTAATTAGGCCAATAAGTTGATCTATGAAGTTAATGAGTCAATTATCTCATCAAGCGAATCGTAACAAGCAAAGTATTAGTCCAATCCATAAATGCTAAGTTCATTAATGATAAACGAAATCAGGGGTGACAGGGACTCAAGTGGTGGCGGTGGTGGGGGCGGCGGCCATATATAATAAATGAAGGTTAGGTGTGGGAGTTGACTTTGGAGGCGTTTACTAGTGGTAGTGTGGATGGTAAACGCATACGCGTTGTGTTAGGACTTAGGATGACGGCATTCATGGATGAGGAGTGAGTGACCAGACCACTCTTCAATTCAATTTGTGATGGAGTCATTAAGATAACTCACAACAATAACACAAGAACTAAACTATCTTTATTCACATACAAGTTGTGTTGATTATAGATTGAGCACTCTTTTAGTTTCTTGCTTTACTAAAACTATGATATTTGAATTTGTTTATCAGCTTGGTAAAAAGAGGACTTTGATGTAGAAGTATGAAGTATTAAAACACCCATTCATGCGCATCACCTGTGCCAATCATTCTCTGACGAATTAAGCATTGTGATTAGTTAATGAAAAGCACTTGAGTTTGTCAGCAATCATCCTCCCCTTCATCTGCAAGCTTGACACTGCCACCATTAGAAAACAGGGTTTAGTTAGTGACTGCTGGTTGCATGAAGACAAACTAATGTGGCCGGTTTGGACTTATTATAGAAATTTCAGACACAGCAGCCTGTAATCATCAGTGATTAGGCTGGAATGATGAGATCAGATGGGGCTCTGTTTGCAACTGACATGTTGACTTTTTTTTACTAAAAGAATATGTATATAGCAGTAAAAATATCAAATGCAACTGAAAAAGATCAATTTAAGAAAATACTTATATGAGACCACCACCACTGTCAGGATGCTTCTGCTACTGTTCCAAGTGAGGTATTTTTGCAGACATGTCTTAAACCGCATGCTTACAAGCTGCTTGGACCAAACTACCTCTGATGAAGTTTTAAGAAACAATCATGCTTATAATCTAGGTTCATCAAATTTGTCATATTGCTATGAAGAAGGACCATACATTTATCAGCACTGTGGAAGAAGGTAGCGAAGAGACACACTGACATGTACTTTTTGCTTGTTATAAGTGGATGTAGTGGATGATTTGTCTACATATTTACTATTCATTTATCTGTTGTTGTGCACACACTTCAATCAGGTTGATCAGACAAATGTATCTGACTGCTCCACTGGATAACCATTTTTCATTTCTCTACAGTATCTTGCAAGAGCATATTTTGGAAGATGTTGACTACAAGGTAAGTACAATCCTGGTTATCCCTTCTTATCTCCAGACACTACATAAGTCTATAACACTGTATACATGCTGGGAGCTTTGCAGTGATGGTATTTTTGCAATACTGCAATGGTGACTAAGCTTGTTGCTGATATACCTACAGAGTTACACTTGAATGTGCAGGAGATCCATTCAAGAAAGGATCTTTTTACTTTGCTTTCTATAACCTTTGTTAACTTTTTGTACAAAATCATCATTTGTTTCTTCCGTTGAATTCTTTCAAGAGCTATACAAGTGTCTTCTATATTTCATGCGGTCGCAAAGTTGCTTAATTTGCATTTGCTGTAGGTGGGGCTCCATGCTGATAGAGAACAGTAAATAACATCGACTTGGCAGAATTGGCAGGGAGTGTAAAGAAGGAAAAGGGATGCTGATGTTAGCACATGGAGAAGTTCCTTCAGTTGATTTGCCAATAACAGAGGCTACAGTACCTTCAGTTGATCCAAAGATGACTACAGAGGAGGTGAGTTTAATAGAATGCTAATTTTGTGAAGAGCATGATTAGCAACCTTAAGAAGAAGGACGTTAATAGGTTAATGACCATATACTGTGGGATATATGGAATATAAGAAAAAAGAAGATTAGAGACTTGATTCATGAATCATGATGGCTGTGCTGCTTGTATGATAATGATATTGATCTTGGTTTTGCTTGTGTTCGAAAGTAGTTCCTTTATAGAGGACGAGTTTTAACAGGATTGTTCGAGATTTTTAGAAATGGTACGAGTCTGGTTCAAGAATTCCCAACATAAGTTGGATTTTTGCGCATGTTAGTTTAATTTTAGTCCCACATCGGAAGTAGTACTTTTTTAAAACACGTACAAATATGACATTGGACCGACCCCCATCGCCGAGCTGAGTAGCGTAAGCTTGTAACCCAAGTGGGGGCAATGAGTAGTGTGAATGATGACATCTGGTCTTGAGTTCTGGGTGCTGCGTGCAAAATCTGGCGTGCCCGTTCCAAGTTGGGTAGCTGAGCCAGGTGGATCGAATGAAAACTCGGTCCAAATTGGTTCCTGAAGAGGAGGGTACCGCGTCAGGCTGGCTTCACAGAGCAGCGTTTACTTCCCGCTCTCATCGGTGGAAGGATAACAGGCCGGTGCTCCAGTGCCCAATCAACGCCCTTGACCAGATATCCATTAGACCACTACTTTTTCCTTCCATGATATATTTGCTTTTTTTTTTCATGCCATTTACTCTTACATGATTGAAAATATCATTTTTGTTCTTCCAAAAAATTCCAATTAATGCTTTTTATTTAACTTTCTATCAAAACTTCATCTTTTGAAGAATTGCTTTTTTTAGAAAAATATATTTTATAAAATTCCAAATAGTGATCGTATTTCTATATGTAAAACCTATTTTTTCAGTGAATCTCACCCAAATGCTTCAGAAAACTAAAACTAAAAAAGTGTACAGAGTAAACATACAAAACGCCGCACTTCTTTATCAATTATCAATGAGGATTAAATGTTGCATGCTTGATTACATCAATCGTCAAGTGGAACTTGCTTGCCTTTGAAATGGTCAATAGATGGCATCAGAATGTATCTAATCGACTAATTGGGTACTATGCGAAGAAAAGTCCTCAGCTACATGCTTGACCATTTGTGAGTAAACAGCATGTCTCATGTCTAGTAATTTCTCCCCAAGGAATGCATATTGTAACGTTATTATATTCAATGACTGATTTACTAAGAGCAAATTTGCTGTTATGTACGGGTATTAATAAAATAAAAATAAATAATAATAATACTAATAATAATAATCTAGGATGCACCGACATCGACACGGACACGAGGACACATCAATTTCAAAATTTTACGGGATATGAACACGACATATATAGATAAATATAAAAATTTAAAAAAATACACAATTCATATCACTATATATCATTATATTTTTATTGATGTTAAACTTCAAATTTTCAGTATGAATAAATACTTACTATTTCTAAGTCTTTCCAAAAGCATGAGGCACAACCACGTGCAAACAAATATTCTTAGACATGTATTGACATCTCTAAAAAAATTCATAGGTTAGCATGTCTAATTAGTAGAAATAGTGATGTACAATCACATGTAAATAAAAAGTTAACTAGAGTCTCACTAACTATCTTCTTCATCAATCATTATTGTTATCTTCTTCATTGAAAAATATTATTCTATCCAACTCTGGCTCATCAAGAAAAAGATTGACAACTTCAAGGATTCTATTATCTTCATTAATCGATGAAAACTCATCAAGAGAAATAGAGCAATCAAATGTTTCACATGAAATAAAAATAGAGCTAATTCAAGAAAAATAGAGCAATTTAGTATTATTCAAAAAACATATTGTCTCCGCCTCTCCGGAGGCTGTTTCCACTCGATGAGGGTTTATCGGTGAGGGTGGTGGCACGAGTATAGGTTCTCCAACTCGTCCGGTATCCGGAAGAGCGGTGGAACGACGATTCTCACTGAGGAGCGGGCAAAAGAAAAAGGCTGGTCCGACACACGTGTAAGACAAGGGGGAGGTTGCTGCGCCGTACCCTAGCTGATCGCGTGCGAAAGTCGCACGCAGCGATCGCGTGATGGTTGCGTGCTACCAGGCGGCCATCCGGGCCGAGCAGTCATGGGACTGGGCGCCGAGCAGTCGAACGCTGTCGGGGCGGGCCATACGGGCCGCTGCTCGGTCGATCGTGGGACTGGGCTGGGCCGGAGGGTCGAGGAGAGGGTGGGGTCGTGGAGTCGCCGGTCGGCGACGGCTAGGCGGCTGGCCAGGAGAGGAGGGGGTCTGCGGGTGATCGGAGGAGAAGAGGGAGATCGGCAGAGAGAGAGAGAGAGAGAGAGAGAGGATGCCCCGCCGGCGCGGGTTCGAGCGGAGCAGGGGAGGCGGCGTCGGGCGCAGGGAGGTCGAGTGGGAGACGAGTGGGAGAGGAGGGGTTTATTTAATTTAATAAAGTGTTTAGAGAAGAGAGCTGTATCGTATGAAATGAGGTTAATTTGTAGATTACTATAGTATTTTTATAGTTGATCGTAGAGTCGTCGGATCGAGTTGATGTGAATACCAAAGTTGTAGATTTTCGTGTGCTGAACGCGATGGTGGTGTCGGATTTCAGATTGGAGATAGTTTGGTATGATTTTTATATTTTTTAGTATTATATTATAATTAGAAAATTATATTATTAGGTGGATCCCGAGTTGTCGGTTGAAGTTGAGGTAAATAGCAATCTTGATCATTTTAGCATTCTGAACGCGATGGTGGGGTTAGTTTTCCGAGAAAATATTGTTAGGATGTTCTTTTAGTTGGTTAGTTGTTGAAATTGTCGAGGTGTTTAAATAATATTAAATTATTAGTTGAGAATTTAGTTGATTAGTTAGTGTGATATAATTGTAGTTTGGAGAGTGTGATGGGGGTGGGTTGAGCCTGCAAGTCTGTTGTTCCTTGTCTGATGTTGATTTGTCGTCGGAGATAAATTATAGAAATACCCTTGCTTCCGTTGTTTGATTTGCTTATTAAAATTTATTAAACTCCTGTTGCACATTATTGTTGGACATGCCATGTAGAGAAATTACATGTGTTGCATTTTATTGTTGCTTATTGGCGTGTATTCTTGATCATAGTATGTTATGCTAATCTTTTGGTGCATTGGGTTAGTTATTGTATGCATAATGTCGTGTTGTTATATGTGGTGTCGTTTACTTGTTGAGCATGTTATTATTTTGTTGATCATGTCATAATCAATTGGAGTTATTGTTATATTATTGATCATGATGATGGTATGTTATTATCATATTGTGCATGTTGTTATCACTTGGAGTTGATGCTATATTGTTGATCATGGTGATATACCCTGTTGCACTCTTGGAGTCGAGTTGCATGGCTGTTGTTAATTTGGAGGCTACGACCTTAGAAATGATTTCGGTCCAGAACCATTTTATTGCGGTACCCCCCAGGGATGAGAGAGGGTATGGATATTGACTAGTCACTTTGGGCACCTTCGGGTGTGGGGATGTTGGACGCGATATCTGTCGGGCTACCTGCTTGTGGGGGTAGTCGTATCACCGTTAGAGCGGACGGTTGATGCCACTCTGCAGGTGGTAAAGTGCGGGGTTTTAACCCAACGGTCCACACGCTCAATGATTTGGTCGACGTTGTTTAGGAGTAGGTGTGGAGCATTTGTTGTATATATATTGCCTTTGACTGCATCTTAGGCCATATTGTTGTTTATTGTTGAGTCGACACTTGATGCTTGTTGATCATATTGTGATTCTCCTACTCAGCACCTGCTAATCTCCGTTGTTTTTGCTTCAGACTTGCAGGGGTGAACGCTCGATTTGTAGATCGAGGTGTAGATAATTTTTAGACAGTCGTAGATGTGGAGCTCTAATGGCAACTGCTTTGGTATTTTGATTTGCTTTGTCGTCCTATAGCTCTTGATATTGATATTGTTATTGTTATTTTGAAACTGTAATATGTAGAACTATTTTATATTTTGTTAAATTTTGTATTTGATTGAATTGTTTCTTATCGTATGTATTGTTGGACTTTTCGATCATGATTATTGGTTTTAATGTTGTTATTTTATTTGATGTTGATTCGTGGCTTTTTCCTTCCGCTGCGCGGTGTTCGAGTTGCCGTCGCGTCTCGGGTCGGGTGCGCCGGGGACGGGCCCGGGCCGGGGCACGACATTTGCTTTTTGGCACAAAAGATGAGTTAAATTCCAAAAACCAGTTAGACAATTCCCACACAGATGTATCTCAAGCATGAAACACCTCGTATAATTAAATATACTTCCAAGCAATTGTTTATTACACGAAATCAAATATTTACCAAAGTTAAGTTATTACACAAAATCACAAAGAGGGCAACGAAGCTTCAAACAACTTGTGAATATGAACCATTGCTGAAAGAAGGCAGATAGAGATAGAACTTAACTCAAATGAGCAATATCTATGTTTTCAGGAATCTTGAATGTCTCTGCCGCACCAAACTTCCTCCTCCCTCCTTCCCACTCATCCTGAGAGTCCTCGCTATCATCTTCCCCATCTTGGCTTGCCGCAAATGGGGTTGATGGGCCATTGCTGCTCTTGGAAATGCAGTTTTTAGTTGCTAGCATGTTGACCTGACCTAAATGAGAAATTTCAACCACAACAGCATCATCATCCACAGGCAAAGGCTGCTTCCATGGTTCCCCATCAATTCTCATAAATGTATAATCTGCTGCACCCTTGTGGAACTCAAACCGAATTCTACTTGCCTGTAAGATAATATTTACGTTTAACTTCAGATATTATGCAGTAAAAAAATTTCCAAAACCAAGGTAACATTATACTCATACCAGTGTCAAAGATGTCTGTCACGTGACAATACATTCTCTAATGGAGTGGGGAACAAAATAAATGCTAATCGATTCATTAGGAAATCAAATATCCTAGAGCTGTATGAAATATTAGTTGAGTGGGAACTGGACTTCCTTTTACCTGTGCAAGTCGGGTACCGTGTCCATTTGGAGCAAGCAAAACAAGCCCATGCCATGCATCTCGGAAACCCACAACCTCAAGAAGACCATCATCCACATATGGTCGAGTAAGATCCCTCTACAGAACATCAGATTTTAGACTTAAGTTTTCCAAGAACAGATGATATCTTATGCATATTACAATCATTTAACTAACAGAGGGAGGGCATGAAGTGTCAGAGAGCAACTCACGTCTCGCGCTTTGCTTTGATTTGGGGTCCCCCATGGATTTAGTCCTCCAGAAAAACTAGGTAAGTTGAGACAAACAATTGATCTAATGCTGTAAAAGGACAAGCAGTTGTTTGAGTAGATGACCACAAATTTGTTGATATCAGCATTATGGAACCTAAAGATAAAAATGATGATTGTAGGGGAAAAAATTGGTATGACTTCAAGAGATTGCAGTACAGTAAGGATATAAATACTGGTCTAGTACACATGGTCTGACCAATAAATACTAGTGTGATACCAAGTCATACCTCCCAGTATGGCTAAAAGCATTGTTGACAAAAATGATCTTTGCTCAGACTGGTATTGTACTTGTAGTCCTTGCTTAGACCAGTATTGAATCTATGGTACATTAAGAGCACGCTAAAATAACATAGTAAATATGTCATTTTGATTTATAAATCTTCCTATAACCAACAGAAATTCAATCAAGAAACAAGCTTAATGTAAATATGCAAAGATTAAAACTGCAGCATGTCACCAAATAGATCTCTCTTCACAAATTCCACAAACAAAAATCAAATTAGCAAAACATCATTCAGGTAGTGATATACTAATATACCATATTAGTGCAAGTAAAAGTGGAACAAAGAAAACCATATGAAGATCACGGGGGCTCCCATCAAATTATTTGCAAAACACAGAGATGAACTTGCCACCAAAAGATGACCAATAAATGGATAAAGCATGACACTTGGATTTTATTAAGAACATATTGGCCACTAGATTGTAAATTTCCAATAAATCAAATTCAACAGAAGTTTCACCGTTTGAAGCATAACAAAAAAAATATTGAAAGGTAAGCAAGAAAGAATATAACTAGATATGTTATTCTACCACTTCTAGATCTTTGGTTGTCAGTTGTCACTGAATATAGTATCAGAAGTATAGCCAATAAAAGAGGAACTAATTTCAAGTGTAATTTGGACATTATTATAAGTACTTTAGGTCACTTGTTACCTGTGAGGAATATGGAGGTTTTCCCAAAGGCCTGGCCTCTTCATGATCTTCACATTAGCAAGTTGTGCTATGTTCCTGCATTTACAGTTTTGAGAAAAATAAAACAGGAAACCAGCGAAATATATTGCAAATGCAATAACTAAAACTCTAGTAAGGCATAAGAAAATGTCTAATGCGCTGATCAACATCAGAATCCCTTCTCCTCCAGTATTAAGGGGGTTGATTTATTTTTTTTCTCCTTCCAGTATGACAAGTGCTTATAAAAATTTTAATGATAATTTCACATACTATTAAATACTAATAAATAAAGTCAATTACTCTGATTGGTATGTATGGATAAGCAAGGGTTGTTTATCATTGGGCTATAAAATTGGGAGTTGGCTGCATGGATCTTTCTCATCATTGATCTTGATTTAGATTAACACTCATTGAACTACAACAGTCAAGTTTTTCACTTTATTATTTCTAGTAAAGGTTCCTTGACTCTACCTCTACTTCTCAAACTATTAATAAGTTGTAACTGACCTAACCAGGGATTTACTCCGTCTAGTCTTTATAAGGATGTTTATTGTTTATCATTAGGGGTAAAATTATCAAATATTGTGTTTTCTTCTATTAGTTTCCCTTCTTCTCCAAATTCCTCTCTTGAAAAACAAAAAATTGACAACTTCCATATACTGAGACATTGACAAAAGAGGAAGATTCATTTCAGTTATCCATATCACATGAATCATCAACCTATCAAACTAGACATTACCTTGAAGAAGGATGAAAAAGAGAAGCTAGAAACCATCCTTGACTGAACCCAATTTTAGCATAGGTGGTCTGCAAGAAAAGTAAACATTTCAGTATAAAAAAAGTGGAAACTTAATAGTTATATTGGAAGAGCTTAATGATCTTAATGTGCTGTAGTCAATTAAAATATCCATGTATAAAATTCAGAGAGGGAACATAAAAGAATAATATAGTTAAAGTGATAATGCAGGCTAAGGGAGACACAAACCAAGGTTTAAAATACCGGTACCGGTCATCATCTCGGTCCTTGACCCCGTACCGTACCCTCGGATAGTTTTTTTATTTTATTTTGCTATTAAAAATAACTCTAATAACACATAATTGATCAAGAAATACTTAAATTTAATATTCAAATATCAAATACATGAATACAATGTTTAAAATGCGGACGAATGACGTCCGTCGTACTCGTACATATCTTGGGGATATACACGACTAATGTCAACACCGTATGTTGGGATGTATGGCGACTGATTTGCCCTAACCCTTTTATGTTGCGCTACGCAGAGTCTACGCAGAGATTTTTTGGGCCCTTTGGGATGTGGGCCTGTGTCGCCCTATATAAACTCCAATGTAATGATTCTCTTGTATCTATGAAAAATCTTAATACGGTACCCAACGGCTCTTTTTGAGAGCCATTGGATCATACCAGGCGATATCGCTCGATATGATAGCAAATACCGCCCGGTATTTGATAAATACCGCCCGGAATTTGATAAATACCGGGCATACCGGGCGGTATTTACCGAGATACCCGGTATCTCCCAATACCGGGTATCTCGTATACCGGTTTTTCCAAAAACTGCTAAATACCGGACTTATCGCCCGGTACGGTACAAGATTTTGAACCATGCTGAAGAAATCTCATTCATGGATTCAACCCAAGACATTTCATATGAGAAAGATAATTTAAGTAAAAAAAATCTTAGAACAAAATCAATTATCCGAAGAAATTATTATCTCTTTTACGAGGGAAAACATCTTTTTAAGACATAAATTACAACTTATTGAGAAATTATTTTTAATTTGGATGTAAGTCATCTGATATGGACCGATTAGTGCGCAAGGGTAACAGTTCAAATGAATATGATAGTTCTCATATATGGCATGGTAGTGCATCATTTAATACTGGAAGTACCAATCTATAGTTCAAACAAGATAACCAAGACTCAATCATGTCACTGCAAATAAGTAATTTCAATAAATAAATATCAGTCATCGCAAATAGGCATACTATCATCATCTCCGGTTCCCCATGGGACCCCACATCTTTTCTCATATGTTTTACTAATTTTCTTCTTGCGCGGCTAGCAATACCCTTTGTTTCAGAACCTCACTCGGGTCTAATTACAACAGAATATTACAATTTTACAAACAACACAAATCTTATGAGCTCCGTTTTGTGAAACTTAAGAAGCTCAACAAAGGCATCATCCTTACCACTTACTATGTCATCCTAAAAAAAATTAATGCAGTATGTAAAATTATAAATAGAGATTGCCAAGGCTCCATAAGTTTTTTCCGAAGATCTAATGGCCTATTGAACATGTTCCAGCATCCAGTTTGTGCTAAGCGTGTTAGGTATTTTGGGTATTTGAATAGAGAACCATTAATATGGTTTCCTTCTAGGTCATATGTACTTGCTCTTTTTTGTGTTCCCATCAAGATGTTTTCTTAGGTAACCAGTATGCTTTGCCTAAATCTATGTTTGTTACTTCCAACATCTATCAATAAACCCTATTATTATTTTCTCTTAATATTTCTAACTGTTTGGAATGCATATAACAATTACAAATGTTCACTTTCCAGTTATCATTAATGTTGATTGTTCAAATAAAATTGCAGGCAAGATCCTGCCATTAGTCTCATCATCTATTGTTCGTAAATAATTAGTGAAATATGCACTGTTTGGTTTTTTAGTGTTCCCATCAAGATGTTTTCTTAGGTAATCAGTATGCTTTGCCTGTAGATATGTTGAACATCTATCAATAAATATTATTATTTTCTCTTAATATTTCTAACTGTTTGGAATGCTTTTATTAATTACAAATGTTCGATTTCCAGTTATTCTTAGTGTTAATTGTTCAAATAAAACTGCTGACAAGATCCTGTCATTAGTCTCATCATCTATTGTTCTTAAATAACAAGTGAAATATGCACTATTCAGTTCAAATAAAACTTGTGCTTTATGCAAGATGCATTATGTTTTATGCAAGAGCAAAGATTATGTAAGATTATTATACATATTGATTAAGGTGTAACTACCTAGTACATCCTAAAAACTGAAACTTGTGCATCATATGTATTATAATCAATGTTCTTTTGATGAGAACTAGTAAATTTAAGCTAAAATTATAACTAGAAAACACACTGATGCTACTCCAGATGATTGGAAGGAATATATATATTGTCCCTTCAATTTTTACAAATTAGATGAACATTTAAGATAACCAAAGATTGCATTATGGTATGATATTCCAAAAAGGGATACATGACCTGATTAGTTAATTGATTCTTGAACCTTTCTGGATGCGACTTCCTCTCAGAATGAAATGCATATGACACTTGGGCATCCATCCCTAAAAATAAGGAGGTTGGTCATGTTCGTCATTCATACATTCTTTGTGCTTAATTTGTTATACCAAAAAGAAAGCAACTAGATTAACTAATTAAAACGAGTACAAGGATGAACCAAACAGTCAGCATTCAGAAAATCCACGGCTTGTAGCCTTTGATCAACCCATGAAGACAATACCATATTTTTCTAGAAACCCATACAAAAATTTGCAACTGAGCTGCATTTTAGCCTCCCTAAACATACGAGAAGAACTCAACAAAAAGTTTTAAAAAGCTTAAAATATGAGAGGTGACTGACCGCATGAAGCTCCCACCAATGCAAGGTCTAAGAAGGTTCATAAAGAGCCATGCATTTGCATAACAAAAAGCTCATGAAAACTGGAACCCTAGTCTCCAAAGTTGTAAGGAGCAATGTTACCATTTTACCAAGGCTTGCCCTCTTAATAATATTTTAAGTAAGCTTAAAAATTCCCTAAGCATATATGCGACTAAAGAAGATGAAGTAAACTTTTCTTTACTAGAAAAACCGATAAAGATAAATAAGGCATTGCAGAAGGATAAAGCAGAAGGATAAACAATATTAAAGCCGATCTTCATCTAGTATTCGATACGTGGTGGGCGAAGGGAGAGACATTAAGCTTTGGAAAGACAATTGGAGGAACGGAGAACAACCGGCAGATAAATACCCGAGAATCTTTAACCTTGTGACACAACCGGAAATCACCATTGCCAATGCTAGATTAAAGGATCAAAGGGGGACCTTCCATGGGTGGAACCTGCAATTCTCTTCTCTTGTGGATATCGGTTGCCTCTTGAATCTACTTCTTGATCTCCACAATATTAGGCATGGTAATGGCGATGATTGCATCCTTTGGAAGTGGACCAAAGATGGATCTTTCTCAACGAAAGTACTCTATGGGTTACTGAACTTCTGAGGCATTTGAGACAGATTTCACCCTTTTATATGGCAATTGAACATTCCTCCAGAAGTCTCAATCTTCGGGTGGATCAAAACACGGAGGCGACTCCCCACACGAGACCGACTTACCAGAATGGGAATCGTGGTGGACACAACCTACGTGCTATGTCATTCCCAAACTGAATCTCATGACCACATTTTCATCAACTGCAAATTCACATGTTTGGGGTGGCGTCATTTCACAACCTTCCTGGAACTCTTTCTTCCGGTTCCCTTTTAGCTGGAGTCCTTAGAAGAGGAACCGAACTGTTAGAGACTTTTTCGATGCGCCGAGCGATGACGAAATGTCCCTTACATATTTGTAAATATGGACTTGTGTCCATGCATATTTTCATTCTATTCGTATTCGTTCATGAGAAACCCCGTTGTGCGATCCCCATGGGCCCGTGGTACGAGTGGTATGCATTTTTGGGGTCATTCGACATTTGGTTCATCCGTTCCGGCTAAGCGGAAAACCTTGTGTTCATTCGTCATGGTCGTGGCCACGGAAAATCACCCCGTCGGGTGGCCCAAATTTTGTCATGCTCCTCGTACTTTGCGGAACCTTGGGGGTGGCACATGGGGGTTAGAGGCCTCATGTATAGTGTAGGGGAGTGTTGGCTTACGAAACGGTTGCCTTGTGCGAATAACGAACGAGCAGCCCACATGGGCATGCACCATGTCGAATTCGCCCAAGGCGATTGCGGAACTCACCCTACATCCGTTTTTGCATTTTCTTGTGTCCATTGTCCTGTAAATGTTGTATTTTACTTTACGCCTTCAATACCATTCGGCCAACATGGTCATTGAAGGCGCGGACATGAAATACGAGGTTGGCATGTGGTCCGAAATATGCCCCGCGATGTTAAGTCGGGAAGCCCATTCGGGACGGATTTTACATCAAGGCTTATCCCTTGCATGCGATGCAAGGGTGCCGCACGGGTTCTTCCGCTCCAAAACATTTGGCCCGTGACAGAACGGTCATGGGAAATCGCAGTCGACTCAAGTTTTGCCTCCTTCTAACATAGTGTTGGTTCATTTGATTTGAAAGAAATTTGCGATGCTTCCCGAATGAAACCACCACCGAGCTCGCCTTGGCCATGAGGGCTGCCAATTACTTTGGACTGATTACTTGAATTGCCTTCCATGGCCTTCTGTTCATATTCGTCTTTTTTAATGCAAGATTCTATTGCTAAAAAAAAACATAGCTTTATTCCTTGATATATCCATAAAACTTATATAAACAACATAAGTTTTGTTACTTCAGTGTTTCACACTGACAAGAAGAAAGTAGAATATCAAGGCCATTCTGAGACGGAAACCTAACCATTCTAATTAGGGGTGAGCATAGGATCTGGGTATACACTGAACTGATTGGAACTGACCATTATGGGTAGGTACCAGGTACATTCCCAAAAAAAATTGGGTGTAGTTCCAATATTAAGAATGAATATGTCAAATTTGATTGGATGACCAACTTACCCAAAAGTTTAAGTTGTTAAGAAATGGAACAATCTAGGCATTTATATTCTTAACACTCCCCCTCACATGTGCATGGATAAATTTGAGGAGACTGACCCATGCCCAACACGTGGATCGACTTAACTAAAGTGAGGGTATTTTTTTTATAATATTGATGCTAGGAGGATTCGAACTGAGTACCTAATACCATATCAACTTTCCAAAAATCTTAAGCTGTTAGGAAATGACCAATCTATGCATTTATATTCTTAACATGTTCCAATTTCAGTTCTGACTCTAGAACCACCCGGATCTGGATGTGGAATCAATTAATATAAGTATATAAAATAATATTTACTTACTAATTGAAATCTAATAGTGATCCACATGACATGGAAATTACATTTTTATATTTCAGTTTCTTTTATGTTTAAATTGATTAATGAATGGATATATGAATGGTATTTTGAGATTGCATTGTGTGTTTTAAGTTTTTGTTTAATTTTTAAATTGATTTATCTTTAAAAGCTTGTTCACAATAAATGTAAGGTTAAAATCTTGTAGATATCTTGTTAAAATCTTGTTAATAAATATAACATTAAATGTAAGACTTAGGCCCAAGGGATAAGGTTAAAACTTTGAAGGTTAAAGTTTACAAACATAACAATTGAAGGGGTAAATATTACTCTTGTAAAAATTAACCGTTCCTATGTTTGAAAAGTATAATGATTAAAAGAGTAAATTTAACCCCTTAAAATATAACATTTTTGGATTCCCAAAATCAAGTTCAATTAATAGGTGGGTTAGCTAGCCTATGGTCGACTTAACTAATTAGGTCCAATTAGGTTTGACAAAATTAAATTGGGATTAAATCTATCGAATTAAGTTGTGTCAACTTGAATTTGAATTCAATTAGGTTAGTCGAATTGAGTCAAGATTATAATTATATTTGATTAGGCCAAGATCATTTCAGTTTGAGTTATGTTATATCATGAGTCATGACAGCTTATGGTTCAATTCATCATGTTAGATCAAATTAGGTCAACTCACATTGATTCGAAGAAGTTAGCCCAATATAGGACTCAAATCAATTGCATTAGGTTGAGTCAAATTAAATTAGCTTAACAACGAGTTCAATTGAGTTGAGTTTGATTGAGTCAAATTCAATATGAATCAGTCAGAGTTTAGTCATATAAACTTGATCTCAAGCACTATGAATTAGATCAAGTCCACGGTCAAATCTGATTGGATTGGCTCTAATCAAGTTGAGTGAGGGAAGACCACATTTAGAGAGGTGGAGTAGAATAAATTTTAAAAATTAATATGGGAAAGATAAATTTATTAGGATTTTTATGGGAGTTAAACTTGCTCCTCACTATATTAAAATTTACCCCCATTTTAAGGTTATTTTTAACCTCATGAATTTTTAAGGGGGTATATTATATGTCTATGTTGGAACCTCTAAAATCGAGTGATTTGAAATAACCTTTTGGAACTTTTTTTTTATAAAGCACCTAAGATCATGTGCGAGAAGAGGCTAGAGGAGGGCTAAAATTATCCCCTTAAAATTCAACCCCTTTATGTTTGGTACACTATATACAACAACAACTAAGCCTCAATTCCATACTAGATAGGGTCGGTTATATGGATTCTCGTCTCCACATCCCTCTATTCAAGGCAAGATCCGCCCCAATATCCAATAACTGTAGATCCTTAGACCAAGGTTTAAAATCTCGGTACCGGTACCGGTTTCGGTCACCGGTACCAGTTTCGGTCACCGGCCGGTACCGGTACATACCGGTACCGTACCGTACCGACACACGGTACGGGCCGGTACGGGAATAGCATACCGGTTTTTTTTTTTTTTTTTTTTTTTTTTAAGAGTTAGATATAACTCTAAACAATACGTAATTGATGAATAAATGCTTAAAATCAATATTCCAATGTCAGATACATGAATATTAAAAGTCATTTTTACTGTATTAGGATTTTTCGCAGATACAAGAGAATTACATATAAGCACAGCCCAAACTTTGGTGCCGCCCGCTATCCGGCTATTAGATATGTTGCACTACGTTTTATGTTGCGCTACGCAGAGTCTTCGGCGGTCCCGAAAAAATTTTAGACCCTTTGGGCTGTGCTTATATGTAATTCTCTTGTATCTGCGAAAAATCCTAATACAGTAAAAATGACTTTTAATATTCATGTATCTGACATTGGAATATTGATTTTAAGCATTTATTCATCAATTATGTATTGTTTAGAGTTATATCTAACTCTTAAAAAAAAAAAAAAAATCAATATTCCCCCGATATCGCATCATACCGCTCATACCGGGCGGTATATGGCGAAATACCGCCATATACCGCCCGATATACATGATATACCCGGTATTTTCAAATACCGGGTATATCGAATACCGGAATCCTCAAAAACCGGTATATACCGGCCGGTATATACCGTTTCGGGCGGTTTTTTAAACCTTACCTTAGACACTATTTCTCTTTGTGTAATTTTAGGATGAAGGTAGACCTGAAATTACGTAGAAAGAAATAGTGTCTAAGGATCTATAATTACTAGATATTGGGGCGGATCTCGCATTGAACAGAGGATTGTGGAGATAGAGAATCGTATAGCTGACCCCATCTAGTATGGGATTAAGGCTTAGTTGTTGTTGTAGTTGTATAGTCTACGGAACATAAAGGGGTTAAACTTTAAGGGGATAATTTTAGCTCTCCTCTAACCCCTTCTCACACATGACCTTAGGTGCTTTAAAAAAAAGTTCCAAAAGGTTATTTCGAACCACTCGATTTTACATGTTCCAAGATAGGTTCCCCATTCGAGGAGAGCCAGAACCACCTATTCTCACCCCTAATTTTAATTGAATTGTTACTGAATTGCTCATAACTCTTCTAATCTGAAAAAATAGATGAAAAAAGAGATAAGATACAAAATAAAAAAGTAGTAACCTGACCTATTATATAAGATGAAAAAAGAGATAATAACATCAACATACAAGATAGAACAAACTATCACCAACTAATAATAAACGATCAGAATAACTCATGAGGCATTTCTAGACCACAAATCCAAAAGTTTGCAGGAACTATTCTATGAAATTCCAAACACTAAAGAGTAGTTGTGTTTATACAATGTACTTACCCATGCTGAAATAGTTCCAGAAACCACCACGAAAAGTGTGATAACCTTCCTGAGAAGAAAATAATCAATAAAGATAATCTAAACTTATACAAGTGCGATAAGAGTAAAAGATATGATACATTATCTAAACTTACAATGAAATCAATAAAATGGGTAATATCTTGGCAATAATACACAATGTTTTCTAGTTTTAGTCAGCACAGATACTGATCCAAGTGGAAAGATATTTACCATCAGAACAGAAACTAGCACATAGACTCTGGAATTTCACCAATCCATATTGATACTGGGCTTGCTCTCCAGTATGGTAATTGCACTGGGTGGTTAGACCAGTATGATTATTAGAATGTACGGTGTAGACAACTGTACCATTCACTAAAGTTGTCATCACTTTAGTGAGATTGATAAAGCGAAGGAACAGGAGATCAGAGATTGAGAGAGCCAAAGAGAGAGAGAGAAAGAAAAGTGTGGAGAAATGAATGGTACATGTGCTTTTGACCCATTGGAAACTAACTCAATACGATATCAAAAAAAATTGACCCGAAACCTCAAATAACCCAGTAGATTTTTTATAACCTTACATGACTAAAATATTTTACAAACTCTGGTGTGAGATGAAAAAAAACATGACTAAAATATTTTGGGTCAGGTTGGGTTTTTCCTTAAACTCGACCAAGACCAACTTTTGAACCACCCTACAATTGATATTGTAATATGTTCCACTAGAACTATCACCTCCTTCTGTGGGCACTACCACATCATCACCTCTTTTGCCATTGTTAGTTTGTTACCTTCTTTATTGCCTTCCTTCTTGCTCCTCTATTTAAAACCAGCCTATACAATGAGTGGATACAGGTTGTAATACTAATAACATAATACTAGACTGATTGCTGGCTGATGTCAGATATACGTTTTATTTTAATCCTTAGCACGTAAAATACTACAGAGCAGGTAGAAAATATTGTAGAAAGTTATGAAGAGTAAAAAAGAACAAAACCTATACTAACTATTTAGTTGTGTGCTAATGTTGCAGATCACAAACCTAAGCACTTCTATGCACTTAGTGAATTATTGCCTTACCACATTAAGTGAGTCTGTGCTTGATACACGATGAAATGCATGTAGAGAATGTGGCAACTCAAGTGGAGCAATTGGATCACAGGTACCTTCATTGGAGACTCTCATCCTCATGACAATATGCCAACTGAAGTAGGGTGTAGAAGCAGTAATTCACAATATTCATTAAACTCCAAAAATCTATAACCATTCAATACAATGCTTCATGATTTTACAAAAACTTATAGCCAGGTTTTAACAAGTCACCCTTAAATAAATGAGTGGATAGTGGAAACTGCAATACAAATAACTGAATCATACATCTGCAAGTGGAATTTGTAAATGAGACATACCTCAGTTGCCAAATTATTAAGCTATTAGATCATAAGCCAGAACCATATATCTATCCTTAACCTTCATATAGTTTAACCATTCTGGTATCATATGTCACCTTGTCCCTTACACTTAATGGTTTTCGGGTGTTTAAGGTAACTACTAACAACTTGTGTAAAATATACAAATAACTGGGTTCCAACAAAGAAACTACAGAAGTGAAGACTCTCTTAATGCCTAGCTGATCAATGTTTGTCTATGTAAATCCACAACTACACTGAAGGACAGCATACATATTATTTACCATCACCCAAGTTAAACTACTAGTTCTTATCCACTTATTGAGAGATTACCCTATGGAATGCAACATGTATTCCAAACGTTGGATACAACTATATCACAAAACTTGATTAATATGTGATGGACAAAACTATAAATGTAGCATGGTTTAAAAAATTGTACCATACCGAACGGTTCAGTCAGTTGTACACCCGGTATTTTATTTACACCAAGTTGGTATGGCTACTTTTTCAACAATTGGAAAAAATTTGTACTAGTTCTCAAGACCTGTTTTATATAGCGTCCAAACCTCTTATTTGACTCGTACTACTCTCAATCCCTCAATCCCCCAATCCCCCCTCATTTGAGATGTAGACTTTGGACTTTGGAGACCTATGGAATCAACCTTAGTAGCATTACATCTGACAAGATGGCACCTACCTTCTTTGGTGGACGTCATTCTTTAGCCTTTAAGGAAATTTGTATTTTGTCATTAAAACTCCAAGTATTTTCAGTTGTAATCTATGGATATTTTTCAATCAATGAATCATTTTAAACTATGAATTTGGAGACTAAAATGAGATGGTTCTATGTTTTATTAGTGTATTATGGATGTTTTGTACTAAATTTAATCATTTTAACTATAAATTAGAAGTCGAAAAAAAAGTTGAAATTGATAGACTGGGGTAACTGTACCAAATTATAAACCATGATCTTTTGTCCTTAATATTATATGCAGCCGCAAAACTTGTTTAGTCTATAAGGACTAGCCACTCCTATTAGGCTTGCTGATCATTAGAGATATTAGATGCTAACAAGTAAGAACTACATGCTAGAAGTCAAATTATTAAGCCAATGGTTTAAGAGTGCTAACTAAAAAACCTTCCTTCCAGTTAATATAATTCACATCCAATTTGAGCTTGCATTAAGATCCAAGAATAGTTTTGCAAATATATCAAGATGTCCAGTGATTAAAGGAATGCTATATAGAATTTTTTTAATGAGCACCCATAAGAAAAATAATGTAATTCTGTCAATTAGGTTGAGTGTTCATTAGAAACTTGATATACCAAGATGTCCAGTGATGAAAGATTGAAACCTAATTGTGCATAAAAAATGCAAATATATGGTGACAGAACTAACAGCTATGTCGATAAGGTTCCAGATTCACTGCAAAGAATACTAATGTCATGGAAACAAAACAAATATTGAAGAGTTAATACCTATCAATTGCCATCTCTTTTGCTTCCTTCAGCTGTTGGAGGAAAGACAACACTGCCTGACGTCCAGTACCAGGATTCTTCTTTCCCTGTAGTGTAATAAAAACAAATAGAATTACCCCCTCCAGATCAAATAGACCAATTAAAATCAGTTGAGAGGGCAATTTCCCCTGAAGCTTTTTCCAATAGCATCGATAGGGCTCTGCATATTGGAAAAAGAAACTTGGTGGTATACATAAATGCCTGTAGCACAAAAACCTTTGTATTTATAGACTGAAACTTGGAGTTATTTGGTATTTTGGTGAATATAAATTCTGGCAGTATATTCGTCAAGTTTATGTATAATATGTAAGCACAGCAATATGGCAACTTACTCGTGGTATTCGAAAGATTTGAGATAGAACCATAGATGGGATGTTGATTGCTAAAATTGACATTCGAGTAATAAAGGCGTGAGAAGGCAAGCTTGATATAGGTTCCAATAGACCATCTGAAACTTCTTTTTACGTTGTAAATCCTAAAAGTTATATTCATTATGAATGGGAAAAAGGGAATTTAATGTTTGACCTACCCAGCCAAATGAATAAGGAAGATTGTTTCCTGTTCCCAAAGGCACCGTAGCAATTGGAGGTGGCTTAGCAAGTTTAAGATCACAAACCACACCAAGAAGCCAACCAGCTGTACCATCACCACCTGCAACCTAACATACTACTTGTAGTCAACAATAAGCCTGCAAGCACACAATACTGCAGAAATGAAATAAGAATATAACTGATACTCTTATCTTGGTACTATTCCAAGTATTTCACATACTATTAATCTCAATGTTGCCTCAATATGCGCAGCAAGAGGATCACCCTCTGACTTGAGCTTTTCCAAATTTCCATAAAGTTTATGTAACACCTTGTCAGGAGCATCTTCCCCCAAATCAAAAACCTAAAGAATAAGTATTTGATCAAATTCATACAGTAATGTTCTGAACATTAAGACAGCATTCTGAACCTTATTTTCGATTGAAGTACCTGAACTCTATTCAGAAGCTCACGGTATGTTTCAATCAGATCACCTCCAAGCTGGCCACCACTTCTAGAATTGATGAAAACAATTACCGGACAACTGGGCTCTTCTGGGACATTAAATTTTTCGGATTCTGGCACTAGTATGTAATCTGGGATATAGAAATCCTTTAGTGGTGGACCAATCCTAGAATTACCATCCTCCATTCCTGGAAACAAACTGCAATTCCACTAAATCCTTAAGATGAAGTCATACTTGCATCACATTTTATGAATGCAATTTTAACAAGTTTACAAGACATGTAATATTAGCTAAAAACATTTATTTTGTAACAAGAAAAAAAAAGGAAAGAGAGATACAAGATTCACTTTGTGCATAGTCTATGCAATCGGTCACAAACATGAGAAAACAATATAAAGGTTATAACATGTAATCAAAGCAATATGGCACTTCAAAACAATCTTATCTGCTCTAGATTGAGGAGATGAATTTCCAAGAAACCTGAAAGCTGGAGACATGGTAGATAATTAGTACTGTTGCATGTATCTGAAACTAAAGAATTGATTTGACCAAAAGGCTTCACTTTTACCCACTAAATAATGTACTGAATTTTCATGATCTGGCAAAGTCCTTGAAAGCATACACATTGATGGAAAGGTGAAAGGGATCCCAGAATTTGTCTCTGGTTTTCTTTGCCTTGCCTCTCAAAGCACTTACAATATAAGAAGTTCAACGTCAACATCCTGCTTTCTTGAGCCCTAGGGTCCTATTTGGTTTGAGAATAATTTTAATTTTTCTTTTCCTGATAAAGATTAAAATAAGTGTGAAAACGCAGTTGGTGTCATTTCTAGAAAAAATGAAAACTGAAAAACGGAAAAGGTGGTGGCATACTTCTAATTTTTTGGAGAAAAATGAAGGTAGGTTTTAGTTCTTTTAAAAGTACAAGAAGGTGGTGGTAATGGTGATTCTCTAATTTTTATAAACCAAACATGTTATCAAAATAGTAAAAATTTGGAAATGGAAAATCATTTTTATTTTTCATTTTTCCTTTTCACTAGAAATGATAATTTTTAAACTTTTTCTCAAAGAACAAATATGAAGATTCACTTAATGTTTTGACCGTTCCACCCATCCATGAGCAACCCTTTCCTACGTAAGCTCCCTCACTAAGCGTAGAACTAATTTGACTATGATACCAATTGTCACAACCCAACTTGATAGGATAGCTAGACCATTACTGCAAAAGCCAAAACTCTAGCTCAAAATGCTTAAATTGAACTTAGTGATAGTACATCCATGAAACCTTACTAATCAATTCAACTTGTGATGATTTCTAAGATAACCAAGGGTACTACAGATCAAAACTTCACATTTTTGCAAGCAAACTATATAGGTCGCGAAGCCACTCCTTTGTCTATCAAGATTCTAGGGCCTTCTCTTGGGTTCTTCTCGTGCTTTCTTGTCGAGCAGGACCTATTCTTGCAACGGATTCAAATGTCTAGTACTAGCCGTCTGACCATGATCTGGATCTCAATTCTGGTCGAGTTTTAGTTAAACCTGAAAAAGTCAAGACCCTGACTGCAAATTTTTCTTACTTTTACATTTTTTATATTGAAATTATATTCTACCAAAAGTTGAGAACAATATCTCCTAATAACTATAGACTGCCTCCACCACCAAGCTACCTTACTACCTTGGTATTATGTTTTAGCTTAATTATTATTAACTTACTAAGACAAATTCATTTATACTTTAACTTATATATTATTGACTTACTAATATACGCACATCCTAAAACTAATATATGTGTTTAATATGTCAATTATAAAATATTATTAGGATCATCTTTTAATCATTTAATTTAATTGTGTAATTTTATTATCGTTACTATATGTGTATGTTATATATTTAATTAATATAATTTACTTTAAAATATATTATACATAATATATGCATGTTATTATATAGGATCTATGTCTTTATATATAATAACTTTTTATAGATATAATATATGATTTTTAACTTAACATTATTTTATACAATAAACATATATTTTATATTATGTATTATATATTTTTATACAAATCATATTTATGATGTCCTCGAATTGTCCTCCAGTCCAACAATTGACCCTTGATCCAGTGGCCAATCCTGGTTAAGGTTTGGGCCAGGTTAAAAAAAACATTTGAGTACTTTGGTGTCTGATTGATACCAAGGGCAAACGACAGGTTGGATTTGAATCAGTAGAGCCAATAGAGATTTAGTCGCAAGGATACTTTCAGCAACCACAAATGGAGATTTCTAAGCACTGAAAGAACACTAATCGACATTGTTGAATCATGCACTAGATGGATCGAAGGCTTAAGCTACCTGTTTAAGACTATTATTCAATGACTGGAAATGGGCATTTCACAGGTAAAAAATTTCTTGTTTAGTCTTCTCTAATATTTCCCACATTTATTTATTTATGTTTCTAGTTTTTTAAAGGGTTAGATCAATGCCCAACAATAGTGGCACATCTCTCCCAATTACAAAACACTCATGTAGCTCTCCAGTTTATACCGAGATAAGATCAAGGACATACAAAACCCTTATAAAGCATTAAAACTAAAAATTTCCTTAACCCATTTCGTACCGCTGTAAATCCGAGCGAAAAATCCGCCATCAGTAACTAACTGAGTTTGTCTCCGCTAGAAACCAAGAAACTCGCATACAGATCAATAAGTCGTACGAGAGCATCGAAAACCTTCATAGAACCTAAGATTTACAAGAAAACCTTTCATATTGTTAAGAGCATTCAAGAGCAGCTGTATGTCCAATAAGCTTGGATCGAGCAAATTTAGGGAGTAGCAGCTTTCATATTGTTAAGAGCATTCAAGAAAGATTTTTACCCGCCTGCGTATAGACTCGCTCAGAGAGTAGCAGCTTCAAGTGAGCTAAATTTGATCGATGGAACTTGCAGAGAGAGAGACGTGTTTGTCTTCCTCGAGTGGCCGTTTGAATGGATAGGGCTGGCGAACGACGACCGAGGTGGACAAGGCGATCGGGTTACCTGTGACGGGTCTGGTATTTAACGGCGCCCGCCGTGGGTGTAACGGGATAAATAATGGGCTCGGTGGAAGAGGGAAGGAAGGAAGTAGCTCTCCAGCCTCCATGAATGATTGACCCGTTCAAAGAAAACGAGTAGGAGGGCCCACAGTTATTGGCGTGATTCATTAAGTGGACGAATAGGATATGGGCCATGTGGCAGCCGGCATATTCCCCCTCCAATGAGATGATCGAATCTCCTACATGTCCACAAATGATAGAGAAAAATGTTGACTCGTTTGGAACAAGAACATTTTATTTTATTTCCTCTTTGAATGATCATGCATGGTGGTTGACCTGGCGGATCTAACTTGAGGCACTTCAAAAATTACCGTACACGATGGGAATATGGGATTGCATAAGGTTAATTAAGTCTAAATTATTCTTCATTAATTTTTTACATACTGATTTTATTCCTATGTACGTTGTTATTAATATACTGATCAAGTACTTGAGAAAAATCTTTAAAAATAATGAGAAAATATCTTGTACTTCATCATGATTGTTAATTTTATTTAATTAAAAATATATATATATTAAAATAATAATTTTAGTAATTATTTATATTAATTATACAGTGCATCTTTTAGAGTGAATGAGATCTATTTTTACAATATTAATTGTGCTTATAGTCTCATAAAGTTAACCCTTGATGTAGCATCTGTGATAGGGCATGTTTCCATTCCCAAAAATGTATATTACGACCTTATGTAAAGAGCAACGATGGACCCACACTAGAATCAAGGTGGTCATTGGCCTCCTAAATTTTTTTAAAATATTAAATATTAAATATAATTTGATAATTTTTAAAAAAATATATGGTAAAATTGCATTACTATTATTAATTTTAATTTTTTTTTACCAATGTATTTATAGTCTAGTGGTTAATTATTTTGATTTTTTGTTTATAGACCTTAGGTTCGAATTTCATCTCTTGTCTTCTATATTTATTATTTATCTTTTTTCATAATGGCTAAATATAAAATTCGATTTCTTAATTCAAAATTTTCAAAATTTTCTCTATTGATTTTTCACTTAACTCCAAAATTTTCTCTATTAGTTTATAAGCTAAATTCAAAATTTTCTCCATTAATTTTTTACATCTAAAGCTCTCATGTTGGTTTAATTTATTTTTAATATTTTTTCTATGCTATTATCCATATTTATACTATAAAGTTGTGTGAATTTTTGTGTATGAGTTATCCAATATACGATTGAATAATTAATTTTCTCATCAAGTATTTAAGAAAATGAATAAAAATTATGTTATATTTTATCCATGATTATGAAATTTATTTAATTGAGAATCCAAATTTAAAATACATCTATATTAATTATAAAAATACATCTTCATGGTGTCAAGTTAGTTTTCACTTTTTAATGTAATATTAAGTACTATTAATGCAATAAAGATCAATTATTTTTTTGTATGTATTTGTAATTTTGTTAATCTCTTACTAATTTTTTTGTTTTCTTCGTATAGCTTTATAAAGTTGGCTCTCAAGATGAGTAAGGCGACGACTGCATCATAGTAGAGCTTACTTTGAATAATTTAGATGAAATTTTTTTCACAAAAACTTAATTATTTTTTAATTTAAATATTTTAGCAATATTTTTAAAATAAAAAAATAAAAAAAAAATTGTACTATTTATAAATTATGATTTTAATTAAAAAATTTGAAAATGAAGAGTTAAAATAATATTTATTAAAAATTTATATTCTAAATTGGGTCCTCCTCGTTGAAATTTTTGCGTCCCCACCGATAACAAGTACAACATTAAGACAATCAACAAATTTTTTGCTTGTCAAATTATTGTCCACGAGGTGAACTTTTTTTTGCTTGTATTTAACTCATATAGATATCGTTCGTACGTGTTAGTATAGAATATCAGTTTTTGTTTTCCAAAAAAATATATTATATTATTATATTATGTAATTGAGATGAAAAGAAGATTCTTTTAAGGAGATAAGAACATTAATTATTTATATTCTTAAAATGTGAAAATAGCTAAAGAATTTTATTATAGTCGTAAGTTATGATTTTAATTAAAATTTTAAAATTAAATAATTAAAATAATATTTATTATATTTTTATATTATATATTCTATATTAAGCACACAATAGTTAAATTTTTGCATCCACCATTATTTTTTTACCACGAGTGAAAAATCGGGAAAAAATGAAAGTCAGATGAAAAAATTGGATATATATCTGTCAGACTGTCACCAAGTCTTGAACATATAAATAAATAAAACAATAACGATCTAAAAATTGAATTTAATACAATATATTAAAATAAATATTGAAATTTGGCTTAAAATTTTAAAATGGAGTTGAATGTAATTAATTTCACTTTATTATTTTAATTAAAAATATTTATTTCTATTTTATTATATATATTTGTCTTCAAATATAGTAAAATCATTATATATATTAAGTTGTCAATCTTTCTACATTTTCTTATTGACAAATAGTGGATTTTTTAAAAAAAAACTTATAATAAATACCAAGCAGTAAAACAATTTTGTTTTTCTAATCTTTTTTTTTTCATCCTTAGTTATCAAAAATAAATTAACAGCAAATATATTCATAGCAAATAACTAGTTATGCTATTTAATTGCCTGTAAATGATTTGGCGATACCAAACCTTTGCATTATTTTTTTAAATTTTAATAATAATAATAATAATAATAATAATAATAATAATAATAATAATAATAATAATAATAAACATTCTAAGCATCAAATTTATTTTTTCAAAAAAATGTAAGCAAAAATTGAACTTAATCGTGAATTTGCGCAAGGTTGAAAGAAAATAAATTCGAGTGAGAATTTAAATATTTACATTCCATTCTAACGTAAGTGTATTTTTTTAAAAAAAGCAAAATGTTAAACATGAACATGATTTAGTTAAAACATAATATGTCTAAAAAGTAATTTATCATTATTTTTAATTAGACCATTACACTCAAAATAAATCTGAATATGAATGTAAATATTTAAAATTCCACATATAATTTTTAAAAAAAAACATCATACGTAAAAAATTCAAGTTAAACTTGATTATGACTTCAACATTAAAAAGTAAACAAACTGATTTTGATGCTTATTTTTATGTATTTAATAAAACTATTGTGGATATAAATATTTGAGTTGGCAATCTGATTATATCACATAATATGTAAATAAAAATCTGGAAAAAAAAATTATATTAAATTAATAAACTGTATTTTTGATTTGCTAGTTGGCAATCTGAATGAGGTTTAGCTGTTCCAAAGAGCAAGGTTACTCAGCGTTAAAAGAACCTTTTCTTTTACTAACAGGTTTCATTACTATGCTTCTCCTGGTTAATTGAAGGATTCTGACTGTGGATAATCTTATATTGCATGATCTACCTACCTCTGTCTACATGTGAGTACAGAGTACTAATTACTTAGCTAATTCATCAGACTAATGCAAATTTGTTCTTCTCATATTATTATGTACAAATGAAGCATGATGAATACAGAATACACCCATATTAGATGACATGAAAAGCTTCATCCTTCAATTCTGCAAAACCATGAGATTAAATACACACGAAATCACAATATTAAGGTTTCTGCGATAAAAGTGCCCCTTTTGAGTTAGCTCGTGACAACACTCTCTAGAGTTAGCTTGCGCGTTTCAAGCCTGAGGGTTCTTGAATCGATCTGCATCCCAAAAAGATGTCATTTATGGAAGCAATTAGTGGTGACACAAGCGTCTTAGCAAGAAGAGAGAAGGTTAAGCTTACTTAGAACGGAGGAAGGCAGGGGGCGGTGAGACATGAGAGGGACGTCAAGAACGGCGGTGCGGAGAAGGGCAGCTCTCTTCCGGTCCTTGGATGGATGGAGGATGGGGGCGAAGGAGGTGGCCTCGTCCTCCGCCGTTGGAGCCGGAGCGGGAGAGGGATTGGACTCGAGGTAGCTCGGGCGGGACGAGGAGCAGGCGCGATCTTCCTGTGATATGATGTGATGAAGAACCGCGGAAAGGGGAGCTCGAAATCAGGAGCGGGTTTAGGTTTTGTTTTTGCTCTTCAAAAAAGGAAATTTCATGGAAGGTTCGTTTTTGGAAATCAGAATTCAAAAAGGGTTGCTGTTTTCCGGTAGCAATCAGAGAAGCTACAAGACACGCAATTTACTCGAGAAATTTTACTTCTATTCGAATTGAGGGCGAAAAAGGCAAACAGAAAGAACAAAAGCCCAAATTCATCATCATCGTCATCGTCTTCTTTTATACAGCAGAATAGAAAAATGATATTTTTATAAAAAAACTGAGGGCCAAATCATGAGATTGCATTCAAATAAATAAGATTCAGATCGCAGATTAGAAATTTGAGGATAAAAAGTTTTCATTTTGGGGTCGAATGTTGTTAAACCGTGTTATTTTGTCTAAATCATGCGGGGAAGAAAGCGTAGTGGAAGGGAGAAAGGCGACATATTTACTTGAGAGACGGCGAGATCAGCATTCTCCCGCACCCGTTTCAAGAAGGCACCGCCATTCCCAAACCGACCAGACTCTTCCGTCTCGCCGCTCGAAGAGCTCGCCACCGAAGGCGGCGGCGTCAGCGACCATGGAACCACCTGGTTCTCTCCGTCGTCCTCCTCGTCCTCCTGTTCCTCATCATCGTCCTCGTCATCGTCGTCCTCAACCATGTCTCTTCGTCCCGTTTCCCCTTCCACCTCCATCTCACCACCAACGGGGGACCCAACTCCTCGATCACCTTCCTCGCCCTCGACGGCGGAGGCGGCGGCGCATCGCTGGCAAACGGAGACGGTAGGTCCAAGCTTGGCGCCCTCCGCCTTCCACGGCGTGGGCAACTGGCAGCTCCTGCAAAGGAGGCACCGGGAGTGGCGTGCCACCAAGAAGTTAGCGCCGTGCACCTTGGCGTCGCAGTCCCAGCACAAGCTCGCCTGGTCTGACTCGCAGTGCATCCTCGCCGGCCGATCGCAAAGCTCGCATTGCTTGACCCCCATTCCTCGATTAATCTCCTGCTCGCCTCGATCTCAATCCGTCCTCTCCTCTGAGTCCTTTCTCTTCTGGCTTTCTTCTCCGCTTATTTCCTCTGGTCTTATTACTCGACGAAACAAAAGGGGGAAAATATTAATAACACACGTTGATCCATTTATTCAAAACGACCTTCAAGATCTGGTCACCATCCCGTACGCTTACCTAGAATATCTCGGACTTGCATATCAATATATGACGCCGTTACGCTGTATCGGAAGGCGTCCGTTTCTTTCTGTAACAACTGAGTGAAACGTCTCCTTTTAACTCAAAGCGTTAAAAAGTCTATACGTCGCGCGATTTGCGTTTCGCTGCTAAGGAGTTGTTATTTTTCACCGCTTTTGTAACTCCATTCAATAAAATCTAATCATTTTTAATAAGTTAGAATTTGCAACTCGATTTTTCATAAAGGAGATTTCTTATCATTTAACAACCAAAACATTTATATCAACATATTAATATGTTGATTAATTAGTGTATTAATTTCTTTGATCCAAATGATGTGGAGCGGAGAAACTGATAAATTTATCAACGGGGAAGGAATTGACTCTGCTTTTAATACAAGGCATTCGTATCCATGTGAGAATGTGAGATGGCTGAGTCATTTTTGTCGACCTGCACAATTCACCAAACACTTTCCCACAATATCTTTGCTCTGATATATCATTGTCCTTGAATTTTTGAATTGTGACCATATTATTGTCCTCATCGGTGGTCCTTAAAACACTGTACATGTCCTCCGGTCTCTTGTCGTTGTCAAATTTAGATCTTTTATTATTATTACCTCGGTTGAAAATAAACCAATTGTAGTTTGCACGTCCTCTCGTTTCGAAAATAGTGCGAAATAACACGGAAGTACGACTTCTAAAATAAGTTTTATTTCTATCTTCGGGGGCTGTATCACGTGTAGGCTAGGGTAGCAATTGGAATATTAATCACCAATAATTAATTAATTGAACTGTAAATTTTAATTTAGGACAGTAGATTTACAATTCGATTTCATTTTTTATTAATAAAATGCTAAAGTCGAATTTAATCGGTTCAATTTCGATTATCGAACTCGGTAATCGAAACTAGTAATATATTTCGATTTCGATTATCGAACCAGTAACCAGAATCGGTAATATCTTATTATATATTCTTAATTCAAAAATTCTAAACCCACTACCCACTTATTCGCTACTCGTTTACCCAATTATATATATTTTTAATCCAAAATCCGTTCACCCATTTACCCGTTTACTCGAAACCCAGTTTCGATTATCTGATGGATAACTGATAATGAACCATCAGATATTGGTTTTTGAAACCGAACAATTTCGATTTCAATTTCGATTAGTGAATTTTTTGCTCAGTTTCAATTTCAGTCAACCACCAAAAAGGCGATTAATTGAATCGTCGCCATACCTAGAGTTTTCCCTCTTTTGAGTTGGATTTGGCTTCACCCCTAGCGGTCCATGTGAGGAGTTCGAAAGTTCATATAAACCTCACGAGTAGTAGGGATGACAATCGTTCGATTAATAGCACTTGATTGGTACTTTTGCTAATCTTTTTTCCTTCTCCCTTCCCCACCCACACAACCACCACCGCACACTTGTCGAAATCTATCTTCGATTTGATTCCGCGAACAATGCAATAATTCCACGGAACGGAATGCGATAATTCTAATAATATATTTTACCTAGTCTACTCTGGCATAGTTGTTGATGTCAGAACTAGTTATGGAGAGGTCATCGCTGCACATCACCATAATGCTCTTGTTATTCTCTCTCACACATGTGCTTCTTTGTGCTTTGGATGGCAGAATAAAACCCGGCGAGGTCATCTCATCCGGTGAGACTTTAGCCTCTGACGGCGGATCTTTTGAGTTAGGCTTCTTCTCGCCGACAAATTCCAGTAGTGATCTCTACTTGGGAATATGGTACAGCAACATCCCTCAGCAGACAGTAGTATGGGTTGCCAACAGAGAGAAATCAATCATCGACTCCTCCGCAGTTCTTCGCATCTCCGAGGATATATGGAAATCTCATTGTCGTGGATTCAAAAGGACGAATCTACTGGTCCTCCAATTTATCTGGATTTGGCAGAACGAGGAACACCACAGCAGCCGTTCTACTCGATACAGGAAATCTAGTTCTAAGAGAAGACAACAACTTCTTATGGCAGAGTTTTGATTACCCCACGGACTCCTTTCTTCCAGGTATGAAGCTACAATACATCCGCAGCAACCACTCAAACAGCGTTCTCACATCCTCGAGGGATGCAAACAACCCCTCACCAGGAAATTTTTCCTTTGGCATTGATCCCAACACTTCTCTTCAGCTGATGACATGGTCAGGGTCAAAAATCTACTGGAGAAGCCAAGTATGGACCGGGAAATTTACCTCCACAGGAGGCTCAGGAGCACAAGGACCTAACTCCCTCCGTGCCGTTTACTTAACCTCTCTATATAATGAAGAGGGCTTGTATATGACACTAACTCTCTCAGATCCATCATGGTATTTCCGATGTACATTAAACCATTCAGGAGAGTTTCAGGTATGGATTTGGAAGTATAACTGGGAAAGCTATTCGTCTCGGCCAAATGTCAGCAGCTGCAATAGGTATGGTTGGTGTGGTAAAAATGCATTTTGCGATGGTACCATATCAGTGCCGGGATGCAAGTGTTTGGAAGGATTTGAGCCCAAGGCAGAGAATGAGTGGAACACAGGAAACTGCACAGCTGGTTGTACTAGAAAGAAGGCTTTGCAATGTAGCGATGGAGATAATTTTCTAAGAGTAGAGAGCATGAAATTGCCCGATCGCTTTGTGCTTCTAAGAAACACAAACGTCGGTGACTGCAGTTCTAAATGCATGGCAAATTGTTCCTGTGTAGCCTACGCTTATGTTGAATTAATTATAGCAAATAGTACCACACCACTGTGTTCGGTTTGGATGGGAGACTTGATAGATACTGAGAAGCTCCGGAGGAGAGGACCTCTATTTGCGACTTAGTGACATAAATTTAGGTATGTTCTTTGTCACTCTTCCATAGTCTCCATTCCCTTGTGGAAGATATAGAAGATAAGACATAGCAATGTAGGAAACTGATCTTTGCAATCCATTTGGAAAAGCTTCTGCTTTCAAACATTCACTGTGTCTTAGTAATCAGTAATGGATGTAGATGGGACCTGCAGAAACTGAATTATTTTGAAACATTAGTTGCTAGTGATGATCAAGGTAATTCTTTTTCTTTTTCTAAAAATATATCTGATGTTTGTTTTGCAAGCAGGTACGTCAAGAAGTAAAGGCAAGACAAGAAAAATTGCTATTGCAGTATCTCTTGTTTCAGCATT
This sequence comes from Canna indica, assembly GCA_034359265.1. NCBI lineage: Eukaryota > Viridiplantae > Streptophyta > Magnoliopsida > Zingiberales > Cannaceae > Canna > Canna indica. The sequence goes on along the minus strand of CP136893.1, from coordinate 4,139,096 downwards.
CTTTTTTTTAACTTGCACCTTTGTTTTATGGAAGTTCAGTGACCACATAAAAGGTATTTATATTACCAATGTTGAAAGTAAGTTTTAGAAATTGAATTCAACTATTGAAAGTAATTTCATTAACTCAACTTTTACCAGGTATGTTCAAGCATCCAAAGAAAAGAAAAATATTGACTGATCTGCTTTCAAGTACAGAGTTCCAAAACAACTTGTCTGGATATGAAGAATTGAAAGAAGGGGGACTTAATCAAGGTTCAGAACTTCCTCTCGTTGATTTTAAGAATATACTCCTATATAAATGGTGAGGCAGAGTAGAATTAGATAATGGCCAGTCACATCAAAATATGCAAAGTAGATGTCTGGAAATTATTATGACTCTTCATGATTACTTGTATTTCTGTTCTTCATCCCCCTTCATGATAACATAATCAAAATTGGTATTAAAATCAATATCAGGGTAAGCTTCCTGGAGGACAAGAAATTGCTGTTAAAAGACTTATTAGAGGATCAGGACAAGGATTAAAGGAGTTCAAAAATGAGGTTATTCTGATTGCAAAGTTACAGCACAGGAACTTGGTCAGGCTTCTTGGTTGTTGCATCCATGGAGAAGAAAGGTTATTAGTCTATGAGTACATGCCAAATAAAAGCTTGGATTTCTTCCTCTTTGGTTCGTTTTCTTGCCAACTTCTTCACTCCCTTATAAGAAATCATGATCTAGTCTATGAGTACATGCTGAATACATGTTAACACTGAACTTAACCTTTAAGATTTATTCTTTATCATCTCAATTAATCTAAACAGACCCAGTACAAAAAACAAAGCTTGATTGGGGAAAGAGATTCAACATAATTAAAGGGATAGCTCGAGCGCTTCTTTACCTTCATCAAGATTCAAGGTTGCGTATAATTCATCGAGATCTTAAAGCCAGCAACATTTTGTTGGATGAAGACATGAACCCTAAGATATCTGATTTTGGCATGGCAAGGACTTTTTACGGAAACCAGAATGAAGCAAATACAAATAGAGTTGTAGGAACATAGTAAGCAACATAATTAGAAAGATTAACAGTATAACATACATTAGTTTAGTAGATTCTTAGAATTGATGGCACTTTCTTGCAGTGGGTATATGTCACCAGAATATGCAATGAAGGGACTCTTTTCTGTGAAATCTGATGTATACAGCTTTGGAGTACTACTCTTGGAGATTGTGAGCAGCTTAAGGAATAACAATTTTCACCTCAACATGGACTATCTGAATCTTCTAGCTTATGTGAGTAAAGAAGAAGTATATCTGTACAAGGTATCAACTTTTTTGCGGCGTTTAAGCGATAAACTGTCGCGCTCATTTTGGTCTTGAAATGAACCAGACTTGGAAATTCTGGAATGAAGGCAAAGCAAAGGATTGCATTGAACCATCCATTGCAGACTCATGCTCACCAGATGAAGTATTAAGAAGCATCCATGTTGGTCTATTGTGCATACAAGACAACCCAGATGATCGGCCAGCCATGTCATCAATTGTTTTCATGCTGGAAAATGAAGTCACAATTTCTCCAGCACCAAAAGAGCCAATTTTTACTATTCAAAGAAACGTAAATCTGGACAAAATTGATCCAGCAGCTGACAATTTTGAGATTTTTTCATTGAACAATATCACGACCACAATGGTAGAAGGCCGCTAGAAAAGAGACTGATATGTTGGTCATTTGTCTCACTTCTGAGCTTGTATATATCACAATGCTTATAGCTTGTCTGACTTGTCAGCCAAAACTTAATTCCATCTTTCAAGTTTTTAATTTGGTCTTTATAGCACCGATATATTTTTTTCCGCTAAAATATGCACATAAATTGCATGTCATATGAGCAAAATCAATTTTTTTGATAGTATGTTACTTCCATTTTTAGGGCTCCACTCTGGGTCACCAATGCGATCGACCGGAGGCGGAGGAAGTTCTTCCGGATTGGCTCGGATCATAACTCAGCCTCTGGCAAATGTTTGGTTAGTTGGGATCGTTTTACTTGTCCTAGCGAGGACGAATGGTTAGGAATCTTGGATCTACAAGCTCACATGCAACCGGGTGTGGCTTGGAGTATGGATTTGGAAACTTGCAAACAACAAATATCTTCATTGGATTCCGGTGATCCGCAAACTGTTGGGACAGAATTGTTCCTGGTCCGAACCTTGGAGGGTTCACAAGCTCTCTCCAATGTGGAAAGATATTGCAAGACTTCAGCAAATTTTCATTTCCAGCACTGATTTTCAGATTGGGGAGGGTGCTATCGTCAAGCTTTGGAAAGTTACGTGGTTTGGAGGTGTCGTTTAGCGGATAAGTACCCAAACATTTTCTTACACGCCTCCCAACGGGAGATCACAATTTCCAAGGCCAGGTTGAGGGATCAGTGGCGAAACTTCTTAGGATGGAACATATATACAGTTCTACTCCTACGTTGACTACTCATCGGTATCTAACTTACTACAGGATCTCCGTTGCATATTGCAGTCTACAGGTGAAGATACACTCATGTGGAAGTGGACTAAGGATAGATTCTTCACCACAAAATCACTCTATGGGCTACTCACCTTCGGAGGCATCAATGACCGTTTTCACACTCTCATTTGGCATCCAAACCTCCCCCTAAAGATTTCAATTATCAGATGGCTTAAAACAAGGAAACGACTCCTTACTAGAGACAGACTTGGCCGTTTGGGCATCGCCGCAAGTTTGTCATGTCCCTTGTGTGATGAGCATCCCGAATCGCACGAGCATATTTTTGGTAGCGGCAACTTTTCATGTGTTGAATGGAGTCACTTCGTCAACTTGGTTGGCCGTGATCACTTCCCCTTGAACCGGAGACCATGGGGCGAACTTCATAATGTAGGAGCGAAAAGTCGGCTGAAGTATCGTCTTATCTTGACTTGGTGCTTGACTTGGTGTTGATTTATTTGGTTCGAGAGGAACTTTCAGCGCTTTCAAGATTCAACATCTACTTGCACTGCACTTGTAGTCAAGGTCGCAAGTGTTCTTTTTGGTTTTCCTTCTCTCCTCTGTCCTTTTATTCTATTCAATTCTCTTGATATGAATGCAAGATTCTTCTTCTAGAAAAAATTACTTGTATACAACTTAATTGTTAAAATCTATCTTATACATGTTTCCTTTCTTCCTTGTTATATCTTTTACAACTTAATTTGACAATTTCTCTATTTCCTTATTTTCGATTATAGGTCATGTTGATACAATTTAAAAAGTCAATTTTGCCCTTAGAACATACAACCCATGTGTTTATTGCGATAATAAAGTAACCGGATGCATTTGGTATCATTAAAAAATTGCTAAACATGTAGAGGTATAATAGTCCGCGATACCAAGTCTTGATGTAGTTGCCTCGCATCCATGATGTTACAATGTACATGACCTCTCTATCTAAAATGTTATAAAAGTACAATTTGAATTTAACTACTTAATTATAAAAAGAAATATTCATGTTCTTGCTTAAAAGCAATGCATGCCTAGTTTTGACCCTCTAGACCAAAATGCTCTAGCTTGAACCGATGTCAACCTCTTGTGCATCCATGATCTTGTGGAGTTTGCATGTGAAGTAAAAATAATTAAACTTTTATTGTCAAATATAAAGATACACAACATTTTTCATATATTGCTGATCTCTTTTGAAGTATAATATATAATATAAGGAAGCTCCATTTAAATAAATAAAAACAAATTAAATAGTACATGTAAAAATAAGTGATCAACTTGTCAAATGCAAATTACTTTAATCTATACTAAGATTTCTTCAATTGCAAAATCTAAATAATTTTAGTAGAAATTCCCAAAATCAAAATATGGATGCTGAAATTCCAACGTCGCGAACCAACAAATTTGACCTGTTTTATCCCTTTGCAAAAGTCAAACTTTTGAATAAATTCTAAAAATTATTATTAATAATAATTTTAATTTTAATTGATGAAAAAAAATTGTATAATCTTTTTTCCAATTTTTTTTAATGGTTTATGTTACTGCCTAATGGTAAATGTCCAAATTTAGATGGATTCACGGGAGAGTTTTTTAAACATTATTGACATTCTTTTTCTGAGGTCTTTATGCAATGCATGGTTGATTTTCATGAGAATGCATTATTACCTCTGGATTGGAATAAGACAATATTATCCTTCAACCCTAAAGTTAAGAATCCTAGAACTGCGGGTGACTTTCGACCAAGCCCTATGTAATCTTAGCTATAGAATCCTATTTAAATGTCTTGCCAATCGTTTAAAGCATGCTATTCCTCACTTGGTTACGCATGAATAATATGCTTTTATTAAAGGTCGCAGTATTCATGATAATGTTCTTTTGGCCCAGGAAATTGCTCATTGTATGTTTGCTTCTAAATGCAAGAACTCATATGTTATGGTTAAAATTGATCTTGCTAAGGCTTATGATGAGGTAAATTAGAATTATGTGTTGTCTATCTTGGAAGCATGTAATTTTCCTTCAAAGTTCATTGCATGGATTAAAACATGTCTATCCTCGGTAAATTTTGCATGCCTTTTCAATCATAAACTTTCCCTCTTCTTACCTTCAAAAAGGGGTTAAGACAGGGTGATCCACTTTCTCCCTATCTTTATGTTTTGGTTTCTCAACTCCTAACCCTATTAATTAACAAGGCTATTAGCAATAAGGAGTTAACCCTGTTTAAGTTGAGAGGTAGTTTTCAGATCAGTCATCCAATATACGCTGATGACATTCTATTGACCTTTCGTGCCAACCCTAGGAGTTTGTCTGCCATCAAGAGAGTATTTTGAATAGTATGCTCAATTTACTGGTCAAACCATTAACTTAGCCAAATCTTTAAAAAAAATCCAAAAAAATACTCCCCGAAGCACCAAGTTGCAAATTTCTAATTCCTTAAGTATGAAATTAGGTAGCTTTCCATTTAAATACATAGGCACCTTCATTGCACCTCGTAGACCGCCTGCCCAATCTTTTGACCTAATTAGATATCAAATTAAGGGTAAGTTAGGTGCTTGGCAGACAAATTATTTATCTCAAGTTGGTCGATTGGTTTTAATCAATTCGGTCCTTAACTCCATACCTCTATATGCCATGTTGGTTAACTGATTTGCTGCTGGCCAAATTGATAAGATTGAAACAATTATTAGGACCTTCCTTTAGTCATCATTCAAAGATAAAAAATGTTTTCATCTTTTAAGCTGGGAAACTGTTATCCTCAAAAAAAATGAGGGGGGTTTGAGTATTCACGACCTCCATGAAAAAGGTTATGCATTGCAAGGTAGCAGAATGCTTGACTACCTAAACAATAAGGACACTCCTTGGATTAACCTGGTGAAAGCTAAATATAAAAACCCAAAATTCTTTTTTTCGAATGACCGAAATTGTTCGTGGAGTTGGCACTTGTTTCGAAATGCTTTTTCTCAACTGTTTCTTGGATGTTTTCGCTTGATAAATAATGGATCTAATTCTTCTGTGATGTTAGATAATTGGTTGTTTGAATTGCCATTTTGTGTCAAACCCTCCTTTATTCATGTTGATCTTTTTGATGCAAACTTTAATATGGATGTATTAATTAATTCACAAGTGTGGAATGTTGATACATGTGATAAATATTTCGACTCCGTGGTGACGGATTCCATATTATGGCTTGAGTTACCCATGAATCCTGATGATGATAAATTTATTTGGAAAGGGACTAGGGGGGTAACGTTACCACCAAGTCAGCCTATTCATTTCTTAGAAATCATGTACCAATAATCGACCAATTGAGCTCTTCTTGGGGACCCCTTTGGAAGCTATCTTCTGCCCCAAAAGTTAAATTGTTCTGTTGGAAATTGCTTCACCTTCGCCTACCTACTAGATCTAGGTTGCACTATCTTGGGCTTAATTTAACTGATGCTTGCCCTTTTTGTAACTCTGCCTTTGAGACCATTAATTCTCTATTCACAATGTGTCCTTATGCTCTTAGTATTTAGGCCCTTCTTAGAGATAAAACTGGGACTCATCTTCCTCCCTATGTTTGGGATCTCAGTTCTTGGATCTTCTCTAATCACCCTTATCCAAAGGGTACTGTCTATAGAAATGTCTTAATTGCTAATGGATGTTGGTACATCTGGTACGCTAGAAATACTTGGGTGCACGAGATTAGGCAGCCTACCCCCCTCTCTCTTGTGACGTGGATTATATCATTTACTGAATCAAATTTCAGAAGTTCTTTGCCTGAGGGAAATTCATCAAGTATTTCTACTGTTCTTAAATGGAATCCGCCACCACAGGGAATTCTTAAAATTAATTGTGATGCTTCTTTGTCTAATTCTATAGGTGGTACTAGCTTTGTGGTTCGTTCTGCTGAGGGGGACTGTTTATATGCCTCAAGCTCCATGTTGAAAGGGAATTCAGTTATTTTTTTGGAAGCAATGACAATCAAGCATTGCCTTATTTTTGCATTGGAGAAATCTCTCTCGTGTTTTCAAGTGGAGACCGACTCCAAAATTTTGTTTGAAGCATTGACCAGAAAAAAAAAAAGACGAGCCATGGAAAATTCATTATGTGGTCGTTGATATTTTATTTCTGATTTCTCAATGTAATTTTGATAAGTTCTTATTTTGTTTTAGAGAAGCTAACCAAGCTGCTCATTGGGCAGCAAACTGGGCTAGACACCACCAGGATGTTTTAGTGTGGTCATCCATCCGCCCTCCAGAGTTAGAGGATGTATTGAACTGTGATTTTTTTGGTCCCGGTATTCGCCGGACTTTAATATAGTTCTTAGTTTTCTTGGTAAAAAAAAACTTTCTATTTCGTTATTATTATTATTATTATTTGTTTTTATTCCCCATTTGATCCCACGTTTGTTATGTTATGGCCTCCAACTCCCTTCTCTTCTATTACAATTGCGAAGGGCCCTTGGCCGCCGTCGCCGCGTCCCTCCTCCAGCGATGCGCCTCCTCCTACGGCAGCAGCGCCACTCTCCGCAAGGCTCGCCAGCTCCACGCTATCGTCCTCGTCTCCATCCCCCGCGGCTCCCCACCCTTCCTCTTCAACAACCTCCTCTCCCTCTACGCCAAATGTGGCGACCTCGCCCACGCACGCAAGGTCTTCGACACAATGCCCAGCAGAAACGTCGTCTCCTACAACGCCATGATCGCCGCCTACTCCTACTCGAGGTGTCCCCGCGGCGCCCATTCCGCCCTCCAGCTCTTCCGCGATTCCTGCCTCGCCGGTATCGGACACAGCGCTTCCACGCTATCTACCCTCGTCAAAGCTGCCGCTTCCCTTCAAGAGCCGCTTCTCGGTTGCGCCCTGCACTCGAGAGTCGTCAGATATGGTTTCCTGAACAACGTTTGTGTTCAGACTGCGCTTCTTGGGATGTATTCCGACAGCGGTGGTCACGAAGCTGCCGAGAGAATATTCTCTGAGATGATCGAGAAGGATATCGTTGCTTGGAATGCAATAGTTCTTAGTAATGTGAAAAATGGCTGCATAGAAGGTGGTTTGCGTCACTTTTGTGGCATGATCGTCACAGGCTTGGGGCCTGACAATTCCACGTTTTCAATAGTTTTAAATGGTTGTAGTAGATTTCAGGACCGGAACAGAGGGTGCATTGTCCATGCAAAGATGATCAAATCAGAAGTGGAGCCTGATGTCCCATTGCAGAATGCACTGGTAGACATGTATGCTAGCTGCGGAGACATGACTACAGCTTTATTAGTTTTTGAGAGGATTGAGAAGCCAGACTTAGTGTCGTGGAATTCAATTATTGCTGGTTATTCTTATTTGGGTGAGGGAGAGAAGGCCATGGAAATTTTGATTGAATTACAATCTTTGTCTTCTTATGGAGGGCCATGCCCGGACGAGTATACAATGGCTGCCATTATTTCTGCTACGGCTACTTTACCTTCCATATGCTATGGGAAGCCTCTTCATGCTAAAACTATAAGACTAGGTTTGGAATTAAGCTTATTTGTGGGAAATACGCTGATCAACATGTACTTCATGAATGATGATCCCAATTCTACCAGGGAGTTCTTTAGTTGCATTCAGATTAAAGATGTCATAATTTGGACTGAAATGGTTGTTGGTCATTCAAGATTGGGTGAGGGTGAGTTAGCTATGCAATACTTTTACTCTATGCTAGATGAAGGACACAAAGTTGATAGCTTTTCTCTCAGCAGCGTGTTGAAATCAGCAGCTGATCTTGCCATGCTGAAACAAGGGGAAATGATCCACTCTCAGGTGTTGAAAGCAGGGTATGGGGAAAACATGTGTGTCTTGGGGAGTCTGGTTGATATGTATGCTAAAAATGGTAATCTTGAAGGTGCTAACTCAGTCTTCTGTACAGTGAAAAATCCGGATTTAAAATGCTGGAATTCAATAATTGGAGGATATGGTAACCATGGATATGCTGAGCAAGCATTTACACTGTTCAAAACGATGGTGAAGAATGGACTGCAGCCAGATCATGTGACCTATCTTTCTCTGATTTCTACCTGTAACCACTCTGGCCTGGTTGAGAGAGGAAGATTCTATTGGTTTTGCATGATGGCAGATGGTATAATGCCAGGGTTTAAGCACTATACTTGCATGGTAAATTTGCTAAGCCGATCAGGATTATTGCAGGAAGCTAATGAGTTCATCATGAGATCACCTTATGTTAAGACTCCTGAACTATGGAGAATCTTATTGAGCTCATGTGTAATATTTAGAAATGTGGAAATGGGTGTTCATGCTGCAGAGCAAGTTCTGATGCTTGAAAAAGAGGATACTCCAACCTATATATTGCTTTCGAATCTCTATGCTTCTGTTGGGAGATGGGACATTGTTGCTATAATTAGGAATAAATTCAGAGGACTAATGCTAGATAAGGAACCTGGTTTGAGCTGGATTGAACTAAAAAATGGAGCGCATGTTTTTTCTGCTGCTGATGAGTCTCATGAGCATATTAATGAGTGTCGAAATGAATTACTTAGGCTGCAGGGGAATTTATTGGGATTAAAATCATCTGATTTGCAGCTATTCTACCACCTGATATACTAAGTGTAGATGTATTGTATTGGCTTCCATGTAGCTACCTTTTGCATACCATGATATTTTCCAGGTTGGACAGCCTGGACTGGTACGATTTCAGTGATAAGCAGGAAGGACTGGCTTTAATATTAACTATATAGTTTGATCTCTGCCCTTCAATATTGACTAATATGGTTACCATCATTGTCAAACCTAGAAGGCTTCAATATTATTAGATGATAGCGAAAGGAAATCAAATATATCCCTGCTATTACTCATCCCCTCCGTCAAAATGAGATAGTTATTATGCAGCTGACACAAGACAGTTGATGAGCTGTTTGCAAATCTATCTTAAGTTATATATCTGTTACTAAGGTAAATTGTTTTATAAGATTCATTTAATCTTTTATATGTTAACAAGACGCTGATCAAGCCTTATTATTGAGCCTTATTATTCTTGTTTTCTATTGTGAGCCTCAATTTGGGTTTGATGTGGATTTCAGGAACATAGTTGATGATGATGCTTAGTTGATGCCAAGTCTATTCCTGGGTCTTTTTTGATAGACATCTTCTGCTAGGAGAGTAGGATGGAGTTGATTGAGCACATTAATGGAGTCTGAGTATGGACCAGGAAATTGTCCTCTGAAGCACAAGGACCTAACTCCCTCTCTGCCGTATACTTAACAGCTCTATATAATGAAGACGGCGTGTATATGATACTAACTGTCTCAGATTCATCATTCTATATCCGATGTACATTAAACCATTCAGGAGAATTTCAGGTGTTGATTTGGAACTATAGCTCAAAAAACTGGAAAAGCTATTGGTCTGTGCCAAATGGCAGCTGCAATAGGTATGATTGGTGTGGTCAAAATGCATTTTGCATGGTACCATATCAGTGGCAGGATGCAAGTGTTTGGAAGGATTTGAGCCCAAGGCAGAGAATGAGTAGAACACAGGAAACTTCACAGCCGGTTGTACTAGAAAGAAGGCTTTGAAATGTAGCGATGGAGATAATTTTCTAAGAGTAGAGAGCATGAAATTGCCCGATCGCTTTGTGCTTCTAAGAAACGCAAACGTCGGTGACTGTAGATCTAAATGCACGGCAAATTGTTCCTTTATAGCCTATGCTTATGCTGAATTAACTGTGGCAAATAGTACCACACCACTGTGTTTGGTTTGGATGGGAGACTTGATAGATACTGAGAAAAGCTCTGGAGGAGAGGACCTCTATTTGCGACTTAGTGACATAAATTTAGGTATGTTCTTTGTCATTCTTCCATAGTCTCCATTCCCTTGTGGAGGATATAGAAGATAAGACATTGCAGTGTAGGAAACTGATCTTTGCAATCCATTTGGAAAAGCTTCTGCTTTCAAACATTCACTGTGTCTTAGTAATCAGTAATGGATGTAGATGGACCTGCAGGAACTGAACTATTTTGAAGCATTAGTTGCTAGTAATGATCAAGGTAATTCTTTTTATTTTTATAAAAATATATCTGAAGTTAATTTTGCAAGCAGGTACGTCAAGACAAGGAAAATTGTTATTGCAGTATCTCTTCTTTCAGCTATCTTTTTTTTAAAACTTGCACCTTCATTTTATGGAAGTTCAGTGACCACATAAAAGGTACTTGTATTACCAATGTTGGAAGTAAGTTTTAGAAATTGAATTTATCAACTATTGAAAGTAATTTGAATCAACTCAATTGTTTACCAGGTTTATTCAAGCATCGAAAGAAAATAAAATTATTGACTGATCTGCATTCAAGTACAGAGTTCCAAAACAACTTGTCTGGATCTGAAGAATTGATAGTAGGGGGACCTGATCAAGGTTCAGAACTTCCTCTTTTTAATTTTAAGAATATACTCCTTGCGACAGATAATTTCTCTAATTCAAATAAGCTGGGGCAAGGAGGTTTTGGCATAGTTTACAAGGTAAAGTAATAAACCCCAACCAATTGTCGAAGTGTTTGATCCTTTTATTAACACATCTCTATTGCTTTTGCCAAGGAACTGAGGAAGTAAATCAAGATGGGGACATTGTTGGTTGGTATGTATAATTCCTTAACTTCGTCCCAATTAACCTTTTACTCCAACTGGCTGCAGATTCGGAACCATATCTATATCGTTCAGGGGAGGATCTAGCCTCTTGGAAGTGGACTGCGAGTGGGAAATTTAGCACTAACTCACTTTACCACCTGCCAAACTTCAAGGGAGTTAGTGATCCTAAAGCTGCTTTCATTTGGCAGGGAGTTGGTGAATTCATCACTTCAAGTGAGACTTTAGTCTCTGGCGGTGGATCTTTGGCATTAGGCTTCTTCAATTCTCGCCTACAAATGCCAGCAATATGGTACTTACGGCAACGTCCCTCCGGAGACAGTAGTATGGGTTGCCAACAGATGGAAACCAATTAAATAAGATCCCTCTGCAGCTCTTGGCATCTCCTAATACAGCAATCTAGTTGTCATGGATTCAAAAGGAAGCAACTCCCAAATTTATCAGGATTATTGTTGCAGAGCTTTGATCACTTAAGTCTGGTTCTCAGAGATGACAGCAACACAGCATATTGTTGCAGAGCTTTGATCACTTAGCATTATTTCAAAAAGAATTTGCAACTTATTTTTTGTTCTTAAATAGACCATTTGTCTAAATAGCAACATCAGCATTATTTCATGATTATGTTTATTATTAAAATAAAAATTAAGATAATAATATGCGTTTAAAAAATGGAATTGTTAAAGATTACATGCATAGAAATACTAAATTCACTACTGCAATTCTGCAATTTAGTCTATCCAATAGTATCTAAAAGAGGCAACCACATAAAGTTTGAATGTCTAGAATTCTAGATTACATGAACAGCAAGAATCAACTTCAAAATCTGCATCCGCAGCCAAACAACTCTCAGACAAGATTAATTCATGTTCCAACCAAGGCCCATCATCACAAGTCTGTGGCTCCTATGCAACTCGGAAATCTCAGACTTCAAATCTGTAATCTCATCTTCCAGTCGTGAAACCGTTTCTTGCAACTCATAATGATCTGAAGTTGCGTCGACGGAACAGCTTCCACGTGAAGAAGGTGAATACGGAGATGAAGGCTGCTCCGAATAAATCAGTTTCTGGGAATTGTTTGCTATAATATTCATCTTTATGATGACAATAAGCCTGCAAATTAACGAGTGATTCCGTTCAGTACGTCTAGAAAAATTAAGAAAGATATATAGTAATTTATTTTTCATAAATTAATGTTGAAAAGTTCCAGCACGTCTACACATGCAAGAAGAAGAAACACCGCACATGCATGTTGAGAGATAAATTAACTTGTGTTGATCAACACCGAGGCAAAAGTACTCGAGCAATTGAATCTTATCACCTTCTTGAAGCATCGAACTTAAATCGCTCAATGCAGGAGAAAGTACTCCTTGCTGTACCACCATTGCATCAGTCATCAGCAATCTCTTGTTCTTGTCAGGGCCCATGAAGATAGAAAGAACTTTGACAACTGGGTTAAAAATATTTTGCACATCCTCGTTTAGAATTCCACACAGTGCTCCAAAGGAAATGATAAACTTATTCGTCTCAACAGCAGCTTGTGTGATTTCAGTCTCACAGTCTGGTTTATGGATCGTGATCCTGAAGTAGTAGTATGAGATGACATGTATGCTGAAGAAGTACTAGAGTAATCCTCATATTCGCTACTTTCAGTAGTCCAGGAAGGCGATTGATCTCCAGATGGTGTCGTGGGGGTAGAAATACCGAAATCGGAAATTTTTTTGTGAAAATAGTTGTTCATCATTCCCGAGAGATGATATTTTTCCGTCTAGGATCTCGATATCTTCCACGATTATAGTCCTAGTAATTCCAACATATATAGTAATTAAGAAGGGAAAGAAAATCATATAATTAAGTGATATATAAAAGAATGTACTTACGTTAATACTCGTTGAAACTTGTTGAGCAACAAGATGGATCCTTTTCGGAGGCTACCATCCTTGATGAGGTGTACCAATCGGCGGTGCAGAAAAACTCTCAGGAGATTGAGGCCATTGCACAAGGTGATGGAATAGAAAGTACCTATGGGGCCTTTCAATGTGATATCGATGTCGATGACCTTGAGGGTGAAGGACGATTGCATCTCCCTTGGGTTGCTTCCCCACCCCAACGGTAGAACTCCCCAAGAAAGCTCCATGCGCGCTGCCATCGATCGCCAAGAGAACCCAGAACTATGACAACACGAGCAAGCAAGAAGAAAGTAATTAAGTGAAGAAGAAGGCAATATATGTTTATTAATTTATAGAAGAGAGTGATGATTAGTTGAAATAGGAGAATCATCCGGAAATTAGTTACGAGGGGAGAGAGTTAATTATTCGGAAATCAGTTCTGAGGATTATTATATTATTCGGAAATACATCTTGATTCATCCTTTTAATTAATTACTTCATTAGTTGTCTGCCTATTTAGTTTTCTGCCAACAGCAAGGCAAAATCAAACTTCACTACAGGAAGTCAACATCAGCTGAATACTTCAATTTAAAGGTCAGTCAAGAGAATTAAAGTTTGCAGTTCTCATGTTGCCCAGATAGTTTAGTTCCAATACTTCTAAGTTCTAATCTGTGTCAGTAAATTAACCACTTGACCGCTGAACAAATTATTTAAGCTAAATATGTAACCATTAAGATCAGAAATGGAAAAGATTTCTCTCCAAAAACAACAAAAAGAAGTAGTTTCAATTTATCTCTATAAATCATCTCACAATCTAATGTTTGATTGTTTTCTGTACATCACAAGAAGAGAATCCAGCACAAAATCACACTTTGCCCTCTTGGCTTCTCTTCCTGGTGACCCGGATGTAGGCGAAGATGGCGACGAAGATCGCGGCGGCGAGCCCTCCGACTATCACCTCCGCTCCGGCGATGGACTTGTCGAACGGCCGGTGGTGGTGCTTCCCGTGCCGCAGCGGACTATCCGGCGCACCGGCGGCGTCGGGCTCCTCGCTGCTCGAGGAAGGCGCATTGGCCAGGTGCGGGCCGCCGAGCTGCAAGGACTCGACTTTGGACTCCGCCGGGGCCGGCCGGGCCGAGGCCAGAGCTGCGATGAGATGGAGGAGGAGCACAGTGCAGAGAAGCCGGCGAGCCATGGAGGAAGGAGAGTTGGGGTGGTGGCTGACTGTGGATGGCACAATGATGGGGTGCGTGTGCTTATATATAAAGGCTGGAGGTGTGTCGGAGTGGTTGAGGGTTTTAAAAATGGCCGTGCAGTGGTGGTGATTGGGATACTGGGATGGGGACAGGAAGACTGATTTGGTTGGGGGAGGGTGGTGAGCGCGCAAGGAAGACAGAGCTGCCTCCGCAAGGGGACAAGAGAGACAACTGGAGCATGAGAGGATCCCCTGGGGATGGGAAAAGTACTTGTGATTGGCTGATGACAGAGGAGCATGGGGTGGTGGTGACTGGTGACTGCAGCAAAGGGCGGTGAGCAGAACGCGTGGGGAAGAGAAGCTGCACGTAGCCACGTACGTACTGCAGTGACGCGCCTCTCTAGCTTTTGGACTTTGGAGCGATGCGGTCAACATTGCGATGTGGTCGGTGGACCGTCAGATCTGAGCCCTTCGATTCGCTTTAAAAATCGAATGCTGAGGCGACGCGTGTCTCCTCCTAATGTATAATATTTAGTACGCAAGTTGCTACTTTTTTAGTTATTAAAACAGGAAAATGATTTTAATTAAAAGGCTTTGAGTAATTGTTTAACGTAGGCAGCAAGTGGATGTCATTTGGATCAGGAACATTACCTGGATTTGCCAGTTCATTCTTTGTTGGCCACGCATGCATATTAATTGGAATTGTGAGTTAAGAATAGGGGATGGAAGCTTCTTATAGAAAGCAGGAGCAGTGCCTGATGCTCTCCCTCGTGCACTACCTGGATCATCTGATTAAACTTGAGATGGAGTTAATGATTTTGTCTCCCTTTTTCATTCTTTTTTATTCTTGTCTTCCACGCATGAACATAAATAATGTTGTAGCTATTCGTTGTAGATTAAACAATGCAAGCTTGAGCCGAAACGGATTCGGGTATGGATTCTTCTACTCAAAGTCATCCAAAACCTTATTAATGGGCCCAATATCACTCTCAGCTTTTGGGATAATATCTACCGGTAGTTAAACATTATTCGACATCTTTAGTCGACCCAATCCATAACATGATAACGTGGCCATCTGTGCGCATGCCACGTCACTGCATCTTCAGCTCACTGGTTGGGCCGGCGCGCACCGTTGCGCATGGTCGCCTTTAAAGAAAAGGAAAAGAAGTGAGTCGGAGGGGGAGAGAAGGCGTCGGGTTCGAAGCGATGGGTGGGGGAGCGATGCGAACCGCCGCCAAGGCCGCGCCCCTCGGCGGTTGCCGAGCGCTGATCGGCCTTTCGGGGGCGGTCGGACGATGGGTTCCGAAGCCGGCCTCTGCTAGTGCCTCGCCCGCGGGGCCGTCGGCCGAGGGAGGGCAGTCGATCTCGATGGCCTCGTCCGGTAAGAGCCTCCATGAGTCGGCTCCGCTCGCTTCGGTCCAGAGGCCTTCGTGGGAGATTGACGATTGGGGGAACGGCGAGTGGACGGAGGAGACGGCGGCCGCCCTCGATACGCAGCATCCGGCCCCAAGGATCGTTTTTGGGACTGTGCCGACGTTGGAGGAGGCCAAGGAGGCGACTTCCGATCTCAATGAGGCAATCGAGAAGTAAGCTTGTCTGCGCTCCCAATTTCATACTATATATTCGACAAAAAGAAAACCCCAATTTCTATGTTCTGTGAACGGAGATTTTGTCTGTGGTTCGTGTTTAGGGTTTGATGTCAGAGCTCAACTTATACACTTTTATGGTCATTAACCTAATGTATACATGATTTGACCTTCGAATCGGATTTCAAATGGTTGATATCTTTCTAGAAAGGTAGACATATTTGGCCTTTTCATTTGATATTAAGTTATTTTTTGTATAAAATGGTCGATTTTTCACATTCATCATTGCCTACGATACACGAAATGCCCTAAACCCTAGTGGATCTAAATTTGCACTTAGTATTTAGACACTTTTGCATGTATGAATGTACAGTGACTTGAAGGTAAAGTGACTGTTATTTATGTTGCTAACCTGTATGCATGTGTTTCCACATGATTATGATCTTACTAACCAGTTGAAATTTAATCCAGTGCCTAATTATTGACTTAATGCAGAGTTTATTTCACACCAAGCACCAGTAAGGCAAAAGAGATTACTGACGAATCTACCCACCATGAAGCTGCAATTCTTTCATCAATGCCCAAACATGTTATTCAAACATTTTCTCTGCTGCAAGGAAACCCACAAGTTCAGGTTAAAAAAATACAGTTTACTTACAGGGGTTTACTAAGTGATGGTTTTCTGAGAAGAGTGCTTTGGATTTCATGATTTTTGTGTAGCATCGTTTGTATGTTTTTATTCGACCATCAATAACTAATCCTAGATCATTATTCTGAAAATTCCTAGCTTTTTTTTTGGGTATGCAAGGACTGCTTCTTCTTTCAATTAGCAGCAGCAATCAATCTCGTTCCATTATCTTGTACAACTCAAGGATATGGACACAGTTTATGGCACTTGCTCATCTTTTAACATCCAGGATTTCTTAGGCACTGCAATTTACTGGTCATCGCTCTCTGTGCAGAATGTTGTAGCCTCACTTGCTTCTGATAAGAATGTATGGGATGCTGTAATGAAGAATGAAAAAGTTGTGGAATTTTACAGGACTCACAAATCAAGTGAGTACATATTCCCTTCCATAAACATATTGAGTTGATATATTTGTAATTACTGTTGTTTCTTCTGCAGTTGTTCTCCCTCCTGAATCAGATATCACTACAGTGGACGAGTCTGTTGCAGAAAACCTTGATGAATCTTCTAGCGCTGAAGCAACTAAAACCTCAAAATTCGCAGATTTCGTGCACAATGTAAAAGTCAAAGTGATGGAAGTGGTGAGCGACGTATCCAACTTCATTCAAGACTTTTTCGAGACGTCCAGCAGCAGAAAGCATGGCAGTAACGCTGAGAAGCAATTTGTCGACACTTCCGTGGGAGCATCCCTTATGGCCCTAGCAGTTACTACGATCCTGGTGGTCTTAGTAAAGCGAGGATAAGTGAGATTCTAGTAATGTTTGGATTGAACATTAATAATGCTCTACTGTACGTGAAGATAAGTAGTACTAAGAACTGTCATCGTATTCTTATGAAAATGTTTTTATGTGTGCTATGCAATGCAGCTTCTTGCTTGGCTTAACAAGCTCGAGTGTTGACACCTAATATTCGAATCTGATCAAAAATACTATGGGGTGTTCAAAAACACTAGGTTCTCTGGCAAAACTTTTACTTTCTATCTAAATAAAATATCAGCTGTTTGCTTCATTGGATTGAATTGAATTTTTTCTGAACGCAAGTGAGGCATTGCTCCATAATTCAATTAATTTCAAGAGATTTGAAATGTCAAATAGAGAGTGAGATATTGCTCCACAATTCAATTCATTTCAAGAGAATTTGCCAATCAGACATATTCAAATCTTTTTGAAAAGCCTAACAATATTATCTAGGGAGATAGAAGCATTCTTAAATATATAGTTGTTCCTGATGAGTCAAAGGCTTCAGCAGCACCATATCATCAAAGTGGGTCTCTTGCCCTCAGTCCAAGTCGTAGGGTCTGCAAATGCTTGTGGAAGATGAAGCACTTTCATCCAGCCGCAGTGGAGGCGCAATAGTTGAAAAAAAGTGTTCTGACGATTCCAGCTCCTCCTGGCAGAAGATACAAAGCGAGTCATATTGGATCAGATTAGATTGAATAACAAATGAAAAAAAGAGAATTAGATATGATTTTATTATTCGTTGTGCACCAAATATAATATTTATTTTATAATTTTATAATTATATTTTTTTAATCCAAACACTAAATAAACAAGAGCTTGAAACTTATTCATTATCCTATCCAATCTTTAGATTACCGTCGGATGATTATATGTGTCTATATATATATATAGGATAATAAGTTTTTTAGAATATGGAAATAAGTTGAGCTTTTTAAAATATAAAATTATAATATTAAATGCATTTTGTCTTTTTATATCTTAATTATTAAATATTGACATTGATAAATATAAATATGTGATATGCAATAAGATACTAATATATTTGTAGTTTTTAAAATGACACGTCATTTATTATTTTTGAAGTAGCATATTTTTTTAATAATTAAAATAAAAATGATACCTCATTTATTATTTAAAATGAGATAATATATTATATATCATACGTTTTTTAAAAACTATATACTATTTATTATTTATATTAATATAATATTCATCCTTTGTGTAATAATAATATTACGTGTATTTTTATCTTATTTCCAATCATATTTATTTAGATAAGATATTAAATACAATTATGACACGTTTGTTTCGCAGGATAAAATTTTAGACGAATATGAATTCAGTTGGAATTAACTAGGATAAAAATCACGTAAGTAAACTTATATCCTATCTAGTGTTCGCTAAAATCTCATATAAGAATATAAAAAAAAATAGGATTTTGAAATCATATATTTGTGCTGGCTCCGAATAAAAGAGTCAAATATTAATAATTTAATAATTAAAATTTAATATATATTTTTATCAAAATTTTATTTTAAAATTATGAAATTAAAATTTAAATAATTATTTTTAACATAATGATAATAATAATAATAATAATAATAATAATAATAATAATAATAATTGATAAAATATTCTTAAATATTGAATTAAAATTGACTTATTATAAATATCCAATTTAAATGATAGAAGAATAAAAAATTCGAGAATTTTAATTTTCAACCCTCTTGGAAGGATATTTATATTCTATTAGAATCGAATTTAAATTCAATCATATTCAACTTAAATAATATCTGATGCTCGTGGTAAACTACGGATAAAATTTATCCATTGATAATATCCCATGAAACAAACATCTTTACATATTTGTGAAAGTGGCTGCAAAATGGGCCATAGATTAGAAGGTTAGTATGTATAAATAAGACGGCGTGCCAAGATTGGGCCTATTACTCTTCAGACCGCAAGCGAGCGAGAGGGAAGCGATGGCGGCGGTTCGATCGGGATTCCGGCGCCTCTTCTCCATATCCGCCTTCTCTCCTCCGCCTCCAGCCGCCGTTGCCCCACCTGCAGAGCCTTCCACCAACCTCTTTGTCTCAGGCTAGTCCTCTAGTGCTTTTGCTTTTCTTCAAAAAGCTAGTCAAGATCCTTGTTTTCCTCGTTAGCTCTTTTTTTTCCTATGATTTTTATCTACTGAGACTTGCTTTTATGAGAATCATCTGTGCGATGGAAACATGTAGACTTGTGGTGGTTTTCTAACATATATATTTGGTTTTATCTTTTGTTGAATCCCCAAGCTGTGACGGTTTGATGGAATTATGTACTTTTGAATTACGTCGAAACCTAGTCCTACTTCGAGGAAATAGATATGCTTGAGGGTAAAGTTGCAACTTGAAAGGTTCAGCTTGCATCATGGCTCCGTCCAGTTATTTCCTTCGTTTGCAACTTAGCATAGATCAAATGACAATGGCAACGCAATCAGGTACTATTTACCAGATGCCACAGTAACCAACCAAGAATAGCTAGTATTGTCCTTTTTGTAAGACAGTTCAATCATGGCAATGGTCAAATGTAGCATTGGATGGTGAAACATAGGAAAATAGCGAGATTTAGCATTTCCTGGGTGCCTGAAATCTGATATATACCAATAGTTAATGAGCTGCCTTGAGTCAAGGCTGATACTGGGACGGTTCAGGGTAATTACTTAATTAGTATCCTCAAACTAAAAGGTATAACGAGCTTGAGTAACTCAAGCATGCTGATACTTGGGAAAATAGTGTGATTGTAGCACTTCTTAGGCATCTGAAAGAATTGACCAAGGAGCCGTATGAGGTGAAAATCTCATATTTTCTTTCTTTTTGCCACATTTCACTTTGATTTCATTCGGCTGCTTTATGGAAGACCGATGTATTCCTAGAAGGAAAATTAGATCCATAACATCTATGGTCAGCCTTTCAGTCTAAAGAGCGACCTTGTTTCATGGTTGACACTGGGGCAATTCATAGTAATTATTCTTCTTCCTCTCTGATTTGATGAATATCAAGGGCCAGTAAGCGGACTGAAGATTACTGAAAATATAAGAAATGGGTTATTAGGAAGTCCTTATATCAAATTGGTTCTAACGCAAAAGTATGTACTAATTTCGAATTTGAAAATCACAAAATTATCTTCTTTCAAAACAATAATAAGGTGTTAAAATTTTCAATATGTAACATTTCATCCTAGTAGATTTCTTGCAAAGATTATAATATTAATTAGGCATCCAAATTGGACAGCTTATGACGTTCTTGGTTTATTAGGTAGACATCTTTACTCATATGCCAATTTTAAACACAACTTGTTTCTGACCGGCTTGCTATTTCTTAGTATCTATTCTTTTTTCTCCGGGGTCATATGTAATCATGCTTTCAAGTTTTTTATACCCTGACCAATAGTGAACATGCAATTTGCAGGACTCAGCAAGCGAACAACATCAGAAGGACTAAGAGAAGTTTTTTCAAAGTTTGGGCAAGTAGTATATGGTATATATTTATTTTCTTAAATGTTCAATTATATGTGACCATGCAGGCAAGAATCTAATTCTTGCTTGTCCAAACTTTCTGCAGCTAGGGTTGTGACTGACCGCGTTTCAGGATATTCAAAAGGGTTTGGCTTTGTAAGATATGCAACACTAGAAGAAGCAGCAGAAGGCATAAAAGGCATGGATGGCAAGGTGAGTTTGTCTTGTAGATGAAACTGTTCTTCACTTAAGATATCCCCCGGTTACACTTACCTATTTGTCCACTTCACTGCAGTTTCTAGATGGTTGGGTTATTTTTGCGGAGTATGCAAGGCCAAGGCCACCACAGTCACCTCCAGCTCCACAGACATCAGAACCACCATCATTTAATCAGTAGCTTCAAGTCCTTGAAAAGAAGTCTTCCAAGCAGAATTTTGGTAGAAAGTCTGCTCATTTGGCTTTGTTATTGTGTGCCACAATTCATTTATGTTGGTGTTTGAATTGCTTAATTAAATGTATTTGGATAATGTTTAAAGTTGAAAACCACAAAGTTGTATTATACATATGCACCTTTAGTGCATCTTGCTGGAACTCCTGCTTAGCTCTAAAAAATAGGTTTTTTGCTACTTTTACACAAAACATGAGCTTCACTAGAGTCTCGGCTGGCTGAGTAGAGGAGGAAATGAATAGTTATTCTTTCTATATTCCTATTACCTTATTTGATTGTGTTCTAAAGACAAGCAAATAGGTTTTTCTATTCTTTGTTTATTCTTGATTCTTGATGGACGAGAGATAATTATTCTTTGCCTCAAGGCAAGGAATGCCTATTCGTTATCTATTCATGATAATGTTTTACAATTTCGCTAATCAAAATTAGTTTTAATTAAGCAACATATATTATATACTTTTTTTTATGTAATTTGAAGTTAATGTTTTACAATTTCGCTAATCAAAATTAGTTTTAATTAAGCAACATATATTATATACTTTTTTTTGTAATTTGAAGTTTAATGCTTGTAATATAACATATAATATATATGTTGATATAATATTTTTAACAAATGTGAAATATATAAATAATTTCAATTTCAAACATATTATGTTGTAATAATATCATATTTATTCTAAAACTATTTAATTAATTAAAAGATTTGCATTTGTTATATGTTTAAGTTAATATTTCATTTATAAAAATCTGACTATAAAAATCTATATTTATATTATGTTATTATGAACTAGTATAATTATAATATTATTTATTATTTTGAGTACAAATATTTAATATTACTGAGAAAATTATTTCTACATCGTCAGCCCAATAATTAACAGTATTATGCGAGGCAATAGATTGCTGTTATCAACCAAGCATGCTAGTTGGGCACTCATTTTGACTATTCAAATTAATTCCAGATATCATTACTGACTGCTCAAATCTGGCCTAGTGGGTCAAAAAGGTTCTGAGTTGCTAAAATGTTTGTCCCGTTATGGTCTCTAATTTTAAGAGCTGTCCGTTTTTACTGGCTAATGAATGCTTAATTCTTTCTGTGGTGACAAGCTGCATGACATCATGATAACCTCTCATCCTTCAATCGCATGGATGAGATTAGCAACTCATCTTTGTGTTCTTACTGTTCTTACTCCTTGGTCTCGCAAACAACATCATCATCATCATCTTGAGAACTTGTTAATTAATGCTGCCAACATCTGTTACATAAGGAAGTCTACAAGAACAACTGAACAACTCTTTGATATCCAGCAGTTTCAGCATTAGATACGCCTGCCATGAAGTACGGCGGCTTCCTACCCAACCTTATCTCAAGTCATTTAAGCTGGGAATTGAAACTGATCGATATGACTCAGTCACAAATGCTCTATCAAAAACACATACAGAAATATAGTAAAAGATGTTGAAATTGATGAAAGAGACAACATCTCAATAAATGTTCTCATTTACAACACCAGGTGACATCAATGACCATCACCTAACCCCTGGGAAAGCAATTGCAATGGCAGTAGTTCTTCATAATTATCCTCTTATCCAACGGTTTAAGCGTCAGCAGAAGCACGAATCTTGACAAAGATCGTCGCTTGATATCCATCCTCCTCTCCCCTCTCTACCCTCCATTGCAGTACCTCGCTTGTAATTGGAAGACGCAGTGGGATCCACCGCTTGCATCGTTGGTAACGTAAGGGGTGAAGAAACGATCGGGGAGGATACTATGTTCCGAGTGGCATTTTTTAAAATAACTGAATACGTTGACCGTTCGTCGACGTGCGGGATACCGCGACCAATCCATGTTCGTGCAGAACATGACAAGATCCAGCTCTCTCCACGTGTCGGCGTCTCAGAAGAATCACGCGTATAATTTCCAGCCACTCCAAGTATTCCACGTAAGTGTCATAAAATAATTAGTTTTCTCCCTGGGGGAAATCATACCTCATCCGGCTGATGGCACATGTTTCTTCACGTGAAATCTTCACCTCTGGCATTAAAGTATAGCCGAAGAACAATATATGCTCGGTCATTGGTGGGTATATCAGAGGGGTCGAAATGTGAGTATGAGTACATTGTTGCAAATTGTTCCTAGTGCACGAGCCGGGGGATGGCGCGATCGATATCGGCGCGAATTCCTTTTTTTTAATGCTAATGTTTATTATTATTTTTGTTTGAATGCAGCTTTTTTAATGGGTTTAGTCTTCGCTGCTCGTTGTCCCCTGTGAGGAATGCGACCTCTCGGATCTGCGTCTCGAATTGCTCAGCTCGATCCCGCATTGCGGCTGTTTGGATTCCGTCGAAGAGGTCAGATCGTTTCCCTCCCTAGTAGTTACTTTTTCCGAATCACTCCTTACTTCTTTTCGAGGTTTCGTTTGCTTTAATCTATCCAAGGAATCGATGTTTTCTTCGACCGCGATCTTTGTTTACTAGTTCTTGGAGCGATTTCTCGTCTTATTTCTGCTTTTGCCCTTCATTGAAGATCGAGTGGTTAGTTCATTCTATTTTCTCCATGAATTTTTTTTTCTTTTTAATTGTTGTACTTCTGAAGAAGTTCTTTCTCTGAAATTAGTGATTATTGTTTTTGTAGCTTGTTGTTTCCATTTTCTTTTCTGATATTTGACCTTCTTCTTATCATGTGTTTCGATCTCGGATTACATGTGATCTGTGCTTTTCTCGTGCTTCGAGTGAGGTAAAATCGAGGGTAAATGTTGTTCTTTGGGTACGAAATCAACTACGCTATCCTCGTTCTTTTGAGTTAACTAGCTTTTGTTTGTCAAAAATGCAATCTTTTTTGTCTTTCTCAAGGTTGAACGGCGACCGCAAAGCTGGTCAAGTTTTTACTGCTCAATTTCTGTAGATAACGCTGATAGGAAACTTTGACTTCGTGATTTTTGTCTTGAGCCAATTGATGTTGACCTGGACGAATTAGCAATTCATTCTAGAATGGCGATTGCACAAGACACATGTGATTTTGAGTCTTTTGACCTTTTTCTATAATCCGAGATGATCACTGTGAAAGAATCAAACCCGGGACTTGCAGGACAAAGCATGGAGTGGATAACACCCAGCTGTTGGAATTAAAGGCTTATTGAGGAGATGAAAGGTGTGCCGTCATGGGGGTTAATTTTAGGGGTGACGGTAGGGGTAGTGATCGGGGTGCTTCTGGCTTTGGGAACTTTGCTCTGCATCAGACTACGGAAGAAGCATGATCGGCTAAGGATAAGCAGCTCAAGACGGGCATCAACAGTTCCCATGCGTGCTAATGCTGTAGATGCTTGTTCAGTGCTCTCGGACTCTTCCATGGATCCAGAGTCGCCTAAGCAGCCTGATCCTAAAGCAGATAGCCCTGCCTTATGGACTGAAGGAACTAAGCAGAAAAATCTGGTTTCCGTTTCCGGGATACCAAAATATTCATACAGGTAAACTAGCAATTGGTTTCAGCTCTAAGATATCATAAACATGCATATTTGACCTTCTATACTTCACTATTGCATATTTAGATTTATGAATCCAATATGTAATAAGCAATGTTTTTAAACTTCCTTGCAGCCTACATGACTGTCGCTATGTTGTGATGGGATGGTCGTGGTGCTGCATTGTTCTTTAGTTTTTTCTTGTTTTCTTTTCCTTTATTTTCATGACTTTTTTGCATCTTCTATTTGATCATTTGTATCTCTTCATTACTCTTGAAATGAATACAAATTGCTTTCATTTAAAAAGAAATGTAATAAGCAACTATTTTGCAACATACATAGTGATTAATGACCTAAGCCTCTTAAACGAATTCCAAAACTAGTTGTGGCCTCCTCGAGAAGATCTTAAGAGAAATTGTTTTCATGGTTCTTGATTCTGCAGATATCCAATCAATTATGAAATTATGTTTATGTTTCTATTTTCAGTTTGATTCTTTTAGTTTGAGTTTACAGCATAAGTTAAATCTATGTTTCTTTTTTGTTTGATTTGTAAATGATTTCTGTTCCTACTCTCAGGGATTTGCAAAAGGCTACTCGTAACTTTAACACATTAATTGGTCAGGGGGCATTTGGTCCTGTTTATAAAGCTCAGATGCCCACCGGTGAGACAGTCGCTGTTAAAGTGCTTTCTACTAATTCTAAGCAAGGCGAAAAGGAATTTCAAATGGAGGTAACATCCATTAATTTAGTACCAGTTTAATTCATCTTCTTTGGAATTTAACATAAGAGATAACCTTCCCCTTTCCTTTCAGGTACTACTACTTGCGAGATTGCATCATAGAAACCTTGTCAATTTGGTGGGATATTGTGCTGAAAAGAACCAGCATATGTTAATATATGTTTATATGACTAACGGCAGCCTTGCTTCGCATTTATACAGTATGTTTGATCACCCTCCAATACATATAACCTGCATATGTTATTTATACAATAGAATTATGAGCATTGCATTATTCTTACTTTGACTAAAGCCATCTGGTACTATCCTTCTTGGTCAAACCATGTCTTTCATGCTTGATTTCCTCTTCCTTAGAAACACTAGCTTTATTCATTGTTAAGCTTATATGACTATATCAAGACAACGATACACACAAATAATTAACAATATACATAAGTAGAATATATAATTGTAAAGCTCCAAGAATCAGCAGGAAATCAACATCTATCTAATGAGCATTCAATTGACTGATATGGTTGTTGACACATGTTACATAAAAAGTGTAAAGAACATAAATGCATAGATTGGTCTCTTTCCTAACAACTTAAGCTTTTGAAAATGTTGGTCAACCAATCAAATTTAATGTGGTATGAGAGTACGAGGTCCCAAGTTCAAATTATTCTAGCATTAATATCCCTCACTTCAATCAAGTCGATCCTTTACCCGTCCACAAGTGAGAGGAAGTGTTAAGAATATAAATGCAATCACAACTTAAGCTTTTGGAAAAGTTGGTCACCCAATCAAATTTAACATGGTATAGTTTGAATCATTCTAGCATTAGTATTTAAAAAATAAAATCTTCCCCACTTCAATTAAATCTATCCACTTGATGGGCTTGTGTCAGTCTCCTTAAGTTTACGCGAGAGAGTGTGTTAAGAATATAATTAAATACAATCACAATGTAACAAAAAACAATTGATATATTGACAGAATAATATAAAGAAGACTTAGATGTCTATATTCTCGGGTTGAACCTAATCACAATGTGTATAAATCTACAATTTTCTCATTTTAGTGAATGTCTTGTATGAAATATCAGCAAAGTGCACAAACTCTTTCTATACTAGTCGAAATAACATCACAGCTCACAAGCTTCAATGCTTTGTATTCAGAGTACATGGAACAACTGTATTAGCTTTGGTTATTATTTTTAAACTGAAATAACTCGTGCCAATTAACCTATTGTACAATAATTGCCAGGTTTTCTACATGTTATCAATGTTTGCACTTCTCAAGAAACCATATCTAAAAACTGAAGCATTATCCACCCTTATATTTAGCGACATTGCTTTTACTTATTGGATATCATTCTTGTTGTTTTTTATAAAATGCAGATGAAAAACATAAAGTATTGAGCTGGGATTTGAGGGTTAATATAGCTCTAGATGTTGCAAGAGGTTTGGAGTATCTCCATGATGGTGTAAGATCCACATAGACTACTTTTGGAAGAGATGATCAACCAGTTTATGTTCTTTTAAAGCAGATTTTGGTCTTCAATCTTGCAGGCTGTTCCACCCGTAGTGCATCGGGACATCAAGTCTGGAAACATATTGTTAGATGACTCCATGAGAGCGAGGGTATGTTATCTCTTGGAAATGAAATATCTTGCTATGTATTCTTCTCCAGTTGTCCTTAGTTTTTGCATTATAAGAAACTTATCATTATATATTATGCCATGAAAGGACAATTACTGCATCCTGAATACTTCATATGCTTATTTTTCATACTTTTACCACTAAAAATTGGTCATTTAAATGGCAATGTTTCTTTAATAGACTACCTCGTTTAACTTTAGAAGAGACTGTTGGACTTGAAGATATCATCTGTCATCGAGACAAATGTACTTAACATCTAATTTATCCCTTTAAGGATGAGATTCGATATAAATTTCCACTCCATATATAGTTAATTCTTTGTTTCAACCTTCCGTCCTGTTTCATTCTCTTTTCTTGTTACATAGTTTGTCAAATTCAAGTGCAGATTGATTATATTTCTTTATTGATCAGGTTGCTGACTTTGGGCTGTCAAGAGAAGAGATAGTTAGCCGCCAAGCATCTAATGTCAGAGGAACTTTTGGTTATCTTGATCCCGAGTATGTATCATCAAGGTCATTTACAAAGAAAAGTGACGTGTATAGTTTCGGGGTTCTGCTTTTCGAGTTGATTGCAGCGCGTAACCCACAACAGGGTTTAATGGAATATGTTGAGCTTGTAAGATCTCTATTCCTCTTGCCTTAAATAAAGTCCTGCCTTTCATGCCACTCAATCTAAGCAGCTGCATTTGCACATTGTTCACTGAAATAACATTTCTAGTTAGGCTATATGAGAAAAAAGGATATTTAAGCATATGAAGCCTCTTCTATAATCCTGACAACTATTTAGGTTCTTTTTGAGGGAACAAAATTTCTTACTTACACTTACTAATACTTAAGTTCACTATCTAAACGCATGTTGCATGAATTTTTTTCCTGTTTTACATCAAACACATTCTTTGCATCAGTTTTTATTATTTGGATATGGATTAGGCTGCAATAAATGCTGGTGGACGGGATGGATGGGAGGAAATAGCAGATCCCCGACTAGATGGAGTGTTTGACACAGCAGAAGTAAATGATGTAGCAGCCCTTGCATACAAATGCATCAATCGACTCTCCAAGAAAAGGCCGTCCATGAGAGATGTAGTGCAAGCACTGTCCCAGATCTTAAAAACAAGGCACAGAAAGCACCATACAAGGAAATCCGCAGCAGACGAAGAATCCTTGAGCTCAGTATCTGAACATCACAGAGAGGAGTCCATTGGTAGTTTGTCGGATCTACCTGATGTTTGAGACACTGCAAGTGTATTTCTTTTGCCATTTTTTTGTTTGATTTACTAATTCATTTGCACTTGCTAGTTTTTGTAAAATAGGATTGCCAGGCTAAAAATGAAGAAGTTGAAATGTTAATGGCCATGTTCTTTGTAGCATATGCCTTTGTGCACTGATATGTGGTTCAACATGTAGAAATAGAATTTTTTACTGAATTCCTGATTGCTTTGAGACATCTGGTGCTCCTCCTTTTCAGATGAGATATGTAGATTTTAGAAACTATCATTTCTTTGGCAGATTTGGTTAATCAAGAGTTCATAATGTACTATACGGTGCGTCGGTAAGTTTTGGTCTCCGATTTTCAGATATCTATAGTTCTATGAAAATATTGGATTTTCTTCTCATCTGATGTATAAGTAGCATAAAACATACCTTAAAATAATTTAGATAATTTCTGTATGTAGTGATTGCTGATTAAATAATGAGTAGGCATCATAATTGGTTTAAGCTATCTTAAGTTCTCATTATTTGGATAATAGAAAATTTAATAGTGGAATATATATCTAGTATCTAACAACTATATTTGCAACAAACTACCAGAGCGCCCGAAGTCGGGGGCTTTGTGTCTCCTTGCTCCAGCACGCCTCCGATGATGATGTGCAAAGACACTCTGACGCTTAATTAAGAAGAAATTTCAAATGGTGTGTATGGAATTAGAATAGAACATAGAGTATACCTGTAGTGCGTCATGCAAGTCCGGGTACTTGGCGAGAATGTCTCCTAGAATTTCGCCGAGATATGCCTTGAATGAGTTGATTGTTGTCCCCTAAATTGCATATTATTATTGTCAAATTCATGATGATAAATGTAGGATGTTGATATCCTTGTTAAATTGGCAAGGTGGAGCTCCCGGGTTAAGTTATAGTTGATTCGATCTAACTCTAGTTCATGAGTGAGAGTGCTTCCGGGACGGTCCAATCGCGAACTCAGAGAGTCAGTCCAGTCCAATATATACCTTAAACAAAATTTATCCAATCAATGGAGAGAGTAATAGCTTTGTACATAACAAATATAGTACAAACATAGACTCGATAATTTTTGGCCCGGTCTGATAGCCCGATTTAGCCCAATAAAATTGAGTTGAGACTGATGTTTGTCGTGCTCGGGTTGTTACTCGGTTGACCCGATAAGGCCCAAACCCTTAATGTGCCAAGTCGGGCCAAGTGCTATTGGGCCGACCCGACATGATAGCCCTATAACAATGTTAGGATGAATTGAATCGACCCATTTATACTTTTCCTTTTTTTGTTATCGATCGAGCTAACTGGTTGAGCCAGGCCGACCCATTATTTTTTTCGTGTCGTATCGGGCTGATGATTTCAGACTCAAATATTTATCGGACTGGGCAGAAATTTTTTCATGCCGGGCCAGCCCGACACGAATAGTCGGGTCTATACAAACTGTAATTATGAGATAAAACAGTAACAATAAAAACTAAATGTAACGAAAGGTTATTTTCAGTGCAATAATTGGCTTATATAATTTCTAACAAAAAAGGTTAAACATAACAAACCGACAGTTAAGTGGGTAACTATATACGTCATAAATTATAACTTACTAAAAATGGTTGTTAAGACGGAAATCTGTTTCGTAATTATCCATAACTTAAATTTCTGAAACTCTTTTACTATTCATGAATAAATATGATTATAAATGTCTGTTGAGTCCATTATAATTGACTAACATATACTATCTGCCCACAAATAGCATAGTCATAAAATTAAATTTTCGTAAATATATAATGCATAAAAAAATAAAAATGATTGATACAAAATTTGAATGATTTTGGAAGAAATGTATGATAATTTTATTTTGCCACTTAAAATTTAAAAGAAATCTCGTTTTGACTCCTAAAGTTTTAAAATCTCCCTTTAATACGTCATATATATATTTTTTATGTAATTAAAAAGTTATTTAATTATATAAAATAAGAAAAAGTAAAATTTTATTTAAAAAACTATTGGAAGGCATGAACTGCGTGTCAGGAGCGCAATATATTTATTATTTAAATTCTCAATAATCGAAAACAGTCCAAGGCTAGCATTCCTTAATTAGGCAAAGCCCATTAAAGCTAACCTAACCAATCGGACAGCTCACACTCCAACCAGAATCGTGAAATCCAACAGTTGAGTGACACCTGTACCATCGCACCTCCTCGATGGCTCGATCTGCGCCACTTTACGTGAAATATCGGTTATAAGAGTGTAAATGTTTGCAATGGGCTTGCAGCGGATCCAATTGCTAAGACTCTCCCGTCAATTACCTTCCGCACGTCTTCTGATGTGTATCGACTTTCCAACGCCGGCAGCTAAATTTTTTGAAATAATAACATAAAAATCCCCCAAATTTGGCCCTCCTCCTCTTCCCCCTCGTCGCCGCTCAAACCACCAGCAAACCCTAGATCTCGATCGCATTCTCCATCTCTCGACCGCGCGGCCGCCATTCTTACCCTTCGATACGGTTTCGTCGACTCGAAGGTGGAGGCTCGAGAATACTGCTGTATTTTTCGCGAATTTTCTTTTTGGCGGGTTTCCGACGCGGCAAAGGTTGTTTCCGTGGGCCCACTATGATTTCTTAGTATTTTTGGCTTTTGTTTGGCGATTGATGGATTTTTGCGTTTGTTCACGCGCTGGATTATTTTTGGGCGGGTTTTGAAGGCGTTTCCCGGAGAGAACGTTGTTTATTGTGTGGGGAAGCTGATTCCGTGATGAGGTTTAGCTTCAAATGCGATGGGATAGATATATTTTGCGTGGAAGATTGATTCAAGATACAATGGATATGAAAAGGATCGGGTGTTTCACCGTTTGTCTAATTATGTTCCCTCTTATGGTGATCCAAGGATCAGGAGGGAGGCTCCACGGGAAGGGCTTGCTGCTGCGATGGAGAGATTCTGAGCCGGTAGTTCCTCCTCAGCTGCACGAGAACACGGTATGGGATTCATTTCTCTCTTTTTTCTTCCCTTTGAATTTCTCATCTTCATTTCTTCATTTCTCTTTTCTTAAAAGAAGTCTTCCGCTTCTATTCTGCAGACAGCTTTTTATTTGAGGGTAGTTTTTTGTTTTTGCAATTATTATACTGAATTTTAGGCAAATGTGCTAATCGTGCAATGCTTCACCAGTAGTGGTATTTAGCTAGCTTGTAATATTTTTAGTGTGAAATCTCAGTAATGGCTAAATAATTGATGAGACCAACTTCAGATAGACAGACTCAATCATTTAAATTCAATAACGGATAACGGATGAGGTACATGCCTCCATGCATGCGAGGTTCCTTGGTGCTGGAAATAGGGTTTTATCAGGGGGCAAGAGAAAAAGATTTTTTTGTTGGTTTCCTAGTGCTTCAGTGATTCGTCGTATTATTAAAGGTTTTTAATTTCCTTCATAAGAGATTAAGCACGGGTTTAGTTACCTTATATAGGTGACCAAGCATTCATCTCTATATCAGCTTTCAACAACATACTCTATCTCCCCAGAAATAAACACCTCTGTTCCTCCTTTTTTTCCTCTTTGAGAAGGCTGGTTCAGAATATATTTATTGGCTTCCTACTGTCATCACTCAGATAACCATATGGAGGTTCTTTGAAATGATTAAATTCTTCTCCACAAATTATGCTTATCTTATAAGGAGTTGATGATATTTTGTTTATCAGGAGCTGATGTGTGGTTCTGAGGTCATGACATCACTTGCCTCAGAAATAAAGGATGCATTTTTCAAATGTCTGGTTACGAAAGGGTTACACATGGATCATTGTGAAAAAAATTATAAACTGAAAAACATGCATATGGACTGCCTGGACTCGACACTTAACTTCCATTCTGTCCTCAGAAGACATCTAGCAGATCAATCTCAAAGCCCAACACCTGCCTCAGCTCCAGCTGCAGTTCCATCTGCTTCAGCTTCACCTCCCAATGCTAGTAGCAAGCAACAAATAACTAGTCCTGCTCCATCACAGTCATCTGATCTAGCACCTGCAAGCTCTCCATCCCCTCCTCAGTACTCTACAGTTTTTCCCAATGATAGTCCTCCACCTGAACCACACAAAAGGAATCCAAATGGTGCTCCATATTTACCTGAGGAATTGCAAGAGGACAAAACAAAAACAATTATCATTGCTGTTGTGCTATCATCAGTTTCGACATCTCTTCTTCTTGCATGTGCATTCTGTTGTTATCGGAAATTTTGTAGAGAAACTCATTACATGGTAAATGGGAGTGATGACAGGCCTCTCTTGCATCTAGGCCTAAGCGAGTTCTCTGGTATAATTTTTTTTTCACTTTCTTTTAATTAATGAGAATTTACAGGACAGACTCTTAAAGTTTTTTATTTATTTATTTTTTGTTTCAGGATCATCAAATAAGGCATTCAATCCAGTTGCTTCAAGTCAACATATAGAGAAGCTTGGAGGCCTGCCAATTAAAAATGGACCTAACCAAAATGGTCATGTTTTCTCCATAGATGTTAACTCAGATGGTACTTCACCTTCTGATGCACTTTCAGGGTATTCCTGTGCATCTGGTGTTCCATCTTTTGGTCTTAAAGATGGTTCTGAGCAAAAATCATCACTGCCTGCACCGCCAGGTAGGTCAAGTATTCCAACTGCTCTTGTTCCTACTCCTGTTGTCCCCCCATCTCTACCTATTACTGCTGCTGCTGCTGTCACTGCTCCTGTCGCTGCTCCTGCCGCTGCCCCTGCCGCTGCTCCTGCTGCTGCCCCTGCTCCTCCTCCTCCTCCTCCTCCTCCTCCTCCTCCTCCTGCACCTCCTCCTCCTCCTCCCATTAGTAAGGGTGCTACTCCACCACCTGCTCCACGATCACCATTACAAAACCCAAATGCTGGTGCTCAGCCTCCACCACCACCACCAAAAGCTGCTCTTCCTCCTCGTCATTCTCAAGGAAATTTAAAACATAAGCGGCCACTGCCACCAAGTCCTGGACCCAATTATACAGGAAGCCTTGGTGCAGATGATGATACCAATACACCTAAAACAAAACTGAAGCCATTCTTTTGGGATAAGGTTCTTGCAAGCCCAGATAAGTCCAATGTTTGGAATCAAATAAGATCAGGATCCTTCCAGTAAGCCCGTTTATTCCTTTTATTTCTCACTCTTATTATCATCATATAGAAATGGACCTTTCTGATGATTTATAACTTCATTACAGATTTGATGAAGAGATGATTGAATCACTATTTGGCTACAATGCTGCTGGTAAAAACATCAGTGAAGGAAAGAAGGAATCATCCATTGCCGAATCTTCTATTCAGTATATTCAGCTGATTGATCCAAAGAAATCGCAGAATTTGGCAATATCACTAAGGGCGCTGAATGTCAAGAAACATGAAGTGCGTGAAGCCCTCATGGAAGGTAAGTTTCCATCTCGTATTTGTTAATATGAACATTAGGCAACTCCATGTTTTTTTTCATTAATTTATAACAATAAAGTTGATCATAATAGCTGGTAGCCACATGTCTACCTTGCCTTGCTCAAGTTTTTGTTTTTTTTGTTATTATTCAATAGTCGTTGGAGCTGTTATCCATTGAAATATTTAAGATATGGTGTTCTTCCTGCATATACATAAATCTCCTTTTTTTGTTTTCCATATGTAATATATTTTATGCTAAAATAACTTTCCAACATATTGAGAAACTTTGGTACGACCATTATGTGCATGCTCATAAATTCATAATTTTTTACAGTTACAATACTTCTTCAACATGAATCATCTTTAACACAATCAAGCCTCTTCTGTTTTTCTTCTTCAAACCAGGAAATGAGCTTCCCAGTGCTCTTCTGCAAACATTGCTGAAAATGCAACCCACTACCGATGAAGAGTTGAAACTTCGGCTGTATACTGGAGATCCGTCCCTCCTAGGACCCGCAGAACAATTCTTATTAGACTTGGTCAACGTTCCTTTTGCCTATAAAAGGATGGATGTCTTGCTATTCATGTCTTCACTACATGAGGATGTCTCAACCATAAAGGTGTCATTTTCAACTTTGGAGGCAAGTCTCAAAAACCCAAACAACTTCATTTCTATCAACCTTGTTTGTATATTTCATAAGCATAAAATAGATTCCAAGCTGTATGCGTGGTTCTCCTTGCCAAAAGTTTTGTGCCAAATGGTATGCATTTTATATCAGTTTGAGAATCATTAGCAGAAAACCTTGAAGATCTATGGTACCTTGCTCATGACTTTCCTATTAGATCTTAGGATGCATGTGCATTTTGTTATATTATATAAATTTCTAATTCAAATGTTTCTATGTGCATATTACTTCTTAAGATGTATAGGTTCATGATTTCACTTTCTTTAGTTATTTCTATGATGGATTTGCTTATTATAAACATTTTGACAAGTCAAAGGGTTTGGCACTTACTCCACAATGGCATTTCAAACCCTTGCCAGGTTATTAAGCAGCGGAAAAAAGATCCCCCTGGATACAAAAGATAAAAATTACACCCTTAAATAGATATAGAAAAAAAAATGAAACATAATCTATAACCATAGATTAAACTACCAGACTTTTTTCTGCAAACAGTGTCTTTATGCTGACAAGGTAATACATTTTTTACTTTTTTGTGGGAGGATTATTCTAAGCTACTGAATGGTTTTACTATAACTAGCTAATGGCTTGGTTTAGTTATTCAAAGTGCCCTTGTATAACTATTAGAAAATTAATAATCATTTTGTTGTAAATGCATAAACTTTCTTCTATGCATGTAACATATCAACAATCTCAAATTTCTATATTTCTTCACAAGAGTTCACGGATATAAAATCCATTCAAAGATATATTTCCTGCATGATAGACTGTAAACCAATCTTCAAAATCTTTATCTCCACTTGGCCTAGGCATTTTCGCTATGACCAGGCTAAATACACTGCACAAAACCTACTGAACATGGTATTACATATTAATTACTCCTAACTGAGCCTTGGGTGTTTTTTCTTTTTTTTAACTGAGCCTTCGGTTTTGATGATATTAACTGATACTTAAAATAGTGAGACCTCTATGCTAGCAGGGATACAGATGGTATAATTATATTACTAGAAGCCTAGGTGTTTTAACCTAATTAGAGGTGCTTAAACAAAATCATGAATCAATCAAAGTACCATCATGTGCATATGTCAAAATTAAGAAATTACTAGCATGAAATTATACATTTTTTACTGGACACAACCTCAAAATTAGGAGTCTTTCCTGATACCCATATGCTGGGTTTATTCACTTACAGAAAGCTTACAATTAAATATCAAACCCTAGAATGGCTATATTTACCATGCAAGAGAAATCTAGTGAAGTAAGAGAAACATAGTTATTTCGAGGAATTTGACAATTCAAGATTCATAGGAAACACACTTAGTATTAGTTAAGATCATGTCATTTGGAATAAGTAGATTAAACTGGATCCATGTTTCATTTAGCTTGCCAAATAAGTAGATTATATTAAATAAGCTCAATCATCTACGTTCACATATGAATCAGTTTAAGATAAATTTTTTTCTCATATTGGTTTTGAATTTCAATTATTGAAATCCAAACCTAGTTCATTTCATTATACAATTTCAGGTTGTGTTACATTGGTTAAAGACTCAAGTAGACAAGTAGCATAAAGAGCAATTAGGTATCTACTAGACATAGATATTGTTGTAGTAAAATAATCATCTTAAGTAAATAGAGAAGGAAGAAATTTTCTATTATCGCCACATAAAGTTCATTGTAGTAAGATGTTAAATTGCTTAATGATAAAGTTCATTGTATTTGAAGAAAAGCTTGCCAATTATTTTCATAGTATTCCCTTCCAAAGGTTCTTGTTTCTTTTGAAATTATAGGTGGTTTAAATTAACAATTCTTTGATTTTGAAACGGTAACTTCAATGTATTCATTTGATCTATTTCTTGTAATGTTAGTTTTAAAATTTATTTATTGTGGACTGCGGCCTTGCAAGTCTAATTTTTTTTATTGATATATTATCTATATTCAAAGAAACATATATCAAGAAATTCGAGGCGTCTTAATGCATATCTAACATATAATTCTTAGACATATTCCATATGATTCTGCTTTAATCAATTCTGATGTCGAAAAAATATATTATCAATATTCAAAGAAACATACATCAAGAAACTCACAAGAAACTCGAGGCATCTTAATGCACATCTAACTTATAATTCTTAGACAATATTCCATATGTTTCTGCTTTAATCAGTTCTGATGTTGAAAAAATTAAGTATCTTCTAGAGGCAGCTCCTAATGAGAATAATAAACTTTAGTAGTTTGATCTGTTATGATCTGAATTGGTCCTGTTGTAGCCTGCGTATTTTGATGGAATCCTACAATGGTGCGTTATTGAACCTTCAACTTGTACTGCCGCATCCCAAATTAATCATGTTCATCTATGCTTAATTAATTCATCTACTCCACTAGAATTGTGAATTGTTACAACTTTTTAGTGCCACATATGGTGATTTCAATAGTCAGTCTGTATATTTCTTTATACAATGATTTACTAGATGATTGTTGTCCTGTTACCTTGGTTCTTCCAGTTAATGTTTGCAGTTCTGAAGGCTGAACTTATAGCCAGGAATATTTTTCTATAATAGGTAGCTTGCACAGAAGTGAGAAGCAATCGTCTCTTCTTGAAGCTATTGGAAGCTGTTCTTAAAACTGGCAACCGCATGAATGATGGCACCTACCGTGGAGGTGCTCAAGCATTCAAGCTTGACACACTCTTGAAATTGTCTGATGTGAAGGGTACCGATGGGAAGACCACCCTGCTGCATTTTGTTGTTCAAGAGATTATTCGCTCTGAAGGTGTACGAGCTGTACGTTTGGCAAGGGAAAGTGGAAGCATGTCCAGCTTGACAGATTACCACTCTGATGATATCTCTGAAGATTCTCATGGTGAATCTGGAGACGTATACCGTGACCTCGGCCTTAAGATTGTTTCTGGTGTAAGCAGTGAGCTTGAGAATGTCAAGAAAGCTGCATTATTGGATGCTGATACCTTAACAAGTACAGTGGCAACCTTTGGTCGCAAGTTAGTGGAGATTAAGCAGTTTCTGAACACAGATATGAAAAACCTGGAAGAGGATAGTGGGTTTCACCTTTCACTGAAATGCTTTGTAGAGCATGCTGAGGCTGCTATAACTTTCTTATTGCAAGAGGAACGGAGAATAAGATTATTGGTGCAGAACACAACAGATTATTTTCATGGAAATGCAGGGAAAGATGAAGGACTGCGAATATTTATTATTGTGCGAGATTTCCTAGGCATGGTGGATAAAGCGTGCAAAGAGGTGAGGGAATCATCAAAGAAAGCTTCAAAGGCACCAAAAATTAGGGACAATTCAACTGCATCTCCTACTCCTGATCCTCGACGGCTATTATTTCCTGCGATCATGGACCGGCGAGTGGATAGTTCCAGTTCAGACGAAGAGGATCTCTGAAATGTAATTAAGAAAAGGTAACAATTGACCTCATAATGTTGACTAATGCTTCATATATAAGTGTTTTACTATTATATATTTATTGCAAGCTTCTTGAACCTGTATAAACAATGAGAAAACTTTTACTTTATTAGAGAGAGCATCATTAAGATTGTTAGTTGCTCTTTTATTTAGTCGGGTAAAATCCAAATTACAATCCATTAGCTAAATATGTACTTGTAGTATCATAATCCTTATCCTCGAATGGTTTAATCATTGTTTATCATTGTTTTCTTTGATATTATCTTACTTTTGACTTTCCAAATATTATTGTGACTATTGCTTAAAAATATGGTCAAAATGGTCTTTAAATAGTTTGGGCAATCCTCTCCCCAAGAGCTAGCTTTTGGGGTGGAGTTAGGCCCAATAAATTTCTTAATAATTATAACATTGTCTGCTCTTAAATTGTCACATCTTTTGCTTGCAGGAGTGCAAGTGCACCTCCTAGTTTATCAACCAAAACACTGGTTCTAGGGTATTTATGCTGGATTTGCCACATTCTGGCTTGTAGGAGCATTTCTTTCTCTTATTAAATATGCCTCTGAATTACCTGTGGCCTTACCTAATTTACCTGTGCAGAATAAGAACCTCATTGAAGTTTTGCTGGTATAGATGCTAGTATTTCTATGATGTTTTGGACTCGCAGATTTCAGTAGATCAATTTGTTATCTTGCATGCCTCTTTATTCAGTGGATCTAAAGTTTATCATGTTTTCAGCTACTCCAAATTTCTATGCAAAAGCCGCGTCGTCATTGTCTTGATTTCACAATATCAAGCGACTTCAGATTACTTGGACCTCATGGAGCCTAGGACGCTAGGACAATCAAGAGGGATTTGGAACAAAACCAAGGCACCATGACGTGAAGGAGCATGCAGAACTTGTAGATAATTATGTCAATTTCTGGCTGATCAAACCAGCCAATGCGCAAAATAACAAGTACTTGAATTTTGTATATTATAGGAATATATAAAAGTAAAAATATACATATATACTACTTTTGAGAAGGTTTCTTCTTTGAGAATTACACAAATGCTTGATAAAATCATCTCCCGTAACACTAACTAGCTAATAGTGTGCATGTTAATAAATCACAGGCACATAATTATAATGCATGCGTTGCCCACAAGAAAAAGAATCATATTAGCTGCCCTATTTTTCTTGCTTTGGTATTTACTCAGCAGAGCATTGACAAAATCCAAAAGCACACATTCTTTGACCAACTTCAAGATTCGATACCCAGTTAACGATGACTATGAGATTCAGAATGAGATATTATACTGCAGCCGACATTTTTACACCGCCACAAATTCCACCCGTGCATTTGATTCATTGGCCGCAGCATAATCTCTTCTCTACTGATGCTCTGCCGGTTCCTGGAATACCCATCAACAACCAACTACTGCAGGGATTATGTCGCTTTCCCGGTGTTCAACCAAAAAGCCACTACTATTTTCAATCAAAACACATACAACTTTGTTCGACTTCAGATTCGAAAAAGACAGCACGCTACCAAGAAAAGCATGTCACTTAACTAAGCTTCGATCGAAAATTATACGCGTATGAATACGATCCATTCCCATCGTAAAACCAGCGGCTACAGTTACATCCAATTGAAGGCTGCTGCACACTAAGATTCTGGACTTGCAATGCAGTCAATAATAATAACACAAAAGATGGCAGCAAGCGGCAACTCTACATGGAATGAAATCAATCTCACTTTTTCAATATTTGAGGTCAATAGTTCCAAGTGAGAACTTTGCAGCTACAAATTAGAAAGATTTTTTTTCAAAAAAAAAAAAGAACAAAACATGAACATCAAAAAGTTTACAAAGGCATACTAATGTTCAAGGAAATAGTAAAAGGAAAAGGTCTCAAATTTCAATCATCATCTCCAGGGGCAGCCTTGGAGGACCCAGACCCAGCCTTCTTAGGGAGTAGGAGATTGTGGATGTTGGGCATCACACCACCACTGGCGATGGTAACCTCTCCCAATAATTTGGAGAGCTCCTCGTCGTTCCTGACCGCAAGCTGGATATGCCTAGGCACAATCCTCGTCTTCTTGTTGTCCCTTGCGGCATTCCCAGCAAGCTCCAAAACCTAATCATGTGTAGTATAAGAGTGACATTTAGGTTACACAAATCCACGTGCAGTTTTCCAAAACAAAATAATAATGTAAAGCAGAAACAAAACAAGAAAAATCGAAAATATGAGTATCCATCGATTAGATGACCTAGATCCTCAAACTATTTTGCATAACGCAAAACTTCCTTTATGCATATTAAATGGCTCAAAAAACGAAACACCCTAAGCACGAAAGGGGAAAGATAAGAGAGGAAAGGGACGCTTTCGCACCTCAGCGGCGAGGTACTCGAGAACAGCGGCAAGATATACGGGAGCGCCAGCGCCAACGCGCTCGGCGTACTTGCCAGCCTTGAGAAAGCGGGCAATCCTTCCGACGGGGAACTGGAGCCCGGCTTTGCTGCTCCTCGACATGGACTTCTTCGCCGCAGCGGACCCGATTGCTTTCCCTCTCCCGGCCATGGCAAGGACAGCGAATTAGGGTTTGGAAATGAAAAGAGGGCAGGAAGAAGGAAAAGGGGTTTTGGTGCCGAGACAAATGAATTCTAATGAAGGTCAAGTCTCTGATTCTAATTTATAGGGTCGAGGAGGCGAAGGAGTTGACCAATGAAATAAGAGCACACGGATCGCTACCACAGCCGTCGGATACGAACATGCTTGAACGGTTGGATCTTTTTCAGTGGCTACCAAAAGGGTTGACGATTTGGCGTCACTCCATACGTAATATTATATCGGAAATATCAAGTATATTATTATTATCGTAGCGTATAGGCCAGACGCTAACCGAATATATAACGGGTTGCAGTAACAGTTATGACATGAGGCATCGGTTTTCGTTATGTATTATGTGATACAATAATGGTACGGGAACTGGATACTAATTTAGTAATTTTGATGATAACTTTTGTAAAATTATAAATTATTTAAAAGAAATTGACAAAATCATAAATAATATAATAAATTTTACATTTCATATATTTATGGAGTCCGCATAAATTTTTTAAAAAAATATGTTAATTACGATTATATTAGTAGTTATGTGTTTTTTATATTAATATTGTTATATGCATTTAAGAAAACATCATGTCTAATATATTTACGAAGTTCATGAACCTAAAAATATAAAAAATTATTATATCACAATATAGGGCTTTGGTTAAAAAATTCCTAATTATTTTTATATTTATTTTAGTACGGAATAAATTTTATATTTCTTATTTGACAAATAGTTATTATATTGATTGATTTCGATATAAAATATGATTAATATTATTTTGACATAAATATATTTCAATTTAACGTGCAAATAATCCACTTGAGGATTTTTGACCAAAATCCTCAAGTGCTCTTGTATTGACCAACTAGTATAACACCCACGTGTTACGCGGAGAAAAAATAAGAACGAAATAAAATTTAAGAACTAAAATAAAGATTGAATTAACCTTAATTTAAAAGCGAAAATGTAAATCAATCTATTTATTTTTAGAATTGATAGTAATGAAAATCTTAATTGATTGATGACATATTCTAATTAATATATATATATAATGAGTTTAATTATCGCAAACATTAAAGATATCATTGATTAATTATAAGTTTTGGAGACTCGATCGAGAGGGCGAAGAACATAGAGAGAAAAGACGGGAATGCTCCTGAAAACAAAACTCTAACATTGCTGCTCTCTTGTATGTCTTGGCGTCTCACTGCTCTCTCTCTCTTCCTCTCTCGTCAACCTTGAGTCCCTAATCCCTCTCAACCTCACGTCCCCTAATCTTTCTCGACCTTGCGTCCCTAGTCTCTCTTTTTGCCTCATCCCTGCCCTCCGTAGAGGTGTCATGCTGTTGTCGAGCGATTCTAATCTCCTGCCGTTGGACCGTCGGCAAACCTCACTTAGATCGGGGGGATGCAATATGTGTTAGGACCTCGAGTCCCTAATCCCTCTCAACCTTGTGTGCTTAATTCCTCTCTTGCCTCCTCCATGTCCTCCGCGAAGGTGCTATGTTGTCGTCGAGTGATTCTAATCTCATGTCGTTTGGCTGTCAGCAAACCTCGCTCAGACCAAAAGATGCAAGAGAGGGTTGCGAGTTGTGACGTGTGTTTGGGCATCGAGTCCCTAATCCCTCTCGGTCTTGTGTACCTAATCTTTCTCTTGCCTCATACCTGTCCTCGGCGGAGGTGCTATGCTACCATTGAGCAATTCTAATCTAGCCATCAGACCATCGACATACCTCTC
This sequence comes from Canna indica, assembly GCA_034359265.1. Classification (NCBI taxonomy): domain Eukaryota; kingdom Viridiplantae; phylum Streptophyta; class Magnoliopsida; order Zingiberales; family Cannaceae; genus Canna; species Canna indica. The sequence goes on along the minus strand of CP136893.1, from coordinate 4,097,075 downwards.
TTGGACTGGGAAATGCAAGAGAGGGTTGCAACGTGTGTTCGGACATTGAGTTCCTAATTTCTGTCGACCTAGTGTCCTTAATCCCTCTCTATTATCCTCAATATCATCCGCGGAAGTGCTCTATTGTCGTCGAGATATTCTAATCTCTTGCTGTCGGGCCGTCGAGCTATCGGGGGACCTCGCTCAGACCGAAAGATGCAATAGAGGGTTGCAACGTGTGTTTGGACATCAAATCCCTAATCCCTCTCTTGCCTCATCCCTGTCAAAATTTCTCATATTTGATCCTCCACATATATATCATTACATTTTAAATTTTATTTCTTATATTTACCCCTCTTAAAATCCTAATTTGACCATCATGTTTTCAAGTATATCCAAATTATTATATACTAATCACATCATAAGTTACATATTTCAAGTTAAATAGAATAACGATATATATGTTAATAGGGCTGGTTTACTTTTTTCTTAATGTGTAATTTTAATAATTTTGACTATTCCCTCAATAATTGCAAACATAAATATCTATATGTTCAAAAAAATTTAATCAACTATTTATTTCATATTCTACTCAAATTATAAATTTAAATTACTGCATTGATTAATATCATTAAGCAAATTCTATTCATTTTTTATACTCATTGTTTTCTATTTGACTATTTTCTTTTTTTCTTTATCCACTTGATCTCATCATTTAATTATCTTAATTATTTATTTTATTTTATTTTTAAAAATTTGAAGTTATATTTATTGAGGTTTTGAATCTTATCATTTTTTTGATTTGTTGTTGAAGAAAATTTAATATAGTATTTCAAAGCCAAATAAATTTAAAATAATTTAAATATCTTATTTTCAAAAATTTTAAAAATTTGTTATCTCATATCTACGTTATATTTGATTTTTAACTGTAGGTTACTTGAATCTTTATTTTCTTATTTGACAAATAATTATTATATTGATTGATTTTGATATAAAATATGATTATCATTATTTTAACAAAAATATATCTCAATTTAACGTGCAAATAGTCTACTTGAGGACTTTTGACCAAAATCCTCAAGTGCTCTTATGTTGACCAATGTCCCTCACTCAGATTCAAGAGAAAAAAAGAGTCAAACTGATTAAGTTAATAAATCAACTAGGTTATTAAAATTTGAGGATAATTTGGATAAATGTTTTTTTAAAAATATATAATTATACCAAATATCAAATCTTATTTATGATTTTGACAATTTATCTTATATTATTTATGACGGGGGAGAGTTATATGTATTGGCATTGATAGAACTAAGGCGGGCAACGGATCAAATACGATGCAGATGCTGCATTATCTGTATTCGCATCGTACCCCATATCCACACCGTATCTGCTACAGATGTGAATATGAATATTCATATCCGTACCGCATACGTATTCGCATCGTATTTAATAAAAAATATATTAAAATAATATATTTAATTAAAAAATTAATAAATTACCAATTCATTGATCCAAAACAAATATATAATATACTTCAAAATTCATGTTGACATGAAATTACCATAGAGCTCTTATATATATTAATAACTTATATGAGCGAAATAGTAATTCAAAAACACAGATAAACGGTGCGGATCAACAGTCATATCCGTATCTGCACTGTATCCGCGTGGATATACATTTTCTAAATTCGTATCCATATTCATATCCGTTTTTACTTACGGATATAGATCGGATACGGTGCGAATGCGGTTTTTAATTGACGGATACGAATAAAATTACCATCTCTAGTAGAACTAACCCCTCTTTGTTAACCATTGATAACATCATCCAACGGTAGCCTCTATTTCTAAATAAGGCACCAAAATCAAGACCCCAGCCATGCTTGATTGTGATCCCTAAAGTCCAATATCCCCAAGCTGCCATCTCCCTTTGCACGAGCTGAAGAGGAGTCCATGCCCATTGAAAAGGAGTACCTATGCCTATTATCAATTTGTTTAATGAGTAGGAGCCTTAACGATATAGAGGAAGTACGCTCGGTTGCTACTAATGATTAGAGTAAGTCTTCCACCCACGGTATAATCCTTCATCGTCAAGTGCCAAGCTTGTTAATTATCAACCTTGAAAATGAGTTGTCTCTAATCCTCTTTCTTAAGGGCAAAGATCCTTAACATGAGTCTCATATAGTTCAATTGAAATTCACCCTCCATACAACCAAATTCGAAGGCCTTGGTCGTGAGACTTTTCATTCCCATAAATGTGCATTAGACAAGTTTTTCCTAAGTTTATTTTCAATTTAGTAGAGAGCTCAAAGCATTGCAAGAGAAGCTTTAGTTAAGTTACAAAGACTATGTTAGTGGCTAGCGTTGAATAGAACAAGGTCAGGGTGAATAGGGTGTGGGTTACTCCACCATTCAACCTGCTAGATCCCGTTATGTTGTAATTCGGTCCGTTTAGGATTATTTTGTATTTATAGATTCGGAGAGAAAAATCACATACGTTAAATGTGATACATTATGTATTTTGAGGGCTAGGATTTTCTCTCTTTGTGCTTGTGAATTGACAAATATTGAAGATCTCCTCCTCCTTTGCCCGTTGATGTACATACGGGACATCGTTGTCTCGTACCATGTAAAATTTGTGTGTTATCTTTCTATTTTCTTGAGCTTTGTTGTTTTGTTTGTCGATCATTTACTTACACAACCTTTGTTGAACCACACCCCCGATATGTGTTGCATCTACAACCTTGTTGTTAAGCTGAGACAAACCTTATGTGAATTGTTGAAGATGTATGGAGATAATCAGTTGCCCGGTTGCGGCTATAAAAAATTGTTCAGATTGTTATTGATTAAAAGTGTGCTATATATATATATATACACACGCTTAACCCATTCAATCCGTCAATAAGGGAATCCTCTTTGCCGAAATAGTTGAAGTAAAAAATCCTAGTTGATTACAAACACCTGGTGGAAAGAGGGGTTCGAGATCCTATATCCTAAAATATTTGGAAATGCAAAGCGCCTTTAAAAATGAAATTTATTTTGTGGTGGGTATTGAAAAATGCCTTCAAACAAAAGATCGTCTGATTAAACATGAAAGCATTGACATTGATCCTTTATGTATTTTCTGCTATGTTTTGGAAGAATCAGTTTCTCATCTCTTTTTCGGATGCCCAAAAACTTCAAGGGGTTGGCATCAGTTCATAAGAAAGTTGGGGAAAACAAGATTTTCATTAATCCCAAAAATTGAAAGCGAGGTGGTATATTGGAATGTGGAGCGTGCCTCTCTTGCAATATTATGGTGTTGGAGCGTGTGGACTATTCAGAACAATTCAATCTTTAATAATATTAAAGCTGAATGGAATGACATCGTACAATTAGGTTGGAACTTTTGGAGGCGAATATATGATATTTGAAATCGTTTGTACTCTATACTATTTCTTTAGAATTCTATGCTTTTCTTCTTTGTAAATAGGTAGTATTTAATTTAGGCTTGTGGGTTGAGACTCTTTTCCATCGTACAAACATTTGTACATTTAAATTATCATGAAATGGATGTGTGGCATCTTGCCTCATTTTTCTAAAAAAAAAAAATAATCCTAGTTGATGGAGACACAGAGTCAAACACATTTTGAGGTCCACCTTAATCACAAAAGCCATCTTCAGTTATTAGGCATTTGGTTGTCCACAAGTGCAAATACTATAACTCTAGTTGTAGCATTTAGATAACAAATTTGTTTGATTGACTGCGAAAGTTTTTTGCAGCATTTACTAGTTGCAACTTGTATTTCTAATTTCATTTACGGGCCGCAAATGAAATTGCAGCCCAAAAAGCCTGCAATATAAGATTGCGGGCTGCAAATGCAATAATTGAAGTATTAAAAAATAATTAATTTTGGCGATTTAGAGTCGTCGGATGGAGACGAGATAAATATCAAAGTTGTAGGTTTTCACGCACTAAACGCGAAAATAATGTCAGATTTTAGATCTAATGTCGTTTGATAATTTTTTTTAAAATATATTTTTAGTATTATATAAAAATTAAAAATTATTAATTTATCAGACTATCTCTGACAAATCGTGTCGGGCCAAAATTTTTGGCCCAGCCTGAAAAAATTCGTGCACGACCTGACCCGTCTTAGCCCGACCAAAAAAAAATCGTGCCCAGCCTAGCCTAGCTTAGCTCGATCCAAAAAAATTCGTACCCAACCCGGCCCGAAAAAATTCGTGCCCGGTCCAACCAGAAAAAATTGTGCGATCTAGCCCAAAAAAATTCATGCCCGTCCTGGCCCGGCCCGAAAAAAATTTGTGCACGACCCAACCCTGCCCGGAAAAATTCTTGCCTGGCTCGGCTCGGCTCGTCCCGACCTGACCCGGCTCAGCTCGACCCGAAAATATTCATGCCTGACACGGCCCGAAAAAATTTGTGTCCAGCTCGGTCCGAAAAAATTCGTGCCCGTCCCGACCCGAAAAAATTCGTGCACGGCCCGACCCGAAAAAATTTGTACACGGCTCGTCCCGAAAAAGTTCTCGCCTGATCCGATCCGAAAAAAATTGTGCTTGGTCCGAACCGAAAAAATTCATGTTCGGTCCGACCCAAAAAAAATCGTGCCTTGATTGGCTCGGCTCGAAAAAACTTCATGCACGGTCTGGCCCAGCTCGGCCCGATCCGAAAAAATTCATGCTCGGCCGGGTCTGAAAAATTTCGTAAGTTGCAAATTGCAAGTGTAATTGCAACTTTCATTTGTGGCTAATCAAACGCTTGCAAATAGAAATTGTAACAATACTTGCGGGCAATCAAATGGTAGGTTACAAAATCTATTTGCGAATATTTGCTTTTGCATGCAATTAAATTGTACAGCATTTACACTTGCGGGCAACCAAACGCTCCCTTAATCATTCGCAAGCCGAAATTATTTCATGAATGGTCATGAAGTAAGCCGAAGAGCATCTCCCACTTTGAAACACACCCCGCGAATAAAAAATTACAATGCCATTGTGTTCAAGTTTGATGGGTTCTAAATCTTGCGGTCTAGTAGCACCCTTTAATTTCTGGATTAAAGCAATGAATCCCTTGATTGATAATTATTCGTAGCTCCTTAGGATTGTCATAAAGGACGTTCAAGAGATAATGTCAACTACTTTTGTCTTATAATATTATTAAAAAAATATAAAATGCTTAAAATGTATATTTTTACGATATGAGATCATGAGACAAAGCTTAATTATAATATTGATATTGGGATCCTAGCAAGTAGCAAGTTGCTATAACTTGTCATTTAGGGCGAGAGTGCATATTTAACTCGTAGGGATCTAATTGTAATTAATCAACAGTACAAGAGGTGAAGCTGCATTTTCCAATATGTTTAATGTTGAAAAAAGTATACATGAGATTAGTCCTGAATAGAAAGAGTAGCTTGCATTTTAACGGAGTATATTTATGGACAATCACTAGCAATCAAATAATACAATTGCATCTTAAATTTACAACTTTTGCTATTAAATGCCTCCTAAATGTTATTTATTATTACCAAAAGCGAGAGCCACTTCAACCTAATTTGGAGTACAAAACTAACAACTACTTTCAAGTAGAAAACAAATACTGCGGCAAGAACAAGTTTTGGAATTAAGAACATACAGATCCTAGATCAAATAGCCTTCATTTCAAATACAAGGATACACAATTTAAAACTATCCAGCTTATGCAACAAATAATTTGAAATTGGAGTTCACAAAAGATCAAACCTGGTAAGCTTATGAAGTGGTACACAATCAGTAATATTACTGCTCTTACTGTGACCAGGAAGGCAAACAAGTTGACACAGTCTAAGCTGGCATAGTTCTTCAAAATTGGAATTTATTAGAAAAGAGGATCGATATTCTTCTACATCAGTAATAGCTAAATATACAACATTCTTAATTCTAAAAATGAATGATGAATAGGCTACTTTCTTAGTTCTAATAGGGAGCACTACAATAAGATGCTTGTATTCGTCACGTCGCTGTTTCTTTAAACAAATAAGTCACCAATAATCACCACATGAACAGCTCCCAGATCTGAAATGGTGAAATCTGCTTGCATCCCTCACAACAATTTCCCTTTTTGTAATCAATGTAATAAGCTTGATCACAGAGTGACAATCACTACAGATTCTATGGCCTTGAACAATTTGCAGGGGAGTTAATTCTGGGGTACTGATGAGCCCGAAAGCAATGGCTAGCTTCTCGCTGTGGTAAGTTAGCATATTTTGCTCATTCTCTGATACATCAGGAAGCAAAGATTTCCTATCAGGAACATAACCTAGTTCTTCGACCTCATCCATCAGAGCATCTAGTTTCTCATAAATTTCAAGACTCTGTGGATGTGATTTATCTCCAAAAAGGAACTCGTGCGGCTGTTTCTTAATCTCAATCCAACTGCAAGCTGGTAGGAGTCTGATGCCGTTTTCCTTTAAGGCTTCCAGAACCTTGGCAGCCTCATCCATCCTCCCAGAACTATTGTAAATATTGAGAAGAACAATGTAATTACTTAATTTTTTAGGTTCCAAGCCAAAAAGCTTTTCTGCTGCAAATTTGCCCAGCACGATGTTATTGTGAACCCTACAAGCTGTGAGCAAAGCTGCCCACATGTTCCTTGTGGGGCTGAAAGGAGCATTCTTGATCAAAGCAAAAGCCTCATCCAATAACCCTTCTCGACCAAATAACTCAATCATACAAGCATAATGCATTGCTCGTGGTTGTTTCTTTGGGTCTTGAAACATACTCGCAAAAATTTCTCTACCCTTGTCCAACAAACCAGAATGGCTGCATGCACCTAAGACAGCAAGAAAGGTTACATGGTCTGGGACCATCCCTTCCCTCAGCATTCTTTCATACATCATGACAGCATCATTTCCCATGCCATGGTTTCCATATCCACCTATGAGTGCATTCCATGATAGGAGATTCTTGCAAGGCATCCTCTCGAAGACATTCTTAGCATCTTCCATCCTGCCCCATTTACAGTACAAGTCAATCAAAGCCGTATTTGCCACTAAATCAAACGTGAACCCATTGCGGATGAGACCTGCATGAGCTTGCTTTGCATGTTCCAATGATCCTAATCTAGTACATATTCTGAAAATAATAGAGTATGTGAAATGGTCCATCTGAACATTAGCACTTTGCATCTCGTAGTACATATCCAGAGCTTTCTCACTGTATCCATGGAGAGCATACCCTGCTATAATTGTGTTCCAGCCAACAACTGTCTTCTCAGGCATCTCATCAAAGACCCACTGAGCTTCGTCGATGTATCCACATTTGCTATACATGTCAATGAAAGCACAGGCAACAAATACATTTTCATATAATCCCAGCTTAAGAACACACGAATGCAGTTGCCTACCAGCAAAAACGAACCCCAAACTAGCAGCTGCCTTGATGATGGTTGCAAACATGCGTGCACTGGCACCTGATGCCTCACTCCACATCAATAAGAATAGATTGAATGCCTCTTCATAGGACCCTGCCTCTACAAGCCCTGATATCATGATGCTCCATGACACGATATCCCTCTCTGGCATTTCGTCAAACAGTTCCCTTGCATCAACCATCAAGCCACATTTCAAGTGCATCACTAGCACTCGATTCATCATGTACTGATCAAACTCAAATCCCGTTTCCAGCATATGCTGAAATACCGACCTCGCTGCTCCGATCGATTTCAAGCCGATGCACGCAGTGACCAGAGAGTCATAGGTGCTAGCCTCAGCCGCGGCGAGACCGCCCCTGGATTGCAAGATTTCGAACAATTCAAGAGCTTCCTCATACCTCTTGAAGAACGCCAACTTCTCGATGTGATTGCATAAGCCAGAGCCAGAATTCGTGGGTCGCTCATCAGCAGGATCCGAGCCAGGTTCGACGTCGTCAGTAACAGGCTTCGGTCTTGGTCGTGGTTTCGGCCTCAGGCAGTTGTCCCGAGAGGTCGAACACCGCACGGCACTAAAAGATCCGATCTTTCTAGCGAAGAAGAGATCAAAACCAAAAAAAGATTTGACCTTTGAGAATTTAGGGGAAACGGCATCTATTCGGGAGCAGGAAAAGCTTGACGAAGTGTGGTATCGGATTCTGCGATTCCAGTTCAGGTTGCAAACGCTGGCGAGGCTAATCTCCATTGGCGATGGGAAACGCACATGGAAGAGACCACCAAGGATGAGATACCACGGAGAGAGGGAAGGACAAGAGAAGGTGCAAGCTTTCTTCTCATTTGAAGCTTGATTTGAGAAGACGAGAGATTACGTAGTCTTCTGAGAGCATAGAGATGTCCGCCTTCAAAGGAAGGGGAGAGATCTGCGACTGCGAGAGGGTTTCGAGGGCTTTAGCCGGTGATAAGTCGCTCAACTGCTATCAAACGTTATATTTCAAAATAACACACAAAACAACGACCGCTACTAACTATTATGACTTATGAGCGGCGTGTAATAACACGGCAGATTATGTCGGTGTTAAGGGCAAAAATGAGATTTTAATCCACGTGAAAATTTCACACCTTTTGCTCACCCCGCGCCTGTCTCAGTTTCAAAAAGACTACATCAAACCCTTCTTTCTCTCTCTCGCGCCGATCTCAGTTTCGCAAAGTACATCGACGCCTCTCTCCTTCTCTCCGATCTCATACCGGAAATCCTTCTCCCTTTGTCTCCATTCCGATCTCGAATACTATTGTGAAGGCGGTTGGTGGTGAAGGTGAATAGGTTAGCGAAGCCGCCGGAGAATCTCGACTCCCTCTCGAGCCATGTCGTTTCGGATCTCCAACAAGCCTCCTATTCCGTCCCGGAGCCCCTCACATGTAAAGGTCTTCGGTGGCTTCTTCGCTCTTTCTACCTCTAGGGTTTCCAACTGATCCGATTATTGCGTCTTGCAGAGGAAGGAGAATCTGGACGAGGCGCCTCTCGACAAGCGACGGCGGGTCGCAGTGGGGAAACCGACGGCCCCAGCAGCCAACACCCGCGCCAGGCAGGTTCTCTCGTCCGTCAACGCCTGTTCTGATCCCGTCGCTCATGGGAACCCCGTGGAGGGCTCCGATGGCGCAAGTGGGGCTGGAGGAGTGGAGTTCTCGTCGAGAGAGGACGTGGAGAGGCTCCTGGGAGAGAAGATGAAGGGAAAGAACAAGAATGACTTTAAGGTAAAACGACTTCCGGCGAATGTTTTTTCCCCCTCTGAATCGAGCTTCAAACAGCGAGTATTTCTGTTAAATTTTAGGGGAGATGCGAGCAGATGATGGAGTATATTAAGAAGCTGAGAGCTTGCATCAAATGGTATATGGATCTTGAAGATGGATACTTGGCGGAGCAGGAAAAGCAGAAAAATTTGATGGAAACTGAAGAGAAAAGGCATACTGATATTGGTAATTTTTTCCTTTATATCTTTTAGTTAGGATCTGTCATTACTGATGTTGCTGAGAATTGGTCTTAAGAATTGATATCTGGATTCACTGTCTTTAAGTTGACTTAATTTAAAGTTTTGAGGTATTATGCTGTTTGTACCTTAAACTTCGGCACCTGTTTGTCTATAGAGACCCAGATGAGGGAAAAAATTAATGAGTTGGATGCGATAATTGAGGAGATGAAGGGAGAGTATAAATCAGCACAGGAGAGATTTATGAAGGAAGAAGCTGATAAACAGGTACGAGTATCTACAAGTATTGGTTTCATCTTAATGCATTTATAACTGGTTACTAATTCAGAAAAATGCAGGCTGCAAATAAATTATATGAGGATGAAAGAGATGCACGAGTTGCTGTTGAAAACACTCTTGCTTCTCTGTCTCAAGATCTTGAAAAAGCTAGCAAAGAGATCTCACGACTCAATGATCAGGTAGCCAATTAATTAAGTTGGATTTTACACAGTCTTCTTAAAGATTCACATGACCAATTATTCATTTTCGCACCAGCTAAAAATTGCCCAAGAGAACAACAAGAGGTTAGATGTCCACAACACTAGTTTACAGCAGTATAGTGACAAACTTCAGGCTGTTGTTTTGCAACGGGATGAAACCATTTCAAAGTTGCAGAAGGAGAAGAGTGCTATAATGGAAAACTCAACTGGTATGAGGGATCACATAAGTTCACTTAAAAATCAGTTGGAATCCTCTAGGGTGAGTCCTGTTTTTCTTTCATGATTCAATATCGTCTTTACCGAAAATGCAACACAACCATCTCAAGGAATTTTGTAGAATATATATTTGGAACAATACTTGTTATTTTCTACTTACCTGAACTTGTTTCTGCTGTTGCATTGCTTGTGCTCCTTAGACTATTGTTTGAGTACACATTTTATCTGATTTGTGATGATTTAATATGTCGCACCTGCATTAAAGTCAATCTGTCATCATAAGATTTGGTTTTAGCTCTTTCTTCAATTGTGGAGTCTAACTAGCTATTTCAGACGTTTTTATTTGAATTTTTATGATGTAAACACATGCTAGGTGTTGCAATTCAAGTGAACTAAGATTGAAGTGTTTGATAGAGGAGTTGGACCATTCTTTGTGTTTGCTGGTTTGGCTTCCCATCATACCATTCTTGAACCTTGTGATTGAGGAGGAACAAGAATTCTAAATTATAAACTCTTCCCAAGATAAAAAATGTTATATGCATGGACTCCACTCTAAGAGATTTTAGCAAGCTTTAGCAAGATTTTTTTGTGAGATTCTTTTCTTCTTGGATTTAATGCATCTGTACGCCTCAAGAGTAGCACATTGTGTCTTCTGATAAGAACCTCATTTGCTATTGATTGTATTTTTGGGGGCTACCTTTCTTTGTACATTTATTTTTCTGTTTGTTGGACTTATTCCTAATCGCCACAATTACTTGGTTGTTATTCTAGTCTTCTCAGCAAGAGGCAGTCAAACTGAAGGAAGAGTTGAATAAAGAATTAAGTTGCCTTAGAGGTGAACTACAACAGGTAAGGGATGGGCGTGATCAGGCACTAGCACAAGCAGAGAGCTTGGCTGTTGAAGTTGCTAACTACAAAGAAATTACTGGGAAATCTTCAAAAGATTTGGATGTGATAACAACAAAAACAATTGCCCTTGAGGTTTGTTGGCAGGTGATATTTGTTTATTTTCAGTTGTGCTACAAAATAATTTTATCTTGGTGGGATATAGGAGACTTGTGCTTCCCAAAGAGAACAAATACGACTATTGCAGCATCAGCTAGCTGCTTCAAATGAGAAACTTAAGGTTTGTAGTGGTTGTTCTTTTAACATATAGCTTTGTTTCTTCTATAAAATTGTATTTGACTTTATTAAGAACAAATAAATTTGCAGCATATATATTTCTTTGCTTTATTATGATTCCATGGATTTTGATTTAACATTCTCACTACTTTTTTAGCAAGCTGATTTGGTGGCCACTTCAACAATGTCTGAATATGAAGAGAAAAATAAAATAATCAAAGACTTGCAAAATCGTCTTGTGGATGCTGAATATCAAATCTTGGAAGCTGAGAAGTTGCGGAAAACACTACATAACACTATACTGGTATTTTTTAATTATCTTGCGTGAAAAAATTCAAAATATTTATGATGCTATAACTATTAAGTTTCTGCAGGAACTTAAGGGAAACATTCGAGTCTTCTGCAGGGTTCGCCCTGTTTTGCCCGATAATGATTCTAGTGGTACATGTGGAACGGTGATCTCTTATCCCACCTCAGTCGAATTTGCTGGCCGAGGCATCGATTTAATGCATACCAGTAAGAATATGTTTTTGCATTTTAGTTTGTTTAAAAGATATATAGCTAACTACTAGTTTAATATCTTTTGCAAGTATCATTAACTACTTTACCTTGTTAATTGCCTTTCTAGCAGCTCAAAAATACTCCTTCTCTTTTGATAAAGTTTTCAACCATGAAGCTTCACAAGAAGATGTATTTGTTGAAATCTCACAGCTGGTGCAGAGCGCACTTGATGGGTATAAGGTAATTTGCATTAATTTTTTATATGAAAAAGTCAATTTAAAGGATATTGGATTTTGCTGCATCATTTTAGTAGAGCAGCTTTTGTTCTTCATTGTGAGTATTGAAATGCTTTTTGTTTGGTCTTCTACCACCTATCTTTTAGCAAATGGACTTACTAAATTAAGCATATGCTCTTTGTTATGTCTTTCTAATTACCAGAATAAGTTGTTGCACAGTTGTGAGTTAGAAATAGGCAATATTTTAGATCTTATGATTACAGATTAAAACCTTTTTGAGCTGCAGGTGTGCATTTTTGCTTATGGACAAACTGGTTCTGGTAAAACATATACAATGATGGGGAACCCAGATACTCCAGAACAGAAAGGGCTTATACCTCGCTCTTTGGAACAAATTTTTGAAACTAGCCAATCACTTCAATGTCAAGGTTGGAAGTATAAAATGCAGGTAAAACTACCATTCTTGATGCTTATTAGTTTTTTCCCAATTTCATTTGGTTTACCTTATTATTTATCATTTAATTCTGCAGGCATCTATGCTGGAAATTTATAATGAGACAATCCGTGACTTACTATCACCAAGTCGCCCAAGCAGCCAGGAGGCAAATGCTGCTAGTAGCAAACAATACTCTATTAAGCATGATTCTAATGGCAATACAATTGTATCTGACCTTACCATTGTAGAAGTATGCAGTATCAATGAAGTCTCCTTCCTTCTACGCCAAGCTGCACAGAGCAGGTAAGAGACACCCTTCAACTACCTCTATTTTAAATCATCTCATTGATTAATTTATTAAAACCATTTCCCTTTAGACGGAGGCTTGATCTAATCTATTCATTTCTTCTTCGTAAAATGCAAGATGGTTGTGTGAGATCATCATTTTTTGGGTATCTTTTAGATGATTGTGTGAGATGGATATACATAGTTTGCTAATTGGTGAAATTGTTATTTTGACTGAAAGTAAATCCTAAGAAAATACTCCTGCAACTAAAAATAACAATATGAAGAGAGAGCCCAAAATAACAAATAGTTGTGCAGGTATTCTGAAGCTGAAATTTCTGCTTTACAATACTTGTTTTTCAATCTCTACATTCCATGAGGATTTACAGTTTGATTCTTTGTTAAAAATGTGATAGTTTGATACTCTGGCATTTCATTAGCTTTTATGAATAAGTTTGACTATTAAATATAAAGATAGTTGCATCAAGCTCATTAGCGATATTACAACTCCTATAGTGGATTAATATTGGAAGCATGACATGCCCACCATTTTCTTTTTTCTTAAGTCTGTTACCTGTATTCATTAATATATATTCATTCCATAATTTATCTCAAATCAATCAAATTGTTAGTTGCATGCTGATAGGCTGCACTAAATTTTGTGTTCAGATCAGTAAGCAGGACGCACATGAACGAACAGTCATCAAGAAGCCATTTTGTGTTTACCTTACGGATATTTGGTACCAATGAGGTGATCAACTCATCATTGTTTAACGTGGTTGAGTATAATTACCTTCTGACATTATTGTTTTGATTTCAGAATACGGAGCAACAAGTTCAAGGTGTATTGAACCTGATTGATCTTGCTGGAAGTGAGCGCTTAGCAAGAAGTGGTGCCACTGGAGATCGGCTAAAAGAAACTCAGGTAAAATTCTTATAACTGAAGAATAATGTGACTTTTTATAGCGGATCCTTTACTCACAGTTGGTCTTTTGAATGCAGGCTATTAATAAAAGTTTGTCTGCCTTGAGTGATGTAATATTTGCTCTTGCGAAGAAAGAAGACCACGTGCCTTTTCGGAACTCCAAGTTGACTTATCTTTTGCAGGTACAAAATGTTTCTTTCCTATTTATTTATATATACGGTTGCTTAAGCTGTGTTCTTGGTTTATTATTGTTTTAAAATTTGCAGGTGTTTGGTTGATATGAATAATTATTTACAATTTATTTCTTATGGAATAGCACACTTTTATCTGGTTTGTTTGGAAAGAAGTCGATAAATTCTATACCATCATTGGGAATAGTACTGCCTTTTAGGTTTATTACTTGAAATATTTTTGTGTTTTCTAGTTGCAATTTCATTTATTTCAACCAAAATTTCTTATTGATGAAATTTCAAAGGTGTGTGCCATTTCTAATTGATTTTTTTTATAACAATAATAGCCTTGCCTTGGTGGAGATTCGAAGACATTAATGTTCGTTAATATCTCACCGGAGGCATCCTCGTCGGGAGAATCGATTTGTTCTCTGCGTTTTGCTGCAAGAGTAAACTCTTGTGAAATTGGCGTTCCTCGGCGACAAACTCAGATGCGCACACTTGCTGATTCATAACTGAGCTACGGCTAAGGCTTGTGACTATCATCGATAACCGCTCATTATCAGGATTATTTAATGAGCATTACATCTAACATGTTCATTGTAAGCTGTACACTAAGAATTGCAATTCTTCTGTTGTGGGTTCTCAAAGAAATGGATATTAATGTTGTATGAAGATTTGGTGTGTACTAAAAAGTGTTTTTCGATCATTTTGATGGTGCTGTTTAGAATCGGCATTGTGCTTGATTGACTGTTTCTCTCTCACCTAATTAGGCTGTAGAGGTTTATGTAAACTTGAATTATTTGAGGCTTGAGTGTTATTATATATGCCTTCCTTTGCCAAATTTACTTTTTAGTTCAGTATGGTGTTTAATTAATTTACTCTAGCACTCATATGCGCATATAGTCATTGATAAAAAACACAGATTTTAACCTCGATACTTGAAATTCATGCATATGGTCATTTTTTTTCCTCAAGGATATCGGAATAGATTTATTTTATCCATTAATAATAATAATTGGATGAGATCAAATTTTAGTAGAGCTTTTGATCTTTTTAAATAATTCTTTTTTGTTAAAACTGATTGAATCAAGTCAGAAATCAATGACTTATTTTATAAATACTTGTTTTAGGCATCTTATTAATTTCAGGACCCACTTACTAATCATCTCAATCATTTTATAATTAATATTTTTACTGTTTGCCCTACAAATAGAAATAATTCAGTAGAAAGGAAGTCAACAAGAAGTCATCAGAATGCGTGGAAGAAAAAAACAGGATATATCCGTTTCTTTGAAATGTTTGTTGTGAATATTCTATCACAAATAAAGAAAATAAATAAATAAATATGCTGAATTAGAAATTGTTATTTAGTCAAAGGCGGAATGGGCCCACGTATCCAATTGGATAGGCCTCCGCCCAAATCCTATCGCCACGTCATCCTCACCTCATCCTTTACTCAAAACCCGAGCCCTAAAAAATAGCATTTCCTTTTATTTTCTCTTTCCACAAACTCCAACAAGACGTCGACGAAGCAGCGTGGACCAGAAAGGAGGCATCCTTGCACCGACGGCGGATCCGTGTCAGACTCCTCCCCGCGTTCCCGGCCGGATAACCCCACGTTTTCGGCAACGCTTCCGAGGATGGGATCTTCTGATAACCCCAATTGGTTCTTGGATTGCTCCCTGATCGACGACATCCCCGACTCCGCGGGCGATTTCGCGGCCAACAATGGAGGCATCTATTGGACCCCGCAGGGCCTCGATCCTTCTTCCAATGTCAGGTACCCCAATCGTGCCCTTGGGGGTTCTTTTATTATTTCCATGGCTCGATCTCGTCCTGCGTGCTGGATAATTTGGTCGAAACATGAGTTCTTGTTTGTAGCTTCGAAGAACAACAATATATTTTCTTCCTTGTTTGAATAAATTGGTTATTTTTTGATTCACTGGTCGGCGGTGCTAATAACTCGTCCTGGTTATACTTTGACTGGGTAGTCATGATCCTTAGAGAAAGTCTGTCGACGTTTGTTGCACGTTTCTTTTAGATTTTGTTAATTTGTTCTTGTTGGAACTAGTTAGGGCATAATGTAAAACATGTTTATCTTATAGGAAGGTCATAGTTTGATGCAATTTATTTTGGTCAGAGCATATTTTAAAACAATTTATTGATTGATCATGCAGGGCCCTGTCCGCTTTACAGTCAGATCCATTAAACATAGTTACTGTTTCACCAGTTGAGTTAATTCACACATATCCCTATTATATAAATCTGGTATTCCACATGGATGCTAAGTTATTTGATTGCTTATTGATATCTGTATTGGACGTACCTGCTTGACTTAGAGTTTAGTCTAGTACGGAACCATCCTTGCATATATGTTAGTTTACCACATTTAATGTTCTTATGTTTATTGTCTTTGTTGAATTTTTGAGCTGAAGGTTGTTGTGCATCATTTAATCTTGAATTCCAAAGTTAGTAAAATCTTGCTAAGTTTTCAGCTATGCTGCTCTTCTAGTTATGCTATAATCCACACCACCAGTGTTTGCATTTGCTATACCATGACTATAGTTACCTCTTACCATATATTGTATTTCATTTACTTTGTCTTCCACTGTTCTTTTCTATTCTCTTGCTACAGTTGAAGACCTAGTTCCTATAGATATACTTTTAATCCTAATTTCATTAATTTTCTTATTTAAATTCCATTACTTTTTGTGTCATACATTCTTACACAGAGTTCTTTTTCCCCCTCTTTTCCTTTTGACCAGCGTGGATATCGATAGCTCCTTTGTAAATTCTGATGGTCTCAAAGAATCAGGCTCTGCAAAGCGGTTTGAATTCTTGAGTTTGATAACAAGAATCAAGTTTTATGCTATTTAAAATGTTTCTGTTCAACTTTTGTCATGACTCTTGTCATTGAACATTTACGACTTGCAGTGCCAGATCAGAATCCTGTAGTAGACCTGCTTCCAAAGCTTGTAGAGAGAAGATGAGAAGGGAAAGGTTAAATGATAGGTATATTCTGTCACTAATACAGTATGGTACTGCTATTATGACTTGTTGTTAGTCATCAACATGCACTCAGGGTTTTGAACTTTTCTCGATTTAAGGTTCTTGGAACTTAGCTCTCTTCTTGATCCTGGAAACCCACCAAAGACAGACAAAGCTGCTATTTTAATTGATGCTGCCCGTTTGGTGACTCAGCTGCGACATGAAACACAGAAGCTGAAAGATTCGAATGAAAGCCTCCAGGAAAAGATAAAGGAATTGAAGGTCAGTTTCATTTTTGGTGCTACTCATATCTGTTTGTGTATCTGCTGTCAATGTTATTTCATGACAGTGCCTGTATTCTTCTGAAGATCTTCATAATGTTTATTTTGTTTATCTCATTTGATATCTCTGAGATTTTTATTTTTTAAAAACTTATTGAATCTGATGTCATCTATAATCTGGGAGATTGTTAAGTAATGGTCTCAATGGCTGCAAGCCTGTAATCATTTGTGCTGGGCTACTCTTTTTAAAAATAATATTTCATGCTTCAGAAACTAGTTCTGTCAGATTGATTCAGACTATTTAGAGATTAGGCAATAGTATTTGGAGAACTCTTATTAGAGTAAGAGGCTTTATCTATGATATATTACCGAATTCCTCAAATAACCAATGCTCACAGCTAATGACATTTGTGCCAATTATTGATGTGTTGCTGGTTGCATGCAGCCATTTCTGCAGACCTGACTTGTTGGTTTGAATCTAATCCCGTTTGGCCAATGCAGTAACACATCAATTGAATGTTTTTGCATCTCAAATATTATCCTATATATAGGACCGCTATTGTTAGTGCTGCTTTTACATTAGTAATGATAGACTAAGCATATTTAGAAGTTGGAGTGGTTATTCTAGTTTCTTCATCTTCAATTGCAAAGTATTCTTAAAAGACATTAGATATTTTATTCATATAATCAGCTTATTTATAGAATGGGATTGTCTTCTAAGTTAACAAGGCCGTTGCATTGTTATAGAATGGTTATTCTAGAATGTTGCATTGGCCTCTTCTATTTGTGCTTTGGAGTTTGGGTGAATTCTTTTCTTGGCAGTCGCGTCATGGATTTTTCTTGTTCTTTTTCATGATGCTCTTTCTTGGCCCGAGAACCTGAACCTTTAAACCAAATCCATCATTGAAATTATGTTCATGGAAGTTCACTGCATTGTAGGCTGAGAAGAATGAGCTTCGTGATGAGAAGCAAAGGCTAAAGGCAGAGAAGGAGAGTATGGAGCAACAAGTGAAACTTTTGAATGCAAGACCAAGCTATGTTCCTCAGCCACCTCTTGTCTCAAGTCCCTTTGCAGCCCAAGGGCAAGCAGCTGGACACAAGCTCATGGTTCCTATCATTGGATTCCCTGGGTTCCCAATGTGGCAATACATGCCGCCTAGTGATGTGGATACATCTCAGGATGCAGATAATTGCCCACCTGTTGCTTAATCAACAGGGAGATCAAGCTGAAGAAGGGCTTGCTCTAGCTAATGTGGATACATCTCACGATGCAGATAATTGAATTTTAGCTGATTTCATGTTTTTCTGTTGATCTTATTTTCTTCAACTTGCTAGAGTACAATTTTAGTTCTCATGTATGTGCTACCTGAGTAATGTAATGCATCTTTATTTAATTGTGAAAACACGTATAAGCTTCTCATTCTGTGCGAATTATTTCATAAGAGGGTAATTTGTCTTCATTGTGTGTAACTTGATATGATCCCTAATTCCGTGGCAAAACCTGGATTATGATTCTTAGAGAAATGATACACTTCATATGCATATATATTAGTAAAAAATGGAGATTTTCTTTCACTTGCTACTCCCACGTTTTGTCCAGCTTCGATATGTTCCAGTTGGTCCTGTTACTCTCTGTTATAAGCACTGGTTGATGTTTGATCGTTTCAGGATGACTGCTAAATACGATAATTCTGTCCTCTGTTTTGGATTTTGATCTATCTACAGTCATATTATTTTATTTCATGAAAAAACAAAATGATTACAAGAGCCAACCTTCTCATGACATTTTTGGATGCCATGCAATAATTGTTACTGTAGCAGTATGTGTTCTAGAAAACTTGGTGATATATGCAATGACACAAACACAAGGGAAATTATTATTCAACTAAAGTAGATGCTTGATGTTATCACTTGCTGTCAATTTGGAATCATCAATGTGCAATCCAACGCACAACTTGCCCATGTTTGATGCAATCATATGCAATAATGTATAACAAATTAATTTGTGCAATGTCCTACTGAAGGCAATGCATCTGGGTTTATGATAAAGATATAGTCAACTTGCTCCACTCAAGCACTCATTAAATAAAATGCACCGTCCTCCATGTTAAGATATTATTATATGTAAACTCATTAGTGGCTTATGACGTGGTTCATTCCTTCTTTCATTTTCAATGATGAATAAAATAGTATCAACGGAACTATATTCCTAATTAAGCTTCTCAATTTGGAACTTCATTATATATATAAGATTTTTTTTTAAAAAAAAACTGACCAAACCTTAATAGGGAGTAGAAATTACTTGACTGGAAAGATCCAAGTCAAAAACTTCTTCCCTATACCAGTTCAGATCATTCCATTTCAAAAATATTCAACAATGTTCATACATTTTCATCGTACTGAGTTTCTCATCCTCATTTACAGTAAAAATATTTGTCACTCCCTCTATTACTCTCTTAGCTAGGTTATGAGCTAACTCATTACTTTTCCTGCTTATATGCTTCTAGATTACCTTCCCAATTTGATCAGCAACCTTCCAGATTTTGTTAATCAAACCTCTTGCATCCCAAGGGCATTCTTTCTTCATTAAAATCAATTCTATTGTAGTTCCACAGTCAGACAGCACTTTGACAGTTCCATTACACTTTTTTCTAATATTATCTTGCTAAGAGTTCTGCATGAAGTGAACTTTTTGCTAAGCAATCTCCTCATCCTCCCCAAGTTATCTTCTCAGTTTCATATATTGCAAAATCATATCCTGAATTCAATTCTTCTCTCCATGCAGCATCAACAAAAACTAAAGTTTTTGATTCATCTTTCCTCTCCGGTTCATTGCTCTTCTTATATGGTCTCCTGCTTTCTTCTTTTTGCTTGCTATTCATGTCATTCAACCACACAATATCATTAATCACTTTATTAAAAGTAGAAAAAAAACTGCAGATTTTCTTCTCATGCTTTGCCTTGTTCCTCACTTTCCAACTCTGCCATAATGATGTGGCCACAAAATCATTCAGCTTAATCCCCAAATTTGTATCAATTCTGCCAAATTCAAATATTCATCTGCCATCTCTTCATTCCTCATTCATCTGCAAATCAACTCCCAATTTTTTCTGAATCATGCACCAATAATCCTTTGCATACTCACATTCAAATAAAAAATGCTTGTAATCATCTTCATACTTGTTGCAAATATATGACATTTTCCCACTTCTGCACCAGTGAATTTCTCAAACCATTTGGAAGTTGGTATTCTTTTCCAACATAATTTTCAGATAAAGGTTTTTACTCTTTCGGTTACTTTCAATTTCCACACTGCTCTCCAATTTATCTCTTCATTCACTATTTTTTCTTCCCTATTTTTTAAAAACCAGTATGTTTTTTTTACTGAAATTTCTCCCTTCTCGTTATCATTCCACACTCAGTAGTCATTTGTTTCACTGGTATATATATAAGATTAGACTCCATGTGATTAACAACAAGTGTTTCAAGAAAAAGAAACTAAGAACAATGGAAGAATTTTTGCATCGACAAAACTAATTATAAAATTTACAGAATATAAAATATTAAATTAAAGAGAGAAACAGTGGGTGCAAATAATTAATAATATATTTATTTCACCAAGTAGAAAAGAAGAACATATGGTATTTACTTTGTCAGGTAACAAGTACACTACACATAAATTTGAACGGCAGCAAAGCAATGCCACAATCAACAGTGGCATAAGAAATCAAATGAATTATGTAGATCTCGACTCTCAATCTATATTGCTTACTTCTCTCTTCCTTTCTCCACGGAGCTCAAACTCGAAGAAGAAGAAGAAGCTGGAGCATGAGCATCAATCCAAACCCGGCCTGCACGCCAACACGGCCGCTCGCTGCTCTCGTGGACGCTGACGGAGACGGCGGCGAAAGCAGCAGCGGCGGAGGAAGCGGCGTGACCGCGTCGGCGGGCGCATCGGGCGGGAAGTCAGGCGGCGGGGCCGTAGAGGAGGTCGGCGGCAGCGAGGGGGAACTCGCAGCCCGCACGCTAATGGCGAGCTTCATTCCGCTGCGGCAGTGCCCGGCCACCCCGCAGATGAAGTATCGCATCCCTGCGGCCTTCAGTGCGATGGTGGTGTTCCCGCTCCTGTCCGACGATAGCGGCGTCGTCGGCGCCGTGCATGCGTCGTAGTCGGATCTCTTCACCTCCAAAACGTCGTGAGTTAATCCATACACGAACGCTGCCAATTAAACGTGAAATTTTAATATATTATACGACGCAAATTAATTCAAATTCTTCTTGTGCAGAGAAAATGAATGGCATATATATATTTCATGTTAATTAATTCTTCTCATATATATGCATTGTCCTAATTAACTTTATATTATATCAATTATTATATGAATTTGATGTAGGATGAACTGAAAGCTTAAAGAGAAGAAGTTTAAGCTAATAATTAGATCGAAGGGAAATAAAAGAGAACTTACTCAAGGTATCTCCAGGATTGAAGGAGTTGTCGAGAGACCAGAGGGTAAAATTAGTGCTAAGATCCCAGCCACCATCTGGGGATCCTACAATGTGGTTCTTGCCCAGTGCAGCCCCAGCAAGGGCTGCTGCTGCCATCAAGGCAACAGCCACTGGAGCTCTCAACATGGCCACCATTAATTGATCACAGAGGAGTGGTTGGGGAGGAAGAATGTACATGTGTATGGATTTATATATGTAGGATTAATGGTCCTTGACAGATGGCATTGCCCAGAAAAATAATAGTGAAGATAGCGTGAAGATATTGGTGAAATGATTGCCACATTAGAAGTATCTCACTGAAAAAAAAAAGAGATTGGAACGTGATCACTTGTGATTTATGAGATAAAGAGAGAGAATTCTATCTACTTCACGGTGGAAGCCACGTTCTTCAGAATAAGTGCAATGAAGATGGACTTTGAAGAATGATGGATTGGCAATCTTTTGCTACTAATTCAGGAATTAATACTTTTAAAATATATGCATAGGTCTGAATTGTAGCGTTCCAAATTATTTTTGTATTATATTTGATAATGCATAATGAAAAGTGGATTTAACTTTTAAAATATAATTCACTATCTCATTAAAAGATTTTGCAGTAGTAAATTAATATTGAAGTTGTCAGCACCCAGAACAATATACATTGCGCATCTTTATGGATATGAATCAAGTCCGCCCATATAAAATTATAAAAAAAATCAGATACAATTTGTACTCAAAATGTCACCCAAAATGGACTTAAAGGTAATTATGAGACGGGGTTTGGCTCCTTTTAAATAATGCATAACATCATCCATACTTGCAATCGCCATGAAGGTTACTATACAACACAGGAGAGTGTACACAAGCTTCAGCCCCAAGTATACAGTCATGTTGACATTACTTTTAAAGTTTAAATTGGGAGTATCCTAAGAAAGCTGATAATTAAAACAACTCTTGTTATTACAATACCATACAAAGCTACGAGGATACCTAGAGGCCCTGAATGCATTAACATGACGAGACAAAAATGAGAGACAAGATCATGAGCAACAAGATATAATGTCCAGGGACATGAGGTACTTCCACATCTAAAAGTATTTAACTAATTGCTTTTTTGCTACATGAAGGGTACAAGGATCGTAGAGGGAGCTAAGTTCCATGAAGCAAAGCTTGGCTGTCCATCCAAGATTGCACCTCAAGATGAGAATTTCCACAGATTGACACCGACAGTGGTTGGTACTTGGTACTGCATACTTCTCTATTAATTGGTACGGAAGCTCATACAACAATCCCTAGGGAGAACACATACCCTGAGATGGTGTTAAAAAAGGATCACACTGCCACGTAGCATCTTCATGACACTGTATCCCAGCGCCATATGGAACCATCCTCACAGCAGCTAAGAATGGTGCTGCAACAGGAAAAAGAAGAGTTCATACTCTTATTAGTATGATGGTTAAAGGAGGTAAATGGACATAATGGGTTCCCTGAAAGATTGTTTGAAGAATATTGAACAAGGTAACAGTATAATGTAAATTAGCACCTTCCATCAAAGGACATGGCTGTCTGCCTTATTGGAGACTTGCACTGAGCATGAGATAACCTAAACCAGGAAACCCAGTGAGAAAGTTACCATGCGATCTATGTTAAAACCACACACCACTAAAAAGACAAATAATATGTAGAAAAGTTGGGTATTCAAAAATTACCTTGCAATGAGACCAGGTGGACTAGACTGAAGCTCCCAAACAAAAATTTTTCCTTCCCTGTTCCCTATAGGCATAAAACCTGGGATTAGATGGATATTCCAAATGCGTGGAAATCACAATCAACACCACAACCCATGGCTCAACCTTGTATAAAGTCCAGAATCCATTTCCTAAGGTAAGCTCATAACCAGTCTTATCATTGACATCACATGCAATGTAGTCTTCCCAAATGAAATGCTATATTTGTACGATGAAAGAGAAAAGAATTTACCAATTGCTGCAGAATTGTAGTGAAAATCACAAGAGAACTTGATAAACCAGATATCACATTCAGGAACTGGATATTTCTGGAGGATGTCAACAGCACCCTGAGCAGCATTTTAGAACAAAACCATAAGATATATATAATGATAGTAATAATTTAAGCACATGCTCACTGAAGTCTTTCTACACGAATTTCAGCCTACACCTTATTGTTTGCAGCCAGTAACATCTATAGAACTCAGATTAGGAAAACAAGAATATGGTGCATAGTAATTCCAAAAGATGAACACCTCTGTACAACAGAATTGCACAAAATCTTACCTCTCCAGGACTTTGTTCCTTTGTTTTTGGTTCCCACAAAACAATTTCGTTGTCAACACTCTACATAATTTACACACAAACATTAGTAGACATAAAGGCTTACTAATTTTCTACTCGTCAGTTCAGCCAAAACTATCATTATATCAGCTTCTAAAATTGGTAGTATTAGTGAACTATGCTCTTCATGGATATCTAAATGGATAATATCCAAGCATCAAAAGGCAATCTACATAGTATTGCATGTTTTTAAGCTGATAGCACATCAAGGAACATGAAGGATTCAAAAGCAAAACTTGTAGTTCATCAACTGAAATATACCAAAGAAATCACTGGAACAAATTATATGGTTGGATGTGCCAGTGAGACATTCTTACATGTAAATATAACCTGTAGGAGCACGTGATGTTGGACAAGTTGTGATTCAATATAGCATGTTACAAGGCATCTCATTCGCCCACTTGGTGTAGTGCATATATTTCTATTTAATTGCAACGAGAACTTATTCCATATATAAATAATGAGAATGTGGTGGGAACAATTTAGGATATAATAAGCTTGTGAACGTAAAATTGCATGAGGGTTATCAAATGCAATCAATGCAGAACATAAAGTAAAAAAGCAAACAATAATTTGACAAGAACGTGAGAGGTGCAATATAACACCTTTGACAAGACAAAATCAGCAAGCCATCTAGTGCAGTCAGATGCAACCAGTGCATATTATCAAGTACAATACCAAGCAATAAGTTGACAAGAACATAAGAGGTGCAATATTCAACCTTTGACAAGACAAAATCACCAAGCATAACATCAAGTACAAAAACATTCAATAAGTTCACAAGATCGTTAGAGGTGCAATATTTCACCTTTGACAAGACAAAATCACCAAGCCATCTAGTGCAGTCAACGTAGTTGCAGTGGACTGAAGCTATAAATACCTGATTATGCCAGGAGCAGAAAATTTTAAAGCAAATAGACATAACCAAACTCATCCTGATCATCATTTCACTTGGCAATAAATATACTGAAGATGTTCAACACTCACAGGAAACTGCACATATTTTGTAGGAAATTTTGATGGTAGGTCTGTCCATGTAAATGATTTCTCAACATATGTCCAAAATTCTGTAAAAGACAGCTGATTTTGTTGCAGTGAACTAACTAATAAGCAAAAAAGAGGTGCATAATATAACCATGAAAAACTTGCTTACCTTTCATTGACCAAATCCTAACAGTATTATCCATACCGCAACTTGCAATTCGATAGATGTCCGATGGATGGAAGTCCTACAGAAGCAAGTTACAAGAACAAAAAAAAGAGGAATATACTTTTTGCTTCATCATATGAGCTTATATTTTGTATAGGTTAAAGAAAGGAAAGTAGAAATTAACAATTAGTTGCACTTACAACACTCAACACTTCATTCCTATGGCCACCTGCTCCAGCAAAAATTAATATACAGATTCCCGTATGTAAATTCCACAACCGGACTGATTCATCCTGTTTATCACACATAAAATCACTGTGATGGAAACAATGCATAAAAAGGGAATAACAAGCTCAATATACCTTGCTTGCAGACACCACGAGAGAAGGTTTCAATGCTTGGGTCCTTATTTCATTAACTGAATCTCCATGCCCAACAAAACTCTGTAGGGTTTTATCATCAGAAAAGCTTCAAAAGCATGACACTTCAGATATATTGAAGTAATACTTCGTTAAGTATCTATCATGAGAATTATCAGAAGATATCATGGATCTGAATCACCAAGAGTTCAGAAATTTATCTTTTCCAGCATGGTTTGACCATGAATACGCTGATTGTGTAAGCTTTGCAAGAAAAAAACAACTTTGAAAAATGGAAAGTAAACATTCTTCTCATTTGGCATCTTATGAAGCGAAATGTTAGAAGAGGACTTGTGTCACCTTGTGTATCTTCTCGGTGCCAGCATTGATGACACGGATGATTCCATTACTTCCACCAGCAACCAAAAAAGGGGTCCCATCAATATCACAGGCCCAACTCAAAGTATAGAATGACTCATCTTTCTGAACAACAAAAGTAGACCATCCATGTTGTTAGAACAAGATGCAACTGCTCATGCAATCAATTTCAAAGGCTTCCTACTATCTGGATGATTCACAGATAAAGACAGTCATGATATATTAACATACGGACTATATCCTAACAACTGATGGATGTCATTTAAAAAATACAATACAGCCCAATTTTTTGGCTTCGAATCATGGTTCCTAAATGTATGATTACTATGGACACAATAGATCTTCCTATTCGGACAAGTGTTCCAATAACCTCAACCTTCCTCCAAACAAAATAAGACTATGTAAATCCAATATTTCAGTATCTTACACAGGAAAAGTCCCACAAATTCATACTAAGAGGATTACTTCAAAATCAAAATTTTAACAAAGCCTCAGTTGATATCTGCTGTTAAGTCTCGTAAGGTAAACACAAGAATAGACGCGTATTTTCTCCAAAATCATTAGAAAAAAGAAGAGAAACGTACCTCTTCATCGACGTATGCTTGCAAAACCGCGATAAGGCCCCCTTCCAGGCATCGATACACAGTCACCTACAAGAAAAATGCAATTTTTGGTCATCGTCAGCCGCCCAGCTTCCAACCGCAAGGTGAAAAAGAAGAACGAGAGTGAATGGGCAGCTAAGCCAATCATTGTAATCAAAGGAAAGACTAGGGTAGGCAATGGCTGGGATATCTGACTCGATTGCCGCCGACGGTGGCGAAGATGTCGTAGTAGCGGGCATCGATGAAGTTGAAGGCGATGGCGTAGAGAGGGCGCTTCCCCTCGTGGACGCGGTTGCTGACCTTGTACTCCCTCTTCCTTGACGCCGTAAGCGATCCCACCGCCGGCTCGCACCCCAGCCCACTCTTCGCCATCGCTGCCTTGTTTCACTCTTTCCTGCTTCCTAGGTCTCAGGAAGAGAAGAAAGACACGGAGAGAGGAGTTCGGGTTTGGTTGGT
Source organism: Canna indica (assembly GCA_034359265.1). Lineage (NCBI taxonomy): Eukaryota > Viridiplantae > Streptophyta > Magnoliopsida > Zingiberales > Cannaceae > Canna > Canna indica. The sequence continues at coordinate 4,070,278 of CP136893.1, read as the reverse complement.
TGAAGCTAAATCCAGATCCGATCCATTAAATTTATTATTAAAATAATTAAGAATTTTTTTAATTTTTAGAAGTAGATAAAAACAAGAATATAATAAAGATAAAGTAGAGAAAATAAGTATAAATAACTTAAAGATCTATTTATGGGTTACTATTTGTAAAAGACAAATATAAGTCAAAGTCAAAATTATTGAGTTGTTGTTAGCACCACTAATTTATTGATTTTTTTATTATTTGCGGAAGATGACCAGCGAATAATAATAACGATTATTTATTCGGTCGCTGTAAGCTGCATGAAGCGGTGTGATCACGACCGGTCTACTTTGCTCTCATGTATTGACGTGATCGCAGCCGTCGGATGAAGAACCCGTTCATCTACGCCGCTTTACTTTTCTATATCGCATCTCTTGATTTGATTGTGGCCGTCAGATCAAGAAGCATTCATCTCGATTCCGATCCCGTTCACCGCTTTATTCAACCCGGCCGGACGCGCCAGGTAATATATATAGTATAAACCGAACTCGCCTCATCGGCTCCTTCACTGTGCTGCCGGGGGAAGAGAAGGACAGCGAGAAGGAGAGGAGCCGGAACTCGCTGGAGATCGCCGTCGTCGTCGTCGGAGCCGGAATCGGAGGTAGGATTCCTCATCCTTCTCTTTCTTCCGGTTTCCGTTGTTTTCCGACGTGTTCATCGGCCGTTGAAATCGGCGAGCGGCGAGGATGGGTGACGGGTCGAAGAAGGAGGCCGGATATGGCGCGAGGCCGCGCGGATCGCGGCGCGGGGCAGCGTCAAGGACTCAAGGCTGCTGCGCCTCCTGGCAATGCGCGGCGTTCCGCGGGGGCCGGAGTGCGGTGGAGGCGGCGGCAATGCCGCCGGTGTTGGTTGCCGGAGGCCCGGGCGCGCGCCCGGCACGGGTTCGAGGCGAAGCAGGGGTGGCGAGCACGAGAAGAGGGAGATGGGGAGAGAGAGAGATCGGAAGAGGAGGAGATGCCTTCTAAATAAATATTTAATTATTTAATGTATAATTTATTAGTAAATAATGGTAAATGTTAGAAAATAAATTTGAACGAGTTAGAGTCGTCAGATGGAGTCATAGAACACAACTTTGCGAGTATCGGTCGTTCTTCGTGTATTTTCTCATATTAGGTGCGGTAATTTGGTCATCGATAACTGGGAATTTTGTGGTCCCTTGGCAGCTGAAGCTTAGTGATTCCAATTTTATGTTTTACCGTTTTATTTCCCATCATGAAGCATCTCCTGCCTTGTCGCCTTGAGGAATCATATTTGATTTTTTTTCCCGGCATAGGATTGTGCATTTAGATGCTGTTTCTCAATAATGTGGGACAAACAAGAAAAGGGAGATATAGGATATCCAGTAGTCATATTGAGACGATTAAGAGTTTTATTTGTTTCCACTGAGTTGCTTATCATGATAGTACTTTATTAAGGATCTGGCTTGAGATTATGGTAATTACTAATTACTAGATGAATATGATTGAGATACTTGAGAATTAAATTCCACTGCATAAATGCATATGTTGTAGGAATAAAACCACATGTTTGAAAATGCAGGTTCAGTAGCAGAGAGAAAGAAACTAAATGTAAAAGTCAAATGGATGACAAGTAGTATTATGCATACATTGATTCCTCTGAAACCTGACTTTGTGAATTTTATTATTGGACTAATCTATTAATATTTTACTATTTCTAATTCATTTTAGACTCTTTGTTTTTTTTACATAGCAGGTATTATTCATTTTAGACTAAATGTAAAAAAAATTATGAATGGAAATCCTAAGGTGCACACCTACAACCAAATGGAAAAATTGCGTGGATTTGCAAAACCCACATATATACTAAGGCCCTCAGGCCATATTTGAACCCCATATCACAGTATCACACTTTAGCTTCCTCTATCATAGATTTCATATAGGATAAACTGGTTTCATTCCATACTTTGCACCTGCTAAGAGTTTCATACATATGATGTTTTTAGGCCAATTTTCTATTTGGTTCTTTCTCAACAAAGCATTATTGTTTTTTTGGGAAGTAATAAATGCCATTGCGTGGCAAGTAATGAATTTTTTGTGTACGTGGCTACCTTGTAAGCATTTTCGGAAAATGACATTTTGTATCAATTTCTTTCTATTGTACTGTTGCTGATATAAATTCTTAGTGGAACTTAGAATTACCTTTATTTGACTTTTATTCAGCTGTCTTTAATTTGTTGATGGGGCAAATATATAGTTTCCTCTCTTTGATTATGCAAAGCTAAATTTTTGATAGGTACCTCATCAACTTGATTCCCACAGTTTTTGGTATGATATTAGATAGAACATCATAGCACCACAGAGAAAAGGTAACCATGAGCACACTTCAACGAAACCATTCAGTTAGGGTTCGTCATCGTCGACATTCAGTGGAGGTTAGTTGCTTTGTAGCTACCAACAAAGAGTTGGATGAGTTTGTTATTTCTGCCTCATTATATTCGAGAAATTCATTTTTAGATCAATCAATTGGCGATGTTTGAGAAGTGAGCACTCATGGATCATCTTAATAAACAAACTTATGTTACTTAAAAGGCAATGAACACGTTATTTGATAATTTATTTGCAATTGCTGCTTGTTAATATGTCTTCTCTGAAAAGTAGAGTCATTTCTGAAGTTGTTCCTCCATGATTCCATCTAAGCTCCAAGGAAATTAGATCATCTAGAAAAACTTCTTGACCTTTCTACTGAAATCGAATTTGGGCATCTACTTGGTTGTTAAGTAGTTTTGTATGAATTGGGCTTTTGTTTTTTTTCTTATGAATAGGATAATGGTGATTCTCTGCTAGACAACTGCTTTCAATAAGAATGTACTATTTCTTTGCCAATATTATTTTTCAGGCTGCTCCAGATGTCAATAATTCTGCTGGGGCTAGTTTACTTCTCAATGATCAAAACAAATACAAATCAATGTTTGTTCGGGCACGTTCATCTTTGTGGATGCTGCTCGGATTTTCATTGGTTATCTACATGGGGCATCTTTATATTTGTGCTTTAATTGTGGGCATTCAAATTTTTATGGCGAAGGAATTGTTCAACTTAAGAAAGCAAGCTTATGAAGATAGACAACTACCAGGGTTCAGAATTTTAAATTGGTATGTGCTTAATTTTGTCGAGTATATAGCATTGACTTGTCGCGACATGCTACTTTCTTCATACTAAAGCATTGATGCTTATATGGGTCCTTTTGGCTTATAAAGAAACATCACTGCAGCTTTTCTTGGTTCTATGTGTGCAGGTATTTTTTCTTCACCGCAATGTTGTTTGCTTATGGGCGTTTTGTTAGTCGACAGCTTGTGAATACGGTAACTTCAGATAAACTGTATTATCAGGCTGTCAGTGGGCTTGTCAAATACCAGATGGTTATATGCTATTTTCTATATATAGCAGGTTTGTTCTTTTTGTGTATTTTATACCTTCCAATTATGCTTGGGTTATTCACTTTGCAAGAGATTATTAAAATGGCCTTTTACGTAATTGGACAGAAAAACCATTCTCTCTTTCTCAAAAGTACGCCAGGTCGTCCTCTTTTACAATGAAATTGGGTTTTACATTGTTTTTAAAAGTTGATTACGTGATGTTTGGTTTTTATCGCATGCTAATAGTCAATCTCATGCATTATGTTTACTTGGTGTAGCTTCTCTTATTTTTTTTAGGTTTCATGTGGTTCATTCTTACATTAAAGAAGAGGAGATACAAGTACCAGTTTGGGCAATATGCATGGACTCACATGATACTACTTCTAGTTTTTGCACAATCCTCCTTCACTGTTGCAAATATTTTTGAAGGAATTTTCTGGTAATGTCTTAGAAAACCTAAATTTCTTGGCTATGCTTCAAATTATTAATTACTCAAGTTGTATGTGTTTCTTCCAAGTAAGGTTCCAAGTGTCTGTCTTGGGACCAACCTCGGACCCTGCACGGACTAGTACCATCCTCTACTGAACTGCTTGTACCGGTAATAAAAAACAAAAAGAAGGAAGAAGAAGAAGATATATATATTAAAATACTGAACTCCACCATCACTACTATTGAAGATATAGAATTATTGACATTAAATTATTTATCCTTGAGTTTTATGATAAATTCTTCTCCATGTTAAAGTAATTCAATGTCTTTATTTTTTTTCTTACTAATATTGAAGAATGCAGGTTCCTGTTGCCTGTTTCTCTTATTGTTGTTAATGATGTTGCTGCATATTTCTTTGGGTTCTTCTTTGGGAAAACACCATTGATCAAATTATCACCAAAGAAAACATGGGAAGGTTTCATCGGTGCATCTTTTGCAACTATTCTATCTGCCTTCATGGTAAGTGACGTTTTGAAATTTTTCTTTGAGATAGCTTCAGTTTCTTATTTTGATGACATTTTGAAGATCATAGTCCATGGATTTTTACTCTGTTTATGTTCCTTATGGTAGTCATATCGCAATGAAGTATTTTTGCACTAATTGTGTGGTTACGTATGGATGTCTGAATGTTACTGCATGGGTCTTCTTTACTTTGGTTAAAAATTATGTAACATATTTTTTGTTTCTATTGGAAAACTAAGCATTACATTAGATTATATGGTATAGCTGCTAGTCCAAATATATATCTTTAGCATTATTGTTTTGTCATTTTGTATATGATATTTAATTCTTTTACTTTCCTTCTCTTTTCTGGTTTAGCTAACAAATATCTTGGGCCGTTTCCAGTGGCTGACATGTCCAAGAAAGGTAATGTATCTAAAAAGATAAATACAGTTTAGAAATTTAAAAATATTCTTTCGAATGAGCTTGAGTTTCTTTAATTTATTCTATGATCTGAGCTATGTATTCAATTCTAGGATTTGTCAACTGGGTGGCTTCAATGTGATCCTGGTCCTCTGTTCAAGCTAAGAAGTTATCCTTTACCTGGATGGGTATGACCTATTCACTAAGTTAGAAAGTACTGTTCTGTTCTCAACATCATAGATCAATTCGCATTTGTAACATTCATTTATTGTTATAGGTTTATGTATTTAACAGTCTTGGTTCACTCAAATAAACTTTTCTCTCTTTTTTTATCCTCTGTTCTTTGTTTCACTGTTTCAGTTTCCATGGAAGGAATTATCAGTTATGCCAATTCAATGGCACGGTTTAGCTCTCGGGCTATTTGCATCAATTTTAGCACCTTTTGGAGGATTTTTTGCAAGTGGCCTGAAGCGAGCTTTCAAGATTAAGGTTATTTATGTGTATATAATGTTTATTCTTGTTCTTCACTTTTACACCATACTTAAATTTCCTGTGCTTCCTGTAGGATTTTGGTGATAGTATTCCAGGACATGGCGGGTTCACTGATAGAATGGACTGTCAGGTATGCTATTAAACATGCTTGAAAGTATATTAAATATACAACGGACTAGTTTATGATGTGACCAATAAGAACTCCGATAATTTTATGATTGAGAGCCGATAATGCTATGTTACGACAGTACAATCGTTTTCAAACTTTAATATCAAAAGGGCAAACCTAGGGCACAAGAATCTCACCAATTTCCAGGAAGGGTCGTTATAAACAGCCTTTCCCTTTTACTCCCATGGAGGGGCGTTTGGTTCATGGAATGTAAGATACCTTTATAAACATGTGATCGCTATGGATTAGATTGCCAGACATTTAACATTACTATGTTTGGTTCATATAATGATATATAATTAAATTGCCAGGCATGTACCATCACCATGTTTGGTTCAACCAGTTATATTGTGGGGAATTTAATATTAATATCCTTAACTTTCAATGTATTTAATGTTTTTATTTTCTTTAAAATATGGATAAACTAGTCCTTACATTTTAAATAAAATTCCCATCAAATGGCAAAGTAGGATTACTACCATGATTCATGGTAATAACTTGATCATGTTTTCTAGTCAAGTGATTGCTAAGGTTATGTTACATGCTCACATTATCATGGTGACAAACCAAACGTGTCAATATAATATCACATGCTTTGAATCACATGGAATCCTTTAATATTCCATGAACCAAATGTCCCCTTAGGGTTTAGGAGCTTCAGTTACTCATATTGAGTTTGAGAAAATTAGAATTTGTCCTCTTCATTCACCTTTTCAGCATGGTAGAAGTCTAGGCTTTTTATGGGACATTTCAAATTTTTTTGTATTATTTTTTCCAAAATATGTGGTTAGCGGATGGCATCAATTAGTATCTGCCTTTCACCTTTTAAGCTGGAGAATGCTGCTTTATTATGTATATGTTCTCAACTACTAGCTAGATAACTAATCCCATCTTTTTGGTGACGATGCAAAGTCATTGTTGTAGATTATTACTAACTATTGCCAACAAGTAGTGGCTTTAAGTTGTAATAGAAGTTCCCTTTCCACATTTCAAGAGTATCAAGTAAATCTTTTTCTTACATGCAGTTCTCCTCATTCTCTTTGAATCGTTAATTTGTCGGTACGAGTTAAATCGATACTGCTAAAAATTTTCATGTGAATTTGCATCGAGTGACCAGAGAGAAAGCAAGAGGATAATTTATTCACGCTTAGTTAACTAATCATAGGCCATGATGCAAGTACTAATATTCAAGTATCTCAATATTGTAGTTGGGTTATCATTGAGCTTGGATTAGGAAATAAACGGTTGTTCATTTGTGACCAAACTTTATAGCCACCTGCATGAAAACATCCCTGTGCATGTGAACTTTGCCACCGTCAGTGTCTTTGGAGAATGCATGCATTTGTCATTGTTTTTCTGATGTTGATAAACATTAACTGCAATCTTTTCGAAAAAAAAATGGCAAATTATTGGGTACAGTTTTGAGTCAGCTCAGATAGGAAGATGAAGCCCAATCTGTATTGAAGTGAAAAGGATGGGGAAGTCTGACAGTAGAGATTTCAGAAGAAACTTTGAGCACCCCTTACTTTGTCCATTAAGGAGCGATTATTATATTTGAAATCGAGAACTTGCATCCGTTTTTAGTGCTCCAATATATATTCAAAAAGAGAGGACTTGTATGTTCATTCAGATTTAATTTACGATTTTTCTTAAAACAAAGATGGTAACTTTGCTAATAACATGAAGCATGACAACAGATCGTCAAAATATGAATACGAATTTTTGCATGCTATCATTACGTTACCTAGTATCTTGATGTCCTAACCTGAAGAATCTTGTTTCTATGCATTAGATGATGATGGCTGCCTTTGCGTACATCTATCATCAATCGTTTATAGTGTCTTCTCAAAGCATTTCAATAGGAGTGATTCTCGACCAGGTATATTTTGCCCTCCCTACACCTGTCGACAAAGCTATGAACTTCTCGTGGATAACAAACTTTCATTATTTGTATCAGATACTAAACCACCTGTCCAATGAAGAACAACATGATCTGCACTTGCAGCTTGGAAGGATTATCAAGGAGAGACAATTAGGCCAACAGTGATTTCAGGCCTCACTTAAAGCAGTAGTCAGTATAGCGTGTACTTCTGGCTGTACTTAAAGCAGTAGTCAGTATTTACCTCTTGTTACTTGTCAAGAGTTGTACTTCTGGCTTTCCTTCAAATCCTGGAGTTAAGATGTAGTGCGCAGTCTTTTTCTTCTTTCAACTGCTAACCATTGCTCCTTTATTATGTTTTTTATTGACTGTCGGACTGCAAAGTTCTGGAATGCTCAGAATTTCGCTGGCTTGTAATATGGCTCCTGGGTTGATTTTATCTTTCCAGGTTTGTAATTGATGCTTATTTGCTTGTGACATATGTAGACAGCAAGCATGCTTGAAGTTTTGTTTCAAGCCAACATCATGTAACGTGCAATGTGCTTGAAGCCTTGAATCATGAGAGCTGGATCTTGGAATTGGCAGACTTCAACTGTTTCCTGCAGCAATTAGGGGCTTAAAAGAAGGAATCAACTCCCATGTTTCTGTGTGGATTGAGTTATAAATAAGGGTTTAACTGTAAATAACTTGAAAATACATTAACATTTGCTATTCTAGTTATATACTTGAAATTTAAATTTTTAATGGCCCTGGTTATTGAATCCGGCTTGAGGGGTATTAAAATTGTATTAATATAAGTATTAGATTGATATTAAATTAAATTTAGATTTTGATATTACCAAATTCTATATATTTTTAATTTTAAGGACAATTTTCAAACACTTATGAAACTAAATTAAAATTACTGCAAAATATAAACATCTTAAGTTTACTTAATTTTTTCCCCCATATATACAAGAACTCTGAATAATTTTTTTGAATTTAATAAAAAATAAATTATATAAGAAAAAAAAACATGAACTAAAATTTTAAAATAATCCAATTTGAGTTTCACATTAACTTAATTATTGGACAACGATATCTTATATCTCCAATTTTCTTGGTTGTTTTTAAACTAAGTAATATCACACTTCGATCCAACCAACTGCTCGAGATTAAAACATGCAAATAAATAAAATAAATTAATATATATAGACCAATTAATTAATTATAAGATGAAAAACAAGCAAATAGGAGAAAGCCATGAAATTTTACATAATTTAATTGAATTTGGTTGATTCTTAATTAAATTAATTTGTAACATATATCATAAATAACATCAATCCCTGATTGAATCAAGCTTTATATGATAAATTTTAGCAAAATAAAAAACTGAAACCCATTTTTCTGATATTTAATTAATGAATCGATATTATAGTGATTTGTAAATACTTTTTCCTTTGATGTGATTATTTAGAATCAATCAAGTATAGATTTAAGATATTTTGCGTGTGGTTTTAGAAGTAAGTACATTATTTACAAACTCTTACTTAACAGGGGCATGTAGTCATAGACTATTAGACTAGTACTACCTCTGCTCTAACTCTTACCGGCTTCTCTGTTCTCTACTCCTCCCTCTCATCATATATAGTTACGGCCACGTTTTAGTCAATAAGAGCGAGGAGCCCAATGCCTAGGGCCGAGCAAAATCCGATCCGATTCGATCCGAAAAATTTGAAAAAATCGATTCGAAAAATTATTTTGGATCGGATTATTCAGGTATATCGGGTCGGGTTATATCTTCAAAAATTTCATTTACTATTTCGGATCGGATCGGGTTCGGGTGAAAACCCTGTTTAACCCGAACCGACCCGATTTTTTATATTTTAACTTAAATTTTACAATGTTTAACCCGCCCGCCCCACCCGGCCCCCGGCCCCCACTTCTCTACCCTAACCCTTTCCGGACTCCCGACTGTCCGACTCCATATCCCACCGCTGAGTCGCCGACACCTGCATCCTCCTCTGGTGACATCGAGCTCGCATCTGGCGTCTTCCTCGCCTCCTCCTCTCCGCAGTTGACAGTCGCCACTTGCCAATCGTCTCCTCCTCTCCGGCGGCGCTACCCGACGCCTGTCCGGGCGTCCGGCTATCCCCGACAGTCTACACTCTACATGTAATAATATTATGAATTTTTGTTTTGTTGATTAATTTTTTGATTAATTTGTTGACACTTGATTAGAAATTTAGGATATGTATTGAATTAATTGTTGAATAATTTATTGATAATTTATGGATATGTTGGATTAATATGATATTAGGACAAGAAAGTAGAATAAGAAAGGATAGATTAAGCACCATCTACTAAGGAAGGTGAATCAAGCAAAGCTGATGAGGCAGAGGCACCACTTTCAAAGAAGAAGACTAGTTCTAAAAGGTCGATCGTGTGGATACACTTTGAAGAAATCTATGATGTTCAAGGTGTTCGAAAAGGCAAGTGTTTATATTGTGCTAAAGAGTTTTATTGTGATGTTAAGAAACATGACACAACTTCACTGCACAATCATTTGAATAATTGCAAGAAGCACCCACATAGTGTAGAAACTAGACATAAGCAATTGTCTTTGCAATCATCAATTGGGGGTGATAATATGAGGGTGTTAAGTACTTGTAAATTTGATCAAGAATATAGTAGAAAATGTCTTTCATTGATTATTGTTCTTGATGAGCTTCCATTTAGATTTATTGAAGGGGAAGGGTTTAGTTTGTGCAAAGTTTAAACCCCAAGCTTAAAATGCATTCTAGATGGACGATATCACGGGATTGTTCACAATTGTATAAAGATGAAAAAACAAAGTTAAAGATGTTCATTAGAAATAATTCACAGTCTATTTGCATTACCACTGATACATGGACTTCTATGCAAAATTTAAATTACATGATTGTAATTGCTCATTTCATTGACAATGATTGGAAGTTGAATAAAAAGATTTTGAGTTTTTGTTCAATTAGCGGTCATAAGGGTGATGCAATGACATCTGAGCTTGAAAAAGTGTTGAAGAAATGGGGCATTGAACGAGTTTTTTCTATATTAGATGATAATGCTTCTTCCAATCAGAAAATGATTGATACAATGAAAAAAAAAATTATAGTCACAGGGAAAGTTATGGTGAGTGGTAAGTATATGCATGTGAGGTGTATTACTCACATATTCAACTTAGTGATTTAGGAAGGATTGAATAATGTGAAAACTTATGTGACAAAAATTAGGAATGTAATTAAATATGTTAGATCATCACCTGCTAGATTGAAGAAGTTTAAGGAGTGTGTTGATTCTGAAGGTATGGAATAGTCCAAGTCATTGGTTTTAGATGTGTCAACTAGGTGGAACTCCACTTATTTGATGTTGAGCATTGCTCTGAATTATGAAAGGGCATTTGATGATTTTGAGAGTGCAGAGCCATACTTTAGGGTTGAAGTAGAATCAGATGATCAATGGGGTGTCCCTAGTTTTATTGATTGACATTTGATTAAGAGGATGGCTAACATGTTGCATCAGTTTGATCTTGCTACTCTACGTATTTCTGATTTCATTTATGTCACTTTTAATATTTATTGGACTGGAATTAGTGACTTATATGTTAAATTATCTGATTGGAAAGAATGTGATGATGTTGAGTTGAGATATATGACAATGAGTATGCAAAGCAAATTTGACAAGTATTGGGAGATTATGATAGAATGAATAAACTGATTTTCATGGCCTCAGCTCTTGATCCCCGTGAAAAATTTGAATATACGAAGGATGCTCTACAACAAATTTATGGTGATGAGAAGGGTAAGCACCTATTTGATGGTGTGAAAATAATGTCTGAGTTGTTTGAGGAGTACAAAAAGAAACTTCAACATGATCCTATCTCCTCACTTATTACCCAACCAACCTCCGTCTCAACTTATGAGGGTATAGAGCAAAGAGGTCTTCTGAAACAAAGGATCGAGCGTAAAAGGGTAGAAAGTGGGACGATTGGGGATAGAAAAACTGAACTGGATATGTATTTGAATGAAACTACATATGATGATGATAAAGGAGACTTTGATTTGTTGAAATGATGGAAGCTTAATTCTGAGAGATTTTCGGTGTTGTCAAGTATGGCTCGAGATAGGCTTCAGAGTCTGTTTAGCACTAGCGGGAGAGTGTTTGATCCATTTAGGAGTTCTTTAACTCCTAAGGTTGTAGAGGCTTTGATATGCACTCAAGATTGGCTTCGACAAAGTCACAAGCATATAAGAGTTGAAGAAGATTTGAAAATGATTAAGAAGCTTGAGGATGGTGAGTATTTTTTAAATGCTTATTATTTAACTTATTTAATGCTTGTTTATTTCAATTATTTACTTTTTTATGTCTATTTATTAGAAATGGAAAAGTTCAATAAAAAAGATAGTCAATGGACCCAATTAAGTGCAAATGTGGGAGTATCATCATCTAACGTGGAAATCATTGACTTACATGAATGAGTATGGTAAATATTAATTCAATTTTTAGATATTTTTAATGTTAGTTGCAATTTTAATATGTTATTGACTTCTTTGTTATAATTTTCATTTTGTAGGTTGAAGTGTTGAACCGTTGAAGACTTGAAGTGTGAAATGAAATTGTGAATTTTTATATGAATTTTGGAATGAAATTGTAGACTTGTTCATTTTCATTTTGGTTATGTACTTAGCGAGTTAGTGTAATTTTCATCTTGTAGGTTGAACTTGTATCTTGTATTTGTATGTGACTTGTGGACTTGTGGTCTTATGGATGTATTGTGGAGTTTGGACTTGTAGTCTTGTATGTGACTTGTGGACTGGTTACACTTGTAGTTGTAGACTTGTGGTTAATGGTTATGTATTGTGGAATCGTGGACTTAGTCTAAATTGTGGATGTGGTTATTATGTATTGTGTGGTAATTTTCAATTTTAGTTATATGGTAATTTTAGTTATGTGTTTGTATGTTTGAGTTTGATTGTATGTGTAATTTTCATCTTAGGAATGGAAGTTGTTGTTACGTGGTAATTTTAGACTTTTAGTTATGTGGTAATGGTACGTGTAATTTTTATTTTATTTATGTATGTTGAATTATGGAGTTGAAACTTTGAATGATAGTGAAGAGATGATATATTTCAGGTTAAACGGATCGGGGCCCAATTTTTTTGGGTTATTCGGGTTGGGCCCCGATTAAAAAATCGGGTCGGGTCGGGTATATTTTTTTTTGAAATTTTTGGATTAATACCCGATCGGGTCGGGTCGGGTATTGACCCGACCCGCCCTATGCTCAGCCCTACCAACGTCGCCCGCATAGCAGCTCTATTTATGTAATTAAGTCAGCATTTACTATTTTACTCAATAATAGAAATAGACAAACATATGTATTCATTATTTCGGTTGTATACCCGCCCGAATAACTAATCATCCGAATAATTCTCCTATTTCAACTAATCAAATGTATTTATTATTTTAGTCGAAAAAATAGAAACATATGTATTTATTATTTCGTTTGTATATACCTGCGCGAATAATTAATTATCCTCACAATTGATTTTTGAATAATTAATTAATTCTCCTCGTAACTGATTTCCGAATGATTCTCCTATTTCAACTAATCACCGGTCTCTCTTCTATAAATTAATAAACATATAATCCCAAACTCACAATATTGCCTTCTTCTTCACTTACTTTCTTCTTGTTCACTCGCGCATGGAGCTCTCTTGGGGAGTTCTACCGTTGGGGTGGGGAAGCAACCCGAGGGAGATGCAATCGTCCTTCATCCTCAAGGTCATCGACATTGATATTGATCACATTGAAAGGCCTCATAGGTACTTTCTATTCCATCACATTGTGCGATGGCCTCACTCTCTAGAGAGTTTTTCTGCACCGTCGATTGGTACACCTCATCAAGGACGGCAGCCTCCGAAAAGGATCCATTTTCTTGCTCAACAAGTTTCAACGAGTATTAACGTAAGTACCTTCTTTTATATATCACTTAATTATATGTTTTTCTTTGCCTTCTTAATTACTATATATGTTGGAATTACCAAGACTATAATCGTGGAAGATATCGAGATCCTGGACGGAAAATATCATCTCTAGGGAATGATGAACAACTCTTTTCACAATAAAATTTCCGATTTCGGTATTTCTACCCCCATAACATCATCTGGAGATCAATCGCCTTCCTGGACTACTGCAAGTGGCGAATACGAGGATTACTCTAGTACTTCTTCAGGAGACATGTCTCATACAACTACTGCTTCAGGATCACAATCCATAAACCAGACTAGTGTCTGTGAGACTGAAATCACACAAGCTGCTGCTGAGACGAATAAGTTTATGATTTCTTTTGGAGCACTACGTGGAATTCTGAACGAGGATGTGTAAAATATTATTAACCCAGTTGTCAAAGTTCTGTCTATCTTCATGGGCCCTGACAAGAACAAGAGATTGCCGATGACTGATGCAGTGGTGGTACATCAAGGAGTACTTTCTCCTGCATTTAGCGATTTAAGTTCGATGCTTCAAGAAGGTGATAAGATTCAATTGTTGGAGTACTTTTGCCTCGGTGTTGATCAACACAAGTTAATTTATCTCTCAACATGCATGTGTGGTGTTTCTTCTTCTTCTTGCGTAGACGTGCTACAAATTTTCAACATTAATTTATGAAAAATAAATTACTATATATCTTTCTTATTTTTCTAGACTGAATGAACTTCCTCGTTAATTTGCAGCCTTATTGTCATCACAAAGATGAATATTATAGCAAAAGATTCCCAAAAACTGATTTATATGGAGCACCCTTCATCTTCGTATTCACCTTCTTCGTGTGGAAGCTGTTCCGTCGACCCCAAAGACGAACTGGAAGCAACTTCAAATCATTATGAGTTCCAAGAAAAGGTTTCACGATTGGAGGATGTGATTGCAGATTTGAAGTCTTAGATTTCTGAGTTGCATAGGAGCCACATACTTGTGATGATGCGCCTTGGTTGGAACATGAATTAATCTTCAAATTCTCCATACTATTGGCTAATTCCTTTGTTTTCAGAATCATCTTATCTGAGAGTGGTTTGACTGCCAAAGCTAGGGCTGGGCAAAACCCGATCCGATCCAAAAAACCCAAAAAATCTGACCCGAAAATTCATTTCGGGTCGGGTTATTCAGGTATATCGGGTCAGATCAGGTTACATTTTCAAAATTTTCATTTACTATTTCGGATCGGGTCGGGTTCGGGTGAAAACCTTGTTTAACCTGACCCGGCTCGATTTGTTATATTTTAACTCAAATTTTACAATGTTTAACCCGCCCGCCCCACCCGGCACCCGCCCCCCACTTCCCGACTCCCTATCCCGCTGTCGAGTCGCCGACGCCTGCATTCTCCTCCGGCGATATCGAGCTCGCGCCAGGTGTCTTCCTCGCCTCCTCCTCTCTGCAGTCGGCAGTTGACAGTCGCCACTCGCCTCGATCCTCCTCTCTAGCGGCGCTGCCGACGCCCGTCCTCGACTACCCAGCGAGGTGGCTATCCTCCCCTCACTCCTCAGCGTCTGCCCGACGCCTGTCCGGGCGTCCGACTGTCCCCGACAGTCTACACTCTACAGGTAATAATATTATGATTTTTTGTTTTGTTGATTAATTTGTCGATTAATTTTTTGATTATTTTGTTGATACTTGATTAGAAATTTAGGATATGTATTGAATTAATTGTTGAATGATTTGTTGATAATTTATGGATATATTGGATTAATATGATATCAGGAATTTGTTGATATTTGTTCATTAATTTTTTTATTAATTTGTGGATTAATTTATTGATTAGGATTTGTTGATATGTATTTGTCTATTTGAGATTTTTAATTAGGATATGTGGTTGATAATTGATATTGAATTATTAGTT
Organism: Canna indica; assembly: GCA_034359265.1. Lineage (NCBI taxonomy): Eukaryota > Viridiplantae > Streptophyta > Magnoliopsida > Zingiberales > Cannaceae > Canna > Canna indica. Next base: position 4,055,074 of record CP136893.1, on the reverse strand, counting down.
TATTACCAAGCTGAGATTTTTATATAAGTATAGATTAACTGATTAAGGATACTAGGATAGATTGTTTGGTGATTCTCAATTTCTCATGTTTGATATATTGATATTGATGATGTGGTTGATACTTAGTTAATGTGGTTGATATTGAATTATTGATACTTGATGGGTTTGATGATTCTCACGTTTGTTGTCTTTTATTTTTTTCTTAGATGTGTGATAATATGAAAGTAGAACAAGAAAGGATAGATGAAGCACCATCTACTAAGGAAGGTGAATCAAGCAAAGCTGATGAGGCAGAGGCACAACTTCCAAAGAAGAAAACTAGTTCTAAAAGGTCGATCGTGTGGACACACTTTGAAGAAATCTATGATGTTCAAGGTGTCCAAAAAGGCAAGTGTTTATATTGTGATAAAGAGTTTTATTGTGATGTTAAGAAATATGACACAACTTCACTACACAATCATTTGAATAATAAGCAATTGTTTTTGCAATCATCAATTGGGGGTGTTAAGTACTTGTAAGTTTGATCAAGAATATAGTAGAAAATGCCTTTAATTTATGATTGTTCTTGATGAGCTTCCATTTAGATTTATTGAAGGGGAAGGCTTGAAAAAGTTTGTGCAAAGTTTAAACCCCAAGTTTAAAATGCCTTCTAGATTGACGGTATCACGGGATTGTTCACAATTGTATAAAGATGAAAAAGCAAAGTTGAAGATGTTCATTAGAAATAATTCAGTCTATTTGCATTACCACTGATACATGGACTTCTATGCAAAATTTAAATTACATGATTGTAATTGCTCATTTCATTGACAATGATTGGAAGTTGAATAAAAAGATTTTGAATTTTTATTCAATTAGCAGTCATAAGGGTGATGCAATGACATCTGAGCTTGAAAAGGTGTTGAAGGAATGAGACATTGAACAAGTTTTTTCTATATCAGCTGATAATGCTTCTTCCAATCAGAAAATGATTGATACATTGAGAAAAAAATTTACAATCACAGGGAAAATTGTGGCGAGTGGTAAGTATATGCATGTGAGGTGTATTGCTCACATATTCAACTTAGTGGTTCATGAAGGGTTGAATGATGTGAAAACTTCTGTGACAAAAATTAGGAATGCAGTTAAATACGTTAGATCATCACCTGCTAGATTGAAGAAGTTTAAAGAGTGTGTTGATTCTGAAGGTATGGAATAGTCCAAGTCATTGGTTTTAGATGTGCCAACTAGGTGGAACTCCACTTATTTGATGTTGAGCACTGCTTTGAATTATGAGAGAGTATTTGATACTTTTAAGAGTGTAGAGTCATACTTTAGGATTGAAGAAGAATCAGATGATCAATGGGGTATCCCTAGTTTTATTGATTGATATTTGATTAAGAGGATGGCTAACATGTTGCATCAGTTTGATCTTGCTATTCTATGTATTTCTGATTCCATTTATGTCACTTTTAATACTTATTGGACTGAAATTAATGACTTATATGTTAAATTGTTTGATTGAAAAGAAAGTGATGGTGTTGAGTTGAGATATATGACAATGAGTATGCAAAGCAAATTTGACAAGTATTGGGAGATTATGATATAATGAATAAACTGATTTTCATGGCTTCAGCTCTTGATTCCCGTAAAAAGTTTGAATATATGGAGGATGCTCTACAACAAATTTATGGTGATGAGAAGGGTAAGCACCTATTAATTTGATGGTGTGAAAATTATCATGTCTGAGTTGCTTGAGGAGCACAAAAAGAAACTATAGCATGATCCTAGCTCCTCACTTATTACTCAACCAATCTCTGTCTCAACTTGTGAGGGTATGGAGCAAAGAGGTCATCTGAAATAAAGGATCAAGCGTAAAATGGTAGAAAGTGAGACAGTTGGGGATAGAAAAATTGAACTAGATATGTATTTGAATGAAACTGCATATGAGGATGATAAATGAGACTTTGATTTGTTGAAATGGTGGAAGCTTAATTCTGAGAGATTTTCAGTGTTGCCAAGTATGGCTCGAGATATTCTAGTTGTCCCAGTTTCTACAGTGGCTTTAGAGTCCGCATTTAGCATTAGCGGGAGAGTGCTTGATTCATTTAGGAGTTCTTTAACTCCTATGATTGTAGAGGCTTTGATATGCACTCAAGATTGGCTTCAACAAAGTCATGAGCATATAAGAGTTGAAGAAGATTTGAAAATGATTGAGAAACTTGAGGATGGTGAGCATTTTTTAAATGCTTATTATTTAACTTATTTAATGTTTGTTTATTTCAATTATTTACTTCTTTTATGTCTATTTATTAGAAATGAAAAAGTTCAATAAAAAAATAGTCAATGGACTCAATCAAGTGCAAATGTGGGAGTAGGACCATCATCTAACGTGGACACCATTGACTTACATGAATGAGTACGATAAATATTAATTCAATTTTTAGATATTTTTAATGTTAGTTGCAATTTTAATATATATTATTGACTTCTTTGTTATAATTTTCATTTTGTAGGTTGAAAGTTGAACCGTTGAAGACTTGAAGTGTGAAATAAAATTATGAAGTTTATATGAATTTTGGAATGAAATTGTGGACTTATTCATTTTTATTTTGGTTATGTACTTGATGAGTTAGTGTAATTTTCATCCTGTAGCTTGAACATGTATTTTATATTTGTATGTGACTTGTGGACTTGTGGACTTGTGGTCTTGTGGATGTATTGTGGAGTGTGGACTTATAGTCTTTGTACGTGACTTGTGGACTTGTGGTCTTGTGGATGTACTGTGGAGTGTGGACTTATAGTCTTTGTACGTGACTTGTGGACTTTTACATAATCATTAACCACAAGTCTATAATTACAAGTCTAAATTGTGAAAGTGGTTATCATGTATTATGTGATAATTTTCAATTTTAGTTATATGATAATTTTAATTATGTGTTTGTATGTTTGAGTGTGATTGTATGTGTAATTTTTATCGTAGGAAAGGAAGTTGTTGTTACGTGATAATTTTAGACTTTTAGTTATGTGGTAATGGTATGTATAATTTTTATTTTATTTATATATGTTGAATTATGGAGTTGAAACTTTGAATGATAGTGAATGGATTTCGGGTTAAACGGGTTAAACAGTTCGGGGCTCAATTTTTTTGGGTTATTCTGGTCGTGTCGGGTATATTTTTTTTTTGAAATTTTCAAATTAATACCCGATCGGGTCGGGTATTGACCCGACCCGCTCGATGCTCAGCCCTAGCCGAAGCAGAGTTTGAATATGATTCCAGAGAATTAATAGTAAACTTTTGATGTTATTTTTGATTTTTGCTGTTCATGTAATCTGGAGATTCAAACTTTTAATCTAAATTGCAGACTTGCATCATTGAATCATGAAATAATGTATACATATAATCTAAGAAACCATTCCACTTTTTAATTAAACACACATTATTATCTTAATTAACTTTTTTATTTTAATAATAAACATAATCATGAAATAATGCTGATGTTGCTATTCAGACAAATGGCCTATTTAAAAACAAAGAAAAAGTTTCTAATTTTTTAAAAATAATGCTGACGTCGGTAATTTTTATTTGTTAAAACTTAATTAATTACACTCCAATATCATCTTATTTATTGTCCTGCAAATTTTAATTTTCATCCAAAATTCTAATATCTTTAGGTTGAAGCTATATATGTTTAAAAATCGGCAATTAAATCCAAAAAATTAAAAGTACGAATGAGCCGAATGGAAATAATTAAAATCAATACCAAATTATATGGATTAAAGTAAAAAAAATCTGATTAGAATTTAGAAGAATTTTAGTTGAAGAGAATAATAAATTAAACATAACTATCACTCTCGCTAGCATCTAAAAATACAATTAGCAGGATACATAAAAGCAAGCTTGAATTAATAAATTTGTATATATATATCCTTCTCACTCTCTAAATAAAAATCTTGTACGTTAACATATAAAATTATATATCCTCCCAATTCTCCTCCAAATTAATTAACAAGGCTTCATGGAAGGTGTGGTGGGCTTCATGGGCTTGATTAATTGGTTCTCCTCCTGCATCAATCTTTTTTGTTATGTTCTGGTTAATTTGATTTGAGTGCGAATAATTTGATTACAGCGCAGTTGTTGTTGATAAGAAATTAAGAAGACAATGTTTGTCTTATCTCGTCTTTGACTTGTTTGACAACTCTAATTTTGATACCCTGCTCAGCTGTCATCTTTGGACTTGTTCAATTATATATATGTCTGTCTAAATTAAGCTCTTCAATGCATAGCTATTATATATATAATTAATGCAACGAGGGAGGGAAAAATCCTCAAAAGTTAAAGACTCAAGGATAAACAAATTTTATATGCTCTACTTGTACTACTTTAAAACGTTAATATATTCCAACTTGGGAAACTTAATTATTCTTTGGAATCATTCATTGCTTCATAGTCTTTTTCTACTTCATATTGGCGGGTGGTACTTTTCATAGAACATGCATGCGTGAACCCAAAAATATATATAGTATTCAAATTATATATATATATAATTAAAAAAAATACTAAATTCAACTCTGCCTATTTTTGAAATAAATAAAATTGCAAGTTTAATTAGACAATGTCAGGATTATCTAAATTTTGGTATATATAGTGATACAAACTTAATTACATAGTATATATATATATATAACCACTAACCCATTCTGATTGATAATATATTGATCGTTTTGTAGACATTAATTATAGCTCTATAAATGACTAATTAATTAATAGACTGGCCGGGATGGAGAGGGGAATGCATTTTCCATCATCATCATTGTGTGTGCGCTCGGCACAAGACATTGAAGAAATTAAGGCAAATCTATTTTAATTTTCGTAATTGTTTGTAAATTAATTAGTTATGTATCTATTTATGGATAAATAAAAGAGAGGTACGTACAACTATTTTTCTCTAAAAACTTATAACTCATCAAGTCAATTAACTTTACTGCTGTACAAGGAAATTAAGAGACGATCGATGGTCCTTTTTTTTCTTATAACTCATCAAGTTTGTATGTCAGGAAATATCCAGTAGTTCATCGTCGTATATAAAATTGAATATATCCACTAGCTAAGCAAGGGGGAAAAAACGATCTAGCTATTACCTACCTAATAATTAAAGACGTCGATCGTACAACAAATTGCTTTATTCATATGCCTGAATGAAATTTATATTAATTTGTAAAGTTAAATATATTTACAAGGTAGCTACTCGATCGACAAAGTCCATCACCACTGACAGCGGCACCAAGCATAGGCCCTTCTTCCTCAGCCCGCATGAATCCTTAGGAGTCTCGGTCCTCACATCTATCTGTGAGAATATATATACAATTGTAGAACATCGACGTTCTTAATTTCCTAATTAACAACTTAATTTGCATATGATCTTAACTGAGGCTGTGACCGATATATGGTACGTACCTCATCACAAGTCCTCCAGGTCATATTTTTCTTCCTGGGCTTCGTCTGTGAAATGTCTGCTGAAAGACGTTCTACCTATATATTTTCGAGTGCACCAATTCAAGCTAATTAATTAAAGAGAACAATTAAAAGCAAGTAACTAATGAAATTGATACGTACTTTAGGAAGTTTAACAGGAGAGCTGCAGGCAGTATCTTCCAAGGGGTCATCATCCATTTTAATTGCCCTAGTCTTCCTCTTTTTAGAGCTCGACTTCTCCCCGACGACCGAAGAGCTACCTCTACAGGTGGATTCTTGATCCATCTGAGCAGTTGCAACGAGGAAGTCGGCCATGTGAGAGGCCCAGCTGCTGTCTTGAGAAGGAGATGAGAGCTCCCGCGGACACACTGAGTTGGCCATTGAATTGTTGTTTGGCTTCTTCATTAGAGATCGACTAGGAGATGCGCGTAGCTTAATCATTCGGATAAGATGAGCATGACCTCTCAACACTTTCATTGGGCACTTTCAATGACGATATATACTAAGTTTGTATGATGATGACGTAACTGCCAGGTATGTGAATGACGGTAGAGATGAGTTGATACACGCAAGAGATGTCGGATTCCGTAAAGCTACACATGCAAAACGTCCAATTGCGAATAAATAACAACGATTATGACGATATTTGGTTGGCGCGCGAACAAGGACTACTGACCTAACAGCACTTCAATATCAACGACATTGATATTGCATTTCGATTCATAAGCATAACAATTGCATCTGCACCTGTAGCAAGCACATGGAAAGCCAAAATTCTTTACTTATAACAAAGTCCAATGTAGAACAAACTACTAAATGGCTAGGTTGGAGCCGTACACAACAAACTACTAAAGCTCAATGAATATTTCATTGCAATAGAAAGAAAAACAAAGAATAGTACATGAAAACATCCAACTTATTTTGATCTCTGATATTACAACAGCTCAAGCTTGCCGAATATTTATGTCAGCACAATGTAAAGCCTAAAAAAATGCTCCTAATACAAATAACAAGACCGCTGGAATCTAGAACCGATTGCTACAATTGATCATCTGCTATAGTACATTTCCACAACAGAAGCAAAAACTCATCAGGCACAATAGTCATACCACCATAAGCTTGCCAGTCAGTGCAGCAGTGGTGGAACCGCAGCAACACTCTGGTTTGATCCCATGCCAACATTACCAGCTTATTGTCTGCCATATCCAGGTGGTGGTGGGCCTGGCGGCGGCCTTCGGTTCGAGCCCCTATCAAGAGCTAAGTACTGGTTTGTGCCTTGCTGGTGATGGTGGCCGTACAATCTCCCTGAAGGGTGTTGTTGACTAGGTGGTGCCCTCTCAGCACCATAATGCTGCTCCAACTGCTGTTGCACTCCATAGTCTTGGTAGCCTCCATAGTTAGCACTGTATGCAACCTGAGGATGTACATAAGGACTATGTGGTACTACGGGTTGATGAACTGGTCTATTAGCAGAAGGATATGGGTATCCACCACCCTGTGAGTAGTTGTTATACACTGGAACTCTGCCCCGGGCATCATGATGACTGCTTCCGTTGTGAGAGTAATATGGCCTACTGTAGTCATCTCTCTCATACTGAGGGGGCAGCGATCTCTCATAGTGATGGGATGATCTGGATGAATCATGCCATTGTCCACGACTATTATCTAAACTATTCCTAGGGCCATAACCTTGAGAATAACCATGTTGATATTCTGCCCTTGCTTCTGTTCTCTGATCCACACCATAGTGCCTGCCATTTGGATACGACACACTGTTTGCACTGGCACTATAAGACACTGGACCATGCCTAGATTCACTACCATAGTGGTCTCTATTTATCTGTAAGCTATTAATGACTAGACGATGTGCAGCATCTCCAAGTTGTTTACCTGAGATGGATCCAGGAGGATTGTGCCTGAGAAAAAAAAAAACAGAACGAGTTGAAGCCATAATCAGTATCCCAGTAGTACAAAAGCACAGGGCAAACAGTAAGGTTATACATTCCATTGGGCTGGCACAACAATCACCTTCCATTTTCAAAAGGCTTCCTGCCAGTGTCTTCATGCCATAAGACAGGGGGAGGCTTCAAGTCACCAGCTGTTACAGACTGCAAAAATAAGAAGCCTTAATAATTAATGATTTTCCATACATATAATGAAAGGCATTCATAAATAACTATTGATGCATTAGTATGGTCTGGTTTTGGTTCAATAGGTTTTTTAAAGGTGCCACATTGATACCCTGCTACATGGCCAGAGGCAACTATTAATTGTGTAGTTCCCTGAATGCTGACTAATGTTCAATCATTAACGTTACACAGATCTTGGATATTTAAATTAAACCTAGAAAAAGAAATATTTGATCAGGAATGCTAATTTAAATCATATGTTTCATTTTACATACAGATGCTCCAAACACACAACACATAACAGAATAAGGAGTAAACATTTAGGGTCAATATATACCTTCTCCGGAAAAATAACACCTGCAGGTGGCCTGGTGATGTGCTTATGTGCATCTGGAACTTTGAAAATTGAGCAACTGGAGAAAAGAGTCATGAATACAACATATTTCTTCAGGGTTCAAGCAATAATAAAAACAAACAAGCATACGAGGAGTTTACATGACTTGATTATCCATTATATCTTCCATTCCCTTAACGGGGGACCTGAAAATGGGAGGACAAGGATCTCCACTGCAAAGGCATATATACCCATTCATTCCACCACTGCAAAGAGGGAAAATGTCATAATCAATCCAACTACAATACTTCTCATAATTGGGTTCATTTCTTAAGAGTTAATAATATTCTTTAAAATTCCAAATTTGGTCAAGAATGTCAAGCATGCCCTGTTACTTTAATAAATAGCTATAAAAAGAATTCAATATAGAAAGAAGTAACAGTATCTCATGGAATCACACTGAAGATGCACAGATAAAGAGGCCTTGAGGAGCAAAAAGCTTCAATTAATTCCCATCAACACCAAAAAAATCAATGCCACAATTCCAAATTGCATTATCCTAAAATATCTGCAGGTGTAATGGAATATGTAAGACTTCAAGTTATTTTACCAAATGAAATAAAGTTTTTATCTAGCAGGACGTTGCTCATCTTGGCACTAGACTCACATCAGTAATGCCCATCATCTTGGACAGATAAGTCAAACTTGCAAATGTTATGCACTTATGCATGAGTGCACCAACAAGGATAACTCAATTACTGGTATTAGCACTTTAACAGAAAAGCTGTTGATAGGAATCCCTACAAGCGGTAAAGTTGTCTTACAACACAATATGTTTGCCTCAAATGGTTCTGGTTGCCTTACTGCAATTTAAAATTCTTCAAATATTCTATATAATGTAAATCACTTTAGCCAAACAGAAGATTCGCATAAGTATAACAAGTCTGTACTTCTTGCCCAGTAAAAGATAGTTGGATCAGTGCTTGTGATACTTTAACTACCAAGTTTTGCTTGTAAAATTCGAGACATTAAGCATGCAAATTCTAAAACCATATGCAGTATCTTAAAGAAGTTCCATAGCAGACAGACCTAAGTACACTAGTACAGCCCAATTTGGCAGAGAGCTGATAATTGATATTAGCTGTTAGAAGAATGTCAATTTTTAGTTGTTAGTTTTTACAGTGTTTGATTAATAACAGGTACTTGTTACAGTTAACATAGAAAATAAGATTAAAAACATATTTAAGTTGAGTGTAAAAAGTAGCTAAAAATTATCTAATTTTCACTAATATTTTGTATGAATGATAACATTCAAACATATTTTTTATAGTATTGTTTTATATATAATCTAAACAAAATTTTAATTAAAAGAAAATAGTGCTATTGGAATGAGAAATTTTTGATTATATAATAAATAAAGTTTTTGTTAAAAAAATAAAAGATTCAATATATTATTTTCTAAAAACACAATGATATTGGCCCCTTATAGGTGTGTCAATTATGAAAGAGCTCTTATAAACAAATAAATACCTTTTGAAATTTAGAATTGAGTTTTTTTATTAAAAAAAATCTCCCTTTGCAAACAAAAGGCAACAATATATTAGGCAAGAACACAAATAATTACTATTTATTTTCTCCCATGTAACATAGAACAAGCAGATTCTCGACTTGCTTATTCAATCAATGACAGGCTTGACTATTGGTCGGGCATGTTATACCATGCAACTCAAATAACAACTTTATGATCATAAACTTCTTTTATCATTCAATATGAACAAGTAATCCCAACACTGCTCTCTTAAAAACGGACCTAGAACAAAGGTTGCAAATAAACTGATATATACCTCGCTGTAGGGTCAAGTTTCTCTTTCACTTCAGCCTGTTCACTGTCAGACAAATGTGCGACTCTGCTCCTCAGAGAGAAAATGTATGGAGAAAGAGTGTGACAAACATTCACAAAAAGCATGTCAGACATCATGCTGTTTCGGCGTGCTTCTTCCTCCTACAAAAGTGAAATAGAATTTGATTCAAAGACCATTCTAATAATATTATGAATTATAATTTTGCAAGTGATAGTAGACTACGGTTAAAGTATGCTCCACTTTCTTGATCTCATTAAGTAAGCGAGTTTCATCAATAAATGGAAGCTTGGCAATACCCTGTAGTTATAGCAACACATAAAAAAATATTAAAACGAACAATAGGATTATAGGGATTTGCACAATATAATTAAATTTGTGAAAATCCAACCTGCCAAGCAAATCGCTTTCCACTCATATCCACCTCAAAATCTGATTAAAGAAATGGAGAAGTATAAGAATCATAAGCAAGAGGAGGGCACACTTATCCTTAATTTTATTACCGGTTGGATAGAAATCGATAATTGGTGATGTTGGATCGGACATTAACCGCCTATAATGTATAGGAAGTGCATGGGCACTGTAATGGCAGATATAACATCAGCCACTCTAATTACATAAAATCATATAAAAATTGACAAAGGTTGAAGTCACACAAACCTAGCAGCTGGAAAGACACCCATCAATTGATCAAATGGTTTGAATGGTGATCCCAGCACAAAGTTTATATTCAAGTCACCCAGATCCTTCATGTCTGATGCAAAAGGAGCATAATGGTAAGGATAGAACCTAGCAGATGAAAACAATCAACAGTTAGATATTCATATATAAGAAAATAAAATTACATACACAAACTATATGGTGAAATAGAAATAGAACATACAAAAAAAACATTTGAGACTAAAATGTGAATTAACTACAGTAAAAAATGCTTTCTTTGGAATATTTTACAGCAAATAACTCTTTAGAGTGACTTAAACAACGGGGCGGGTTATAGGAACATGTTATGACTTGTTTTCCAGTTAGCAAAATATGTTCAAAAAAATTCAAATAAACATCCATAAAGTAGAGATTTGAGAGGGTATACAAAACAATATAAAGCAAGAAAGTTAAAGAAGAAAGGAGGGAAGCAGCACACTCTATATGAAAGTTGGCTCTACTTAAAACAACTTTTTTGAAATAAACCAACATGAACAAAACATAAATAGCATGAAACATAAATGAGTTAAGAAGCATTCAATTTAATTTAAAAAAAGGATAACTAGCTTCTTCAGAACTCAAATTTGACTCAAGATTATCACTTCTTAAGTTAAAAAAAACATTTATTTGTAATTTATCAATAGATCACAGGGAGAAATGCAATTTATCATTAAAACATACAACACTAATCGCAAACTCAAGCACATACACAAAATTACTTACCATGTCCATGAACAAACTCCCTCATAGTAGTAGTGCATCACCCAGCATAAACCTTCAGTGTACTTCAACACCTAACAAAGACAATAAAAGACCAGGTAGTTCAAACTTCAAACTTCTTGCATAACTCGCAATACGTGAAAAAGAGGGGGAAAAAAAGGATATATCAAAGATATATGCATGTATTTTGGACAATTCCATGCTTTAGATACCAATGGAACATTCCTTAAACAACATTCCCTAAGAAAGACATTAGTTAGTTTTCTTAGCAAAATAACTCACAACATCTTTTTGGATTTCATGGATTTCTTCAGGGGAATTTGCAGAAAATTTTTGCTGATAGTATCTTTCCTTCCATCCAGGCTGTCCTAGTTTTACCTGTAACAACAGAAGATCAGAATGTTTACTAGTGAAATCTACTAATCATACCTAGAATCCAGTTATAGCTCTGGCACCTATAATACATTTACGTTGTCAAATAATAATTCAAATATTTTTTATTTTTAAAAAAAAAAGTTTCTCACTAGTCCTTATAGTTATTAGCTACTACTTAATACATAGATGGTGCGAACTTATGAGTTATCAAAATTTTGGAGTCAAATAGCCATTTCTTAATCCACATAGTGTCCGCCTGAGAAGAAGCTCATAAATCCTGAAGGCCAACTAATAATGAACAACCAGGATGTGATAAAGGGATCTAATCTTGAAAATGGACTTGGCTTATACTGCAATAGGGTCACCTTGGAAAAGATCTGGCTAGGACAATGTTAAGAAGGAAATAGTTGTTAAGTTTTTATTTGCTGTTATGGGGGTCAAACAGGCAATAGTACACGTATAGCAAGAAAATGTCGGGGGTACAATTAAAGCCAAGAGAACCAGGACAAATCAATCTGCTCCTCAGAAACTACCAACCTCGCTCCTAAGGAAGATCATACAACAGTAATATAACAAGGAGTAGATACCATAATGATGTTGATGCAATAGAGAATACAGAATTAAAGAGAAAATAATATTAAATCAAACAAAACCGAACTCATCCGAACACAAAACTTAGTTTCATTTCCAACCTGGTCTTCCTCTGGATTTTCAGAATTAAAAAGGTCAGACTTCGACTTCAGTGATTCCTTAAGCTTTGTCTTCAAGTCATCCTTATTGTTACGTAACTAGAAAATGGCAAGAAAGATTAGACAGCAAAAAAAAGGAAAAAAAAAAAGTTTAGACAGTTACAAAAAATGAACACAATGGAATGTGAAATTGAAGATAATGGTACTTCTGCTTCCAAATTGTTTTCAGCCTCAACAATAGCTGCACCAATAGTTACGCCTTGAGACATTAAGCGTGGAACTTTTTGGGCTCGGTAATTAATCCCTTGACTAGCCTCGATATCAAGCTCTGACATAGCACTAGTAGCTTGCACTAGATTTTCTCTTCTGGTAGATATTGTTCGTTCAGAAGCATTAAGTTGATGGTAGGGTGAAGGCACAGCACCAGATGCAAGCCGTGAACCTTGAAAACGAGTAACAGGAACTATAAGATCAGATCTCACTTGAGGATCAATATCATCTCCTCGCTTTGCTTGTGCCTTTTCACGTTTAATTCTTTCAGCTTGACGCTGGAATAAAAAAAAGAATAATGAACAATACCAAAAAATACAATTCCCATGATCCCATCAAGTGATTGAATGGCATTCATGAAAATAAATATCGGTACAAACAAATATACATGGCTTGTTAAAATGAACAGTTAACCCCAAAATCAAGTTGACGTCATAATCATCTAGACCCTTGCAACAAAAGCCCCTTGATCTAATTTGGACCAATTGCCCAGGTACAATAAAAGTTTAGTTGCTTCAAATTATAAATCAAAATTAATTACAGCTAGTTTCTCCAGTAGTTTCAAAAACTCCAAAGGAAAACTGAACTATTCAGTGATAACATATGAGACTGCTGCATTATTCAAGAGTTGATTTGGTCCTCATGAAGTGGATTCCAAGAAAGCTTTTGCTGAACTACAGCTACACTACTAATGTATTACCTGATACCATGGTTGATGGTATCAGTTGATCCATCACAATTAAGTTCAGACAATTCACCAGAATGGATTCAAGCTTTTAAGTAGATCGACAGAATCAGCCAAAACAGATTTATTTCTGGCAGTCCAGCATGTTACCAGTCTGGCAATAACCAGTTCAGGTGAAACCAAATGTCCAGATCAATCATTCATTTCATGCATGCACATAATGTCATGCAACAGCTGCTATTTTGAAAGAGCTGGTACATGCACATTCAGATCATGTTGCAAAACGACACCAACCATGAACAGTGTTGTGCAACATTGTAATTTCACAAGTTATATTATCATAGTGAGAATCAAAATATGCTTAGAAACCTGAAGCATCAAACAGCAGAATGTAATAATGCCTTTATCCTCAATAGAAAACAGACCTGATGTAAACGAGCCCTTTTCTGGAATATTTTATCCTCATAGGCCCCTACAGCCTGGATGAAATGTTCGACCCTGCTTAAGTCGGGCTGGACAACATAAACAACAATTTCAGTCCAGATGTGAAATTCAACTTCAGAAAAGAGATAGGGGATCTTGTATACCTTGCTTGAGTCAGTCAAGTAGCCTCCCATTGCCCTAAATTCTTTCTTATATACAGCCATTAACAAATTTATGGCACCCTATCACCATGAAGATCAAAGTAAACATCAAAAGGCCAAACATTCTAAAGGAAAGAAGCCAAGGAAAAACAAGGTCAAACTTATGAGCAAAATCAACTCAGAAATAAATATTCATATTATAAATATGATGCTTCTATGAAAAGCATACCTTGTGTTCAAAAAACTATTCAATTATATTATTAAACATAAAATGGCCAAAGGGTTTAAGGAACAAACCTCTCGAATTTCTAAAGTTGGCATGTGTGGGAGAAAGTCGTTTCCAACAAAGAAACACATAAATATGAAATCATCGACTATTCGTTCAAAGTCAACTTCAAAGGGATGGTTAGGGATTCTGAATTCATAGTCCAAGTACTCCCTAAGAGTCCAAATGTTGAGGAACTGCACATTCCATTCAATGACAGATTTTTTCATTACAGACAGCAAAGCATAAGCCAAAACAACTGCGAAAATAATGTCATAAACAAAGAAAGTTGACCTGATAAGGTTTTTTTGCCACGGCCACATCTCCACCTTTCTCGTCAAACTCCCCTGCTTTTCTTTTAGCATTTCCTTGACATTCTGCTGCTAGATGACCCATCTGACCACACAAGAAGCATTTGTCCTGCTGCCCTGGAGTGAAAACAATCTAACAAATACAAAATACAGAGATCAAGCATGTAAGTATTTGTCTCACAAAAAAGAACATAGGATAAATTCGTAATTTACATTCAACATTAGATGGTTAGTCAACAAGTCAAAACTGGAAACAGAAAGCCCAAATGGTTGTCCACCATACACATCGCTTGAAGATCTAAAACTCTAACAGATGTCAAAATTAACAAGCTTAATTACTCTAACATCTGGACATCTTTGGTTCATCAGGAACACTAACCTCTCGCAAGATTGAAAAATGCACCTCATGTGTGGCCAAAGCTAACATGATCAAATCTGCATCCTGCACAGAGAATGTGGAGAAGATACAGTTTAATGTATGAATATATAGTCCATCAATCTTGAGGATCATTTCAGATATCTAATAGACCACACTAAGGGAATGTGGAATTCGGAAGGGTCAAACTCAGTTCAACATGTTCGTATGTAATGCAATAACTTTATCAAAACAAAGTCACATGAAACTTTTTTTATTAGCAGGTGGTGGATATGGCATGACAAATGATATAATGAATTCAAATGGCAGTAAAAACAAGAATTCACATGAAACTTTTTACATGATTCACATTTATTGTTTTTATATGACATTTTTTTTACTATACTTAAAGAAAAAATTATGCTAAACATTCTAAAGCAAAATGTGGCAATTGGCCCAGGTCACTATGCAAGCCCAAGCTACAAGTTAGATCAGGTGACTGGAAAAAATATAAAAAGATATGGCACCACAGGGAAATCATTTTAGCTGATTACACAAATATATTAGGAAACACATATTGGTCAAGAGAAAGCAAGGTTGTGCATGCCTTATATGATGAGAAGCAAGGTTCATGGGCAATTCATACTTCACAGTTCACAGATGTTATGAATACTTCACAAATAACCAAATGTGTAACATCATCTCTGTCACCTATAGAAATGTTAACATACCAAGCCATATAGGCAATGTCGGGTGTTTGGATCGTGACCAGGTAGATTTCTCTGAAGCCGGATGTATGACATAATTTTATGTTCCCCTTCACCAGGAACATTAGCATCAGAAAGGATAACCTTCAAGAAAATAAATTTTAAGCAAAATGTATATTTATCTGTTTATCTTTATCATAAGAAAAAATCATTGCAAACAAAAATATTAATTGTCTCAAAGACACTGTGAAGACGCAGACTAAACTATCAGGCACAAACATGTTTTCTACTAACATACCTTTATTCGTTTCCAGCCAGGATCATAATTTAAGCGAAGATGAATATAATACTGTAGGGCAACTGATAAAACAGCCATAAACTCAGTCCCAGGAGTAATAACATTAGAATCAAAAAGTTCAGATTCCTTTTTGGGAGGAAGCTTTCTGCCTTCCATTTCAAATTCTTGGCGCAACCTTTCTTCTTCTGCAACCTGTAATTGGTGCAAATCGATAGTAATTATTACAACAACAACAGGAAATAAGAAGAAAAATAAGGGCCAGTGGAGCTTAATACTCCATGTGGATTACTAATACAACAGAATGTGCAAAATGTGCTAAAAATTGAAAGCAGAGAATTTTATAGACAGACTTACCGCATCAGCTGCATCTTTAGCTGCTCTGAATCGTCTAGACCGCTGCTGGTTCATCTTAGCTCTTGGTGCAACACCATCTAGTCACGGTTTAATTGTTATTACACATGGGAAACAGTACAAAAGAGCAGATATAATCACAACAAAGAATGAATCACAAAAATTACAGAGGCAACTACTTTTTGAGCAATCCATAACTGAAAACAGATAAGAAGCTACAAGCAACAAGCAAGAAATATCCTAGGAGACAATTAACAAAACTACAATTAGCACATTAAGAGATGAAAAAATACAAGAAATGAAATATATCTGATATGAATATGAGAATTGTCATTATATTGATACTCACCAATTGCCATATATAGCAGCTTTCGAGGGCGTACCATGACGAAAAGTCTGTCAATGTAATCAAAAATGCACTGGAATACCTCATCAAAGGTTGTTGGAGCAGGCTGTAGGAAACATGATGACGGGTCAGAAAGAAAAAATATATATTTTTTACAATATGATTTTATAAAATACATAATCTTATTATGAACTGATTTTAACAACTTGACTAAGTGTGACACAAACTTCCATAGTTGGAGAAGTTCCGCAATAGAAGTTTGTGGAAAACAATAACATGTATGGATGTTAAAGCTTAAGTACAAAAGCAATTATGACTTAATATAAGCTAGGTATCGGTGTTTGTCCACATCATGGTTGTTAATTGAGTTATTTGCATAGTAGAATGGCACGAAATCCTACTGATCCAAGCTCCTGCAGCAGCCACACATGATTGCGAAGCAATAAAAAAATCCTCATATCTCAATCAGTTATCCAGATGGACATAGCGGTTAGAGCAAGTGGCCGATCAAAGTACAAGATGTGCATGACAGAACTGGAACAAAAGGACCAACATAAGCTAATTTGAACACAGACAAGATGGAAAAAAAAATGGATCTGCCATCAGATCTGAATTAAAGATCTCAAAGTTGGTAGCTAAATCAAACTATTGCAGAATTTAATGACAAATTGACATCAAAGCAAAACAAAAGAGCAACAAGTTACATTTGGCAATGACAAGAAAGAGAAAGAGACAAGCAAAATAATGTCTGGATTTGAACATTGATGAGATGCCAATACCAAGGCAGTAATTTTCTAGTTTGTTACATCCAATGATATCCCAACCCAGAGATAGGATCAGCTTAGCTTACAAATTATGATCCAGATCAATACATCTTACGACCAGCTCGCCCAAATGGGTCTACTATTCTACCCTGAAGCTGGCCACTGAAGTTGAAGCAACTTGCTATTTCTATGCACAAAAAGCTGCTATCAATAAAATGATCGATTCTATGCACTGTCAACCGAAGGACCATTGAAAGAACCCTAGGAACATTGAGCTTGGCTATTGCTCTCTAAATAGAGAGGTAACAGCTAGTTCCTTACTCGATTTCATTAACAGGAAGTATGGACGTTTATTTTTGACACCAGTAGGCTGGATGTAACAAGGTTTAAAGTCTCAATATGAACTATGGTTCCTTAACAGTAACTATGATTATAAATCTCGAATTACAGATGAAAACAAAGAAGAATAGTTGCATCTCTACTGTGAAATGCAGTGGCAAATTCTGATTAGCACCAACAACATTTCACAAAGCACCCTGAATTTTAGTATAGCCAATTGTAACACCAAGATTGTCATGTACCTAGTCCGTTATCATCACAACCACTTGATTTAAGGTGGCGGGATAAGTAAAAAACGATGTTCCATAGACATGTAAACAAAAGTTGAAAAGGGAAGCAGGAGTGCCAATTTGGCGTTCTCCAAACTTTCTTCGGAGATCACACATCGAACCCCGCTGAAAGCAGCGACAAACTTCTATGCCTCAGGAAACTGAAACGAATAGAGAATGTAAAAAAAGAGAAGCGGAAAGGGGGTATGTGGCATACGCGGTCCTCCGGGTGGAAACAAGGGTGGATAATCCCGTTCATATCGAGGTAGAGATTGTCGTACTCGAGGCCGTTGGGGTTGGGCTTGGATGTGTCGACGGGGACCTTGACGCCTTCGATCTCGACCGCTTCTTCTTCCACCACGTCCACCACGACCATGGGGTACTTCTCCGCGAGCCAGCGGTAGAACGCCGGCACTCCCATCGCGCCGCCGGGCTCGCTCTCTCCTTCCCGTGCTCTGCCGGAACCCTAGATTCCCGGATCGCGGAGGGAGGGGACGAGGGAGAAACCTTAGCGCGCGAGGTAGTCAAAATCGACGCGAGAAGAGGGAAAGGGGGAAAAAGAAAAGCAAAGCGGGCGAAATAGTTTGCAGATATTATCCTCTATCGAAGATTAATTATTTATACCCCGTCGGTGAAAGTACGAGCACGGCGCCTCCACACCACGCCGAATTCGGCAACAGGCCGAATCTCGATCGGGCACCGATGGATCGGTGCGCATGCCACAAGTTGACGGATTAGACCTAAATGGATCCTACGGTCCAAATTTGCCAGGTCGTCTTTCCACGAATCCACCGCGTGGAAAAGAACCCATGCGGCCGCTTAGTGGGTCGGATTTGGGATGAGTCCAATTAAGGATTCGGATTTGGATTCTCATTCAAGGATGAAAATGGGCCGATCCTTATACAGGAAAAAGCCCACTAAAAAATCCAAGTCCAAGATGTTGTTTGATTTGTCCCACTGTTTTAAGTTATTTGTTAATAGTAATATTCCAGATATATTATTGTTTACCAGGGAATCCTACTGCCACGTGTACAATTATGCATATTTTTTGGGTTAATCCCAATTTACACATGGAATTTTAAAAAATTTATATTTTAAAAAATATTTAACTTGAACCCCCTAAAATATTAATTTATTTCCTCCGACTTAGCTCAAGTTTGCAATTTTGTCTTGTTTTGGTTTTGAAGTTTGCAGTTTGGATCCTTTTGCCTCTCAAAACTCTCAATATGTTTCAAAAAGAATATGATAAATTACACTGATCTTCTCTGAGATTTAGTGAAATTACATTGATCCTCCCTTTATTTGTTCAGGTTACAATCATCTCCTCTGAGTAATCTTTGAGTAATTATTTTAGGGAAGATCTGTGTAATAATTTACAAAACTCGGGGGAGATTTGTATAATCTTATTTCGTAATATGGGAGATTTGTGTAATCTTTTACAAATCTCAGGGGGTTATAAGATAAAATTACAAATAGAGAAGAGGTCAGTGTAATTTTACTAAATCTCATGGGAGGTCAGTGTAATTTACCCAAAAGAATATTGTGGCTACATTAATTTTTTTTAATTATTCAGCGAAGAAATGGAGTAGATTGTGTGCATTCATGTGGGTACATTTTTCTGCTGCGTACGCTTGCATGTCCATATTTGTGAGTCTGTGTACGTAATTACTTGAGCCTAGTTTTGGTGACATATATTTTTTTTCTTTTACAAAAAATTATATTTTTTCAGAAAATGACTAAAATAATTCTTATTTGATAGACACATGTCCTGCATTTTGCAGAAAGTATAATTTTCTCAGCAAGTATAATTTTCTGTAAAACATAAGAAGTAAGTTGTCTAGAAAAATCTAGATAAGTTGCACTTTCTATATTATAATTGAAAAAAAATGAATATTAATCTTATATTTGTATTTAATACAAAATTTTTAATTTATATTGCCAATATTAAATAATCTTTGAATTTTTCACGTAATTATTTTATTTTAATTTAGTTTTAATAAAATATATAATTTTTTATATTAACTATAAATAAAATTATTTTTTCTATATAATAAAATATATATTATATTAATTATATATGAAAATATTATATTATATTATATTTTACATATGTACGTCACCGTATTTATTTATAAATAAAATTTATTTTTATATATATACTAACACATATAAATTAAAATATTAATTTATAAAAATAAGAATATATTGATTTCATATGTACATTCTATGAAGTACTCATGTCAATCAAACATATTGTAGATGAAAAATTACACTTCCTATGAATTAATTTTTTATCAAACAAATATTTTTTAGGTACTTACCGAGAAATACATGTGGAAATTAATTCATAAGAATTACAATTTTCTGTTGAAAGTTATTTCTCATGTCAATCAAACGAGACATTGATATAATTATATTTTTACATGCATCCATAAATTGATTAATTACATGCACTATTCATCATAATATTTTTAATTACGAAGTAATTATTATGTATTAATTAACTCCTCCATTGGGGTGAAAATAGGTCAGGCGGCCTATCAGTGGCCTGTGGTATGGCCTTTTTTTAAAAAAAAAAAATGACCAAGGCTTTGAAATAGACTCGTCTTCCTTATCATGTCATGCTCGAGCTCAATTTAAAGCTTATTGAGTCTGACAGACAAGACTGGGCCTGTTATGGTGATGTATATATAAATATATAATATATATAATATTATTTTAATATAATAACTAATATTATTTTAATTTAATAAAACATGCCACAAGTTAGGTCGGGCCAAAATTTTATATTGGAAGCAGGTTTCGTTAACAGGCCACAAGCCAGGGCATGCCAATGAACAGGTCAAGCTCGGGCCAGAATTTAAGCCTATAACAGGCCACAGGCCAAGCCCAGACTAATTTTTTACTATATATGCTTGGTCTGTTAAGGCGAAAGTCTGGTCTGTCTCCACCCTTAAATATTACGAAATTTATGATATTAATGGTTAATATTTATGGATTGAGGACAATAAATCAAGTGCTTGTAATAATAATGTTTATAATATATAGAAAAAAGAAAACATTATCGGATTGACGTAAATTTGGCACTAAGAGATCAATAAATAACAGTCGGATCCAGTGATCTTTATAATTAATAAACACTATAAATTAATGCCAATTTCGTTCTCTCCTTCATGTATAGGTTGAATTAATTTCATTAAATTAAATTAAATTATGTACACGCATATATATGTGCAAAATACATTTAATCAAACTGAATAATTAATTGCTGCTGACACCTTCTATTTTTTCTAATACAAGACCTTGTCGACAACTAAATTTTTTGTATGAGAAAAATAAAAGCACGAAGGAATTAGTTGTGATGATAAAAGGGGTTTAATTACAAATAACTTTAATTTTGAGCCCCAGATAGGTATAGGTAGGAGCAAGACATGAAGATTCCAAAATGCTAGGTAATTAATAACATCATTAATTTAATGTATCGGAGGCATTGATAACGTTTTGAATTCTTTTTTCGTCTAGGCATTTATATATAAATATCTTCATTATGCTAATGATTTAAGGTGGATGATCATCCTTCAAGATCTCAAGATGCACGACGGAGTTTTGAGAAAAATATATTGATTCAGCAAGCAAAATGTTGTTTCTTCATGGTCTTGAACAATCAAATTTAAGGCCTCCCGAGTCGCCTTCTCCTGATCCATCATGGCAAATCGAAAGACAAATGTGATAAAAGAAAATCCATTCATTGACGTACTATTGTTCCCCCTGGACAAATTACAAAGATTGATATAAGAAAATACTAAAATCATATTCATAAGCTCTGTTGGTAAGTTGCACAATTCCATATAGCTTAAAATTTGTAGCGTGTCCATCGGATGAATTGGCAGATATTAATAATGATAAA
The DNA here is from genome assembly GCA_034359265.1 of Canna indica. Taxonomy (NCBI): domain Eukaryota; kingdom Viridiplantae; phylum Streptophyta; class Magnoliopsida; order Zingiberales; family Cannaceae; genus Canna; species Canna indica. The sequence continues at coordinate 4,033,363 of CP136893.1, read as the reverse complement.
TCTACGATGAGCGCTAGCAAAATATAGTCACTTAACAAAGTAAACATTAATTAGATGCAACTAAAAGATTAGCGTGAAAATGAAGACTAACACAGTAAAAAAAGGATAAACGACGATTTACTACCAACGCACGTGTGAGGCGATGATTACTAGAAAATTGGTGCCAATCTCATATTTCAACACGAGCTAGGCACTAGCACCCAGATTCAGAAATCAACGCCAATTTTGGCACCGATCTACGAAAAAAATATAAATTTTGTGCATTATCCCAATCAATAAGCCTTTTTTTTAGCTTCATCGGCCTTCTATAAATATAGTTACGTATGACCTTAATTTGTAATTAAGATTTCGATCGAAATCATATGTAATTAATAATTTTTTATTAATTAACATTTAAATCTAATATCTTGAATTTATTAAAGTTTCTAATACCAATGTCTTTGCTTCGTTAAAAAAATTAATACCAACATCTAAAATTAAAATTGGCGTCGGTGTTGGCACAGGTATTTCCCAAATTATTTCACATTTATTTGTAACTTCAATTTATTCACTTCATGAACGCCTAATATTGAATTTGGGTTCGATATTCTAATAATTTTTTGTAATGTAAGTAAAAAACCGAACTTGTTCATAAAAATAGCATTGAAAGAAATAGGGATGACAACAGTTCAGTTAATCGCCTTTTTGGTGATTAACCGAATACAAAATCGAGTGAAGTATCCGCTAACCGAAATCGAAATCGAAACCAAAATCGAAACCATTGGTGTTGTTTGGTTAGCGAAAATTATTTTCTGGTTTGATTTTAGTGAAACTGAAAACTTAATTGGTTTCGAAAACTTGGTTTTGATTTCTAGTTTTCAGTTTTCTGAAAACGCGTTTGGTTAATAAAAACAACATCAGTTTTAGTTAGTTGAAACCAGTAAATATTTATTTGATTATAAAAAATAATATTAATTTTCCTTGAACATTTTTAGTAGTAATTAAATGTTTAGTTAGTTTACAAAATTAAATATTTATTAATATGGTTACAAAATATTTAAATGATTTAATTAATTAAGTTATTGGTAATTTAAGATTTTTTTGTTCAATTAGATATAAAAATTAATTAATAGTTATTATAAAATTTCAAAAAAAAAACAAGTCCAATGATCTAAAATTAGGTTTGATTAAATTATAAATAGACCAACTTTAAGAAAATTGAGTTATTTAAAATTTGGGTTTGAGTCAATTAGATATAAATTGGTTTAATTATTTTATAAATTTAAGATAAAAGTTTGAGTTAAAAATGATGATTTTTATTTTTATTTTTAAAAATTCGATATAGTTTGATTTATTTTTAAATTAATTAATTTTATAAAAAAATATTTATAATTACAAAATTATCACAGCATTTTGCTAACGAAACCGACAGTCTCGAAACCACAGAAAACAACATTCTGTTGTTTTCATTTTTATTAAGAAAACTGGTTTCGTTTTTATTCTGGTTTCGATTCGATTTCATGAAAACACTAAACCAAACACGTTTTCGTAAGCAGTTTTGATTTCAGTAAAACTGAAATCATGAAAACAGACTTGGTTTCGCTAACCAAACAGGCCCTTCAGTTTCAAAAACGAGAATCTGAAATCGAAACCGTTTCATATCAATTATCCATCGGATAACCGGAATTGGTGAATTCGGTTTGGATACTAACCGGTTACCCGTTTACTAACCGACTACCGAGTAACCTATTAGTAAACTGGATTTTTTTTTTAAAATCCATAAATTAATCAAATTATCCTTGAATCTATTCTAGCTCCAAATTTTTTTAAATATCCATAAGTTAATCAAATATGATAAAAACATGTATTATTCTAACTCCAGTAGACTCCCAACTGTTCAATTCCATTTATCAGAATATTCTTCTTTTAAGATAATAACCATATGATGAATAGCATAAATCACATAATCTCACATCTAACTCCATAAAGGCAGTAACAAACCAAACAATCTTGCTAAGTATCCACAAATCATATAAGAAGATAAATCTAAACGAACCACTACAAACAAACATGGTAATCTAATGATTATTAAATTAAGGTATCAAATATGAAGGCCTCGGCCAGCACTTTAAGGTATCTGATGATATTGACCTTGGTTAATTTCCAAGCAGTACATATTATGATAGAGGTCACAATAAAAAATAACCAGACATTTAAGAAAGCAGTTGGTCCTTCCCCAAAATTATTTGAGCACAACTAAGGAGCCCACTCTATTGGTTTGCTAAACCCTAAAATGCAAGTCAGGATAGGTTAATCTTTTATCTACATTCAAGCACTTGACAGCAAACTGTGAAAGGCCAAATTGTTATCTGAACCATTAATCTTATCTTCATCACATAAAGTGGTGTAGCTATAGCTCCCGTTATTGCACCTGAAATGTAAAGATGTGCAGATAATATGTTAATATTCAAATGTATGATACTGCTCATAGTCATTCTAATTACCAAATTAATAAAACAAAAATGACACTTGGTTGGAAAAAAAAAAGCATATCCACTATGAAAAAAAGAAGTAGCAAGTGATCATTGTTCTGCGTTCTATTCTTTTCTCATATGTTTTCTTCCTCCTTTTTTTCTCTTATTTTCAGAGCTCATCCAAACATGGGAAGCACAAAAATAGAACTGCAACTCTTCAAGCAGCAATGAGCCAATGATCAACCAAGTCAAAGAGATTGAATATTTTATCTCCTCAAATGAAAATGTACCATGCTATGAAAACACATTATGTGGTAAAAGTAACCACATCATAGAAAATATCTTGATCCAGAGGAAGAATTTAGAGAGCTTGGAAACATTTAAATTTTGAATTAGCATTTCGCACTTCAGTTGGGGTTTACATAGTTTTCTTGTTTTCCATTTGTTAGGATTTTCATTAAGTTCAACAAAAAGAAGACAATCCCAGCACAATGATTGTTAAAAGTAAACTACTTAAAGATGAGATATAACACTACTTAAAGAATAAAATGAGAAGGACAACATACGTTCACTGAGGAGAAGGAGGAGAAAGAGAAGAAGAAACTCATTGGGGTAGAAGATCCCGCCACCCGAAGGAGAGGAAGCTCGCTGAGGAGTCGAAGAAGATCCGCTGCTCGCTTGGATGAGGTTGCAATGTCGGGTACGAGCAATCAAGGGAGTCGGGGATGGGAGAGGCCAAGAGGGAGAGGAGGCGGAAGGAGTGAGGAGCCGAGATATTAGGGTTAAAGAATATATAGAATCGAGTAATGGAATGTGGATTTCAGGTATTGAGATTATTAATATATAAATAAATTAGTAACAGTTTCGATTACCGGTTAACCACGGATAATCGACAATCGAAACTGAAACTTATAACCGGTTTTGATTATCGGTTATCCGCGATCCGATAATCGAAATCGAACCGATTTAAATCAATTTTTGGATTTTATTAACCGAAACCGAAATCAAACCGAAAATCCACTATTCAAAAATAAATTTTATGGTTCGATTAATCGATTCTAATTGCCATCCCTAGAAAGAAACACGTGCTCAATGTTTTCAAGAGCATAATCACATAAAATGCAAGTACTAGCATTTGAAGTATAAAGTTGAAAAAGCTTAGTCATAGTTACTAATTTTGATTGATTATCTAGGCTTGCGTGTGAATTAATAAGATACATATATATTATTGAACCCGGATGGTTAGTTAGCTCTATGTATACGTACATTATTCCAATTATTTTTTGTTATGAATTTATGATATATACATGCATTAAACAAACTATATATATATATATATATATATATATATATGCATTCATCCACTGTTTTATCCTCCTTTATCATATGAAATAAATTTATCGTGCATATTAATTAATTAAATATATGTGTCTGCGTGAGATATACATATCGTATGAATTATTAATGGATGTAATTGTGTAAATACTTGCACCACTTGGCTTTGTTCATAAATTAGCATATTATATACATATATATGTGTGTCTTGTTTGAAGTTGAGTAATGCGGTCTTGCACGACTCTTGGTCAGGTACAATTTCGACGTCGAGGGACATGCAGAGACACTCGAATCGAGACTATACTCAATGTCGGTCATGTTTGTATATATATAGTGCGTGATAGAGATGTCTCCGTGAGTCTCGTGGGGATATGCTCAAAATTGATCGAGATTTTTTTTCAAAAATGTCGAGCTCATTACTGTCGAATTCTTAACAATTAATGAGGACGTGAGTATCCTAGTATGGATGTATGAAACTCACGCTAAGTAGCTTTTGGCTCGACTTGAATCTCTTTTATGAGCATGAACTCTTCTGGACCTAACCTAGCTGGACTCGAAGTGTTAGTCTGGACTCGAAGTGTTAGTCTGGTCTAATAAAAGAAAAAAAAAAAAGCAAATCAAATCAAATGAATAACACTCTCAAACTAATAATTAATGCATGAGATATATATTACGTGACATTATGGCCAATCTTACTACAACGGACTCTAATAATTCCATACCGAGAAGATTAATTAGTTTCATGATGATCATGATCACTCAAGGACGAACCGACTCTCTCTCTCTCTACCTATCATTCTACTATTCTAGATACAATGTAGTTCCACTCTCTCGCATTATTCATATATAAAGCCAATCACAAAATTTCTTTTAGGTTAATTATTGGGACAAGCCACTCTCATGGGCAAACAATATATATACTCATATACCTACGGATATTAATTAATTAAATTAAATAGAATATATAATATAAAATGGATGAGCAGGCTGCGTCGTCCAGCTGGATATATATTAATTAGGTTGCTTGGAAAATGACTTCATCATTGCGATATTGTGCAAGGAAACACACATGCATGCTGGCGCCACAAATTGATCTTTGCCCAACCAAATATCCACTCTACATGTGTCCTTGTCTCAAGGCAAAATGATGCTACTTGGCCTTTCCTAAGGCCAATCATTAATCCTTCAATATTCCACAATTTTATTCAATAATTATATCTCATCACTTTCGTCAAATTGAATTATGTATATATATATATATATATAATATACTATATAATTAGTTCAATTTAATTAATTACAGTCCACCAATTATGATGCAGTGACACAAAAGTGCTCCATTGTCGTACATTGTAATTATTCAGCATTAAATCAGTACTAAGCAACTTCTACTTATTTGTACCATGCATCATCTCTTTAAATTAATTAGCTATTGATTCAGTGTTGTATGATAAATTAATTTATAGTTGGAAGTTGACCCATATATATATATATATATATATATATATATATATTATATTTAATTATGATAATATAAAAGACACAAAAATACTCATTCAAACCTCCTCATATAATACAACTAGGTCAAAAACCTATACCAACTAGTCTTATCTAGCTAGCTAGCTAGTAAAATTTGGTCAAACAATTATTTTTTTGAGGGATTTTTTTTTTAAAAAAAATGACAAGTGATCCACTTGTTTCAATGGCTAATTTGGATATATTTATAAAATAGATAAATATTTACACATGAATTAATTAATTAGCTCAAATATGACTGCATATATTCTAATCATCCTATTTATATATATATTATAATCATCCTATATAAGGTCATTATAATTGAGAATTAAATATCAAATTCAATTCCCAACCAAAAAAAAGGACACATCAAAATGTCTTAATCGTCTAATGAAAAATTGACACATTTAATTAATTAAATGTAACTAACGAATTGTCGACTGTGATACTCAGTTGATGATGGACAAGACGTTGTATGTTATTTACAAATTTAAAATTCTATTCCTAATATAATTATTTATTATAATTTTTTAATCAATTATAGATAGCATAATTGATGATAACATATTATATTTTAACTAGAGATTTAAGATTCGATTTTTATTACGATAATTTATTATAATTTTTTATCTTTGTTTTAAAAAAAACTAACTAATTGCTTTACTTAACCCATTCAGCGCTACTTAATTAGACGGGTCCCACCCCGACCACCAAACGACCCTACCCTGCTTTGAGATTAGTGCGCAGCGACTCGATCTGCGCCGTCCACCTTTCCCTCGAGAATTGTTCTGGTCATTTTCTGCCACCCAGCCAGATATGCATGCCGTATATTTTCGAGATAATTAATATTCGACGATATTAATTAAATATTTATTAATTCATTTTTGTATTTAAATAAATCATATTACTGAGATGGAGGCGGATACGGAGAGCGTGTGGACCAAATTAAGCAGATAAGGATAAAATAATGTGGCTCTTGACTTTTGTCCCACGTAATTTTCAACTCATACTACTCCCTTCCAACGCATGCAAACAAACAACCGCGTCAATGGAGGCACCGAACCCCACAAGTTTACCCTACGCCGGCTCCCCTGGGTCCCTTCTCACCTGCCTGAGGGTGAACCCGTGGGTCTCCGTTGTTCGACTTATTTTCTCACGAGACCAAGTACGTAAGTAAGCGTATGCATACACATTATATGCAGCTACACCTCCTCACATTAAATGAGGAGCGCTGAGTGGCCATTAAATGAGGGAGTTGGGGAGTCTCTCAATGGGAAAACAGGAATCCCAGGCAACCCCACCTTCTCTTCTCTCTCTCCCTCTCTGGCATCATGTGGGTTGGAGTCTCCTAGGGTTTTGTTTTTGTTCCAGAACTCGCCACCAGTTTGCCCTAATTGTAATGAAGTAGCTAGGGTTTGCAGTTTGCTTGAGAAGCTTTGCTCAGGACTCTCTCCATGGCCAAAAGTTTGGAGGTTTCCCAGTATTGTTGATGCATGAGTTATATATATATATATATATATATCCACTACAATTATTAGTATTCAATGGAAGACATTAATTAATTCTAGCTGTTTAATGGAATTAAAAAAAGGTCATGTTTTGCTCCATAGCTACCTAGCTTGTCCATTTATTAATCCTGGAGTTAATTAATATATGCAGCAAGGTGACAATATATATATTAATTAATTTAATTGCTGATGCATGAGAATTAAATTGGGTGCTTGTATGCCTGCAGTGGATGATAATGTGATAAAGATTGGTGGAGAAAGACAAATTGTCATATGCTGTCTATAGAGAAATGAATAAATGTTAGATTGTAGGAGTATATATAGATTGACTTCTGTTTCACACATGAAATTAATTAAATACCATGACTTTGTATCTGAAATGAATGTTTCCTAGATTCATGGCAGAACTAAATCAATAATGATATTTTTCTTAGTACTTTTAGTTTGAGGGTGAGGGTAATACATTTAAGCACTGTAGGTCAATTAATAGTGCACTCTATCTTTTATTTTCTTTCAAGTTTTCTCTATAAAGTTTATTAATTAAACGAGGTGTGTGCATATATACACACACATATATATATAATTAAATTAATGACAAATACTCTTGTGTGTGTATGTATATAAGTATATATCTTCATAATAGTTTCTAACTGAATGGTGAGTAATGAAATGTGATTGGCTACAGAAGAGAAATAGATGGTGCATTTTCATGGGAGAAGTGTTAACATGGTGTGTTTCTCCGGGTATGCAAGTGACGCAATATATATGTCTTTTTGGGGCATGAGGACAAGTAGTAATTCAATGCCAAGTTTAACTTTAATTTGATTAGGTATTATGAATATTAATAGGAGGATATTTGTTCTCTTTATTCAATTTTGCTTCTTTGATATAAGAACCACGGCAAAGTACGACTACGACATTAATTAAATTAATTAATTCATCGATCGTAATTTCTGATTTATATGTAGACGTAATCATAGTATATATATATATATATATGTATTCGTGAGGTCTTTAATTAATTATCATTGTCGTCGACACTGCAAATTTATATCGTTGGATAATAACACTATATATATTAATAATAATACATGGATATATATAAAGCAAATAATGATGCAGTAATTTAAATTTCTGGAAACGTAGTAATTAATCTCTAGAGTTTTGGTATATCCATTCGTCCCTTTCACCTTATACCCATCTTGCGGAAAAATTTAAAGCTCTCTCTCTCTCTCTCTCTCTCTCTCTCTATCTCTCTCTCAACCCTAATAACACCACCCTCACAATAAATGCAATTGCACCCTCTCAATACGCTCTGCAATAACTCCTCTTCACCACTTCCTCTCCACCTGTTCCCTTTCCTCTCTTCCTCCTCTCCCCTTTCTCTGCCCACCTCTCCAGATCTCCGCTAATGGCTTCTGTCATGGCGTCGACTTCCTCCATCAACGCATCGTCTTGTCCTCCGTCTTCCATGCACTGATCCCGGCCGGATCTCTTTCTGATCCAGCTCTCGATCTCTTCCTCGTCGTTGGAACTAAGATCGAGGGAGGAGGAGAGAGAGTAGATCTCAGCCGTATTAGCTTACTGACTTTGCTTCTTCTTTGCCGTCAAGTTTCTTCGAGGTCAAAACACGTATATCCCTCTTTTCTCTCTCCTCTTGTTTTGTCTGCAGTCCGATATACGAGTATATATACTACTAGAGAAAGAGAAAGAGGGAGAAGAGGAAGGGGAGGAGAAGAATTGAAGTTCCGGTGAGGCGAAATATGCCTGTGGGGGTCATGATACCAGCAAGACAAGCACCGACGTCGATGATGGGGAGGAACGCCGGCACCAGTTACGGCTCCTCCTCGGTCTTATCTCTCAGCCAGGTCAGCGGAAAGTCAACTCTATTTCTTTTTCTCTATCATCTTTTCGAGGCATTGCACAAGATCGTAGGTTTGCAGCTACGTGAGAAGTGAAAAGATCTCCCTACTTATTCGTGTGTAGGTCGCATAAGTTCCGTCCTTTTATTATTTTCTTCTTCATCAGAGAGAGAGAGAAGAGATTCAGTTTTCCCTTTTTAAATTATTTTGTTAATATGAAGTTATAAAGTGTATATAATTCAATCACAGAAGAATAGTGATTAATTAATTAAAGGATTTAATTAAATATTTGTTGTAGCCAAACTTGTTGGAGGGGCAGCAGATCCCGCTGCAATACCAGCATCACAACCAGCTCATGGAGATGGCGCCGACAACGACGACGACGGCGGAAAGCGAGATGCCGAGGCCTCGAGAGGAGGACTTCGAGAGCAAATCCGGTAGCGAGAACATCGAGGGCGCTTCCGGCGACGACCAGGACCAAAACCAGCGCCCTCGCAAGAAGCGCTACCACCGCCATACTCAGCACCAGATTCAAGAAATGGAGGCGTAATACACTGTTCATCAATCTAACACAAATGCTTCAGATCTTCACTACTATTTTTTAATCTACACGCACCTTTTCTTTTTCTTGTAATGATCATCATAAAAAAATATCTAGTTTTGTTTCTTGATTCATTCATATTGCTCTCTCTCTCTCTCTCTCTCACTCTCTAATTTCTTGACATATATTACACTGGAGAAATTGGCACAAGCGTTTCATTCTTAGCTCCATTTATTTCTCAGTGCATGATGTTAATTAATATACATGTCCTAATTTGTTTCAGTTTCTTCAAAGAATGCCCTCACCCAGATGACAAGCAGAGAAAGGAGCTCAGCAGAGAGCTCGGACTTGAGCCTCTCCAGGTCAAATTCTGGTTCCAGAACAAGCGCACCCAAATGAAGGCAAATATTCAACTCTCTCTTCTTCTATATACACATTAACTTCTATTTTCCATGATTGCTAGCGACATTTATTTACCTTGCATGCACTTCATATTGGCCACTTTCTTCATCTACTTTAATTCCCTTTCCATATATATATATCTACTCTCTTAATTTGCACAGAACTCATTACTGCAAATGTTTTGGACTCATCTCATGCTGATATCTCGTGACTCCTCCTTCGATTTCTCTTGCAGAACCAACACGAGAGAAATGAGAACAGTCAGCTGCGCGCCGATAACGAGAAACTCCGCGCCGAGAACTTGAGGTACAAGGAAGCCCTCAGCAATGCCTCCTGCCCCAACTGCGGCGGCCCCGCCGCTCTCGGAGAGATGTCCTTCGACGAGCACCATCTCAGGATCGAGAACGTTAGGCTCAGGGAAGAAGTACGACTCCGCCCTCAAGATGTTTGACGATAAGCCTGTTCGAACTCGACGCTTTTTTTGCACCTTAAATTCTCATGCGCGCGCGTGCATGCTTTCGCAGATCGATAGGATATCGGGAATTGCTGCCAAGTACGTGGGCAAGCCAATGATGTCGTCGTACCCGCTGCTGTCTCCGAGCATCCCTTCTCGCTCGCCGCTGGATCTGGATGTCGACGGGTTTGCCGGCGGGCAGCCGGCCATCAGTGGGGGCGAGATGTTCGGGGCGGGGGAGCTGCTGAGGGGCGTGTCGGGGCAGAGCGAGATGGAGAAGCCGGTGGTGGTGGAGCTGGCGGTGGCGGCCATGGAGGAGCTCATCAGGATGGCACCGCTCGACGAGCCACTGTGGATTCCGGGGCTGGATAACGCGACGACGGAGACCCTCAACGAAGAGGAGTACGTGAGAGCTTTTCCGAGAGGAATCGGGCCGAAGCCATTTGGCCTGAAATCGGAGGCGTCGAGGGAGACGGCGGTGGTCATCATGAATCAGATGAACGTCGTGGAGATTCTCATGGATGTGGTAATTATTATAACATAGAAATTGTGATCAATAAATAAATTAATTAGTATAATATAATAATGAATTAGTAATAATTTATCTTGTTGCTTGTATAGAATCAATGGTCGAATGTGTTTTCGGGCATTGTGTCGAGGGCCATGACGCTTGAAGTGTTATCAACTGGAGTAGCAGGCAATTACAATGGAGCTTTGCAAGTGGTATGGAATTATCTTTTTTGTTATTTTGAAGGATATATATTTATCAATATTCCAGAATCATGAAAATTAATATACATTGAAGGAATTGTTATCATTGATATTATATACATGCTTCTGGGCTATTGATTAATTTCCTTCAATGTATATATATACTAATTAGTCAACTAATGAATTAATGAATCTCTGTTTAATTAATTATTGTCTTGGTTAGTTTTATTAATTCTTTTCTTTTTGCATTATTATAATATAATATACAGTAGCACTGAATTAATCTTACAATAAATTCTTCATGAACTATACCTTCTTTGATGTTTTGGTTTTCATTTCCTCAACATAAAATTACATCCATTTGGTATATATATATGAACTAGCTACTCGATGTAAAATATATTGGCAGTAAATAAAGATATATATATATCTATCAGATTTAGCTTTCTCAAACAGTCTAAATTAATTAATTCGCTAATTCAGTTAAAATTTTGTAGTTAAATTGCAAAGTTTCAAATATTGCTGGTGCTTCTTCAACTATTGCTATATTTCTATTAGTTAATTTCTATACATGTATGGCTTGTGAAAGAGTAATCAATCAGACACATCGCTGATAATTAATTATATACTGCACGTATTAATGGTTAGATGTCAGCGGAATTCCAAGTGCCGTCTCCACTTGTTCCAACTCGAGAGAGCCTCTTCGTCAGGTACTGCAAGCAGCATCCTGATGGAACCTGGGCTGTCGTTGATGTTTCCTTGGACAGCTTGCGCCCCAGTCCCGTCCCGCGATGCCGAAGAAGGCCTTCCGGTTGCTTGATTCAAGAAATGCCCAATGGCTATTCAAAGGTATATATAATATAACCATGCATGCATCTTTAATTAATTTCCTGTACATATATATATCTATAATAACATGTACTTAATTTCTCCATAATTAATTTGTTCGTATGTAGGTCACTTGGGTGGAACACGTTGAAGTGGACGACAGATCAGTTCATAACATTTACAGGCCCTTGGTGAACTCCGGCCTTGCATTTGGTGCGAAGAGGTGGGTGAGTACCCTCGACAGACAATGCGAGCGCCTCGCAAGTGTGATGGCTAGCAACATTCCCTCCGGCGATATCGGCGGTACATTTTGATTACATATCTTGTTGTTCACGTTGTTGTTTATGTGTTTACATATACGTTGTTGTGGTTGTGAATTGTGATGATTAATTTGGAGTTTGGTACGTATAGTGATTACTAGTCCAGAAGGTAGGAAGAGCATGTTGAAGCTGGCGGAGAGAATGGTGATAAGCTTCTGCGGAGGGGTGAGCGCATCAACGACGCATCAGTGGACTACGTTGTCCGGAAGCGGAGCAGAAGACGTCAGAGTTATGACGAGGAAGAGCGTCGATGATCCCGGTAGGCCCCCCGGTATCGTTCTCAATGCCGCCACCTCCTTTTGGCTTCCCGTCCCGCCCAAGAGGGTCTTCGATTTCCTCCGCGATGAAAGCTCTCGAAGCGAGGTATATAGATTCGATATTATCTCAATTCCAATTCATTATATTTAGAAATTTAATTTCTCGTTAATTACACTCTGCTTGCACTTGCAGTGGGATATACTCTCGAATGGTGGAGTTGTTCAAGAGATGGCTCACATCGCCAATGGCCAAGATCATGGGAACTGCGTTTCTCTGTTGCGCGTTAATGTGAGCTCAAAGTATATAGGAATTAATCGTTTAATAGAATTGATTGTTAGACTAATTAATCGATGACGATGATTGCAGAGCACGAACTCGAATCAGAGCAACATGCTGATACTGCAGGAGAGCTGCACTGACACAACTGGGTCGTACGTGATCTACGCGCCGGTCGACGTGATGGCCATGAACGTGGTGCTCAACGGCGGCGACCCGGACTACGTGGCGCTGCTGCCGTCGGGTTTCGCGATCCTTCCCGATGGGCCTCCGCCTTCGGCGGCGGCGGCGGGCGGCGGGAGGATAGAGGACGTCGGCTCCGGCGGTTCGCTCTTGACTGTCGCGTTCCAGATCCTGGTGGACTCGGTGCCTACTGCCAAGCTGTCCCTGGGCTCGGTGGCGACAGTTAACAGCCTCATTGCTTGCACTGTTGACCGGATCAAGGCTTCAGTTGCAGGCGAAAACATTGCCCATTAAGAACATGCGCATATGGGTAGGCAACGCATCTGAGCTGAAAAGTGTTCTTTTTTCTGTAGTCAACTCGTATTTATGCATGAACTGAAGATAAATTGATGTGCAGGAGAAGAGGTGGAATTGGAGCCTAATTTGTGGAAGTCAAGAACGCACCTAATGCTTCTTAATTCCCTCGCCGTGTGGTGTTGGTCCGTTGATTTGAGATAAAATTCAACGGCTATGCAAGGAGGGTTGGTTCGGGTATTGACTTTCCATATCTTTTTCATGACTACTACTTGCACCTCTAGGTTTTGCAGGACATATTACCCTTATCTCTCTCTCTCTCTCTCTCTCTCTCTCTCTCTCTCTCTCTTTTTTTCTCCCCATCCTCTGTGACGGTCTCTTTCAAGTGTTGTCGATTCCTCTTTCCATGGAACAAGCATATACTTCGTCATCTCTCTCTACCATTCAATTGCATCGCATCCTCTTGTTTTGTGGTGTTGGTTATTAAGTGGATTATTATTATTATTGTCTGACTGGCCAAAGTTGTCTTTCCTTCTATTTAATATGAAGAGTCTGTTTTAGCTTGGTGTATGAATTTCAAGTTTCCTAGGAAGAAAAAAGAAAAGCTTGCGCCTCGATGATATGTATAATTGCAATACTATTCATAATCATATGATTTTTCTAATCCGCAAGGACTCCCATCTGATATCCTAGTAGAAACTGATGATAGTAAAACCTTCAAAAGATTATATAGTAGTATATTTTACTAATTTATTCATACAAACACGAAATTAAGTTATATTCTTGTTTTACAATTAAAGAAATTAGATCAAGCGTCATTAAGTCCGTTTCAGAAATCGACGATATTTTCTCTGAATAGTTCGGACAAATGGATGTCACCAAGTCTAAGTAGTCCTCAGGATTGCTGATCCCTGACCGAGGGACGGGTACCGGAGTTATAAATTTCTCCTGGTCATTTGTTGGCTTTCTAATATGCACCATCTCGTCAGCTGAGTCAGATATGAAAAAAGTATTTTATATTCCTCACTGGTGTCTTTTTTTTTTAAAAAAAAAATATTTCTAACAAACATTTTACACAGATTATTACAACCATTAATGTGAGTAGTTACTTCAATAATCTAACTATAAAACATCATTGAAAAATACTCTTTAAAGTTTAATAAATCGCATCAACATTTAAGGAATAAAAATTATTATTTCATACCTGACTTAGCTGACGAGGTGGTAATGGGAGTATAGAACTATATATTTCAACTTCAGAGGAGGTCCGATCACATTTAAAATAAACTAAGAGGATGGCGTTGTAATTTTCCATATTTCTAACGCAAGAAAAGAAATCAGAGTTGACAAATAGCAGTATATTATTATTACTGCAAACTTGGCATCACAGGGGGAAAAATATAGCATAAATGTTGAGTAGAGTGATTTGTGTTTAGTGGTTACATTAGCAACTACTCAGTAGAATCTGATAGTTAGAAAAAAAAAAAGGAGAAAAGATATGATACCAATGCGATATAACAGGGACCAAATAACTTACTCCAACAAAATATGTTAATTTGTATTACTTTTCACAAATGCCGCCAGCCATCTGTTTGGCATCCAACATACACTGCTGAACATGCACCCACCTGTGACCATCAGACAGCACAAGCCTAACTCGAGATGATGAAATAGTTAATAGTAGATTCGACGTTGCTCACATAAAAAAGGTGCACAACCTCCTTGTTATCATCCTGCAGATGTGATTTCGGATACAGAAAACTAGTAGCACTTCGTCCTGTAATAAACAAAACAAAAAGCACAAGAAATTTACATTAAAAAAATCACCTAAAGATATTTTGGGAAAAAAGGAATCTCTTTTAAGTATACATATAGTTTCCTTTAATTGAATTTATAGATATTGCAGTTTGTCATCCTGATCATAAAGTTGAGGTTAGAGATACAATGAACAGTTTAAGCAAACCTTCTGTAAACAGCAAATGTCATTTTTCTGGGATGATATCAGAGAAAGAAAAATCATGAAACGGTGGACCTGCCACAAGTAGTTCATATAATAATCAGTAAATTATAAATTGACATGACAGAGAAAGGACAATCCTATTGATGAAATCTAGCAAAAGTTGATAAAAACAAGATGATTATTTCCGATTGAATGCAGAAACGTTGATAATCACTGCTCTTTGAGGAAAAATAAAATGCACTTGATATTCCTAGAGATGTGTGACGGACTTCTTCGAGTCATTGTATGAATAATTCACTGAACCATACAAAATCTAAGAAATATGAAAATGTGCTCAACAACCATCAACCACGTACGAGCTCACATGTTCAAATAAATGATGGAAATCCACATGTCGCCAGCATGCCTCATGATGGCTAAAAGATGAGCACTGTTCAAATGCCATTAAGCTAATGCAGGTGAGCTAGTGTGACTATATGAAGAAGGAAAAATGATAAGAAAGGAAGAGAAAAGCCACTAAAATAGCAACTAATGAATGATGTTGAAGGAGCTCAGGAATGAACTCAACATCAAGAATGGGTGATATTGGCACTTGTGATGATCCAGAGTCACTTTAAACCAGAACATGTCAATATTTATAGCCGAAACTTCAATAATTGTTATGCATGTACAAGAGGTGTTAAATGAAAAATGGAACTACATGAAAGCTCAATACCCTTACCCTCTTGTTCACTAAGAATGTAAAAAGGAATATGAGCAACCATCTTGGAACCTCCCTCACTCCAATTGATAATTCCAGGACCTTTAGCCAGCTCAGTTGAAGGGCCCAAGACAGACAAACATATTGCCGGTTCAGTCATCAACCCTAAATAGTCACAAGCACGCCTCCAGACCCTCCTGTCAACATTTCTAGAGCGTGCTACCTAACAAGTAGCAATAACATGAATTTGCCAGCTCTTTGGACATATATTGGAAGCAAAGTTTGTGAAGCATTATGAAGTTCCAAAAGATCCAGAGTACAAACCTTAGCAAGAGATACTCGAGCCCTTGGAAGTAAATCACTATGGCATGTTGCTAACTTTGCAATAGATGTCACCACAAAACAAAGAAGCCTAGCTTGAGAAGATTTTCTAGAGACTGCATCATTTGAGTCTACATCTGATTCCTGGCTCAAGCCCAAACGACTGCCCCAGATAATTAAGAAAAACATCAAAATTTATTTTTGCATTAAAGTGATTTGAAATTACTTTGGTCATGCAAGACAAACCTAGACAAAAGATTCTCATATAAAAGCAATTCTAAGCTCTCAAAAAGTTCTCGAGCTACATCTTTGTATGATGCACCTCCAGCTCCATGCTCCCCAATAGCCCAACATAAATGTAATGCCAACTCTGTCTGATTGAACCAATGTAACAATAATCAAATGACAACATTGTGGTTTTGTTTAAATATCTTACTGAAATGCATTGAATAAGATGAAAGTAATAGATTAATTGCTAATTGTAAAGTTTTAAGCATAGGTAATAGCAAAACAATATTCGAGATTTCATAAAAAATGCTCTTGCCTTGGCAGGACTATCATAAGCTTCTCCCAGTCTGTCCGTGATAGGCTTCTGCGGAGACATTCCAAGTGGACCATCAATAATTTCATGATTATTTCTGTTAAAAATATAAATGAATAGATTGGTCTCTTTCCTAAGAGCCCCTTAAGCTTTTAGGAAAGTTGGTCATCCAATCAAATTTAACAAGTTCGAACTTCTCATGCAAGAAAAATGCGTGAATAAATACAAAATAATCTAAGAACATGAATGCCCTACAGTGCATAACCATGCCTTATATGTACCAATCCTGTCACAGATATGCATATACAATTTCTTAAAGAAATAGTTTATATAGATCCTGATCAGATTCTTCCTATTTAATCGACAAAACAAGTATATCTTCCAATTTGGAGGGAAACAGATGGAGACCTTACACCTACTTCAACTTCAAACAAGGGTATATATCCCTTTCCTCTCTTCCCCTCCAAATTTCTCAATCCAAACAAGCGCTAAAACCATATAGATTACAAGCTCCTACATGTGAAGCTATGTTAGAATTATACAGAAAAGTAAAGCTTTAACTTGTCAAATTATACCTTCAGAAGAGCAATAAAATTAGGACAACGTTGAAATGCAGCCAGCAGAAAATCTGAGAGCCTCTTCTGAACCTAGAAATAATACACCATGAATTGAGAAAAAACTTTGGAATTGCTTTATTACAACTTTAGAAGCGAGCTATCCATTCTGTTTTACAACACAATCTTTTAAGAAGAAAAGCCAACTCAAAACAAAGGAGTGATTCACCATTTCTGATTCATCACATGATATCTTTTCATTTAATTAAAAAGATCAAAAACCCAAATTTCGACAGGAATTCTAGTGAAAATCACATTTGTAAATAATAGTTAACAGATAAAACAAGAACATAATTTCCAAGCACATCCTAGAATACTGATAGCATCCCCTTGAAGAAACTAAACATAAATGCCGAAAAACAAGTAAATACTTCTGGATTAGTTGTTAATGAAATTAAGGATGACCCGGTGCATGAAGCTCCCATCAACATATGGTCTAGGGCATCTTACAATTTAAATTCTAAGATTAGGTCTACCAAATTGCATCAATAGTAAGAGAATACAATATTGCTGATTAGATCATTGTCATTCAGTTACCTCATAGGAGAAAACCTTGTCAGGAAATGTTGTAGAATACCTCGACATTACAAGTGGAATTAATGCACAAAGCAATGCTGCAACAAGATACTTTAGAAGTTATAGCATCCATACCAAAGGAAAAGTAGTTGGAAATTATGTCTGCAAGCACATATATGATTCAACCAAGGTGAAAAGCATACAGTCATTAACATCTCGCAATGCAATTGAAAAATATAGAGCAAGGAACTGAGGTGTCATTTGAAGCACTTGTTTTAGCCTTTCAGACTGCGGATTATTTATTGCAGCATGCAATGTTGAAGCCATAGCAGGAGATGTCCAGTGGCGTTCCTGAAATGGAAATTGTAAGTAAGTGTCATGTAAAGTCTGAGTTAATACTTGTTTTGTGGCTATCACCATTAGACCATCATATAGAATATAGATAATGGAAGAAAGCGGCAATAATTTAGATACCTTCACTCCTTTATAGAATATTAAAAAATGAAACAATTCACAATTTATGTGTAGTAACAATCTATCACAGCCCTTATTAAGTGGATCAACTATCTCCAACACTCGTCATATTGCATCAATCTCATTGACCTCAACAGATGAGAGCTGCAAAAGCCAAACTTTGCCATGTATACACCCAGCTCATCAGCTACATCTCATGACCACAAGGTTGGCTCATTTATGTAATGACCAAGGCTCAAGCTTGGGCTCTAAGCCTCTACTTGACTGGAAATTTGATCAATTTTAATTTATTAGTCATTTTGACATGAACTTGTTGAATCAATGAGGATCGGTTTAGGATCCAATTTAGATAATTTCAATGAGATAGAATCATAGAATCAATATCAAGATAAACTGGACCAATCTGAAGCAAATTAGGACCAAATTATATCAATTTGACCAAACTGTCATCAGCTTAAGATTCATTTGGATCAATTTGGACTTTGGATCAGTTATCATCAATCAATAATCAAATTGGACTAGGACCAAATTTGAAAAAAAAAAAAAAGAAGGAAGATCAATGGGAACTAATCAGATCTATTTGAATTGGTTTACAACAATTTGGATCAGTACCTAATTTAAAATTTGATAAGATACTGCATATGACAATTTCAAAAGCTCCTGATTTACATTTATTACTACTAGTTAGACGAATAGCTTACTGTGACTCCGTCATTTTCATCTTTAAGGAAGTCAAGAAACACAGGATCAGAAACATCTATAGCATTAGTGTCATCTGATCCAGAGTCCCCTCCATGATCTTCTATAGTGGACCCAGTATAAGCTTCATCCATTAGTGCGAGAAGCATCTGCCGTACAGCATGAAAAACATAAATAATAACTATCCTCAAATTACAAACAAGTATCTTATTCTCTGATAAACAAAGATGTATATTAGAAGAAAAAAGTAACCTCAGGTGCTGCGCTCTTCTGGATGGACGCAATGCTGCCACCAACCAGAGACCCAGAACTTTTTTCGACTTTTTCCAAAGCTGTCACCAGTACTGATAAAAAGAACATAAAAATGTAAAACATTTCAAAGTTCTCAAACCTAACATTCATATGCAAATCAATTAAATACAACTACACTTTCCAGGCAAAAATGGAGGAAAGAAACATCTGGCATATGAGGCCAAACAATTGACATGCTATTATTTATTTTTATGGGACTCTTTGATGCAACACTTGGTTAACCATTGCAATCCATGACTTAGAAATTTCGATTCAAAAGTATCCTTCGTGCTTTTTGTAATGGAGTTGCCAAATGAATAAATTAAAATATTAATTTATTCTATCACATCAAAAATTATAAGGAGAAATTCTCATTGTGGTCCATCTTTCAAACCAAAGGGCAACACAAATCTCAGTACGATCAGTCTCTTATAAACGTTATGGCATGACTCCGGAGTTAAAAAATGTGATAGAATGTGCATATGGGTTTTATAGTTTTACCCATATCCAAAAGATGTAGATCTATTACATAACCAATTCCCGGAGAAATTTTCCTCAACACGAACACATAACAATTTCCAAAAGAACAAATGGAGGGCAAATTGCATCTGAAGGAGAATATAAAATGAAGATAAGGATGACAAAGAAAAAAAACATAGTTTATTATGCAACAATATTGACCAAAACGAAATCATTATAAGTACACACATTTGCCTCTCCCCAAACCCGAATTAGTGGGAGAAACTGACATTTCAACAAACATAAACGTTGATCTCTATTTCACTGCAATATGCCATCTTAAACTGACATACAACAAGCATAAGTTGGATAGCACAACTTGTGAAAGAAAATAGAAGAAAAGATACTCACTTGGCAAATCCATAAGCGAATGGAAAAGTGGAAGAAATGAACCAGTTGACATCATTGCTGGAAAAAGCATCATAAATGATTTTTCCAACCTGTAAAAATGAAATCTCAACAAGTAATCAGCTGCTCATTTTAAGTATTTAAAGTTTGTATGAACCTGACATGTTAAAACTAGAATACATGCATGGTTAACTGAAAGTAGAAAGCTCATGACAACTGGAATACTGTTTATTTTGAAGTAGACATTAACAGTCATGGTTCTTTAGGTTGCTGATATTATATGTTTATTCATAATGCAATAACATCAATATTACATAAGAAAGAGCAATTATTACCATGTTAAAAGAATCAAAAGTAAGTAAATATTGCATACCTCTCACCATTCCATGCAATCAACTTTAACAGTAAAGGGAAGAACTGCAAAGGAAAAAAAGTTCAATAGAGAAATCCAGAGGCAGCGACCATTTTGGACAAACTAAAATCTAGTTCTGCTGAGCATTTGTCCTTTTCTCATTTATTGACATAGTTGCATGATTTGTCCTAAGCATTCAATAATGGATTCAAAATTTTGATAATAGCTTGTAATAAATTCAACTATAGAATAAATTTTATCATATGGAACATTGTGCATGTCATACTTCAATTAAAAATAATGTATCCAACAATGTGTCTCTTGCTTTGAGAGTTCTTAAATGAACTTAGAGAATATCATAATACTCAAAGAGATTTGTTATTTATCAAAGCTCACCTTACATCTGGCAAACTAAAAGGCCAACAAGTCCAATTTAAGGGCATTTTGTCTAACTCTTGTTTTAGCCTAACTCAACCATAAATGGTCATTTAGCTAATCTCTCTATATATTTTTCAGCAACTAATACAATTTTTTTCTCTTGGAGACCCTTTTTATTGAACTAAAAAAGGAACAGTTAGGAGGTATAGTCCGACAGTAAGAAGGTCATAATGATTTTGGTACAGCCACTTACTACCACTATCTACAAGAATACTATAAACTGCCAAGGTGTAAGTAGAATTTTAGTAATTACTAGTATTTAGAAATTTATGTCAAACTTGTTTTAAATGAACTCTGTGTTTTCTCAAATTTGAATAGCTGTAAAATTACATAATTATCTGAGAACATTAGAACAAGACAACATTTGAGCACAATTTATTGAACATATAGGCCACACCTGTGGGAGTAGGGTTGGGAAGGAAGTCAGCAGCTTTGCTTTGTTCAGATTGAGAAAATCCAGGGTTGCTTTTGCAACAACAGGATCGGCAAACTCCCTAGAAATACCAATCAAGAAAATAAAGCCACAGATAAAGGTAAAATCTTTGAGAAATCCTAACAGAAAAAGTTTGTCGCAATCTTAATGCTATCTTCAGATGGCACAAACTGGTTGAAAGCATAGCATTTCCACAAAAACTGGTTGCTAGCATAGCATGTTCCATTTTTCATGTTTGGATATGTACTAGTTCAAGAGCTCAAACTCATAGTTGAGTAACATAACCATATCAAATTTCTTACTATAACATAATTTATCATGTCACTCACATAATTGTCAATCCTGTAATTTTGAAAACCTTAATTCTGAAATTGTCATGTCTATTTTATAGTAATAAAAAAATCACTTTTAGTACATCCAACACTACATAAACACAGAAGACATCGTGACAGGAACAAAAGCAACAACAATTAAATGAGGAGATATATGTGACAAGTGGGAGTAAATCATAGACAATAATTACAATGCAGAGTTAGTTGGGAGACGGCCCATTCAATAAAGCTCAATTCAGTCCAGCAATGTCTTGATGTAACAAGAAAAGATGGTGTTACTAACTTACTAGTATTAATGATTTGATTTCTTTTTTCAGGATTTATGATAAAAATAGTTTGCAGCTAGACGAGGTTGGGCCAAGCTATACATAAGCACAAGAGATATTCTAATTCCTAAGGCTAAAAAGCATGGCCTTATCAAGAAAACAACTCCAAGCTTTTATAGGTTCTAAGTTCCAGAATCATTAAAGCTTAATTGGAGTTCACAATTTTGGATAAGGCCTGTCTCTGCCACATGATATTTATAATCTACATTCAACATGAAATAAACAAGACTTTCATACTTACATATTGCAAAATAAACAGACATTTAGTTGTTGACTGGTTTGATTAAAAAAATAATTATGCATGCAAGACATTAGAAATAAAGAAAGAGAAACTTCACCTACGCAAGCATGAAGAAAAGTGTTACCTACTTAAGCATGAACGGAAGAAGGTCTTTAAACTAGGATCAGCATCATGTAGCACGACTTCTCCAAAATCAAGAAAAAATTGAAGGATTGTCTGCCTTTGTCAAAATACAAGAAATATAAATAATATTGTTTACCAAGCAAACACAAAAAATTAAGAAAGCATGAAGCTTGCAAAAGCTTGACAATTATGAAATTTTAAATAACAGAAACATCATACATAATGGGTTCCCCTCCAAGTACGAAGGAAGGCACGCCAATCTAATATTTTATTCATGTGGCTGCATATAGTTTGCTATACTACAACTTTCTTACTTTCTCTTCTCCTTGGAGTAATTAATTCTAAAAACATATATTCTCTTATAAGTATTAATGCTCATTCATTTAGATGATACACTGTTACTTCTGAGATTAGTACTCTAGTAATTTGCTGTTACACCACTCTATCCAAACTAGTAAACTACCAAGTCTAAGAACCATTCATTTCCAAGACACTCAACAAACAATAAGAAACTTTAAGACCTTATGCACGTGAAACTCATGATAAAGAAGTAGATAAGTGCAAATACCAGTTTAAACCTTCAGGTGATTGTACTGGTATTGTGCGACATTAACCTTAGGTCCTTAATTATCTGAAAATCGTGAATAAAGAAACCCCGCCACAATCATAAACAGATGAATTTGTTTAACATTATCTAAACCTAGTATTTTAACTTTAGTAATAACTTCACCACTCTAGTTCACGGCCAAACCTAATAGCAACAAATAACCAGTGAATCAGTTGCCAGCGAAATCAAGACGACGATCTAGCGAACGCTCACCAGTAAAAGAAGCCCATTGGATGTTTGTGACTGCGGCAGAGCCGATAGGCATCGTTGGAACAGCTTGTTTATCTGTGGGTACGCCCGTGCCACCAGCTCCTCCGATCCCCCTTCTCTGGAGATCTCATATATCTTCTTGACCTGAAAGAAATCACAGAGAGCTGATGAGGAGCCAAGAGAAGGCCAATAATTCTTCACGGAGGAATCATGAGAACGACGAATCAGGAAGAGTCGAAACAGTAAAAGAAAGAAGGGAGAGAGCGAGGGGTGGAGACGGACGGATTGGAGGATATAGGGGTCGGAGGCGGGGTCGCTGGCGGAGGAGGAATCCCTGGCGTTGGAGGAGAGCGATCGGAGATGGAAATCCCAATCTTTTTCCCTGTCAGTCCTCGACGAGGAGGAGGTCGTCATCGCCCCTCTCGATATCGGAAATGAGCCGATACGAGCTGCGGTTAACGATATCAGCAATCACCAGCGACTAGGGCCGAAATATTTATGTAGGTTTTTGGGTGCGGGACTACGGGTGAAATGTTGGTTCGGGTATTGTTGGAGCTGAGTAATTCGAACTTGATTTGCCGAAGATTTAAACTCGGTTTAACATCAAGTTCGGACTCGGGCTCACGAGCTTAATCCTTGATTTTTTTAATATATAATAATTTTACAATTATTTGAAAATATACAGATAATTTTTTGAACATTTATCAGCTTCGCCAGCTCGAACTTGAACTCTATTTTGACTTGAATGTCGTTGAACCAGGTGAACTCAGCTCAATTACATCCCTCATCCACGCAAAATATCCATCTCGAACTCTCATCAAGACGCAAACGATGCTTGTAGTTGTAGAGGTATAAAAAGTAAAACACAACAACTTTGGATAATTTTCAACAACACATTAAACGATATATTTATTCCTTGTGAATATGTTTGTTTGGCATATCCTTATCCTCTCTTTCTCAGCAATTCACCACAATCTTCTGTACCATCAGCCAGAGTCGGATAAAGTACTTCCAAGTAGCCCAGTGGAAAGGAATGATGCCATCCAATCGAGACAGCCTCGGAGAGATACATCAGTTAGTTTAACCCACATAGGGAAGAAATCTTCGTATAGTTTTAGAAATTTTTGACAATAAAAAGCTTCTGTGCAGCGAAACGTGAATTTTGTATTTCATTTTTCAACAAAAAGTCATGCAATTTAGAGGGCCTTACATATCAGTAAATATTATGTGCATGGTTTAACTAGGCGAAAATATCAGACTTAATCATACCAACTATATAGAACTAATACCATACCATAACAATTCAGCAGAAAACTGCAATGGAAATATATAACTAAGACTAAAAGTTGGAAAGAAAGAAAAACAATGATGAAATTTGTACCTTTATTACCAGAGCCTCTTGATCTTTGATGCTGTAGCATTCAGCAAGCGCAACATTCTTCAAATAGCTATGCTCGGGTCTAACACCGGAGTAGTCCAAGCTAGCATATTAACAATAACTGATCAGATTAAGCCTGCAGTTTGTAGAACAAAGATTCAACTCTAAGACGCATAGATCTCACATAATTACACTACTAGCTCAGCACTTATAGAGTGCAATTATTTGACCATCATCCTGTAGCAAATAGCTCATGGCACCATGAAGGGGGAGGCAGAACCCCTGCCTCCCCCTTCATTGAAGTTGCATGTTTACTACTGTCTAAACCAAATCCAGCGGCCTCTATGCCAAACTAACCTTACATTTGTGTCATCAATAATTCATTGCAATTGATCCTCCACCAACACGCGCGACCAGTACATCTGCCTTCCCACCCATTTCTCTAGTGCTAGCTTTCTCATTTCTTTTCCAATTACTGCATGAAACTCTCTAACCACCACTGGATATGAATGTGGCCCTGCTGTAACTGCTGTTATCCTAAAATGCAATGTGGTATCTCAACATTTGACATCCGCTCACGAATAGCCTCTGAAGTGACATCCTGTAATGTAATAGTCCCAGAATGAGCGGCTATTGGCTCTTACGTAAAGAGAAACGACCATGGTCCAAATATTGTACATGTATATATGGCCTGCACCAAACAATTTAACTTATGATGAACAAAATTTTCAAAATAATAGTATATCTTTCCAACTCATGACATAGTACCACATCAATCAAACGATGAAGCAAGTCTGTACTGACCAAGAATACAATTACAGTATTTTGAATAGTTAACATGTCAATCTTGTTAAAATACTTCACATGCCAATCATTAACGAGATAATGTATGGATAAGAACTAACAAACGGATGAAGTCAATGCATCCTGGTGAAATAGTTAACTGATCTAACTATGTAAAATAGGTCTTGGAGGCATACCTCCACACCAAGGATCTTCATTCTAAAAAAATCGAGGGTCTGTCTCTCCATATCTTGGGCTCCCATGTAGATAATTGCACTCCAACCCTCTAGCACACACTATAGATGCAGCAACTGCATGCTAACGTGCTCCAGCCTCCAGGTATCCAGCTTTGGCTATGATACAATTTTTCTCTAACCTTTTGGCTAGTAAAGCTTGTGCCACAGAATTATTAATCTTGTGAGCACCAGTATGATTAAAGATCTTCCCTTTCCGAATAAATGTGTAGTCCCTGACCATCAGCACGTCTGTAATGATTTGTGAGCCATTCTGCAAAGTACAGGGCTTTCCCGACCAACATAATCTCTAAGAATATCATCTAGTTATTTGCACTGGAAACATAAGCCGACAATTAGATACACAAAGTTAGAGTACAAGCTAATGAAGCAAATGAAGTCTACAAGATAGAAAAAGCAGGATGTCATGTCCATCCATAATACTTGCAACAATTAAAGAAGCAAGATCACATAAAACACAATAAATCTGGATTATCCCTAAGAAATTGAACATGAATAGCAATAAAACCAACAGCTCTCCTCCGGGTTATGAACAAAATACTTAAAAAATGAAGTTTGCATAAACGTAGCTTCTTTTTTTGAGTACTTGCCCTTGCATAGCAACCTCTTTGCTATGCAAGCAACGGTAAGGTTGCATATATTGACCCTCCCTACACTCTACATTGACAGGAGCACCATGCACTCTGACTCTCTTTTTTTGTTTTACATAAAGAAAGCTAAAAAGTTCAATTATGTGCAGCAGAACTTAGAGCAAAAGAAAATAATGAACTAAAAAAGTTGCAATATCAGACCGCAATGACAATCAGATAATAAAAAGATTAGAGAGTTCTTATTAGAATGATCATAGGCAATATATCCACTGATCCGGAGATTGGAGTTCCATGTATATGGTTTGATTTAGCTTCCTATCAAATCTAGTATAACATGTTAAAAGTTAAGCAAAATTGTCATAGAGTGGGAAGATACAATAAGAGGAGCGTGTGGAACAAAAAAGAATCTAGAGCCTTATTTCTTTTAGAGGGTACAACTTAAGTTCAAGGCAAAGGAAGAACATTTATATTAAGAACAAAATGTTATGCCAGTTCTGATATTTAAATTTATACTCTAATGCATTTAAAGATAGAATTTGCTTGTTACACTGTCAACAAGTAATTCCAACTATTTGGAGTTGGCAGCATGGATCCTTCACAGCAAGCAGCCTCTGTCAAAAGTTAACTTGCTTGGAATCTATGAGGCCATAGATTATTTTTCTTCATGTAACATTCTCCTTTTAGGTTATGCCCCATGTCCACAGGACTAGTTCATCTAAATTTATCATATCACAGTATCACTAAATTTAGAATAATATATAAGAAAAGAACCGTTGCCTGATAAAATGTGACATAACCAATTCTCATAACACACATATATTACATATTATGACGGAGATGATGCTACACTAATAAACTAATAATAAGAACAACCGAAAATAGTGTGCATGACTGTATTCAGCACTGGGTTTTACTAGTTTGGGATTTATTAAGCTACCTGCCTACCTCTTTATTTAAAATGACAAGAGAATCTAATTTTTTGTATCAAATGGCTGAAATGAAATTCAGGAGTAACTCAAGTATGGACCAGCCTACCAGGTGACTTCATATACAAAACTCGGTTTCTAACTTCAAAAAAAAAATTCAAAAGAGTTTTTTGTCTTTCCCAAGTAATTATTTACAAGTTGGAATATGCAAATAACTAATAAGGAAAATATGAATCAAAATAAATAATCACCAGTAATTTTTGCAGCTCTCATTAGTTCGCTGCCAGCAGCTCCAGAATCAACAGTAAAATGTCTTGCAACTTCTCAATATAGGTGCAGCACCTCATCTTAGTACACAACATCAATTCAACTATTAATTGCATCTTGTACATGTAAGAATTAATCTTGTTGTGCTCATAATTTATGATGACGGCTACAAGTGCCTCAGGTTTAGACAAGAAAGCATCACCAGTAGTCCTTGCAGGAACACCTACCACCATGAAAATGATGGAATCTGTAATAATCTCTTATCGTAATTTCTCGGTCATAGACCACAGAAACAAACTTCATGAACGAATGGCAATCAGCACAAGTTCTTAGGTTTTTTACAATGTGAATCGGCACACCATGACTTGTGCTGATGATTCCAAATGCCACAGCTATTTTCTCACTATGATGACTCAGAATGTATTCCTTTTCGCTCTTTTCAACATCCATTAAAACATTTGACATATCAAGCACATAACCAGCAGCTGTAATCCTTTCACAAATCTCTTCGAGCATTTCAACTATGTAATTCATCTGAGGATGTGATACGTCTCCTGAAGTGAACTCGTGGATCATTCCATCAACCTCTATCAAGCTAGATCCTGGATGCTTCCTGATATTTGTGTCATTTAAATCCAATCTCACTCTACTGACATCTTGCCATCTTCCTACTGAAGCGTATAGGTTTGAGAGAAGCACCCGCACTCCACTTCTCTTAGGAGACAAAGCAAGAACTTGATTTGCAGCATACTCTGCCAGTTCCACATCATGATGGACACAACTAGCAGCCAGTAATGCTCCCCAGATAACATCATTAGGTTCCATGGGCATTGTCTCAATGAGATTACGTGCTTCTTCTAGCAATCCAGCACGGCCAAGAAGATCCACCATGCAACCATAATGAATTATTTCAGGGGGGAAACTGTAATCTTGGCTCATTGAGCTGAAGAATCTACGACCTTCCTCTACCAACCCACCATGACTACACGCAGTCAGGACCTCTGCAAACACCACGCCATCTGGCTTCAATCCATACTTGATCATATCATTGAAAAGATCTAGGGCGCGATTGCCATTCCCCTCAACCGCCATTGCTCCAATTGCAGCAGTCCAAGCAGAAACATCTTTGGCCAGCATATTGTCAAACACCTGTATTGAGTTCTTGGAATCACCACATTTAGCAAACATATCCACCAATGCAGTATTTAACTTGACATCACACTTGATTTTGTTTCTACTGATGTATGTGTATGTCCATCTTGCAAGATCGAGTGCGCCTAGATATCCACAAGCTGAAGCCACAATGGCCATGGTCATTTTGTCAGGCTTGAAGCCTGAAACTTGCATTTCCCGAAAGAGCCCAATAGCTGCCTCAAATTGATTGGCCTGCACCAGACCAGCAATCATAGTGTTCCAAGAAACTAAGTCTCTTTGAGGCATAAGATAAAAGTGTTTTTGAGCTGAACTCAAATCGCCCTTCATGATACAGCCATTGATAAGTGTGTTCCAACTCACAATAGTCTTGTTGGGCATCATTTTAAAGACTTCAAATGCTGTATGGGCTGCCTCACACTTCATATACATGTCAATTATTGCATTGCTGACAGTATCACAAAGATCTAATCTGTTTCTCAATATGTAACCGTGGAATTGCTTCCCAACAACAAGCTCACTCAACTGTGCACATGCTGACACTCCTGCAACAATAGCTATCCTGTCTGGTGTTTCTCCAATGAGCATTAATTTGTTGAAGATAGCAAGAGCCTTCTTTGTCATCCCTAGGTGTACATAATTTGAAACCATTGTGTTCCAAAGAACAATGTCCCTACTGGCACATTCATCAAAGAGCCGCTCTGCTGCATCCACTGCCCCGACCTTCATGAACATATCAACAACTGAATTGAACAACGTTGGGTTCATCTCTATGCCAAAGTTAGTGATATAAGAAAAAATCTTATCTACTTCTTGAGAATCCTGCAACCTCGCACAAGCTGAAACAACACAGGCCATGGTGACTGAATTAGGTCTGTGTTTATCATGTCTCAACATCTCATGGAACAAGTAAATAGCCTTCTCTGGGTTATCGCTACGAGCATAGCCATCGATGAGGCTCGTCCAGGAGACCACATTTCTTTCAGTCATTCCGTCGAACAGTTGTTGAGCCAAATCCATTTCTCCAATCTCGACATAGAAGTGTATCAATGAATTCGCTATGAATATGTCATCTTTAGTTCCTCCCCCTTTTCCCATCTTTGTCAAAGCCCCATGAATTTGTTCTCCTTCCACCAAAGATGCTACCTTTGAACAAACTGCGATAAGCGGTGGAAACGTGAAGCGATCCGGCATAACTCCCAGACAAACCATACGAATATAAAGTTCTATTGCTTCCTTGATGGAACCTGCAGAAGAGTGTCCTCTGATGAGGGTGTTCCATAAAAATACGTTGGCTTCGCCTTCGTATCCCAGGAGCTCAAATGCTGCAATGGCGTAGTCTAAGCTCTTGGGGGTAGCTATACCGGAGTATGCAGCAATGAGCTTAGAGGCAGCAGAAGGGAGATGGATGGTGCCAGCTCTTACCATTTGGCCGTGGATCTGTTTGATCTCCCTGAAACTTTTGCAGAATTTGAGAGACACGGTGGGAGAATTCCTGTCGACTCTTTCAACAAACGGGGGCTCTTTGGAAGTCAAAGCAGTTGAGAATGTGGAGATGGTGGCGGCAGCCATGAAGACAGCTGGGACTTGTGTGGCAAGCAGAGGGCTACTTCAATGCATGGGCATTTCAATATCTTGTAAGCAGCTCTGTTCTATGCCTCAGCGGTTGTGCAGGTTTGTTACCAGAGAAGGAAATTATCTTCAGGAAGGAAAAAAGCGTTGGTGACTAGATAGCGGTGAGATCAATGCTCGAGCCGTCAGGGCTTCCCGTGGATAAATCATGAAAATAAGACTGAGAAAGAGAGGAAGACGAAAACAAAATCATCAAGGGAAGATGAAAGAGGAAACTGAACGACGGCTCGCTGCAGGTGGGCGGAGAGGTGAGAAGTGACCAATGAACGGTTGGCGACGGCGTGCGGCACCGGTGAGGTTCGGCGATGGGGGCGAGCGATGGTGGATAAGGAATTAGATATTATTAAAATGGCTTGATCATTTTTTTTTTCTTTTTTTATCCCTCTTTTTTATAGTTTAGTACTCAAAAATTATTTTAGTTTTCGTTTGATCTTTGTGTTAATTTTTATTATTAAGTGCCGTATGGCAATAGTGACATTAATTAAAGATGAACCAAATGAAAAAAAATAAAATATTTTAAAAAATTAGATGAAAAAATATATATTTTAATAATATAAAATATGACAATATACAATTATACATTTTAATAATCTAAAACATAACAATATATAATTATGCTTTAAGTTATTAAAAAATATATTTGTTCATCTAATCCCTTAAAATATCTTATTTTTTTCATTTGGTTCCTCACTAATCCATGTCAGCATTTCATGTTGGTACTTAACATCAAAAGTTAATAGATGAATCAAACGAAAACAAAAATAAGCTTTTAGTGATCAAACGAATTACCTAAAAATATAATTGAGCCTATTAAAATTTATAAATTTAAATTTAAAATTTTAACTTTAGAAATTTCAATAAAATGTTTTTTAAAAACAAATGAATTGTTTTTTTATAAATTTATTTAAAAAACACAAATATTACTTTTCACGTTATGGGTACGGTACGAGTATGGTTACTACATTATTCACACACATGAATACTTGTTATCCGCCAATATATATTAAATATTAAATTTATATTTTTATATATTAACATCTAATGAAAATTTTAAAAATAAATCTAAATAATCTATTCATCGTATTTGATCTATCTAAATATAATATATTTTTATATATTATATATTCATTTTAAATTTTAGTTGAAAGTATTTTAGTTATAATTTTTATGTTGCATGAATGTATATTGTTATTTCTTAAGACAATTTTATGATTTAATATTTAATCCTTACGTAGCTTGTTTTGTTGTTTACTGTTTAACAACCAAGTTATTAATAAGGTGGAATGAGAATCGTTGATGGTATAGTATTAAAAAAAATTGTAATAGCTTCTATGGGTATTCATGGATATTCACGTGTATCAATTACCCGTGCGGGGATGGGTGACAAATACTCGTCGTGGGCGTGGGTAAAAGTACGAGAGACAAGTTTAGTGAACGAATGCAAGTGCGGCAATATTGAGCCCCGTTGACATTCGTAGTTGAGATATATGAATTTTGCATTAGATATGAAAGATAGATCTTTAGTTGAAATTCAAAATATTACATGGCCTCTCTATGGAGCAACAACTAGGGTTGTCCATTTGGTCCAAACCAAATCAAACAGAACTAAATTGAATCGAATTGGTTTTTTCTCACTCAAAAATCAATCCGAAAAACCGAATCGAATACATCATAACTCGGATCGACTCGAATCGACCAAATTCGGTTCAATTTCCATATTGAAAACCGAATTGTGGAGGAAAACCGGAGGGAGAAGAGAGAGCAATCGAATAGATTGGGAAATTGGAAGACTAAATCCCGAACTGTATAATAGAAAATAAAATATATATAAAAAAAATTGGGGTTTCGGTTCGGGTTGGTTCCCAAATTATAGGAACCGACTCTGAACCAAATATCATTATTAAATTTTGGTTTGGGTAAAGAATCGAACCTATTATTGTTGAAATCGAACCGAACCGAATAATTTCGTTCGATTTTTCTATTTGATTAGGTGTGAACCGAATAGTGGACGGCCCTAGCAACAACTTTGCTTTCTTGAATTTATCCCTCATTATTTCACACATCTCTTGCTCCTCCCGCCGGCAACGATGACCTCCTCAAGGTCACTTTGACAATAAGCAATCCAAAGATTTCTCGTTTAGTGTTGTGCAAAATAAATATAGGCCTATTAGCAAACTGTGAGTAGCACAGTTGATGGCAACATGTTGAACATTGCTTAGAGATTTAGGGTTTGAATCCTAATTTGGTCATATATATATATAATTTATAAAATTAAATTTAAAATTTTAACTTTAAAAATATTGATAAAATATTTTCTAAAACAAATGAATTATTATTTTTATAAATTTATTTAAAAAACACAAATATTACTTTAACATTACAATGACATGTATTTGCATCGGATATAAAATTAATTTTATAATATCTTAATCTTAATATTTTTGTAATCCGAGCACTAAATAAATAAGAGTTTTATATTACTTTTTTATTTATGACATCAACGAATATGATGGGTTGAAATTAGGGATGACAATATTACACGTACCCAGAGGATACCCACAAATATTTATCTGATGCGAATCGAATATGTATAAACATATTATACCCATGTGTATGGGTGCAAGTATATTTTTTTGTCAATTTAATAAACGAGTACGGGTATGGTTACTACATTATTCACACACACGAATACTCGTTATCCGTCAATATATATTAAATATTAAATATATATTTTTATATATTAACATCTAATGAAAAATTTAAAAATAAATATAAATCATCTATTCATCGTATTTCATCTATCTAAATATAATATATTTTTATATATTATATATCCATCTTAAATTTTAGTTGAAAGTACTTTAGTTTTAATTTTGTATGTTGCATGAATGTATATTGTTATTTCTTAAGATAATTTTATGATTTAATATTTAATCGTTACGTAGCTTGTTTTATTGTTTAGTGTTTATCAACCAAGTTATAATAAGGTGGAATGAGAATAGTTGATGGTATATTATTAAAACAAAAAGGATTCTTTTTGTAATAGCTTTGATGGGTATTCAGTTAACTGCAGATGCGACACTATCGAGCCCCATTTAGGGATGACAACGGTTCAGTTAACCACACTTTGGGGGTTAACCGAAACTGAAACCGATTTCTAAACCCGCTAACCGAAATCGAAATCGAAACCGATCGATTTCAAAAACCTATATCTGAAACCGAAATCGGCTCAGTTTCGATTATTCGCGAATAACCGAAATCAAATTTTTCGGTTAAGATAGAATCGGTTATCCGTTTACTAACCAGTTAACCGGTAGTAAATGGATAATCAATACAAAGATTAATAACAAAATTGATTTCGGATATCGAATAACTGCAACAAAACTGGTAGTAAATGAATAATTGATTCAAATATTAATAACAAAATCGATTTCGGATATCGATTAACCGCAAAAAAAAATCGGTAACAAAAACTGAATATATAATCAGTTTCGATTACCGATTAATCGTGGCCCGATAACTAAAATCGAAGCGATTTTAAACGGTTTTTGAATTTTACTATATGAAATCGAAATCGAACTGCAAATCCACTATCCAAAACTGAATTTTACGATTCGGTTAATCGGTTTGAATTGCCATCCCTAGCCCCATTGACATGTATTACTTTAACGTTACAATGACATGTATTTGCATCAGATATAAAATTAATTTTATACTATCTTAATCTTAATATTTTTGTAATCCAAGCACTAAATAAAATAAGAGTTTTATATTACTTTTTTATTTATGACATCAACGAATATGATGGGTTGAAATTAGGGATGACCATATTACACGTACCCAGAGGATACCCACAAATATTTATCCGATGCGAATCGAATATGTATAAACATATTATACCCACGTGTATGGGTACAAGTATAATTTTTTGTCAATTTAATAAATGAGTACGGGTATGGTTACTACATTATTCACACACAAGAATACTCGTTATCCGTCAATATATATTAAATATTAAATTTATATTTTTATATATTAACATCTAATGAAAATTTTAAAAAATAAATATAAATAATCTATTCATCGTATTTCATATATCTATCTAAATATAATATATTTTTATATATTATATATCCATCTTAAATTTTAGTTGAAAGTACTTTAGTTTTAATTTTGTATGTTGCGTGAATGTATATTGTTATTTCTTAAGACAATTTTATGATTTAATATTTAATCGTTACGTAGCTTGTTTTATTGTTTAGTGTTTATCAACCAAATTATTAATAAGGTGGAATGAGAATAGTTGATGGTACAGTGTTAAAACAAAAAGGATTTTTTTTTGTAATAGCTTTGATGGGTATTCAGTTAACCGCATATGCGACACTATCGAGCCCCATTCAGGGATGGCAACGGTTCAGTTAATAACACTTTTGGGGTTAACCGAAACTAAAATTGATTTCCAAACCCGCTAACCGAAATCGAAATCGAAACCGATCGATTTCAAAAATATATATCTGAAACCGAAATTGGCTCAGCTTCGATTATTCGCGGATAACCGAAATTGAATTTTTTTATTCGGATAGAATCAGATATCCGTTTACTAACCAGTTAACCGATAATAAATGGATAATCGATACAAAGATTAAAAACAAAACCGATTTTGAATACCGAATAACTGCAAAAAACTGGTAGTAAACGAATAATCGATTCAAATGTTAATAACAAAACCAATTTTGGATACCGATTAATCGTAAAAAATCGGTAATAAAAATTGAATATATAATCGGTTTCAATTACCGATTAATCGCAGCTCGATAATCGAAACCGAACCGATTTTAAATGGTTTTTGAATTTTACTATTTGAAATCGAAATCGAACCGCAAATCCACTATCCAAAACTGGATTTTAAGGTTCGGTTAATCGATTTGAATTGCCATCCCTAGCCCCATTGGCATCCATAGTTGAGATATATAGATTTTGCATTGGATATGAACTATAGATCCTTAGTTGAAATTCAAAATATTACATGGTCTCTCTATGGAGCAACAACTAGGGTTGTCCATTTGGTTCAAACCAAATCAAACGAAACTAAATCGAATTGAACTGATTTTTTTTTTCTCACTCAAAAATCAACCCGAAAAATTGAATTGAATTCATCATAAAAGCAAATCAACTCAAATCGACCAAATTCGGTTCGGTTCGATTCAGTTTCCAAAATGAAAACTGAATTATGGAGGAAAACCGAAGGGAGAAGAAAGAGCGATCAAATAGATTGGAAAATTGGAACACTAAATTTCGAACTGTATAATAGAAAAATAAAATAATTTTTTTTTTGAGTTTTGGTTCAGGTCGATTCCCAAATTCCGGGAACTGACTCCGAACCAAATACCACTATTTGATTTTGGTTCGGGTAAAGAACCAAATATATTGCTGTTGAAATCGAACCGAAACGAATAATTCCGTTCGATTTATCGATTTGGTTCGATGTGAACCGAATAGTGGACAACCCTCACAACAACTTTGCTTTCTCAAATTTATCCCTCATTATTTCACACCTCTCTTGCTCCTCCCATCGGTGGCGACGACCTCCTCAAGGTTAGGTCGACAATAAGCAACCCAAATATTTCTTGTTTAGTGTTTTACAAAGTAAATATAGAATAATTAGCCAACCGTGGGTAACATGTTGAAAAT
The DNA here is from genome assembly GCA_034359265.1 of Canna indica. Lineage (NCBI taxonomy): Eukaryota > Viridiplantae > Streptophyta > Magnoliopsida > Zingiberales > Cannaceae > Canna > Canna indica. The sequence goes on along the minus strand of CP136893.1, from coordinate 3,997,702 downwards.
AGTCTAGAGATCTAGTGTTCGATCCCTAATATGATCACCAATTATGACTTTCTATCTTTGTTTTAAAAAATAAATAGAATAATTAATTCTTTTTTATTTGTTTGTACCAATTTTATCCTATGTTATCTAGTACTATTTTATCATGTACACGCACCTAACACATCCATAATCTAGCCAATAAAAATAAGTATATATATATATATATATATATATATATATTTAACAAAGATAGAAAATCATAATAGATCATCGTACTAAAATTCGAATCTTAAATATCTAGGTAACGTTTAACATGTTGCCCCAAATTGTGCTACCAACAATTGACATATCAAATTAAATATTTAATATATTTCTAAACTAATTTGATATACAGATCTCATGAGCATTAAATATTTCAATTAACTGTTTAATTATTTGTTTTTATAATCGATTATTTTTTCAATAATTGGATATTAATTTTTCATATCAAAATTTCGATTATTCATGTAAAAATAGAACCATTGCCGACGTTAGCAATGCTGACCCCTTCGAAGATGGACGGTTGGGATGGCTTCTGTCTTCGAACATTTCCTCGAATTTTACCGTTGTTGACATATCGTCGAACTCGAAGTCTCGAAACACGTCCGGTTTCAGCATAAAGGCGTGGACATGTAGAGCGGTCGCAGGCGTTCGCATCGACCTGCGACCTAAACACTGTCCTTTTTATATACAGAGGAAGAAAGATCAAAGATCTCACAGTTCAATACCCTCCCCCGCTTCCACCTCGATCTCTCTGCCTCTTTCTCACCCTGAAGCCTCCCTCCCTGCGAATTGACTCCTGATTTATCTTCTTCTGCCGGATGATCTCGCCGCTCGTCGAACGGATCTGGAGGTACCCACGCGAATTTTCTACGATTCCGACTTTGTTACTCATTTTGCTATTCTTGGTTCGAGGCATCTCATGTTTGGACTCTAGCGATTTCTCTGTGTACTCAGTGGAATTGTTAGTACAGGGATACATTGGATTTGATTGAGGCGTATACGTTGGTAGACCGTCTACTTCTTCACTTATTTCTTAGGTTTTCTGATGAAATGCTGGTTTGTTTTACCCAGGTTCTGAGCTGTTTAATACGATGAGCTCCGGAAGGAATAGAGGGATATTTGACGGGTTGCCAATTCCTGCTGATAAGGCCGTAAGTACTTTGGTGTTGCTTTGCCATTGTTCTCCTTGTTCCTTTGCTTCCTATTATAACGACAAGGATGAAGAACGAGAAAACGCTAGATAGTATCATTGGTTCTTGAAGCGGTTGCAATGATGATTATGCGGTCTAAGTAAGCTTGTAATAGTTTGCAAAGAAAATAACAGAATAGTCATGATATTTTGGAATTGCAGTGGGCAGATTCTTACTTTGCCCCTTCTTATTTCCCGACTGTTAAGGTTCCAATCCTGGTTAGCCACACATCTTGGTGATGCAAGATGAGGAGCTATATAGTAAAACTCATGTATAACATAGGCCACTTCCCATAGCGAATCATTTGCTGCCCTCTTCCTAATAGTCAAGTGATAGGTCTGAAGTCTTCCTTAGCCACCCTTCTTGGTGCATTTTGGAACATTATGAAAATAAGCAACTTACCATATTGTATGAGGTTTATCTCAGACTATACTAACCAAAATGAAGTAGCATCAGTTCCTAGAAGATGCTTCCTCATTAAAGAGTATTTTATTGGTGAATTGCATTAGCTATACTCTATACAATCATAAAAAGTCCAATATGCCATTTTGTTCTCACCAAAGTTAACATTACCTAAAATTCTAGAGACATGCTAGACCCATTTGGTGGTGGTTTGTTGACTCAAAACTATGTTATAAGGACTTCCATACTTTTTTTCCTTGCCTTTGAAGCATTGCTCTATTTTAATAACTACTTTAGTTATATGGTCAACCTGTGCCATCAATCTGAATGTTTTTTTTTTCTTGTTGATTTTCTGTACTCTTTTCAACAGTATCTGAAAGAAGGGCTCTCCAGGATAGATGAAAGCTGGGCTGCTGCCCGTTTTGATTCATTGCCTCATGTTGTCCATATCTTAACTTCAAAGGATCGTGAAGGTGAAATTCAGTTCTTGACGGAACAAAGCGATCTCGTTGAGGATGTTGTGGATGAAGTTGTACATGTTTATCATCATGGGTTTAATAAAGCAATCCAAAACTACTCCCAAGTTAGTCTTACCCAATCTTTGGCAGAAACAGTTCTGTGATGCTTATTAGTTGGAAAAAGTGAAACAAATACTGATGTTCTTCATTGCCATCCAGATTTTGCGGTTGTTTAGTGAATCTGCCGAAGGCATTTCTGTTCTTAAGGTTGATATGGCAAATGCGAAGAAACTTCTTGGATCTCGCAATAAGCAACTACATCAGCTATGGTATCGCTCTCTTACTCTGCGCCATGTACTAGCACTGCTAGACCAAATTGAGAGCGTATCAAAGGTATGCATAGGGAGTATGTAGCAGATTTTTGTGCCTAAAACCTCCCATGCAATGGAAAACGAGAACACAACAAGAAATTTTCAGAAGTTTTCTTCTTTGTTTACCATACTATGCCAAACTACAATTTTGATCTTTGCCATTTCACCTAAAATCATAAGCCTTCTCATGAAACATGATTATTAATTTATATTGTTGTCACTCCCCCTCGTGTGTGGGTGTGTAAGATTGGCCTAAGCCCAATACGTGGAACTTCAACTGGGGTAATATTTTTGACATATGACCTTTTGAACAAAGGAGCTTCCATCTTAAGTTTTTCGATTCCATTTCATCCAAAATATTAAGCTTTTAGATATTAATATATAATAATTTATATGATTAACACTTAATTGAACTGAGAGTTTGAGGAAGGTTGCGTTGATCAAGTTGTTGTTTTGGCACTACCCTTTTTACTTATTAATTGTTTTGTTAGTCTATCGTGTGCCATATTGGTCATGAACACTATTACTATCTCCTTGCAAGCTCGTTGGGTCCATTTTTCTTGACATGGAGTTCCAAGTATTGGAGCCATCTCTAAGTTTTTTAATGCATGGGAAAATCTGATGTTTTATGTCAGTCTTCTTACTATTCTGTTATTGGATGAATCTATCCTTTTCATAGTGGGAGAACATTCATGATTCATGTAAACCAAACATGTCAGGGCTGGTTGACCAAATACGCCACAAAACATTTCATATCTTCTGATAATTGTAGATCTTTTGACCCCACTTGAATAATGGACAAATGCAACTGTTTGATCATGATGTTCAATTCTACTTCAGAATTGAAGGTGAAGTTGAGTTTGAGACGGATGGTATGATTTATTGAAACATACTATCCATCTGTTTGTTTTTCTAGTTTAGTAATAAAAGAACATAATAGATAAGTACATCTCATATTTCTTATTGATATCTATTGGGAAGAAAATGATCAATTAAGTGCCTATAAATCCACCATTCTGTACTTTGGTATCTATTCCTTCAAGGCCAATAGTTTAAAGTTTGTGGTCATGGTCTCAGACTCTCATGGATATAGTCCAGTGGGGGTGACTGCCCCAGCTCAGCGTACAATTTCATAGGAAGATTTTGGATCAACTCTTCACAACCCCAAAATATACCTTAATTCAAATTTATATCAATTGCCAGAACACTATGTTTAGTTTGAGTACAATTAGTGATTCAGTTTAATCAAATCATTTGTCATTTAATTATTTACTCATGTTATTTATAATTGAATAAAACCGGAGTTCTTTTGAAATCAAATCAAATTCTGTTTGTTTAGTATTGGAAGAAAAAGATAAAAACAATTAATTTATTGGTTTGCTATATTGAATGATTAAATTTAATCACAGTAAAAAAATTGAATGTAAATCAAAATTTGAGTTATTTTGAATTTAAGAGGAAATATTTCAAAATATTAGTTCCATGCAGTTTGGTTTTTCAATTCAAAATGAAATGGGACACCCATTGGAACAATTTTTCCATATTACCAAAACAAAGTATATTTTTTGACTACTTCTTAAGCATGTTTTTAAACCAAATATGTAATATTATTTTGTTTCAAAAAGTTGTCTTATTTAATATAATGTCATGATTAAAAAGTTTTACTGTTTTCCCCTACGGATAAATATTCTAGCTCCATCTACAGGATGAGACAAAAAATTGCATGTATGCATAATGGCCTTTTATATTGAATTGCAACTGAAATGATTGCTTAGATAAGTCATTATGGTAGATGTACATAAGGTTTAAAATACCGCCCGAAACGGTATATACCGGCCGGTATATACCGGTTTTTGAGATTTCCGGTATACGATATACCCGGTTTTGAAAAAACCGGGTATATTGTGTATACCGGGCGGTATGGGCGGTATACCGCCCGGTATGGACGGTATATGGTGGTATGTCACGAAAAAAAAAAAATAAAAAAATCCGGCCGGTATGCATTTTCATACCGGCCCGTACCGTGTGTTGGTACGGTACGGTACCGGTATATACCGGTACCGGCCGGTGACCGAAACCGGTACCGGTACCGAGATTTTAAACCATGGATGTACATGTTTTACATGCATCCTTTATTATACATGTACATTTAGTATGACATGGTTTTCAAAACATAATTTTGGCAGTTTGATACAGTTTACTGTGGTATTAAATTGCTGTACATTTATACACTAAATGCAAGTATGGTTGTTTACAGGTTCCTGCTCGAATTGAGAAACTAATTTCAGAGAAGCAGTTCTATGCTGCAGTTCAGCTACAAGTCCAGTCAATGCTGGTCCTTGAGAGGGAAGGCCTTCAAGTGGTTGGCTACTAATCCACTTTGGATCTGATAGTGAATTTAAATCTAGTTGCATGGCAGTGTCTTTCTTTTTGGACAAATCCTAACTTGTTTATGATATACTATGTACAACTTGTAGGCCTTATACTCAAGTTGACAATACATTATTGATTTTAATTATCAGCAGGGCTCATAATTCCAAAACATTTAGATCGTGCCAACTATAGTGCACTGGTTCGTGTCCGCTGCATACAGGCATAATAGAATGTTGTACCAACCATTACTCATCAATCATACTATTAATTCAATATCATACAAGTATACTGGTGGACCAAGAACAATCAGTACAACATGTCAAGACATTTTTTTAATAGTGTATTATGTATACCTTATTGTATTAATCGGTAGCTATTAAGCTTTTAATACATGATTGGTACTACAAACGATCTTGTTTTTCAGTGGTATCAAGGTACCAACCTCAAATAAGTAGCATTTCCTATTTAAAGTTCTTTTCCTCTATAGCATCTATATCTTGTAAACTTCTTGCGAGTTTACAAGATATGGTTCATATATGTTGTTATGAGTATAAATGAATAGATTGGTCCTTTCTAACAAGTTAAGCTTTTGAGAAATTTGGTCACCCAATCTAAGTTAACATGGTATTGGAGCATGAGGGTGTGACTTCAAATCCTGCCAGTGTTAATATTAAATTTTTTTATATCCCTTTTAAGTTCAACCTGCGCATGTGTGGGGTTTGGGCCAGTCAAGTCCACTTTGCCCATCCACATGTGAGAGGGAGTGTTTTGAATATAAATGAATAGCTGGGGCCCTTTCCTAATAGCTTAAGATTTTGGGACAGTTGGTTAGCCAATCTAATTTAACATATATACCACCGTACCACCTATGATACAGTGCATATATGTACATACTCTTGGCATCTGACAGCTATCTGTTGATATTCCTTTTTAGCTTTAGCTCAAGTCCTGTTTTCTTGGATTCTTTAGATCTGGTATCATATGTTTCAGCAATTTCTGCATGCATCTCTCATATAAATTAAGTTCATATCAAATAAATTAATTATTTCAATCAAAATCATTTTTCAGCTTAGGGTCAATTGTTTACTTTGGAATACATTCTTCTTCTTGACTTTTATTTCTTTGGTTTACAACCAAGTTTGGCACAATTGTCTGGCAATCTTGTGCAGGTTGGTGCTCTTCAAGATGTTCGATCAGATTTAGCGAAGTTGCGGGGGGTGCTCTTTTACAAGGTGTTGGAAGACCTGCACAGTCATCTTTATAATAAGGGCGAATACAGGTGTCTTTTTCTTTTGCATCTTCATTCTGCTAGCGATGTGGTCCTAAAATAGTGAAATATCTTATTTGAGGTGTTTTTTTTGTTATTATTACTTTTTTAATGGATTGTCTCAAGCCTTGATGACTCTTATGTTTCTTCTTTCTTTTTTTGGGACCCTTTACTTCTAAATCTCTTGAATATTGCCTCCATGCTCTAAACCTATTTATTTGATAGTTGATACTGCCATGGGTTTGAAAGTTTTTTCTATTAGTATATCTAAATGACATGGATGACCCTTACAGCTCGGCTACCTTAGGCATATCGGAGAAGGAGGATGAAGTATTTGCAGCTACTTCTCTGGAGTATTCCATGAACAGTTCACAGCCTCTATCTAGGAGGACAAGATCAATAAAAGTTGATAGTTGCGGTGGACCATTATCTGCTGATGGATCTTATAGACCAGCTTCCATTGATGATGGGTAAGAAGAATATACTAAACCTTGTTATACTAGTATTTCTCTTAGTATCTTTATCAATGTCGTGCCAACTGCTCCAAACAATAATGAGATCTTAATTCTTAAACATAGTCTTGTTGATAATGCCTCAAGAGGAGACAGAAACTACAATAACAGAACTTCTGTGGTGATCTTAAATTTTGATAAATGCCATTTCATCTAAAACTTAAGCCATTAGATATGTGATCCATTAACTTATATTCTTAGCATGTGACTTCACTTAATCAGCAACGTACCACCTTTGGCACTAACTTAGGAGATGAAGTTAGGAAATTCTTTGAACTGTATGCTTCAACTATTGAGTGACTGAGCTGTGTGATCTCACGTGATTAAGTTTGAAGCCCTTAGAGTTATCTGCAGGTGCCATCGTAAATATGAGATAAAAGTAGTTAAACAGTGCCATTTTCACAAAAAGATGATTTCATCTTAACATGTTTTTATCACAAAATACCAATTTTTATCTCCATCCAAATTTCATAGGTTATTATGGAGAAGGCCACTCATCTGCCTCTTGATCAGAAGATCCATTTGGCAACAATCTGCTAGAACTTGCTTATAGTTATATATGCTCAACTTACTATATTATCTTTTTTCAGTTCATCCTTTGATGGTCGTGATGATGATAGTGTGGACATAACTGAAGGTGGTGCTTCAGATGGTGCCTTTCCATCTGCAAGACTCAATTCTGAAGGACATATCAAAAGCATTTCACGTCAAACTCCAACATGGCTTTCAAGTGCAGTGCCTGATGAATTTCTTGTGAGATTGCATCTCTTGACAAAAAAATAGTAAAACAATTTTTATGTGGCCTTTGCAAAATTTATGCTAACAAGAGCTAAAATTTTCAGATTTGTTTTGTTGTAGGAATCCATGAGAAAAAGTGACGACCCACTTTATGTGAAGTATTTACGTACACTAGTTGAGTGCCTATGCATGCTTGGCAAAGTAGCTGCTGGTGGTGCCATCCTGTGGTATTTATTTCTGAGTTTCAATGCTTCTATACATTTTTCGGCAATTTAACGTGTCTTTGTACTATCTGAATTAAGTACCTTAAATATCCTCATAACTTTTTAGATTTTCCATGGTTCAATTGCTTAACTGTTTGTGTGGGCACCTATAAGAAATCTGGGGAAAAACCTTGTATTGATGTAGATAGAATTCAAGAATAATTGCAAGACGTGATTAATATCTAGATTAAAGAGAGAAGCCACTTTTTTTTTTGCAAAACATTGATATTATTGTATTATGCACATATTCACTGTTGTACAGCTAAAGATAAAAAGTAACTGATGACTGTCTAGATAAAATACACATTATATATTCTGCAGAGTAGTTGACCAAATGAAAATAAGAAAAAGATCATTCATCCTATTATTTTCCTATTCTTTAAATGGGCACAGAAAAGGACAACAGTAGATGATCTAATTTTCTGAAACCAATTCCATTTGATCAATTATAAACCTACATATCATAAAGCACGTTTTGACTGAAATAGATTGTTTGGACACTAAGAAAGCATTTATGACCTCTGTGTAGTTAGAGCCAATTGTGTATTCTTTTTGCTCTATTCCAAGTGAAGGATTCTAGAAACTTTTCAACATATGGATGGTCTCTGTTTCATTTTAATAATTAAATGTCTCCAAAAGTCTAGTTACCGGTGTAATTTAGCTTTGTTAAGAATATAAATGCATAAATTGATCTCTTTCCTAACAACTTAAGCTTTTGGGAAAGTTGGTCATTCAATCAAATTTAACATCAGAGTGGCGCAGCGGAAGCGTGGTGGGCCCATAAACCACAAGTTAAATTTGACTCTGATACCATGTTAAATTTGATTGAATGGCCAACTTTTTCAAAAGCTTAAGCTGTTAGGAAAGAGACCAATATATGCATTTATATTCTTAACAAGCTCCATAAAAGTACTATCTTAATTCTAATGGAACATATAATTCCAAGTCCAAAGTTTTATATGCCAGTAGAAAGGTTGGTGTAAATGAACACATGAGGGGAGATAGAACCCTGTAGGAGGACAATGTCTTTCTGTTGCCTGATGGCTCAAGGAACTATTTACTCTGGTACAATTTCTAGAACTTCCAACTGTGGTGAAACTGTGAAAGTCCATAGTTTTTCATGGTAGAAGCTAAACCAATATTGTTCAGTCAGATTGCTTTTGGAACAGTTGTTACGACTACACATGTTGGTGCACTAATTTTGAAAACAATTCTTTTTCTACTATCTTTGTTGAAGTAGCTGCGCTGTTGATTAAAAAGATTTTATGTGTCCATTTTATCCAATTAGTTTTTTTAAATACTTAAAGCAAAATCTGCCATTTTCTTTTCCTCTTAGATTACTGTTTTGGTGCATTGTTATTCAGTTCTTGCTTGTAATTTTTGAACTTTTCACTTCTCTTGATGCATGAAAAGCCAAAGATTACGTCCTACTATCCATGATATTATCACTTCAAGGGTTAAAGTGTATGCAACATGGAAGTCATCAAGGTCAAGCGTAGATCTAGTTACCAAGACAACTACTTCTGATATAAATGATTCAAGAGGACTTTTTGATGGATTTCAAGTTCTAAAACAGAAAAGTAAGAATAATGCATCTTTTTCGGCAGCACAATTGGTTGTTAGTCCTATCTCACCAGTTATGACACCAAAGGGAACAGCACAATCTGCTGCTTGTGAATTTCTTTACTCAATATTGGATTATGTCAACCATATAATTGGTGAGTCACTATCCTGTGATCCTGTCAATTGTAATATTTTCATTTTTGGATTATGATCTGGCAATACTATGGCTCTGAAAATGATCAGAAAACCATATCATTGTTGGTGAGCTTTTGGAATCAAAAGCATCTCAACAAGGTGAGAGTACAGTCACACCAAAGGCTGCTAGTGGTGATACAGTTTGGGGTGCTGATTCTGAAGCATCTCAAACAGGTGGTTTTAGTGTGGGTTTCTCCCTTACAGTCATACAGGTAGCTTTTACTTGGATGCTGCCATATTCCTTCATTTTCTTTTGTTTGGCTATGCGAGATTTATATTACATTCAGATGGATGTAAAAAACCAGTTCATGCTTGTACATTTAGTTTTTCATTGCTCTTTTCTCTTGTGTAAAGAGTGAATGCCAGCAACTTATATGTGAAATTCTAAGAGCAACACCAGAAGCAGCAACAACGGATGCAGCAGTCCAAACAGCAAGGCTAGCAAAAAAAGGCCATGCAAAGGATAAGAGCAAGTATAAACTCATCAAACCATTAAGTTGGATGCTTTAACTTATTTACTATTCCTTCTTGGATGTATCTTCTTGTAATATTGAATTAGATTAACTCCACCAGGAAATTCCTTGGCAAAATCACCCTAGTTATTTAGCATACACATTACTTGAAGTTAAATGTGTCATTACTCTGGTCGTTTCAAAAGATTAGCATGCCCTAGTTTTGGGAGGGAGCTGGAAGTGCATTGTTGTATCAAAAGTTTGATCTTCATCTGTGTTTTCAGTTCGAGTTCAAGTATTTAGGTTTCGATCCCTTTTTTACTCTACCCCTGATATGCCAATTTAGTTCATTGGTCCAAGTTTGCCTTTGGCAATTATAAACTTACAGAAAATTGATATATTCTCAATTTTCATTTTTCTTTGGATACCATCATTTTTCTTTAGATGTCAAACATACATTCCAAGATTTGAGTTTCTGTGGTCTACATAAATGCAGTTGGCTTTTCATGTTTGGCAGTACTACCAGAGTTTTGAACCGACCTATGATTTATGTGATGCATTTTTCCTTGTAAAGTTTTTTGTTTTTCTTATGGTATCTTTAACTAACTCATAAGCAATCATCACCCCTCAAGATTCCATATTTTCTACTTTCATGCACTAGAGCACAAGATTTTGATACCTTCTAGTTTCTCGGTTCTCGTTATCAACGTCAACAAAATTACAAGTTTAAATTCGGCCCTAGTTGCAATTTGGCCATTCTATGATGGTATATTTTGTGTACCTGACTCCTTTTACCTTCATATAATGGATACTTATAATAGCTGTTACTTGGCCGCAGGGATGGATCTGAAGGACTTTCATTCGCTTTTCGTTTTACTGATGCAGCTTCATCCATGCCCAATAGAGGTATGCATGTGGGATCCATGGTGACTCTTGTTATCTATAGCTTTAGCTATTGGTAGCTTGGATCGATCATGTTGCAAATATGTAAAGCATGGCTGAACGCATTTTAAATTTCTTGGCACATTCTTTGTCTATGCCAAAGCATCAAAAGCATCTTTAGCAATATATCCTATTATTTATATTCATTAATATTTATAAATTAAGTAATGGTTTCAACCCCTCTCAAATTATTACTTGGTATGACCAGCCAAAAGAGGTTACTAATACTATGTCAAAAATTTGGCGCTACTGTGGTATACAATTGTGCTAGTCGCTTGTTGACCCGTATACACTGCACTTGTAAGATGAGTAAGAGACTAGTAAATCAGTGTATACGGAGTTGCATTTTTCCCTTGTTAAGTGATGATGTATTAACAGCTTATTTTCTTTTCTGCTGATAATCTTAGGCACTTCTAGTAGTGTTGGAACTTGGAAGTAAGGTTTAAAATCTCGGTCGGTACGGTACGGTAAGTCCGGTATCTACCGGTTTTTTAGGTTTCCGGTATACGATATACCCGGTATTTGAAAAAACCCGGTATATTGTGTATACCGGGCGGTATATGGCTCATACCGCCCGGTATGGGCGATACCGGGCGGTATGTCACGAAAAAAAAAAAAAAAACGGCCGGTATGCATTTTCATACCGGTCCGTACTGTGTGTCGGTACCGGTACCGAGATTTTAAACCATGCTTGGAAGTACAGTAGTTCTTGATGTATTTTAAAAGTTTCTTCTTAATTTAACACAATTTGTATGGTTAGCAAGAGCCATCTGGATGCCTCCAATATGAACTATCTTCAGGAACTTTTCAAGGTTCAAAATGTTCCTCTAATTTGTCATTATTCTAGGATCAAGCCAAGGATGGCCAAGGGGCCAAAGTGCACAACAAGAAGGATATGGAACTTCATCTGTGCTTCCTGATCAAGGAATTTATTTAGCAGCATCAGTTTATCGCCCAGTTCTTCAGGTTATCTGTGCAAATACTAGTTAGATCTCTGCAAATATGCAACATCTGAGTCTACTAGTTAACATCTTACCTGTATCCTGATCATTTCATCTGCAGTTTACTGATAAAGTTGCATCAATGCTGCCCCAAAAACATTCACAAACTGGGTATGCTAAATGTTTTACCCTATGCTTCCTATTTTCTTATTTTTTACATAGAAAATTTGCTAGATGAGATATACAATTTCTATCTCCTTCAGTAGAGAATTAAGAGAAAAGAGATTAATATACTAATAACTTGTCTAAACAAGACCTATAGATGTTGAAGTTAGATGGGGTGAATTGTTATGATCAATGGTGGGAGGGGGTATAGGAAGACCTAAAAAATATTTAAGGGCCTATTTGGTTACATGGAATAAGGATGGTGGAATGGGAATGAGGGAATTGGAATGAGAATATAGAAATCAGAATGGGAATGAGAATATAGGAATCAGAGGGGGTCGTAGGAAGACCTAAGAAATTTTTAATGGCCTATTTGGTTACTAAGAATAAGGATGATAGAATGCATGATGGCACTACTAAACACATGTAATTACTCTACACATGTATCATGTAAGCATCTACTTTTTAATACATCAATAAATTCAGTACGTGATGCCCTCTCTTTTATCTTAAAAAAAGGCATACTTAAGAGATATTGTGATGAAGTTAAAAATAGACATAGGAATTGAAGAGGCATTACAGTCATTTTTTTTTGTGAATCAAATGAGATTTTGAAAGTTTAAGAGTCACATCAAGCTTTTGTTGTAGCTTTTGGTATTTTGCCACTTCAATCCCATGAAAGTACTACTTTTCTGTTAATTATAAAAAAATCACTATATTTTTTATTATCGAAAATCAACATAGTTTTAATCAAAATACATACTTTTCTGTTTTTTTTTTAATTTTTTAATTTACTGTTTTTTAATTACTAAAAGTCTATATAATTCTTGCTACAAAACTTTCTTTGTTTTTGTATAGCATTCATGTTTTTATCATGAAAATGTTAACCTTTTTCTTGTTGCTGCAATTTACTCTATTTTAGAATTTCCTTCCAAATAAAAAGGTATGGATCATATTTATAAAATATTCTGTCATCATTTTTATTATGAAATACCTATGCATTTTTCATTTATATAGATTACTTTATTTTTAAATTGTTTTTTACTTTTCTCTTACAATATTACGCTTTTTGGAATTCATTTGTGTAGTTATTAAAATCTATACATCATCTCTATATATTTTATTTATTTTTATATTAGTTTTGATTTTTTTCTTGTGGACATTACCTTTTTATTTTTAATTAAATATTGTATTATTTAATTATTAAAATCAATATAATTTTTAGTCATATATTTTTCTATATTATCTATATATTTGATTATTTTTCTTTAGAAATGTTAGTATTTATCTTTTGAAAAAGAAATTTATTCTATTTTTCAAATATAAGATTAGAAGTTGCAAGTTCAAACTTTAAGGTAAGCCAAAAAGAAAGAAGGATGAGACAAGTAACCAATTATCAGATTGGAGCCAATTATTTTGTCTATGTGAATATGCTTTTTCACTATCTTTTTTTACGTTAAGCTTGTTGCATACTATCTATATACTGTCTTGTCCACATTGTCTTTCTTAATTGTACTGAGTGTATGTACTTTGTAAATTGAGAGATAGGTTTTTTCATCTATTGCTGTCCACATTTTTGTATTTTGCATCTGCTTGTTGTTCTAATACGACAAATAATCAGATTGGAGCCAATTATTTGTCTATGTGAATATGCTTTTTCACTATCTTTTTTTACATTAAGCTTGTTGCATACTGTCTATATACTGTCTTGTCCACATTGTCTTTCTTAATTGTACTGAGTGTAGGTACTTTGTAAATTGAGAGATAGGTTTTTTCATCTATTGCTGTCCACATTTTTGTATTTTGCATCTGCTTGTTGTTCTAATACGACAAATAATTTTGTAGGAATGAAGGCTTGCTAGCATTTGTTGAGAAATTTATAAAGGATCATTTTTTGCCAGCTATGTTTGTAGATTATCGGAAATCTATCCAGCAAGCTATATCAAGTATGTTCATCACAAAAGCATTTAGTGTTTATGATGAATTTGTGTTAAATTTATTTGCAACACCCTAGTTTTGTCCCACATGTATTGGTTAATAAGGTTCCATGAGTGTGCTATTATTAAGTTAATGAGCCAATTATATTCCACCAAGCCGAATGTGGTCCTACTCTTGGTGACGGAATCATGCAGACTATGTAGGAAAGGACTTTGGGGAATGGATGGAGTTGCTACTAGACTAGGCCTCAAATATTGATGAAGATTGGTTTTGGGCTATGTGTTCGACTTGAAGAGGGTGTTAAACATTAACTGAAGGAAATTGTAACACCCCTACTTTGTTTTGCATGGGGAGTTCTTGATAAAATATATTGGTTAATAAGACTTGATAAATGTACCATCAATTTTAGCTTAAGCATTTTGGGGCAGTGGTTTACATCCTATCAAAGCTAAATAAGCCATATATAATTAGAACAAATCAACGTCATATGCTTTTACAACATAAGTTAAACATGTAAGGTATGGGGGTCCTATCCTCTTAAGTGGATGAGGACAGCTTCCACTTAAATTTTTCACTATTGGTTCGGCTTTAAGATTCGTGAACGTCCATGATTGATGCAATACTTAATCTTGATGATGATTATGTTGCTTGATTTGGATGAAGAAATCTTTTGCACAAATTTTAAAGCTGAATCAATGGTTAAAAAAATTGGGTGGAAAGGGTCCTTGTCCACTTAAGAGGTTAGAAACCCCATTCAATATATAAGTATAGCTATGGGCAATAGGTCGGGGTCGGGCCTGGCCGAGGGTACAACTCGGTGATTTTTTGGGTCGGCCCAACTTGACCCACGTCTCGGTCCAAGCTAGGGCTGGTCCAAAAATAAATAATAATTTTAGACAATTAAATAAATGATTAAATATATATTTAAAAATCTGAAATGTTATTAAGTAAATAATAAAATAATTAAAATTTTAAAATATTGAATTAAATATTTATTTAAGTCTTTTAAATAATTTAAACAATTTATTATTTTATTAAAAAAACTATAAAAATTGGGCCATGTTCGGCCCCGGGAAAGGCCCACGTGCCCCAAAAGAAGCGCCCAACCTGACTACAAATAAGAGGTTGGGCTGGGTCAAGCCTGGCCCAAACAGTCTGGGCCGGGTCCGGGTCGCCACGGGCTGGCTCGGCCTATTTCCACCTCTACTCTAAACAATGTTAAAATAGTCTCGATGGCTATTGTCATGTTGTATCCTCGTAACAAGGCCTATTATTATGTTTGATCCCAAAATGTAGGTAACACATATTTCCCTTTGTCAGGTCTGGGAGAAACAAAGCCTAGTTTCTGATAAATGCTAACATATATAACTCTTGGCAGAATTTCAAATCATAGCAGGCTAAGATCACCAACTTATCAATCATATACAACGATTTGAACGCATTGCTATCAAAACTTCATAATTAGGTATCTTTTACACAAAATTAATATTTGGGAACGTATATTATATCACACATGCAGAATTCTCAACCATGGACATAAGGAAATCTATGTTATTTAAAAGTTAGTACATACTTTGAAAATTGAACACATACATAACATTGAAATTCATGGGTAACATGAAGTATATGGAGAAGTCTCAAACTATTTTAAAACACCACCATAATTCAAGAATGGGACAATAATTCCATACAAGAATTTTTGTTTATTTTGAAGCATAGCTTAATCAATCTAAAATTTTCTTAGTACTACTAAAAACATACCACTTAACAGACTATTTAATATTATTGTAGCTTAAACATCCACAGATTACTGTAACAATTCCAAAAGATTTCTTAGAGAAAGTTAGGTTAGTTGAGATGTTGAGCTTCTTACTCCAATTTACTTTTGAAGAAAAGTACTAAACTTGCTATCTAAGTCACTACTTACAGGGACACCCGGCAAATTAATTGATGGCAGCCTTGTTTGGCAACAAGCTTTTTGAAGAGCTTTTAGCAGTTTGAGGTCTTTTTAGAGGTTTGATCAAATCAAATATCTAATTCTAGTGTTTGGTAATGAGCTTTCTTCTCATCCCAGACCACTAATTTCAGAAAAGCTCAACATGTAAGAAGTTTGATATTTAAGATCAAAAGACATTTATGCTCCTCACCATTCCCTAGAATTTATCAATGACTTTTTATAGTTGAATTATAGATGGATGAATGACATATAAGCTCAAATGAAATTCTAATCAATATCAAATATATTTATATATTTATATAAATTTAATATCTTAAACAAATTAAAAGAAAAGGCAATCTATTTGAATGATATTTTTAAATATTAAATATAACTTAATTTGTTATACAAAATAAATATATAAAAACTAATAATACAATCAACCAATATTAATTGCCAAGTAGGTCAAAATATTCTCATGTCCTTGTTTGTCATTTTACACATTCAAACAACTAATAACTAATTTTACCAAACTTCTTTATACAAACAACGAATGCAAACAACTAATGCAGTAAGTTGATCAAATCTTTTAGTAAAATAAGCTAATCACTAACTATTTAATGCAATAAGCTAATTGCTATACGACACCATCATCAACTTGCTCTCTTTACCTCAAGGTGCTTAGAGGTGGTTAAGTGAAAGAGGGAATTGTTCCACATCAGCAAGGTGCTCTTCTTGTTAGCGTGTTTTGATTTAGAGGCAGTTAAATGCGAGGAATTTTCACCACACCATCAAGGTGCTTAGTTGTGGTTAAGGTTTAAAATACCGCCCGAAACGGTATATACCGGCCGGTATATACCGGTTTTTGAGATTTCCGGTATACGATGTACCCGGTTTTGAAAAAACCGGGTATATTGTGTATACCGGGCGGTATATGGCGGTATACTGCCCGGTATGGGCGGCATGGGCGGTATACCGCCCGGTATGGACGGTATATGGTGGTATGTCACGAAAAAAAAAAATAAAAAAAATCCGGCCGGTATGCATTTTCATACTGGTCCGTACCGTGTGTCGGTACGGTACGGTACCGGTATATACCGGTACCGGCCGGTGACCGAAACCGGTACCGGTACCGGTACCGAGATTTTAAACCATGGTTGTGGTTAAATGAAAGGAAGGAACTTTACCATGTCATCAAGGTGCTTAGAGGTAGTTAAATGCTATGTGCAAATTGCATTGCATGTTCATGATGCAAGCTTTGCTTGTTAAGCACCTCAGTATGGTGCTTCCATTAGACCAAAATATGTGATTCATATCGTGCATGAAACATGAATTATTTTGGAAGTTTATGAAGACATAATCTGAGAAAGCTTATTTCCTTGGGGTATTACATGATTCATCAGGGATCTAATTCCAATTGTTGGTTTGCCTTTGTTATCTTTGATTACGCCTTGTTCTACTTTTAGCTTTGCACTTCCATTGCTAATATAATGGGATCCCTTCTCAGGTGCAGCAGCGTTTAGGCCACGTGCTCTTGGTTCTGTGTATAGACCGCTGGTTGAGAATGGACGTCCAGTGCTTCAAGGCCTCTTAGCTACCAATCTATTGGCAAAAGAGGTAAATCTGTTAAAAATCTCTTTAATGTTTCTAACTTAAACTGTTTTTTGATTATGCTGATTGCTGAATAGCGATTATGTATCTATATATATATTAGGTACTTGGTTGGGCATATCTGATGCCAAAATATGCAGTTGAACTTGTTGAGTTTGTGCAAACATTCCTGGAACGAACGTATGAAAGATGTCGGACATCTTATACAGAGGTAAAGCATCTAATCATTACTGAGAAGCATCTTATGCAGAGGTAAAACATCTAATATAAAGCATCTGTTTTTCTTACTGAAACTCTCAGGCTGTTCTACAAAAGCAAAGTTACATGCTCATAGGAAGAAGTGATGTTGAGGGCTTGATGCGACTTCACCCGTCCAGTGCATGTCTACAAAAATCTCATGATCAGTCTTTTCAGGAAAACAGTGTTTCAGATGCTGAAACTGTTGAAGTAGAGGCAGAGATGAGTGATATATTACTGGGCTTGCGTCCTATTAAGCAGGTATACTAAATGTTACTATGGTGATGGTACATTCATGGGTTTATTCTTGAATATGTGTATAGCAGTATAAGTATGTTTATACCAACAGCCTCTATTTGTAATTATTTAGTCTTTCCGGAGATGGTTTCTGTTTGTGAAGCAGATAAATAGTATTCTTTAGTCACAGGTCATGTTGATAATTGTCTCAAGTAGTCTTGGGAAGCCAATAATTGCATTACTATACCAAAAGCGGTAATGCCACTGCCACTGCTACTTGGGTGCTACGTGGGCTGTCTTTATGATTGAGCTTTATTAAGAGTTTGTCATTAGACCCTAAATAGTTCGGAAATTTCTGCTTGTTTTTCATTATATCTCTCTAGACAGTTGGTCTTATTTCAAAATGCTTTATGTTCTAGTTTCATTTGGGAATTCCAAGTCTTTTTAATATCAGTAAACTAGTTTATGCTATATTTCATTATGGGATAAGGCAAATTTAACAGTCAAGTTTCTCCAGAAAAAAGAGTTTAGTTATATTATCAGCAGAGCCTCACACAAAATAGTGCATTTGCCATTGCACTATTACATTGGTAAATATATTTTTCCCAGTTAATGGACAATATCTTGGATGTTTCTTGTTCCTCCTTTTTGCCTGCTACTCATATATGTTAGGAAATCACGGGTATTTTCATATGCATGGACTATGGTGTCCCACATTTGAAGAGGGTTTTATACTAACTTCAAGCTTCTCCCTTGTCCATTCTTATGCAAATACACGTTGTCTTTTTTCCCATTTCCTCTTGAATGCATTCTAGTAAGCATAAGGTTGGGATGTTTCTGCTTTTCTTGTATTACTTTCAACTGTATATGCTGATGATCAAAACCAATAATGTCCTCAGTAATTGCATTTGTATTACTTCCACTTGTCGGTTGTGATTGCTTGTCAGAAGGGGGAGCAAGGGGTAGTGGAGAAAGGAGATCTAGTGGGCAGGTGTTCTTATCGAATTAACATAGTTTTTTGTCCAAGATAGGAGTTCTGTTTGGTGAATTTAGCGATTCATATTAACCGAATCATTGATCAAACTTTTAGTTATTTGGTCTTTGAATTTTTTTTTAGATGTAGGTATATGTTAAGGAGAAAAGTGCATTGTGACATAACAGGTCGGCAGAAGAGAGGTACTGACCTGCGGTAAAAAAAAGGTTTGGAGGTTTGATTTTGTTGCAAATAGGTTGGTCCCTTGGTGGGTGGGCATGAGTTATCCTTTTATTTGATATCCTTGCTATTTGAGAGCTCTGCAAAAAATTTTACTCAACTAAATTGCTATTAAAAAAATTAAATGTAGTTGTCTTGTATCTGTTTTTATTTTCTCTTTTACTTGTTATTTAGTTGAATATTGGATCCTTTTATCATAGGACACACAGATATGCAAATATTTTTGACTTCTTGCAGGAAAATTTAATTCGTGATGATCATAAACTCATTCTGTTGGCATCACTCAGTGACTCGTTGGAGTATTTGGCAGATTCTGTTGAAAGGTAGGTTTCCCATGTTTTCATGTCGGTGATATAAAATTATCTTTCTGTCAAAAAAGACAAACTTGCTGCATGAAATCATTATGTGCACAACTAGACTCTGTTTAGTTTAAGGATATATACCAAGTCTCTTCTGGTCCTTCTGGATTCTTCTTGGTTAACAAGCTTGATGTTGGTTGTAATGGTCTAACATTGGTCAGAGCAGTCTGAACTCTGAACATAAACCGGCATGAGGGCAAGATAATTCCGATCAGTCCCCTTCTATACTGGGCCTAACCCATGATACAATATTTTTTAGAGTAATCTAAAAAGAGAATGTCATATTATAGATAAACAGTGAAAATCAAGCTTGTCAAAGGTATGGAGGACTACTTGTGTTTAACAGTAGCAGATCAATGTATTCAATTTGGCTAATATGTATTAGTGAAGTTTTGTAATAGCTTGATATTTATTAGAATTATTCTATTTTTGAGGGATTATTGACCAACTGGCCAATTTTATACCCTGTGGCCTGTGCTTGATTGTTGAGTTCATTTTTGTCTACCTAAGTTAGGATATGTCCCACTACTCCAGAAGCTATTGTGGTCCATTTGCTTCACCATATATGATATGATATGATAGGATATGATAGGATAATAAATGAGGGGAAGGATGTCATAGGATTTTTTTATCCCATTTACACTGGATATAAAATCAATTTTATATTCTTTTAATCCAAGCACCAAACAAATAAGGGATTAAAATCTATCCCTTATCTTATCCTCCTCTATCCCATGAAGCAAACATGCTCTTGGTGATTATCTTGATTAATTAATGAGTATTAAGACAACTTGCTTTGTTTGTATGTGTCATGATGACAAGATGGTCCATTCCATATTGTTGCTCTTCTGATATATACTTCAGTCTTCTTCAAAAATAGTAAGTTGAAGTTGGCAATCTCCATAAGAATCCATTTAGTCAATTGATCAAACCTGCATTTGCTTCTTTTTCTTGATCTGGATTCACCTGGTTTGACAAATTTGTTCTGCATTATCATCCTTGTTCTCTCAATCTGTTTTTAGTGGGTGAAACTGTCTTCTTTGAAAGTAATATTAATCATATGCTAACCTGTGATGTTTGCATATGTATAATATTGTGTCATGTGATCCCCCGGGTTTTACTTTTTTCTGTGTAGATATAATAAATTATTGATTAAAACTTTTTGTTCTTTTAACTTATTTCATTGTTTTTTTTAAAAAATATTTTGATGAGTAATTACAGTGCTTACATTCTTTCATGATAATAATTTAGGCTCGGTGAGATCATTGGAAGACCACCTGCTGGCATGGAGGATAGGAATACAAGGAACAAAGCTCATCGCCATGCACGAAGTACAAGTACAGTTCCTAAAAGTTTTGCTGCTATTGCTGAGGAATATAGGAGACTAGCAACTGACTGCCTCAAGGTTCTGAGATTGGAAATGCAGTTGGAAACAATTTTTCATTTGCAGGTTTGTAATTCTATCACATTAATAGTTTCTATTTTTGTATATCAACTACTGAAGTGGATATGGTGAAAATAATTATATAAATTGTAGGAAATGATCAATAAGGAGTACCTCGAAGATCAAGATGCTGAAGAACCAGATGACTTCATTATTTCACTTACAACTCAGGTTGCCTTGTTACTACTTTTTAAATTTAGCTATAGAGGAATTTTCCACGTCCATATATTTTGTCTGTCTGGAGAGAAGATTTTTTTTGTTAATTTTATTATCAATTTATTATGATGCTTGTGACAGGAGGCTGAAATTTTGTTGGATGCACATTAGTCCAGATAGCATAGTAAACTCATATATATTGAATTTTAATTTTTCGTCTTCTTTCTCTTTTGGCTGCCTTATTAGAGTATCTCTCATCTGAGTATTTTGAGAAGTTAAATAGAGATTGCTTTTTCTGCAACAACTTTGCAAATTAATCAGACTATTATTATTCTCAATCTATAACTTTTTTCTATCCTACTATGATTTAGTGCAGAAACATACCATATAAATACCTATCTACCTTAAAATAGGGGAATAGCTTTCATATTCCTGTCGCTTGAAGTCCATATCTGATATGTATTTCTCAACTGATGTGTTAGTTTATGTTGCATAATTTTGTCTCCAGGAATTGCATTTCAACAACATCTGTTATTTTGAATCATGGTGCCTTTGATTTGGGTGTTTACTTCACTGTATATACAAATGGAATAATTTATCTTTGGCTTTATTTGTTTGATGGTGTCAATCTCATTGGTTGTATATCTCATAGATAACACGCCGGGATGAGGAAATGGCACCATATGTTGCTGATTTGAAGAGAAATTATATATTTGGTGGCATATCTAGTGTGGCAGCAAATGCTTTAATAAAGGTCTAATTCCACATGTTCTTGCTTAGGGTTTATCTTTTACTTGGTTTCAGTATGAATTATCACAATTTTGCTCAATCTAGTTGTGTTATCTTCTAACAGGCTCTGGCTGAGATAAAATCCATTAACCTATTGGGGGTCCAACAGATATGCAGGAATTCCATTGCACTGGAGCAGGTAGGGTTGCTTCCATGTATCTCACACTAGTTTTTCTTGCTAAATTCTCATTAATTCTTTTGACAATTTTCACAATCATGATTATAGCATAGATGATGATGCCAACCAATCAAATGAATTTGAAAATGGCAGCAAAGCATCTCTTGAAATTTCTTCTATCCACGCATTCTTTTGGTTCCTTCTTGCAAGCAACATTAACTTCGTACCAGTCAGAAGATATGTTAAACGAACTCTTGATCATTTTCTGCTGTTGCAGGCTCTGGCAGCCATACCATCAATAGATAGCGAGGCAGTCCAACAGAGATTAGATCGTGTTCGGACATACTATGAGCTCTTAAATTTGCCTTTTGAGGCACTGCACTTGAACTCGAACTACTATGTTTTCTTTCACATTCTTTACATCAGATCATTTATGTAGTTTTTTTTTTTCAATTTCCAGGCTTTGCTGGCATTCATTCAAGAACATGAATACCTCTTTACAAGGACAGAGTAAGCAATATATATTAGTGTAGCATACTTGAAAATTGAAATGAAGAAACCTTCAAGGTAGTCATTCCATTTTCTTGTTTCACAGGTATTCCAGCCTTTTGAAGGTTAATGTCCCAGGGAGGGAGATTCCCATTGATGCAGAGAAGCGTATCTCCCAGATATTGCGCCAGTAGATCTCCAGAGGAAACTATGATGGTTGTTTGATTTCTGGTCTGGAGATTCCCTTCAAGGTGACAGGATGCAGCTTGATGCCTTGCTTTTGTGATCATGAGTGTCCACCAATCATGGTGAGCTCATACACATTTTTTTGGAAAAATAGGTTTGATTATTTTATGTTGTAGATGCTATATCACAGGGTCCCGTCTTGATTTACTCTATTGTATTTGTCTATGGTTATTTCCGTTTGTAAATTTCTTTTTGCGATTGCTGGTTTTCTGTCATCAGTTCTTTTCAGCAGGGAAGTACTGTTTGACAACCATGAGATTGATGTGATCATAGAACCTGGGTCATATTTGACATCCTTACATGTTGAGCATGTCGACATGGTAATAGAGAAATGTTTAGTCGAGCTGGCTTTTGAATTGCCTTGATTTTCAATTCTTGATGTATATTTTCAAACAATGTAGATGATGATGCAATTTTTTATTTTTTATACATATTTTCTTCAATGAAATGCAAGAAATTCATTTGGATTTTGAGTTTTATCGGGCACGCTTGATTTCTAGTCATTCAGGGGTCCTCTTCAAGTTAAAAATTGTTCAACCAAAGTAAGTGCCAGTTGTGAATCTGACGATCTTCGTTGTTGCCGTGGTCATGTCTGCAAATGCCAGTTTATATTAAACAACATGCACATAGGCCATAGTGTTCTATTTATTGTATGATGTACAAACCAGGATTAGCTTGACATCCTAACCCTTTGCTTCAGAAAGGTTAATTTCCACAATGTGCATGGTTTGTGGTTTTATTCTCCGAATAGCTCTCTTCCTGGTTATTGGATTTCAGTATCTTTCAAGTTCATCTAGACTTCCTTGTTGACTTAAGGCAGGGGATGTGGTAGCTATAGAAGTTTTTGTTTCTTTCTATGGTTCACTGCCGTCAATGCTAACAAAACCACTAATGATGCAAGTATTAAGATAGTGCTGGTTAAATGTTTACGTCCATTCTCAATATTTGGTTCCATATTTGCCCTGGGCTATTTCCATCGCTTGATCGCTTTGGAAACTTGCACATTGTAATGGTTAAATCTTGGGTTGGTCGAGGCATATTTCCATGTACATAATTTTCAACGGCTTTTGCCTTTATGTCAGGGACTTTTTGATGTGTCCGAGCAATGATAAATCATGACGGAATATTTTCTATATGTTTGTAAATATATTTTCGCGTTCATATAATTTTAACTTTTATTGTAGTTCGTACAGGTAAAATTCTGTGTGATCCCCGAGGACTCACGGTATGAGTTGGATGTATTTCGAAGTCATTTGACGCTTGATGCGTGTGTCACGGCTAAGCGGAGCCATTTTTCTGCATTCGTCATGGCTACGGCTATGGACAATTACCATCTCATATGATCATAATTTTGTCATGCTCCTCGTACTTTTGGGAATCTTGGGGGTGACACTTGGAGGTTAGGGGTCTCTTGTATAATGTAGGAGAGAGTTGGCAAACAAAGCGGTTGCCTTAGGCAGAGACAAACGAGTGGCCCATATGGCATGTGACACGTCGATCTTCTCCCAAGATAATTGCGGAGCTCGTCCTACACTCGGTTTCATATTTTCTTGCGTCCATAGTCCTGTAGTTGTTGTTTTACTTTGTGTCCTTAATATCTTTCGGCCAATATAATCTTTTGGGGGCGCGAACATTAGGGGTGAGCAGAATTTTTTGATTCACCGAAATCAAACTGAAATCGACCGAACCAATATCGATAGAACCGAAATCGATTTAATCGAACTGAATTTACTGAATTAATTTTGGTTCGATTTTCGATTAAAGATAATTTTAGATTTCGGTTTTCGGTTTTCGGTTCGGTTCGATAAATTAACTGAATTTATATATATATAAAATATATATATATATATATATAAATTATATCATATATTGCTATTTGCCATGGTGGTTAAATGTAGTTTTAAGCCTTCTGAAAGGAGAAGGAAGGCTGGAATGCCAACAGACGTCTGTCTATTCTCTAATTCACCCGATCCATTTTTGGAACGTCCAGTGCCAAAGTCGTTGAATGGGTAAGTCGCTAATCCCTAAAACGGACTATGTAATGTACTTTATCTGCTGGGTTATGGGTATTGGTGGGTATTTTACCAGAGGTTTTTATCAATCTACCATTGTGTGATTCCTCTTGAATCATATACTCGGGGGGTGGGTTCGGGGCGGACGATTTCCAAACGGACTCCTCATTCATTAGATAGAGAAGATCACCAAGATTTCGTGATCCCCTGCCGAACCTATTCCAATTCCAACAGCTCGGACTCGGATAGTGGGGATTGTCGGAATACTTCGTATCAACAGATAAGATACTCGGTATATCAATATTGATTCCCAAGTTCGAATTCTAGTGCATGTGTAATATTATTTATTTTATATTCGACTGTATATATAATATGTGTTAGTTAGAAATAAATTGATAATGGAGTTTGCTAAGATGGTTAGAGGTATAAAATTGGAGTTGGGTTGCTTGGGTTTGAGTCTTAGCAAATGTATTTTTTAAAAATCTTTTCGGTTAATTTGATAAATTAACCGAACCGAACCGAATATTCGGCTAACTGAATCGAATTTTTTGGTTTGGTTCGGTTATTTCCGAACCGTTGCTCACCCCTAGCGAACATAGAGCGTGAGGTTGGCACGTGGACCAACGTATGCCCCGCGATGTTAAGTCGAGAAGTCCAATTCGGGATGAATTCAATATGATAGGCTTATCCCTTGCACGTAGGGCTGAGCATCGAGCAGGTCGGGTCAATACTCGACCCTACTCGATCGGGTATTAATCCGAAATTTTCAAAAAAATTATACTCGACCCGACCCGAATAACCCGAAAAAATCGGGCCCCCGACCCAATTAATCCGAATTCGATTTAGAAAAATAAAATAAAATTCATCTTGAAAATGGTGATAAAAAATTGAACAATTGTATTAAAATTATAACTCAAGTAAGACTTAAACTCAAGACCTCATAAACTTTATTTCTACCATTCTAACCACAAAACCAACTCCATCTTTTATGAATATATATAATATAATCATATATATAATTTAAAATTGGGTCGAGTCGGGTTAAACAGGGTTTTCATCCGAACCCGACCCGAATCGACCCGAAATAGTAAACAAAATTTTCAAAAATAAGACCAGACCCGATATACCCGAATAACCCATTTTTTTGGATTTTTCGGGTCGGATCGGATTTTGCTCAGCCCTACTTGCACGGGATGCAAGGGTACCGCACGGGTTCTTCCACGCAAAATAATTGGCCCGTGACAACTAGTTAAGGTATCTTTGCACTCATTATAAGATGTTCTTAAAGCTAATTATTCCGAGATCGCCGTTTTGAAAGTTGCCTTGATTTGTGCGTATAGGATGCAGAATCAATTATTCACCAGCTGCGAAATACGGAAATAGGCCGGCCAGTTAAGTCAAGCACTTAGTATATCAGGAGTACCCGTTTTTTTAATGCAGTCTTTGTTTGGTGGAATACGTTATAAAGAAAGAATTAAATAGGTTAGTGTTTAATTAAGTTTTTATTTTTGGAAAAAAAAAGTGAGTGTCAAGGATAAATAAAAAATAATCATTGTTTTTATTTGATTAGCATTAAAAATAGACAAGAAATAGTAGCAAAATGATTGAAATGTTCTTATTGATAATATTGAATAATTATATTCAAAATAATATATTATATAATAATTTACTCTAATTAATAAAAATATGGATTAGTGTAAAATAATTATCAAAAATCAAATATGAATCTTAAACTATAACACGTATATATAAATTAGTTTTTCAGTTGATTTTTAAAAATATCAATTTTAAAATAATAAAATTATTATTGGTTCTTTCATAATAACAATAACTAAAATTAGCCACTATTATTAAAAATTACAAACAATTAATTTCTTTCTAACATAATAATATGACGTGCATGCTAATTGATATATTAATGAGGTTTTGATATATTTGACTGGTGTAATTCTCATGAATGGTGATATTACTGAATAAAAACATAGATGACAAAATACTATTACTAGGTTTGATGAATCTAGTTGCCTGGTTGAATAGATTTTAACTTCTTTTCACTACTGGGTCTTATCTTGTTAGGATTGGTTTGACATAGATTTTAATGTGTTTTAATTTCTCACTATTCTTGGTAAATACAACTGTTCTTTCTTCAAAAAAAAAAACATATCTTAATTTAATTTGATGGATGAATAGTTAACCATGGGTTCGAGTTGGGAAATATAACTCGAGTTGAGCTAGTTGGAGTAAGGAGCAAGTGGAAAGAACTGCTCAGTTAATAACTGAGGACGGGACTAAAGTACGAATCGATATCTTCCACCATCTTGTACCAAGAAAGTGATGGTCCTGCCAAATGCCAATTGAACACCGACTCTTTGGGTAATGTTGCCCTTTCCACTTTTCTCATTCCTTCTTCCAACCTACCTCAACATTCAAGAACACTACACAAATATCTGAATCTAAATTTATCGTGATTTTGTTTCTTATTTAGAATTTTTTTTTAGATTAATTTTCCTCTCACGAACTATAGAAACCAAAGCGTTGACCTGTAAAGTTTTACAAGGGCTTTGGAAAAAATTGAAGTTTAGGTGGCATTTTCTTTTATTAGAAGGACACTGGTGTCATTAATTAAGCCATGTTTGGGTAGATGAAATGAATCAATAGGACACTTATGTTGTTAAGGGGCTATTTTGGGGTGGTGAAGAAAATGGAATTACAAAGACTAGTAATAGAAACATATACAATAATATTTAATTGTTTGGCTTTTTGCGGTAATAAACCATGAACACAAATTAGCTTATGATAAATAGTAGTATTACACTATTACTAATAAATGGAAGTTTTGATACCACTGACATGTCCTGATCCAACCCACTCTTCATTAATACTTTCATTATTAATTCTATTGGGTCACTCCAAGTCTCCAACCTACCTCAATTAAGATTTTTCCACATTAAAGAAAAAGCTAAAAGATTTGGACATGAATCTAATAACTTATATATCAGATTGTATATTAAAGAGTAATTTGAGTGGGTATAGGTATAGGATGTGTGATGAAGTAGCTTACAAAATAAATGGTGAGAGCAAGATTTAAAATATCGATACCAATCATCATCTCGATTGATGATCGGTATCGTACCGTATTGTACCAACACATGGTACAGTCCGGTACGAAGATGCATATCGAACAGAGTTTTTTTTGCTATTAAAAATAACTCTAATAACACATAATTGATCAAAAAATACTTAAATTTAATATTCAAATATCAAATACATGAATACAATGTTTAAAAGTCATTTGGTACCGTTTTAGGATTTTTCATAAATACAAGAGAATCATTACATTGGAGTTTATATAGGGCGACACAAGTCCACAACCCAAAGGGTTCAAAAAATCTCCGGGGGCTCCACCCCCACACCCCTGGCTTAACATCGACCGAGATGATTAATATCGTGTGTCGGTACGGTCTTATATTGCTCTACGCAGAGAGTTTTTGGACCCTTTGGGTTGTGGACTTGTGTCGTTCTATATAAACTCCAATGTAATTCTTTTGTATCTATGAAAAACTCTAATACAGTACCAAGTTGGATCATACCGGGCGGTATCGCCCGGTATGATAGCAAATACCGCCCGGTATTTGCTAAATATCGAGCGTTTACCGGTATACCGGTACCGCCTAAGTGCCAACCAACGATTATAGCCATCATACCGCCCATACCGCCCGGTATGACTGAGATACTCAGTATTTTTCCCATATCGGGTATCTCCACTACTAGAAAAATGAGCATCAGCAACGGCTTGCAACGGCCCGACCCGTTGCAACAGAGCCGTGGCAGAAAAACGCGTTGCTGATAATTTAGCAATGGATCAGCAACGGCCACCTCGGGCCGTTGCTAATAATATTATCAGCAACGTTTTTTCCACGGACACGAGACCGTTGCTGATAACATTATTAGCAACGGCCCGAGAGACCATTGCAAGACCGTTGCTAAGCCGTTGCTGTATGACATTAGTAACGACTTACGATACACTTTTAGTAACAGCTTTCCCACGGACGGCCGTGGGAAAGCCGTTGCTGATGACCAATTCCCGCAACAGAGAAAATTTTAAAATTCTAAATTTCCATTAATACATTGGTACATTATCTAATACATAACTCACACACCTATACACCCATACATACATTCATTCACACATTATAAATACACTCAGATATACATCAAAATAATTATATAGATGTTTATTTGTATCCACAATCGTATCAAAACTATTCAAATGCAAAATTGAAGTATCAATATACAAACAAAATAAATTAAACCTAAGTAACAAAGTCAATATATATAAAAAAATCTCACGATGACGATGGAGGATGATCTGGATCATATGGCGGGGGTCTGGAGTGCTTGAGTGTACACCGGTGTAGACTGACTTGAGAACGATGGATCAGATGATGCCGAAGTATAACCTGACATGTTGCGTAGCATAGCATGCATCTCCGCCATCATCTGACTCCGACGCTCCATCATCTCAGTCTTACGGGCGATTGTCTCCTCCAATGTCCTTATCCTACTACTATGATCATAACTGGACCTGGAGGTGGACGGTCGCTCACCAGCGATCGGAGGGGTTGGTGCCCCAAGTGGCCCTAGCATGGTTCACGCATGACCACTATCTGCAAAATCATATACTCGGTCGTGGTCCCAACCACCTGCAGCATCGACCCACGCTGCTGCGTCAAAGTCCTCGGGGGTGCCTTCGCGCTGTATCACCGTTTGACTGTAGGTCTCCTACTCGAGTTTAATTTTTTATTTAATATTTTTCATAAAACTTAAATTATAAATATATAATGAATAATTTAAACAAATATACTTACCATAATAAATGCAGCGCGGTTGTCGACGTACTCCCCCGTCCCAAGCACTCGACGGTGTGTCCGCTCAAACACCGCCATCGGGGAGGGTCGATGGACAGTCCTGTCGTCCAACATCGTCGTCTACATTTACAAAATAAATACATTAATTAGTATACAGAGTAACAAATAAAATATAAAATTAAAACTAAGGTATACTTACTATACGATTCGCGTGCACTGCAAATGCAATAGAGCCGCCAGTGTGACGCGCTCCTCCTGCCGACATGCGGTTTCTAGCCGCAGTCCTAGAAACCTTCTGCCATCGATCTGTCGACCATAATGCCACGAGCTGATCCCATATATCCGGAGTAATCCAATCGGGGCCGTATCCCCGAGTCTCCGCGGTGTTAGTGGTCCCAGCTCGGGCCATCACCTGGGACCGGGCCTGCCCCAGCAGCCCGTTGTACCTCGCCCGGGAAATGGCCTCCCAGGCAGCGTAAATGAAGGGCCTCTGGTCCTCGACCCATGTAAAGCGAGCCTGCAAAACAATAATATCAGTACCAATATTAATCATCATGCATGTACAAAAAAAATTAATACGTGCCTCAAACTCGCGCCATAGCATATCGACGTGCTCACTGGGCACGTGAGACCACGTGGGCCATGCCCTATGCATATACCGTTGAATGGTAGAAGAAATGCTCATTGGCACTTCTTCTTGCTCAAACCTGCACAACAAAAATAAAATTTAATATTATATTATGATATAATAAATTTTTAATGATTCATAATTCATGATATATTACCGCTCCCCAATCATGCTAATGAATCTACGTGACTTTGCGACTGGTGGAGGCTGCCACCTGTTCGGCCCACGTGGTAGCCTGCGTCTAGATGTACTAGCCTCAGCAGTATCATCGGCAGGAGGATCAACGTGCTCAGTGAGTGCTGAAGTCTCACCGATCGGAGACTCTGAAGCTCTCCTACGGCGATAACCACGATCAGACATATCCGTCAAATAGGCATATAATTAGATTATTATATATATAGTAAAGATATATTTAATATAAGATATACTTTACAATTATTCCTCATCATCTGAGTAATAGTCTTCGAATTCTTCCTCTTCTTCATCTCCAGCTTCCTCAATTTCATGATCGTTATCATCAACATATTCAACTTCTAATTGAATTAACGTTGTGTCTGCATCCTCGAGTATTGGAATAATACGATCTACAGCATGAGGATCATCTTCTTGATAGAAATCATCTGTCACATAAGGTATCGGCTCATTTTCTCCTGCTACCGGATCAATTTTTTCTCTATATTTAGTCTTACAAACTACACGCCAATCTGCTCTATCTTTATTTCGAGTCGGATACGTCGCGTAATATACTTGTTCGGCTTGTGATGCCAATATAAAAGGCTCATTTGCTGCCAATTTTGATTTATAATTAACCTCGAGAACTTTGTATTTTGGATGAACTTTCATGCCCCTTTCTGTTGTATCGAACCAATGACATCTAAATAGGATCACTGATTTTAAGCCGAAGTAGTGCAACTCTATCACTTCTTCCACCAGTCCATAAAAATCTATATCACATTCAACATAGGTTGTCCCTTTCATGCAGACCCCGGCATTCATCGTCTTTTTTGTAAATGCATATTCCACCGTGTGAAATTTATATTCATTAACAAAATATTCGCTATAACAGGACACTAGTCGCGATGGTCCACTAACAAACTCAAATATTCTTTCATCTATTTCAGCTCGGTGATCTTTGCTGTAAGCTTGAATTCATGTAGGGAAATCACGATTCTGTAATCTCTTCAATTCTTGATCGTTGTGAATAGAATATTTTTGCACCATCTCAATGTCAAATATTTTAATGAATTGTTCAATCTCTGGATAATTGAGTAATACATACAAGTGTGTCAAATGATACTCTTCCTCGCTTAAACATGTGTTGAGATGGACGAGAACCAAAAGCACGACCAGAGTGGCAAAATATATTTAAACATCCATCTGAATGTCGAACTCCCCCGTCGTCGTTATGTGGAAGACGATCAAATCTTGTCTGTACTGTCGATTCAAAGTAAAATGAGCAGAATGTTAAAATTTCTTGGATGATATACGATTCAGATATTGATCCTTCAACAACTGCGGTGGTCTTTACTTTTTTCTTCAGACGAATCATGTATCTTTCAAATAAGTACATCCACCGATATTAAACGGGGCCACCAACTCGTGTCTCGTATGCCAAGTATATCGGTAGATGCTCCATCGAGTCAAAAAATACATGAGGGAAAAATTGCTCCAGCTTGCATATGATTTCAACAATATTACTTTCAAGTGTTGACATATATACGACTCGAAGGATATTTGCACAAATATTTCTAAAAAACATACTTAAATCAGTCAACGGACCCCAAATATTATCAGGTAGAAGATCTCGGAATGCGACCGAAAGCAATCTCTGCATGAATACATGACAATCATGACTCTTCATCCCTGATATTTTGCAATCATCGACGTTCACACATCGAGATAAGTTTGAAGTATATCCATCGGGTAATCTGAGTTCTTTTATCCATTGACAAACATCTCTGATTTGTTGTTTATTTAACACATACGGGGCCTTCGGTTTCAGATATCGTCTGTTGACCTCTTGTAACTCCAACTCTGGTCTCTTACAAAGTATTTTCAGATCATGTCGGGCTTTGACATTATCTTTAGCTTTTCCGAAAACATCCATCAAAGTGTTGAAAACATTATCAAACATATTTTTTTCAATGTGCATGACACCTAAATTATGTCGAATCAGTAATGAACTCCAATAGGGCAATTCCCAAAAGATACTTTTTTTCACCCAGTTATGTGTTTGACCAAAGCTTGACACATTTTCATTCCGACCAAATACTATCTCTGGAAGTGCTGAAACACGTGCTAACATTTGTTCACCAGACAACATCGATGGTGGCCCATCTCTTTCGACTCTACCCTTAGTAAATTTATTACGATTCATTCGATACAGATGGTTAGTCGGTAGGAATCGACGATGACAATCAAAGAATGAGATTTTTCGTCCGTTCTGAAGATTGATTGATTTAGAGTGTTCCATACAATACGGACAAGAGAGTCGACCGTGAGTGCTCCAACCAGACAACATGTCGTATGCCGGAAAATCATTTATTGTGTACAAGATCACGACCTTTAAATTAAAGTTTTGCTTCCGATGACAATCATAAGTGACAGCTCCCTCGGTCCACAATATTTTCAATTTATCTATCAAGGGTCTGAGAAACACGTCAATTTCTTTTTGCGAACCCTTAGGACCCGGAATAATCATCGAAAGATAAATAAATTCATCTTTCATACACATTGACGGTGGCAAATTATAAACTGTTAGCAGCACTAGCCAAACTGAATAAGGAGTTACAGAATGTCCAAATGGATTAAAACCATCTGTGCACAATCCCAATATGATATTTCTAGTATCTCTAGCAAATGAAGGATAGTATGTATCAAAATGTTTTCATGCTTCACTGTCGGATGGATGAGTCATTACTGTATCATCACGACTTCTTGCACGCCAACTCATGTAGGGAGCCGTCTTTTCCGACATGAGTAATCTTTGAAGCCTTAGTGTTAGTGGAAAATATCGAAGCACCTTAAACGGGATATTTCTCTGTCGGACCGATTTTTTCTCCTTGTAAC
This sequence comes from Canna indica, assembly GCA_034359265.1. Taxonomy (NCBI): domain Eukaryota; kingdom Viridiplantae; phylum Streptophyta; class Magnoliopsida; order Zingiberales; family Cannaceae; genus Canna; species Canna indica. The sequence continues at coordinate 3,964,499 of CP136893.1, read as the reverse complement.
GAGGATGTTGACATTTAGGACATTTATCCAACTGCATATTTTTTTTATAATATAAAATGCAGTTATTTTGGCACACGTGTATTTTTTCGTACTCAAGCCTCAATTTTCTCATCAGCTTTTTAGTTTTATAAAAAATTGACTCAAACTTGTTATCCGTAGGCAACATTCCATTAATCAATCATGCAATCCGATCATACGCAACCCCGCTGATATTACAATCGACCTTGATGTTTAGGAGCTGTGTCATTGCTGAAACCTAGTGTATTTAGGACAATTCTCATACAAAGGTTCATTGGCAGCTTTCAACATCTCGTAAAATTATGCATCTTCTTTATTCGGTAATTCAATCTCTACCGCAGTTTGTACTTTTGTGATATCAACCGCTGTAGTATCTGGTGGGACTGATGTCTGAGTAACTGGTCGATCAACATTATCATTCAGGTGGAATTGACCCCCAAGACTATCAAGTATCATAGTTCTATAAGGATCGATTAGATTGACTAGATGAAGAAGCACCAACAGAGGAAGATTCACCATATGTCTGAACGACAGGATTGCTCGACGTCCCGACTTCACGTGACTCCCCGTGACAAGTCCATAGAAAATATCTTGGTGCAAATCCTTTGCTATATAGATGCAGAGTGACAGTCTCCCGATCCAAAAATCGTCCATTTAAGCAAATGCGGCACGGACATCGGGTTTTATCACCGACGCTAACGAATTTCCGATTCGAATAGGCGAAATTTAGGAAGTACGTTACGCCTAATCGAAACTCATTCGTTAAAGCTCCACGACCAAGATGTCGGTACATCCAACTTCGATCGCCCGATATGATTCTGTCAATCAATGATAATTTCTTTAGTTAATGCCTTTAGGTGAGATGATCCTAATCCATTCGGAATTCATGTTATTCATATTGCACTAAGTATTTCTTTTAACCGCTAACTTCATTCTAAATTTTGGCAGCATCTCCCTACAGTTCTCCGAATACGCATATCATCTGAGCGCGTATCGGAGAACAAGAGAGATACTGTCAAAATTTAGAATAAGTTAACAGTTAAAAGAAAAATGTAAATGCAATACAAATAACTATATTCCCAAATTATCCAATCAGGGACAATTCAAGAATTGTACGTCGTATAAAATATCATCTACTTCTTTTACACGAACATACAACCCCCGAACGGATCTAAGGTTTTGGTAAATCATATCTGACTCGTCGATGCGTACGTGAAACATATCAACTCGTCAGATGGATTATTATTTTCTAAATGTTTTGAGTCAGTTCGAGTCCATAGTGGACAATTCCAACACGAGTCCAAATTAGACGATTCTAGCGCGAGTCTGAAGCGGACGATTTCGGCGCGAGTCCAAAATTGATGATTTCGGCGCAGAATGTTGTGGATGATTCTGACGCAAGTCCACTGAGAACTACTCCGAATCGACATTTTAACTAATTAATTAATATTAATCTACAATATTTTAACTAACTTAAATAATTAACCTATAATTATTAATCTAAAACATAATATTTATCTAACTAAATTATTCTAAACTCTAACAATTAATCTAAAAATCATAACAATTAATCTAAATCCTAAAAATTAATCTAACAAATTAAATAATTAATTAAATAATTAATCTAACTAATTAATTTAAAATTAAAAAATATATAAATAATATTATATAAAAATTTCCGGCGCCGGAGTCCTGTGTCCGAACACTATGTTCGGAGACTGGATAAACCACCGGCCGCCAGCCGGTGGCCGTCGGCGGCCGGCCGAAACCCTATTTTAAGGGTTTCGGCCGGATCTAATAAATAGGGGGTCGGAGACGGCGAGAAATACCTCTAATTGAACGGGAGGCGGCGGTCAGAACCGGAGGTTGAGGATGGGGCGGCGACAGCTCGGTGGCGGCGGCGTCGGATTTGAGCAACGGGCGACGAGCAGAGGAAGAGGAAGAAGGGGGCGGGCGCGATCGCGTGCCCTATATAAACTTATCAACAACGGCTCACTCAACCGTTAGAACATCGTTGCTAAGATAATTAATATCTGCAACGGCTATCATATCTGTTATAACACCGTTGCAGATACAGTATATCTGCAACGGCTTGAGCGATCGTAAGAACTCCATTGCAAATAGCAATGACTTGGGTGGCCGTTGCTGATGAAATAATTTTTAGTAGTGCTCATATATCGGAAAGTCAAAATACCGATAAATATCGAGCATACCGTTTGATACGGTACAAATTTTAAAATCATGGGATGAGAGAGAGAAAAGAAGACTCAACTCAAGAACTGCTGGTGTCAGACACATGCCTCAAATGAATATTGAGTCATCAATCTCTCAGACTCATCAACCCATAGGCTGGCTGGCATTTGAGTGCACAGGCAGCCACATGGTTCTACTTAAATTGACTTGCAAATAGTACCTGGAATTTATCTTTGTCAAAAAAAAGAACTTGATGAATTTATGAGAAGATAAGCTTAAATAAGTGCAGGTGGCAGAAGGTGTTTCGACAGGCAATAATAAATGCAGATGGAGATGGTTAATTAATGCTCTTAGCTGTAGAATTCATTTATGTGAGTTTTGAGAATACATTTCTTCTTTTCCTTCCTCGTCAAATCTTCAATCTATAATAAATGGCAAGGGAGTGGCCCACTTTGCCTTTTTCATTGCTTCACGGCTCTCCATTATCATTAGATATAATCTAATACATGATATCATTGGTTTGAAATTTTTATATAAGATTATAAATTCTCTCTTTGTTTGCTGTCATCGTCGACAGATATCATATACTATGCAGTTGTCAGATCAATACTGATAAGCTATGGATATCGCCATGTACTTAGTTTTGACTTTTGAGAGATCAACAACGTCATAACGATTACAATCGGGCATTTAATTACCCGATCAAATTCCATCCAAATATGAAATTGTTTGAATTCATTTAAATCTGATCCGAAGGTTGGTTATCGTATAGTATTCTTGTCTAAAGTCGAGGTCATGCTGCGATCATGCGCGTCTCTTAGTCCGGTACGACTTCGACGAGGGGACTCACAAACACTCTGACGCTCAAGTGAGAAAAAATTCCAGGTATGAGTATGGAAATTGGATACTTCGTGCCCATTTATAATGGATGATAAGGGATGACTTGGACGACGATGTCTCCATGAATGTTACGGGAATATGAGTCTGGTTCATGAGTGTGAGCGCTTTGATCGAGCCAAAAATACTAGTCCAGTTCATATAATATGTTTTAGATATAGGAGGGGTGTAAACATACATTTAAACATGGTTTCAAATACCGTACCGTACCGTCCGGTACGATCGGTATTTATCGATTTTTTGAAAAACTGATATACGAGATATTCGATATTGGGCGATACCGGGTATCTCGGTAAATACCGCCCATATCGAATGATATTTGATATCATACCAGGTGGTATTGCCCGGTATGACGTAACGACTTTTAAAAAGAGCTGTTGCTATAGTGATATATAGTTGTTTGGAGCCAGATCTAAAATATTATATTCATTTATTTGATATTTGAATATTAAATTTAAGTATTTCTTGATCAATTATGTGTTATTGGAGTTATTTTTAACAACAAAAATAAAAAACAAATTTTTTTTTGGCTGATATGCTTTTTTCGTACCGGCCCGTACCGGTACATATCGATATCGGTCACTGATCGAGATCGGTACAGGTATCAGTATTTTAAATCATGCATTTAAAAACTTAATTTGAGTTCATTGATCTAAAGTTGTTTTTAAAAATAAAAATAAATATAATTAAAAAATATTTAATCTAGATTCAATTTGATTTTGTTTTACTCAACTTGAAAATAAAAGACACATCAAAAAATTTATCCGAAATTCGACCTGCGATCCGATTATGGGACCGAGTCATATATTCATAAACGGAGTCAGATACTGAGTTGGAATTTTTAAAAGTATCATTTAGAAAAACAAAAAAATTGAGATGGGGTGAAATAATTGGATTTTTTTTTTTATATGCAAAATGGAAAAACTATATTATATCATCAGAAAAATTACAGAGTGTATTATCATTTACAATAATTAATGGCATTTAATTCGGGCAAAATTAGGATGAAGTCGGAAGCACGTGGACTCATTTACTACTTCCCTCAACTACTTAATTAGTTACATTTACATCCACCGTACCCTTTTCCTGTGCATTAATTATTATTTTCATTTTACTTTGTATATTTTGTATTTAATTAGTATTTGCTTCTGCTTCATGTGTTTATCTTTTATTCCTTTTCTAACAAATATTAACTTGTTTTTTATTTATACGAGGGCTATTTCAGTTTAGCCCCTTTAAGGCTTTAAACTTTGATCTTTGCAATTTGACTCAAGTTGGCCCGACAGTAACAAAACACATTAAAATAGGAGATTGTTCTGTGTATACATAGATAGTTAAATTGAAGTCACAGTGAATTCACATGTGCTCAAGTGATAATAGCATCCGAATATATGGCTTAAATTTTGAGCTCAATTTTTAATTATAGTATTTTGTGCGATTTTTTTATATATTTGTATGTTTTGTAATATATTTTATGTGTATATTATCGCATTAACGTTTTATAACGACTGTATTATAAAATCAGTTTTAAAAAAATGAAGTCGTATTGCTAATATTGAAGTGGTCCAAATTGAATCCTAAATATGGAGAATTTAAAGACAAACTGTTTAATGTTTATTGATCCATTTAGAAAAAGATGATTCTTGACAGACAGAGTACATTGAACAAAAGCATTTCTTCATTCATATTAAATTGCATTTATTCGACAATAAATGGATCACATGAATCATGTTCCCATTTTTATTATTTTGGTCACAGAGTTTCCATTTTGGTCAATTTTTTATGCTGTTCCGATTTTTATTATTTTGAAACATATAGACATAGAGTTCCGAAAAAAACGATTATCACATTTTATATCATAAAATCTAAAAGATTTTACTACAATTAAAAAAATTATTTATAATAAAGTAATTAACTAAATATATTCTGAACTATGAATTTTATCTCATTTGTGATAAATTTTAAAATATTATCAAATTGTATCCCTAATTTTAATATTTATTTTAATTATATTCTTCCGTCAACTATCTGTCAACATTACTGTTAAGACAATGACGTGGTATGTTGATGTGAATTAAAATATTATTTTTTATTTAAAAAATATAAAAAAATATTTTAATTTATATTAAAGAATCATTTCGAATCACGTTGGGTGAAGATGAAGAAATTTTTTAATATAAAATATAAAATAATATTTTATAATATTTAATATAAATTGGTAGAATTTTTAAATATTTTTTAAATAAAAAATATATTATTTTAATTCACGTCGAAACACAATGTCATCGTCTTAACGGTACCGTTAACGGAGAATTAACGAGATGATATAATTAAAATAAATATCAAAATTCGAAATATAATTTAATAATATTTTGAAATTTACGGTAGATGAGATAAAATTCATAATTTAAAATATATTTAAGCAGTTATCCTTTATAATACGATAACCGCAAATCGACAACAAGAAATTGAAACAAACACATGATCGTGAATTAACGGCTTCGCCTGCGCAAACCTGAGCGTACCTAACTAATTTTGTTCGCTAATTAATTGAGATGACGTCGTGCACCCACGCAAGCAGCCGCCTCCTTCCTTCCTTTGCTTCCTTCGTAGTACTACTCCCTCTCCGCTATGGCAGCTTTGAGGGGTTCCTTCATCACCACCGTGAACGCGAACGTCTCCTCCGTGCTCGGCCGCTCGCCGGGCACCGCCACCCACCGGAACTCCCGTACCATTCTCGCCATCATGAGCTGGATGTGCAGCATTCCCAGCGTGGCCGCCGGGCAGATGCGCCGCCCCGCCCCGAACGGCATCATGCGTATCCCTCGCGTCCCCGTCACGTCCGTCTCCCACCCCTCGCCGCCCTCCAGGAACCGCTCCGGCCGCCACTCGCCGGGGACCGTCCACGTCTTCGGGTTCTCCGTCACCCACGCCGTGTAGAACTCCACGCTCGCGTCCGCCGGGATCCGGTACCCGCCCAGCTCCGTCTCTCGCGTCGCCGCGTGCGACAGCACGAAGTGGCTCGGCGGGTGCCGCCGCATTGTCTCCTTCACCACCGCCTGCAGGTAGCTCATCCCCTCCACGTCCGTCTCCGTTATCTTTCTGCCCTTGTCGGTCCCGACAGTACCGACAATCTCTTTGTACAGCCGGTCCTGCGCGGCCTGGTCGAGCACCAGGTGCAGCATTGCCCACTCGAGCACGGTGGCGCTCGTGTCGGTGCCGGCGCTCATGACCTCGGAGCAGAGCGTCACCAGCTCCTCCTCGCCGAGCTGGCCTTTTCCGGCGGGCTCCAGGACGAACAAGGAATCGATATACGCCTCGCCGACAGGGCTCACCATCTCCCACTCCGATCTGGGGTCTTTCTTCCCGCCGCTCTCGACGAAGGCCCGGCGAGCTCTCACCAGCGGCGCGAGGCAGTCCATCTGCCGCCTCCGCAGCTTCCGGGCCTCGGTGAGCTGGCCGCGGAAGAAAGGGGTGAAAACAGGGAGGAAGTCCGGCAGCTTCGGCGTGGTCATCATCATGACGTCCTTGAGCACCTCCTCGACGGCGCGGACGTGGTCTTCGGGGACACGGGCGCCGAAGCAGATGCAGACGAGAATGCTGCAGATGGTGAGACGGCAGTTGCTCATCATGCAGACCGCGCCGGAGGCGGCGAACTCGGCACGGAGGCGCGCGAGGTGGTTGGCCATGGCCCAGTCGCGGATCCACCCAAACTGCTTGACGCGGACGGGGGTGACGATCTCGGTGACGAAGTTGCGGCGGAGGGTGCGCCAAAGGGGGCCGTACGGGGAAGAGTTGATGGTGCACTTGCCGGCGCTGAAGAGGAGGCGGGTGGGGGAGTCGGCGGGGCGGCTGGCGAAGAGGGGACCCTTTTGGACGAGGGCCTCGTGGATGAGGTCGGCGGAGGTGAGAATGACGAGGGTGCGCTGGCCCATGCGCATGGTGAAGATAGGGCCGTATCGCTCGCGGAGGTCCCGGACGACGTACATGAAGGGCCGGCGCTGGAGGATGACCTGGAACAGGTTCCCGACGACGGGCCACCCGGGGGGCCCCGGCGGCAATCCTTCCGGGGTCCTCGAGCAGCGCCGCCACCACACCGCGGCCACGACGGCGGCGGCTACGACGTACAGAACGTCAAAGAGCTCCATCGATCTCAATATATATATATATATATATATATATCTCTATATATATATACGAATACAGATTTTGCTTTGCCGCTACAGCAACAGCAAATTAGACAAGTAAGAAATGGAGAGCAGTAGAAGTAGTGCAAGTTCGAGACTCGAGAGGAGGAGGGATTATAATATGAGGTGATAGAGTGGAGAGGAATATGAGGCAGCTAAAGAAATGAATGCAGAGGATTAAATGGAGGGTAGAGTAATTAAATGCTGAGGAAAAGGGTGATGTAATTGGTACTTGGTAGGGAGTTCACAGGTTGAAGTGTTTTGAAAAAACATTTGCCCATTGGAATTGCCTGCCACAGCAGCTGCAGAGGATGGTGATTGGTCAGAGTTAATGCAATGGATTGGTCAATCTCCGGGACCCAGTAATATCTTTGTGGACCCAGTCTTGCATTGATCAATTCTGGCATGGGCTTCTGCCAAAAATGTATTGATCAATGGCATTGTGATGGGATGATTTTGATCAATTGTTTAGTACTAATATTGGTTAGAGAAGGAAAAAATATATACTTTCTACTTGCATAGAATGAGAAGGTAAAGCAGTACAGAGTTTAGAGGAATGGGATTAAAGTTAGAAATGATTGGTTTTGTGAGCCAACTGTGCTTAATTGGTAGTAGCGTTCGGATATGTTGCCTAGGTCTTGGGTTTAATATTTAGTTATAGTATTTTGTGTGTTTTTTCTATGTTTTTGTACGTCTTATAATACGCTTTGTGTGTATATTATCGCGTTTACGCTTTGTAATGACTGTGTTATAAAATTATTTTTTTATTAATTTTTTCTAGCATTTGGTTCATAGAATATTGAATATTTTTTAGCAATTTAAAATATAAATATGAACTGAACTAGCTCTTTGGGTCGGCGGGATTAGGCCCGGATGCGCCCATACTCATGAATCAGACTCAGCATCGAGGCAATCACAACTTAGCATGGGAGCTCCATCCGGCCAAAGAAGTATATCGACATCCTTCATTAATTACCAGGGATTCGACAGTAATGAATCTGTCATCTTCAGGATAAACTTTCACTCATTCCGAGTATATTTCTGCGAGATTCTGGAAGTTATCATCGCTCGAGACATCCTCGATTTTCCCATAAAACATATATGCTGCACATTAGGTATACTCTCGATTCCAATTCATACCCACCATTTAGGATTCCTTCTCACTTGAGCATCAGAGTGTCTTTGCAGGTTGCCCCTGGAGCCGCCCCGAACTAGGAGACGTGAAGCCTTGTACGAGTATCATCGGATTTCATGCAAGAATAAAATATATTATACGCGAAGCCTTGTAATAGTATCATTCGAGTTCATGCAAGAATAAAATATAATTTATGTATTAATATATTTGATCTGTCACCATGGCAATTAATTTAGTTAGGCATATTACTTAATCTTGGCAATCACTCGTCAGTAAAACATGGTCAAGTGATTACCACGAAGATGGCAATCTCACTTTGCCATTTGAAAAAAAAAATATTTAAAATATATAAGGACTAATTTACTTATATATTTACATAACATAGAAAATGATTAATCATAATAGGGATGGATAATATTGAAAGTTGAATATACCAAGGGTAAATTACACTATTCTCCTGAGATTCAGTGAAATTACGTTGACTCTTTCTATTTGTTCAGGTTATAATCATCTTCCCTAAGTAATCTTTGAGTAATTTTTTTAGGGAAAATTTGTGTAATATTTTATAAAATTCATGAAAGATTTGTATAATTTTTTACAAAACTCAGAAAAATTATAAGATAAAATTATAAATAGAGGGGAGATTAGTATAATTTACCCGTATACTAATATTAAGTTTTAGCAATTAAATTGGTTGAATCAAACATGGTAACGTTGCATGTTTGACCATACAATTAAATATTACTATAACAGACTAAACATAACAAATATTATATGTGAGCAGATCACATGCAATGTTATAAAGGAAGGGTACATTCCAAAAACCAAATTAAATGGTCTACAGATTACAACTATATGACTTCTTTCTTGAAATATTTAGTGTTGGTCAGAACACAGTTGCCCATGGACCCCATTCATTAAACACTTTTCTAAAGCAAAAATACAATTAAATTTGCATGACTAGCTACAAATAGTATCATAAGGAGTACAATAATATATATTTCCTGGTATTACAAATAATAAAAGACCTAAGGCATTGGTGCCAATCGAATCTAAATTGAAATTATATCAAGTATAAATTGAACAATTAAACGGGACGATTCAATTGACACCGATAGTATATGATATAGTTTGAGCAAATAAAAGGATTATTAGATAAATTTAGGAAATCTCGCAAAGTTCAAAATATATTTAGGTAATTATTTTTTAAAAAACAAGAGATACGACGGAATAACGCCCTTCCATTTTTTGAAATTATTTGTTTATAGATATATATATATATAAATGTATCCACCCACATCAAGATAGTTAAATTTAGGTTCCAACTCTGTCAGACTAAATATTGAGTGGAATGAATGGTGTCCATCGTTTCTCTCCGGTGCTGTAATTCAAAGAAAAGAAAGAAGCCAAAATTAGCAGGAAAATGCCTTGAAAAATTATATCTTGAGCTTCCCTTGAGTAAAGCTTGGGCCTGTGTGGACCGATTTTTCGATCGATCCACATGGTCGAATTGAACAGATTACTTTCTTAATTGATTTTGCTGATAGGATTCAGAATTCGATTCTTCCTCTTCAAGGATTCTACCTTTGATTAGTTGAGGTTAATTTATCGAGAAAATCTGCAATATGGGCTGCTCTTTGTGCTTCAAGCCAACCAAGGTGAAAGAGCAGCCCTCAAAGGAGGAGGAGATAAGAGAAGAGCATGTGCTCGCATCCCTTGTTGATAGCCTTTCCTTTGCATCGGGTACGTCTTGATGCATCACATATCAGCTATCATTATCTTTTCTTCTTCATTTTTGATTCATTCATTCGAATTGTTTCCATATAATAAGATTCATATCTGCATATATACTTTTGCCAAATATTCGATATGCATTCTCAATTTGCTGAATAATATATAGGCAAAGCAACCTTTGAATTTTCTTGCTCGATTGGCATTTGAATACATAGCTTTCAGATTGTGAATTCTTTCAGAGAGAGTTAATCAATCTGCAATTTCCATTGCAGATAGCGAGAAGCAAAGAATTTTAGCCAAAGAGATCTCACGGATTGGCAAAGGAAAGAATTCTATTCGATGTTTCACATTTGCTGAACTTACAGCAGCAACAAATAACTTCAAAGCGGAATGCCTTGTTGGTGAAGGCGGATTTGGTAGGGTTTACAAAGGACACCTTGCTGGCACCAATCAGGTAATCCCAAATTCATTTAATCAACCCAATTAATTATACGTTGGTTTCAAAATTTAGATCACGCTTTTGCAGGACATAGCAGTAAAGCAACTCGAGAAGAACGGTTTGCAGGGAAACAGAGAATTTCTCGTCGAAGTGCTGATGCTCAGTCAGCTTCATCACCAACACCTCGTTAACCTAATCGGCTACTGCGTCGATGGAGATCAGAGAATTCTGGTTTACGAGTACATGCAACTGGGCTCGTTGGAGGATCATCTTCTTGGTAATAAATAATTTAAATACTCAAGATTCAATCTTCATCTTCTACGTACATGCATGCATGTAACTGAAGATGAACTTTGCATGCAGATCTCAGCGCAGAGAAGAAGCCACTGGACTGGAACACGCGAATGAAAATAGCAGAAGGTGCAGCGAAAGGTCTGGAGTACTTGCATGACATCGCGAATCCCCCAGTGATTTATCGGGATTTCAAGGCGTCCAATATTCTTCTGGATGAGAACTACGAGCCGAAATTGTCGGACTTCGGTCTGGCAAAAGTTGGTCCGGTCGGAGACAAGACGCATGTGTCGACGAGGGTGATGGGGACGTACGGATACTGTGCGCCGGAGTACGCACTTACCGGGCAATTGACAAAGATGTCTGATGTGTACAGCTTTGGGGTCGTCTTCCTGGAGATTATAACGGGAAGGAGGGCCATTGACACAGCAAGGCCTTCGAGCGAGCAGCATCTTGTTCATTGGGTACGTTAATTCAATGCATGCACCAAACGCAATCTTATATCATATTGTTTAATTAAGAGTCGTTCTGTGTTATTAATTCTTCTTCTATATACAGGCAGAGCCGCTGTTCAAAGACAAGAAGAGGTTCGTGGAAATGGCAGATCCACTGTTGAAAGGGAGCTACCCAGTGAAAGGCCTTTACCAAGCTCTCGCAGTTGCGGCGATGTGCCTGCAGGAGGACTCGAGCAATCGTCCGATAATTAGCGACGTTGTGACTGCTCTCGAGTACTTGGCGAATCCGAGCAAGAAAAAGTTGCACATGAAGAGTGAGGAGGAAGAAGGTTGTTCTAATTCATTGAGAGACAAGGAAGAATCCATTGAACGTATGTGATGTGCTCATATGGAGTTGATCAGTAGATGCTCCACAAGACAAGATATTGAGAGCTTCTGTGTCTTGAGATGAAAAGTTCCAGTGTTGCTCATTACAGATTCTCCTCTCTTTCTCTTTTTGTGAATTCTCCCGATTACTTAATTTAGGTAAGAACTTCAAGTATTATAATAAGTGCTAGTGAAAATTTGTTTCGATCTGCAACGGAACTAATTAAGTAAACTTATACAGAAATATGTTTTATCATCCGTTAACTCTTTAAGGGGAAATTCAAGAACAACACACGTCGAAAATATAGGCTATCTACTCTTTGAGAACATTAAAAGCATTTTTTCCAACAAGAGAAAAATTATGAAACAGCCCAACATAATTCAAAATCTCATATATATAATATATAACTTGAAACAAAGGTAATAAAGATTACAATAAAAAAAAAGAAATAAATTACTCTTTATATATAAAATATGAGTGATAATAATACTCCTCTGTGCAAAAACAGTAAGGTTGCATACATCAACTCTCTTCTAGCTCACAAATATCGGATTGCTTTGTGCACCGGATCATCTTTTTTTAATAATACTCATGTAAGCATGCGAATCGAGGTTCAAATAGCATGAAAAAAAAAAACCATATATCTTGCTCTTTTGGAGTTGGGAGTACTTAGGTACTTTGGTAGTAATAAAATTGATAAGTAGTTCATCTAATGTTATTGTCTTTTGCTTAATTCTGAAGCAATTTCTTCTGCATGAAAGCTGAATCAGTAGTCTAATTCCTTCTTTGCAAACTCAGTTTGGGAATAGAAGGTCAAAAAAAAAGTTAAGGAATTGCTAATAATAGTGAAGTGTGCAAAGTTTGTAGAAGATCCCCTGATGACAACAAGCTGTTCTCCAATGACTTTGATAGGAAAAGGACACTGGAGTTACTCTTTATACACACATACACAGTGATTCACTGAAAGAATGGAAGATAAAGTGTCACATTATGTGAGTAAAATTTCCAATGTAAATATATCAAATTGGACTTTGGGGTTGTGATCTCCATTTTGGTAATTGGGTGATCAATAGTGTCATCTCCATGACTCAATCTGATATGGTTTTTAAAGATCTACCTAAGTTGAAATATTGAAAGCAAATCATCCAACAACCTTAACTATGAGGTATATATATGCCCTTGAATACATAAGAGCTGTCTTGAATTATTACTCTTGTTACATCTTATTTTAGGTAGGCTGGATTCTATTTAAATTGAATCTCTTGTACAACAATATATACAAAATCATTGTATGATTTTACAGCATGTCAAGAGATATTCAAAAAAGTAGTCAAGCTGGAGTAACACAAAGAACCTGACATAACACCATCTTTCCCAACCAAATCAACCAACTTTAGAGCACTTACAACAGCTGGGCGGGTCTGTTATAGAATATAGGAGATATTAGATCAGCATAAATCTACTATCTTGAACAACATTACCTAGTAAAAAGTATCAACAAGGCAATACATTTCAAATTGCCTCTTATGTTAACAAGATGCATCAAGTATAAGAAAATACCCATGATCTAAGATTTGTTTAATAAGGACTTGTGGTTGCTTTTCCAATTTAAAAATAATGATGATATTAACTCCCCCCACCTTTCCAGTAGCAATAACTATGCTCACTCCTCTGGATACTGCTTCTCTTATAGCCTCTGCAGTATTTGCAGTAATTTGACTTTTACTGTTCAAAAGTGTGCCTTGTCACAAAAAACTGTTAGAATATTAACAACTTAAAGAACAAATGATATGCAAGAAAATGAAACTCACCATCCATATCGCAGAAGATATAGCTGAATTTGGGTTTATAAAACCTCAGGCTACTTGCTTTCTTGGTACCTTTAACTATGTTTCCTGTAAAAATAATCTTAAATTGCCAGCATTTTCTAATAGTGTGTTTCATTTAAAAATGGATTCAAGGAAGGATAAATATAAGAGAATTCACATGCAATAATATTCATTGAAGAAGGTACAAGAGTGTGAAGAACTTTTACACTCTGAAGTTTCTTTCTGAATGGTTCCATTTGTTGTAGCATCCAGTACATTTTTTATTAGACCTATTCCTTTCCATCCAAGACTTTTCAGGCCTAGTTCTTCCTCCTTTTCCATTTCCGTTTCAGCCTCATCACTGATCTCATGATCAAACCCAAGAAGATGCAGCAAACCGTGAACCTAGATGAGCACCAAACAAATATGCTGCCTAATTGATGAGACAAAATTATGTAATTGCAAAATGCTTCACCTATGAATAAATAAAAGTTCTTTGGAGCTATAATTATATCAATCAGTAATCTCACTCGAACCATGTTAAGACAAAATTATGTAATTGCAAAATGCTTCAACTAGATGCTTTGGTCATGCATGCATGAATTAAGATTAAGACTGCTGCTCTAATCTCAAATTAGGGAACCTTAATAGACACTTTACTCAACTGCCTGCCAGTTGTAAAACTTCACACCGAGTAAATGCAAAAGGTTATGATGCAAGTTCAGTAAGCTATGTGCTTCTTTTGGTTACTTCCTAAAACAAGTTGCATCAATTCTCAGGTTGATAAAATGCATAAGATCTAGATATTCTCAAGTTGGAATTAGTTATAAGTTCCAACCCGAAGTTCACAATTACGGAGTAACTTTTAGGATCTGATTATAATAAAAGGCCCACAAAGGATCAACTAGAAAAATTTTAAATTTCAGCCATATTTAGCTACCATTTCTAGAAAAGTGATTATCACACATTATAAATTATGTCATTGCATATAAATTGATCTTACTAAAGATATGCTGGTTAAATGTTAAAATTGATAGAGTAAATAAGCACAACAAAATCAAATAGATGATGCAACTACAATTTTTTTTAAAAATCTTTCTCTATAAGAAACAATCTTTAAGGCATGCAGTCACTTGCATATTAAATTCCAATGAAACTGATCCTATATGCAAACAGGATTTACAAAAAAATAAAAACAAGGCAATATTCACTAGCAAACTAACAAGATTATATGGATTAATGTTCTAGAAAATAACAAGGAAATAAGCACAATACTAAACATGATTAAGTATCCCACAATCAGAATTCCTATTTCATCGAGCAGAGTATGGCCTCTCTCCTCTGCTTGTCTAGCAGCTGTCTCCACAGAAATTACTACATCACCTAGCATTAGCTGCAGGAAAAACAAAAAAAAGATAAGTTTTAGCAGATAAAATGTTTATGGGATTAAAACAGCACAAAGACTGCAATAAAATAAAAAATAGACTTACATACAACAGGTAGATCAAGTTTAGCTATATGTTGTGACATCGAGAGAACATCAGTAGCATGGTCCTGACCTCTCCAATCTTTATTGAGATTTCGAATAAAATCATCATTGCAAAGCACTACAGATAGCTCAACCTTATCAAATTTACCAACATCATCTATAGAGGTGTCCCTTGTCTTATACTCTGAATCCTTCAAACCATCAAATGCAATTTTCATTGCCATAGGAACATTTAGCTTTAGCATTTCAGCTATATTCTGCATAGATGTCAAGGGGAAATTCAAGAACAACACTCGTCGAAAATATAGGCTATCTACTCTTTGAGAACATTAAAAGCATTTTTTCCAACAAGAACAAAATGAAACAGCCCAACATAATTCAATATCTCATATATATAATATATAACTTGAAACAAAGGTAATAAAGATTACAATAAAAATAGTTGAGAAGGTAGAAATGGAAAAGATAGAAATCTGGAGATGACAAAATGATAATTGAAGCCAGTAGTAATGACAAAATGATAATTGAAGCCAGTAGTAATGTCAAATCAAACATGGTATGTAAAAACAGTTCACATTACTATTGATGCTTATGATACATGTGGCCTTTGGATATTCTAAGCTACAAAAGACAGTTATGAGAGCTAAAGACATCATTTCTATGTCTGAATTTGCATTCGGCTCATAGGTTTCTAATCGTCTTCAGTTTCCGAGTCTTCAGTTTCTGAACCATCATCCATTTGTCTGTGAATATTGAATCTCATCTCTTGATCAACCAACTCAGCAAGATTATGCTTGCCGGCATTTTGATAAGCATCAATTAGAGTCTTATATAGAGATTCACTAGGTTCAAGTTCCCCATATTTCAGGAGGCCATAAATCCGTTTCAATCCTTCGACCATCCTTGCTTTTCCATAACAAATTGCAAGATAGATGTAGGTAACAATGTCTGGTTCCAGTCCCTCATCTTGCATTCCCATATACAGATTCAAGGCTTTGTCAGCGTTCCCAGAAGACCCATATGCATAAATAGCAGCATTATATGCAACAGAGTCAAGTGGAAAACCCGCAGACAGATAAAGATCACATGATTCTAAAGCATAGTCATTCAAACTCACCATAGAGAACAAGGAAGTTAAAATAGCTTGTTTTGCAAATCGCTTCCCCTCATTGTAAGATGACTCCAGCTGTAACACTGCCTCCATTGCGATATCTCCTTTCTTCAGTAGAGTAAAGATGGATTTAAATGTTGAAGCATCAGGCAATATTTTTTTAGCTAACATCTCATGTAACAATTCTGCACAATCCCTCAACTTCCCATTGGCGGTATACACTGCTATAACATTGTTATACAAAGCACAGTCAGTGGCTAAGCCTGACTTCTGGACCTCCTGAGCAATCTCAAAAGCCTCTTCCAGCATGCCCATACTCTTGTAAAGATACATCATTGTAGCATATGAAATCCCATTAGCCCGATCATTTTTCCTCAAGTCATCAAAAATTAACTTAGCTTCAGTTACCATCCCAAGATCGGTATAAAGATTAATCATACAGTTAGAGGCAATAGTGTCAGGACCATCTCCGAGAGTCTTCATCTTTGCATAGAGCTCCTGGGCTTCTCTCCAGCAGCCAGCCTTACTATATGCCTTCATGAGAGAAGTCAGGACAACATTATTGGTCGTCAGTCCAGACTCTTCCATCAAATTGATATAGTGAAGTGCTTCTTCAACCTTCCCGGCCTCCGCAAATAGATCTACTAACAATCCATAAACAACTTCATTTGGTTGGACACCAGATGCCTTCATTTCTTGGTAGACTTCAAGGGCCTCAGAAACCATAAAATTGCGTGAATAACTCACAATGACAGCAGAAAATGTCTCACACCGAGGTCTGAAGCCTGCACGTTTCATTCGGCACAGAAGATCCCTTGCTCGATCGGGAAAATTGGCACTAGAAAGCATTTGAATGATAGAGTTAAAAGTACACTCATCTGGCCATGTTCCCATGTTTCTCATATCTTCAAACAGAGAAAGAGCTTTATCATATTGCTTTGCTTTCCCATAAGCTTTTATTAGAACATTGTATTCTACTACATCTTGCTTGCCATTTTTCATCCCCCTATTCCCATAGAAGACACTCTCAGCTTCCTTCCATAAGCCCTTCTCGGCATAAGCATCCATAATAGCAGCATAATTCTTAGAAGAAATAGCAAGGGAGGCACAATACCTCTCAAGAAACATATTGGCCTCATCAAGCATCCCTTGATTGATGTACATCTTCATAACAACAGGGGCAGACTGTTCATCTACACGGGTGCCTGATTCAATCATTTCCTCGATCACACTCTCTACTTCTCTAACCATGTTCCTATCGCATAAAATCTGCAAGACTATCCTATGGCTTACAACATCAGGACAAAGATTGACCTCCTTAATCTTGTTGTAATATTCCATCACTGTCTCAACGTTTCCAACTGAAGCATACATTGACATGAATATGTTAAATGTCTTTGTATCAGGAACAACCCTTCTCTCATGCATTTTATCAAACAACGAGTCTGCTTCAGAAAGAAGCCCATTCGAGCCACATATATTGATCATGGTATTGAATGTAATTGTATCGGGTGCGATGCCATACTTCAACATCTCAGCAAAAGCATCTGAAGCATTTTGGAGCTTACTAGCTTTTCCATAGAGATCAATCAACGTATTGTAAGTAGCGGCAAGACACGGCCTTCTGGGACCATCTTCAGCACTCGAAGCAATCTTCTTAGAAACAGGCGCTCGACTTCCAGATTTGAAAAGCTCCGTGAGCAAGAAACTATTGGGACTAATAGAATCAAGCCCATCAAACTCAAGCTCAAGAATGTCGAGTTCGACCTTTCCGTTGCACCATCCTCGGAAAAACTTCTCCCCCTCATCGAACCGCCCAGAATCCTTGAGGATCCTTACGACAGTGTTCATACATACCTCATCCGGCGAAATTCCCCTGGCTCTCATGTGTTTGAGCCATAAAAGAGCCTCTTTTACAAGCCCGGCCTTTCCGTATGCGTCGATGAGCGTCGCGTAAGTGTTGTTGGTGGGCACGATTCCATCTTTAGCCATGTCGAGCCAGCAAAGGCGGAGCTCGTCCCACCGCCGCGCCCGGCCGAGGGTTCGCAGTACGACGTTGTAGTGAATAGGGTTGGGCTGGTAGTCGCTGAGGGAGCGCATGCGTCGAAGGAGGTGGAGGGCCCGCCGCCAGTCGCGCTGCCGCTTGAGGAGCACCGTCTGCTCCTTTGGGGTGAGTTCGGCTAGGACTGCTCCGATGTCTTCATCGCCGTAACCGTCCTCGAAGGAGCACGATTCGAGGAGACGGAGGGCGGTAGGGAGGGGGGCGGCGCTTCTGGCAGGCACGGTAGTGGAGAGAGCGAGCTTAGGGTCAGGGCGGGAGCGAGGGGGCGAGACGGACAGCTTGGAAGGGTGACGAGAAGAGGAAAGCGGAGGCAGTGAGGACGAGTGGAGGCGGCGTCGATGGTTGCGTATAACGCCGCAGCGACGAGGTAAGAAGCCGCCGCCGCCACCGGCGCAGCAACACTGGAGACTCATCCTAAGATTGCTGACGCGATCTATGACTTCTCCTCTGTTACTAGTATTGCCTCGTAATATGTTTACATATACGTGATTTATTTCATTTTAGTTTTAACATAATTATCAGAGTTTTGAACAATTCTAATTTAACTTTTAAATTTTAACATTTCAATTTCAATCTAGGATTTTAGTAGTTTAATTTTTAAATTTAAATTTAAATTTCAAACAAAAAAATGTGGTTTCTACTTCTTGATTATATGTTTTCATTTTTTCTTTAACATGATATTTAATTAAATTTACACTAAAGTTCACCTCAAAAAGTATAGCTATACTTAAAAGTTAAAACTATCTCCTATGGATCTAAATCATTAAACCAATATAATTGCATATGTTTCTTAATGATTTATTGATAAAATCATAATTTTTTCATGATATATTCAAATTGCCCCCTAATTTTATTCATTGACTTAATAGAGTTAATAAATCTAACAACCTAAAATATGATGTTAATCATAATTATATTGGTTGTTATAAATTGTCCCCTAATTTCATTCATTAACTTAACATATTTATGGGTTAATAAATCTAACAACCTAAAATATGATGTTAATTATAGTTATATTGGCTGTTATATTGAAAGTTAGGAATTTTAGTGAAAAATCTCCAACCATCAATATAACTATGATTAACATCATACTTTATGTTCTTAGGTTTGTTTTAGATTATAAATATGTGAAATTTAAAGTTTCATGTGTAATAAAATGTGTACAAATGTAGTTATTGGTTAGGGACTTCATTAAGAATTTTTAGTAATTATCAATATAGTTATAATTAATATTTCATTTTAGAATGTTATGTTTATTAACTTCATATACATATGCAATAAAATGCATATATAGTAATTAGGAACTTTTTATTAAAATATCATGTCAACATAATTATAATTAAGTAAATGAGTAGAATTGGAAAATAATTTTGGTATCATGAAAAGTTATGATTTTGACAAATACCATATAAAATATTTATAATTTTATCAATAAATCATAATGCATTTATGATTTTTATCAATAAATCATAAAGTTTTAATGATTTTTTTTTCAAAATTATCTTAACTTTGTTCTCATTTTCATGAAAATTTTAAGTTGATGTATAGTTAAATGATACTAGTGATTTTTACGATGAAATACTGATAAATTATTTTTTTGTTAAGCCATACAACCACACCGACTAAGCTGTAACTAGTTCAGTTTCAGTCAATAGACAACGAGTCAAAATATTTCATGTTCATTGGATCATTTATAAATTATAATTTCTTCTTCGTCTCATTACACAAGGAAAGAAAGATCAGTTCGAGTAAACTTGTCAAACAATGGCAGTGCAATTGATGTCGAACATTAGTTTAAGAAACATTCAAAGATCAGAATGCAGCAGAACAAACCTCGTCACAATACAAGAAAGCATCACAATCTGATCAAGGGATCCCTTTGATCAAATATCTCCTAAATAACCACATAATGGATACTGCCAAATATCTCTACAAATGAGAAGCATAATTTCAACAGCCAAAACAATATTGATACAGTTATGAACTTAGTCTGACAAAAAGAAGAACATAACTTTATCAATCGTGAGCGTGAGATTTAGTTCTTCACGTACTTTTCTACATAAGCCTGCAAACATTAAAAAGAAGGGCAATCACCTAACATGAGATAATGTTAGCTATATGTCAAATTGAAAGAAATCTCCAACGTGGGATATTGGTATTAAGTATTAACTATTGGAGCATCATGGCTAACCTGCACGAGTTTGACAAAAAGAAGAACATAACTTTATCAATCGTGAGCGTGAGCTTTAGTTCTTCACGTACTTTTCTACATAAGCCTGAAAACATTAAAAAGAAGGGCAATCACTAGCATGAGATAATGTTAGCTATATGTCAAATTGAAAGAAATCTCCAACGTGGGATATTGGTATTAACTATTGGAGCATCATGGCTAACCTGCACGAGTTTGCTAAGTTTTGTTTTCGAGTGGGCCAAATAAACATCAATTTTCTCTTGTGTCTGAGGGATATTAGGGCCCTGTATTGCACTGGTCACTTTATCGACTACTTTCTTAACTATGGTCTTGTGAGCTTCTCTGCTCAATTGGCCTTCCTTCCACGCAGGTTTTAACAGTTCCTTCACATACTCTGCAAGTGCATATTTAAACATCTTGCTTACTTTAGCATCTTTGGTTTGCTTATTCTCTCCATCAGCAGCATCTATATTGGCATCCAATGGATGAGCCTTCTCTTCATTCTTGGCCTGTCCAGATTCTGTTCCATTTAATTCCTTAACAGGATTATCACCACTTGGCTCAGCCTGTGTGGCTAACGTGTTGTCAGAAATAGCATCACGTTGCCCTACATTTGCAGACCCTTGACTGGGTTGAACTGATCGTGGAATAGCTTCTTCAGGAAGAGTGGCAGAACTAGAGGAAGTATGTTGTGACACTGGCATTCCTAAAGTACTGACACTTAGAGGGGCATTACCGAAGAACCGTGCTAAAGATGCTGAAAGGTCAGTTATTCGTGCTGCCTGCTCACTGGTTACTATTTTATTAGTAATGGCGGATGCAGAACTAAGGCTTTGGTCTAGAGGAGGCTCAAGAGCATGATTATGGTTCATAGTACCAAGTGACTGGAGACTCTCTTGATTATCTTGAGGTGGAACAATACTCTGCTGATTCTGACCAATGAGACCATTAAGAGGTAGAACATTCTGCTGAATCTGTACATGGGGATGCAAGCTGTGCTGGCTTTGCCCATTCAAAGATGACAGAAGCAACTGAGGATTATTTGCACTGAGATTTGAGTTTTGTTGACCCGGTCCATTAGGATTTGTTGGGGTGGAATTATGTTGAGTTTGCTTTCCAGGATTTTGTTGGTTCTGTACAGCATTTTGCAGAGAAAGAGTAGGTTGGCTCTGCATGCTAAGATTTAATTGTTGTGCATCTGAAGGGGTGGGGGGAACAACAAACTGACTTTGCCCATTAGGAGGCACTGGATAAACAACTTGTTGCATTTGCCCACTGAAAGGCAGTGGAGCAACAACCTGAGGAATCTGGATACTAGGTGCAAAGTTTTGTGCATGCAATTGTGGAGGAGAAATAAACTGACTAGATCCACTCTGAGCAAAACTTTGTCCCATGACAGAAACCACATGTTTCGTCTCTGGTTTTGCCGGGGAATGGCCAGGAATAACACTCCCACCTTCCTGGCGTAAGACCTCAGGACTTTTATCTAAACCATGCAATGAGACTGCTGGACCGTGTTGATGCTGTCCAGCGACTTCCTGTATTTTGTCATGCACTTGGGAATCTGCTTTTTTATGAACTTGTTGCTGTAGTGTTTGATAGTCATCATCCTCAGTTGTGCGGGATTGTCGATGTTGAGGCCTTGTAGAATCTCCCCTCACTAAAGACTGCGATGCAGTGGCTCTAGCACAATCATTACCACTAATCCAATGAGAGGGAGCTAGTGAATCCCTGACAACAGTTTGGTCGCCTAAGTTTGAAGCAGTTTTTGATGAACTATCCCCAGTGATTTGATCGTAATCCCATCTACCACCACGTGACCTACTTTCTGTATTATCAACCCCCTGATGTGAAAACCTGCAATTTTGACCATTGCGACACCGTCCTTCAGCAAAAAATTTGCATGGTTGTTCATTTACTCTGCGAGGCCCAATCCTCTGCCCAAAAGATGCATCTTGATCCCTTCTATCATAGTTGTCATCTCCGGTATCATCCTTCACGCTCCATCCACCACGAGAAGAAGCTTCGTGATGAAGATATCTGCATGATGAGCCTCTTTGGCATCTCCCTTTAGTAAAATCAAAACATAACTCAGTAGGCTTGTTAATTCTATGTGATTCAGGTTTCACTCTGTCTCCATCATCATAGTGACTCCGTTGCCTTTGCAACGGCTTGTTTCGAGAATAATCAGATTGATCCCATGAAGCAGTCAAGTTCTCCTTGTCATTTCGCCATGAGCTTCCCCTTTCAGGTTTAATTTCTTTTGAATGTGTTTGATACCTGTCAAACTCCGCACGGCCAGCATCCTCATGAAGGAATCTGCATTGACTGCCTCTCCTACAACGGCCTGCTGCAAAATCTCTACAAGGTAGAACCTGCCCTCCTGCTCTGTTTCTTCCTCTGCCAGACCATCTATCTGACCCACGCTTCATACCAAAAGGACTTCGGCTTCGGCTACGACTACGGCTATGGCTACGGCTTTGACTCCAACTCCGACTACGGCTTCGACTCCGGCTTCGGCTTTGACTCCTACTCCAGCTCCTGCAATTTCATGTTATTTTAGAACGTTGAAAGATATGTTAGGCAAATAAATTAGTTGTTCCTGGTCATTTAATTCAGAGCTCCAAAGACATGTTATATTAGGCAAAAAAATACTTCTGCTATTTTTGTCATTTCAGTAGTTTCAAAAAATAATTGACCATCATTAAAATATAGAAAGAATCTAAAAGCCAATAGGAATTACCTGCCTGGCCTGCCCCGAACACCTCTTGGAGAGACATTATGACTCCGCCTCCTCCAGGCATCACGATCAGGGGACTTGCCTGAATTATATTCCTGAATAGAAGCTGGATCCCGCCCACCCATCTCTCTACTAACTTCAACATCTTTAACTGTTTGGTTTTCAGAATCTAGTCCCTCAAATGAGTTTTTCACTTCATCTTGTTCTGGCTTCGGAGATCTGTCCATGTGAGAGAAACCTTCAGATGGTCTCATAGTTACATCTTCCTGAGAAATGTCCGTTTTTAAAGTACTATTACTTTTCATGTCAGGTTGCAGAGAAAATTGTTCGCTGTCAGGATTTACAGAGCTTGAGACTGATTGCAGTTCTTTTTCCCGAGTATAATTTGCTTTAACATAAGCATTATCATCTCTAGTCTCGCCTGGAAAATTAGGCTCTACTGCCATATCCCACTTGGATTGCCGTCTTCTAACATTCTCAGTCATTTTACTACCTTTAAAGGAACTTGTAAACTTTATACTCCAAACTAGTAAAGTGGGACACAACCCTGATTGAAAGCTTTCATAACAAGTATGGTATGAAGGACTGTTTAGATGAATCTGCAGAAAACATAACCCATAAGATAGAGTAAATCACTGCAGAATAAAGCAATTTTTGTAGTAGAAGTTACTAGCTAGAAAAAAAAATGTTTATAAAATGTACTTAATTTAGACTGGAGCATGATTCAACTGCACTTATTACAATTCTACTTGTTACATAACAGAAATGACAATCTACAAATTAAAGAATCACTGCAGCAATCATAAATTATCTAAAACCCAATTAAAATGGAATACAAGACAATCAAATAGATTCTGTGCATCTGTACTAAAGAAACCAAAAACCATTAAGTGAACAATAAAAACATGCAAACTTATTTCCAATTCTCGCCAAACTTCATAGAATGGGCCTTGCTAACCGCTACAAACAGCCATTGCCATGTACAAGTTCAACCACGGCATAACATTAGACACGGAACAAAATCAAAGAATTGAATGAGGAACAAAAGCAGCTTGCAGTATACAACCAACAACAAGTCTTCTTTGATGATTCTATTGAGACAAAAAGTGGGAAGTTGACATCAGTTCCTCATGCACACAAACACCAAGATGAGACGACAAGACTCACTAGGATTTGTATGTCAATCTTGTAAAAGTTGTTACCAAGATTTTGCCTAGGGATGTCCATAGGTTGGAAGACCCTGAATTTCACCCCTACACTTGAACCCAAATAATTTAAATGTAGAAAAAATATAGTCATAATTTTAAAATGCTGTACCGGGTGGTACTATCAATATTTTCTGGCTTTTTGGAAAACCGGTACCGGTAAACCCCGATACAAGCTCAATGCATGCCCTATATGGGTGCATCCAGTCAGCACTACCCGGTACATGCCCAATGACTAATTTTCTAGTCGTTAGGCATGATTCCTACCGACCCCAAATGGCTAATTTAGTCGTTGGCATATGTTTTTTAAGGTTTTGGGGCTATAAAACTCTCAATTAGGCGACTCACTTAAATCTCTTGAACTCTCTAAAATCTCTCTCATTCCATCTCAACTCTCTCGTTTAAAAAAATGAAAAAATCCGAGACAAGCCAGTACGGGCTTGTTTGTATCGGAGTGTACCATGTGTCGGTACAGTTTGATGTCAATACGTACTAGCACCGATCATTCACTGTTCTTATGATATTTTAAACCATGACTATGGTCTCGCCAAATTGTCAAGGAGTTAATGTAGGGTTGCTTCCTATAAATATATACTTTGTTTCGCAGAAGTAGGATCACCTCCATTATGCAACATGGCTGGTTTCTCATGGGCATTGCTACCACGAGGATGCTCATCGACCGTATGTTGCAAGGCAAATTTCACCATTTGATATCATGACACACATAATGATTAATGACTCAATTTCTTTGGACAGTTTTGTAGGTCATGGCAGCAACGAGGGGATCTTGTGACCATGCTTGCGAGCCTCGGGTTTTCTTAGGCAAATATTTGACTAAATATAATGTCAGCCATGTCAACAGAAACACCCTAGAAACTCTCCGGATGGCATCATGGGAATGAACCTCAGCAAGGTGCCAAGGCATTGAGCACCAGCCCAGACAAAAAATATATCTGTATCGATGTTTTAAAAAGGCGCTCGGGCGCTGGGGCGCGCCACTAGGCGAGGCTCCGTTACTGAGGCGCTCGCCTCTGCCCTTAGGCGCTTGAGGTGTTGAGGCCCTGAGACGAGCGCCTCTTCAAAGTCAGCTTTTCTCTGATTTTTTTTTGTTTTTTGCTGGATTTAACTATAGAAATAAACCCTAAGCAGCACTCGACCCTACTCCCTCTGTTTCATCTCGTCCTCTCATCCGACCTCAAGAGCAGCATACTCTCCGCTCAAGAGTAGCACACGCCTCCTCTCCTCCGACCTCAAGAGCAGTGTGATATGGATGATATTGATGAGGATTAGTCTTTAGATATGACTAATTTTATGTTTACCCTTTAGAGCTTTGATGACTAGGAACTTATGAGTAGAAATTAAGCATTATGATGAACTAATTTAATGTTCATTTTGAAGTTTTTGCTTTATCTACTATATGCATTGCATGACATTCTTAATTTGCTTTATCTTACTCATTATGATTTGATTTATTTAGATAAATTTTCAAGTGTATAAAATTATAAATTATATTTAATTTATTCGCGCCTGAATTCGCTCGAGCGCCTTTCGTGGAGCCTAACGCCTCAGGCATTTGAGGGCCTTGGCGCCTTCTGTATCATACTTTGATGTTGTCTAATGCATTAATTTTGTGAAACATGGAATCCACATTTGCAGAATCACTTTATCAAAATACTTTACAGCAAAAATATAATCATTCAACAACATGGGGAAGCCAACAGTCCATTAAAACAATTACTGATAATTAACAAGTACCATAATTGTGATTGTTGTCTTATACCAAGCAACACAAAGATCACAATCAATCATCAATTAACAGGAAAAAAAGACAAAATGTTAAGTTCTTAAATATTATTTCTAGAAAACTTGTGCCAGATTATTATTTTTGTCCAAGTTGAGGCAAAAGTAATTTGATAACCCAGTCAAAAGAAAAACGTCTCAGGTCAAAACAAAATAAACAAAAAGCAAACAGCAGCAAATTTCTAGCATGTCAATTATCTGCTCGTATTGCCCAGGTAGACAGGAATTCCAAGATTTCACACACCTCATTCTACTATGTCTTGCGAGACTTTTGGTTTGCCATGCACATAACTATTTAACTGAAAAACATAACAAAGATTGCGAAGCAGAAAATATAGCATTAACATACTTCCTATCAGATCATTTTACAATCAAGTCTTTGATCGACGAGAATACAACTTTGATTACAGCAATCTTTGTTCCTATAGCACCTAGAGCCACAAAAGGTCCAAATAAAGAAAATTAAGACTTCACTACAAGCCTGATTAGATATATACATTGATGGTCCTTTTTGTAAAAGCTTCCACCACTGCTATATAATACTTTTTTTCCTGAAGGACGAATCTTTGAGACACCAACAGGAATTGAGGAATGAAGTTGTGGGATAGTTTTCTCTTCCGAGCTTCTACAATTTGCAAGTAGAGATATATAATTTTAGGCTTTTCTTTAGACCATTGCTAGCTAGATTTTTTTCTTCCTCAATAAGCCAAAATGCAATGATCGCTGCATGTGGCACTCTTAACAAATCCTGCAAAGGAGAAAAGATAGCTCCATCAGCTCTCCATATATCCTGATAAAATGAAATCATCTTATTTTCCTCCTTTGCAAGCATCAAACCAACTATTTATTTCCTCAAGCTGGAACATATGGGATAGTATGTCAATCTACATTGTGATATTGTCAAATCTTGAGGGCCTTTAAACATCATTCTTAGTATCCGTTTACATATGACTAACAATTATTTTCAAGCAAGATTGCCAAGACGCCGTATGGATCTAATGAATATGTAAAAAGAGATAAGCTGCTTCTCAAAGAAGTGCATCCTCCCCACGCAAACAAGGAATTGCAGAAATTGTTTGTAATAATATGAAACCAATATAAAAAGTTGTTTTAGGTTTATTCAAGTTTTAGGAATTTCAAACTGTCCCCAAGTCCAGCTAGAAATTGTCTTCATTGGAACTTTTAACTTCCTACACATTGACAACTTCCATGGAGTAAAAGGACACCAGCTCACTCCCAATGGAACACTACTTCTGCACCTCACTTTTAAAAACCAAGGGTAACTTGTACTAACCTCCCATCGTTGTTTCAAAATGTTTGGGACCCCCTTCAAAATATAGTCAAAAGGCCAGTAAACTATTAAAAATATATTTTCTAAATAAAATAATATATTTAATAATTAAAATTTCCAAATTGTTTGCCACCTTATATAATGAACCATATAATATTTTTGAATTTTCTGGGTTTTATTAACTTTTCTTCGCGTAATTCTATTCCAAAAAATTGTTTAAAATAGTTTATTGGTGCTAACTAGGTTTGAAGGGAGTTCCGAACATTTTGAAACAATGTAGAAGGGTCTGTATTATTAGTCCAAAATAGAGAAGATACACTGCAATTTACTAACCTAAGATTTGAAGAAAATGCAAATTTCTACACTAGAGGAAAGATTTCTGCTAAAGATGTTCGGTGATTAAATATTCTTTTTTATGCAACCGTGAATAGAAGAGATTTGTCAGAAAATATGCAAACTAACATTAGTATTTTTTCCAATAACTTCACGATTTGCTAATTGCTAGACTAAACAAAAGATTTCTGCTAAAGATGTTAGGTGATTAGATAATCTTATTATGTTCAACTCTGTAGAAGGATATGTAACGTCATATTAGAATTTTTTTTATTCCCATTCAAGTGGCTCAGTAATGCTCAAGGTCAAGGTATTCAATGCATGCAGCAAGAAAAAAACGTTTCTCCCAAAAGAGAAGAGGGGGGAAGGGGCATAACTCATGAGTCTATATATACACAATATATCTATCTCCTACTGGATGTAACCAA
Source organism: Canna indica (assembly GCA_034359265.1). Taxonomy (NCBI): domain Eukaryota; kingdom Viridiplantae; phylum Streptophyta; class Magnoliopsida; order Zingiberales; family Cannaceae; genus Canna; species Canna indica. The sequence continues at coordinate 3,936,325 of CP136893.1, read as the reverse complement.
TCCAAAACTCTTCTCTTTTAACAAATTCCAATCCCCCTTTCTCGTCTCTCTTTTATATTCCCTTCATCCTCTCTCCCTTTTCCTCTCATCATTTCTCTCTCTTGCATGTTACCACACCCACACAACCAATCATTCTGTATAGCAAATCAACCACAACGCCGAATCCTATTATCCCCCTTCAAAGGAGTAATGATCAGTTTGTTACGATAATATCCTATATCTTTCTAGTCTAAGCATAAAACAAATAGGAGATTGAAATCCGCCCCTTATACTATATTCTTTTGTTTGTTTCATGCCTAAGTTCATGTCCTTCCATTGCATTGGGTACCAACTAACCACGGAGTACCAGTACCAGTCTGACTGCCAACAGAAATCAGTACCTTGATTGTGAATCTGGGCTCCAGATAAGTATTTATCAGTGAAATAGGATTAATATTCAGGATACCAAACATAACCAGTAGTTCAGTGGAAACTTCATTCGGCGTGAGATAGGATCAGATGACCACATTATATATTTTTCAGATGCAGTTAACAATAAATGCCTATAATACTAATGGGATAAATTATTATTTATACATCCTGCTTATGTAAATTATTGGAGAATAATATATTTAAACAAACTAATCACTGCCAGAAAAAGAGAAGTCTTAATATTTTATGTGGAAATGATCAGCATGGTTGTAAACTAATAATTGCTTTACTCCAAGTACTTGTCAATACTGAAATGGAGTTTACACTGAATCAATGATTTTTTAACGATCCTTAGTTTGTAGGGCTCACATCAAATCACCAACTCCTCTAGACAGATAATTGACTCGTGCAGAAAAACAAAATTACTTGTAATGAGTATCCAAAATAACTCTAGCTTGTAAATGCAACAAACAAAAAAATAATATAGAAAAATACCTAGCTCTCTTATGGCGAAGACATCAACTGAAAGAAGGAAAAGGAAAGCAGGCGAGATCTTCAGAAGACCAGCAATCTTTTAAGTCTGCCAGAAGACTCTTGTTCCAAGAATCTTCTATCTGAAATTTTTAAAAAAGGCACCTTTTAAACCAAGATGAGCTTGGAAGCATCCTAGAATCAGTGAAATGCCCAAAAGAAGGAAAGATAACTGTTAAATCTCAAACAAAATCAGACTATTGAAAAGTGCAACACGTACACTAAGGGCTCGTGGACGGATGACAAATAAGCTATGACTGGAAAGTTACAAAGCCACCAATTTGATACTCCGCGAGTATTATCCGGACCGATTAGCCAGCAACCTTCGAAGTGACGGCGCCTATGGAAGACTGCTGCCTGATCGATGAAACGAAGAGAGAACAAAGAGCTGCTACCTCCGCCCTCCAGTCCCTTGGTCGGTATCAGCGAGACGAAAGAAGGCAGCGGAAGAGCGCGGGGAGGGAGGTCGACATCGCGGAGGAAACTAGGGTTTCTGGGAGGTAATGAGATTTGGGAAAGGTGGCGTCCTTCGCGACAGAATGCCAAGGCGAACACCGACTCGGGTCTAAAGAAGACCGTTGGAACCACGATGAATGACTTGGATCGAATCGTATTGGCTTTCGTATCCAAGACGAGTAATATTTGTTTACTTATAATTTAATCCTACGGTCCTCACGTGCTCGATGAGGTTTGTTTCCCCTGATCGCGTCCAAAACGAGCTTGTCAATATTTTATTGCGTCACTAACATGAACACAAAATGCTTATAAGTTGTAAAATTAGCGATTAATTCGGGACTACATCCAGAATGATTTGTAAAGCAATTTGACATAAATAAATTCAAGCCGAAATTGCTTTTAACAAATCGGAATTTTTCAAATTCTAATTTTAGGGAGACAAAATTTCAAAAATAGGATTTGAAGTTTTAAAATTTTTAAAATTGAAATTGTGTTGATCGGATACTCATTTTATCATTGGGTCAAAGTCTCTAACTTAATTAAAAATTATAAAAAAATATTTTAAAAATAATTTTAACTTATAATAAAATTGAGGTGTTAAAGTTTTAAAAAAAATATTTTTAAATTCTTTAATTCATTAGAGATTTTTGCAAAAGTCTATAAAACTAAATTTAAATTAAAAATTATGAAATATTTTGATGAAAAATATTTTTTTGAACCGTAATACATCTTTTGTATTTTAAAAAAATATTTTATTAATTAAAATTATTATTTTTTAATTAAAAAATTATTATAGACTTTGGGCAAAAGTCTCTAATACATTAGAGACTTTCACCCAAAGTCTATAAAAATAATTTTAAAATAAAAATATTGAAATATTTTTTGTCCAAAATATTTTCATAGACTCCAAGCTCCAGCATATTTTTTATATCACATATATATTTTTATGAATTTAAATTTATTTTTTATAATTAAAAAATTATTATAAATAAATATCTCTAACTCGTTAGAGACTTTTGTGCAAAGTCTATAATATTTTTATAATTTTTTAAAAAAATATTTGAATTCATGAAATAATTTTTTAATGATGCAAAATATTTACTATGATCCAAAAAAATATTTTACATCAAAATATTTCATAATTTTTAATTTTAACTTAAATTTATAGATTTTGTACAATTAGAAAGTTTGAAAATATATTTTTTATACTCTAATATCTTATCTTTATCATAAAAAATATTTTATAGATTTAAATTATTTTTTATTTATATATATATATATATTAAATTTATGATCAAAGTCTCTAGGTAAAACGAATATCCAATCCACCTGGAATTTTGATTTCCAAAATTCAAATCTAAAATTTGATTTTGAAAAATAAATTATTGTTTAACAAACATGGTAGGACCCATATTACAGTATAGTCCAGCACTCGATGTTAAGTACGATGCATTCAGTGAAATAAATGGGTTATGTAATTGTAACGTTATATCAAGGACCCTTCTGGCCACACCTTTCCAAGTTAGGTGGGTCAAGAATGCTACTCTTGGAAAATTGGAGTTTGATGCTGTAATTTTCGTTCTCCGAACCAATTCTATAATATCTTAGAGTCTGATTGTTACCCTGTATAAGTTTTTTTTTTGACAAAGTATTAATTAATACTTTCACTAAAAATAATAATTCAAGAGCGATCATAAATTGTATTAATAATATACTTTCAAAGTTTTTCATTAATCTGTATTAAAACTTTCAATATTTTGAATATTCATTTTATCTACTATCAAAAATTAAAAAATATTAAAATAATTTTAATTTATGAAATATTTTTAATGATAAAATATATTATATTATATTATATTATATTATATTATATTATATTATAGTATAGTATATTATAGTATATTATATATAATATAATAATATAGTATATATTATATTATATTATACATGTTAGTCAATATTTACTAGTACTATACAATCTAGTATTATACAATGTACCAAATTGCCCCTTAGTGAAGATGGAGATAGCCTTACGATGTGAAATAATTTTGAGTCCAATGTATTTTAAAATTGAGATAGACTATTTATTATACAATTAATAGCCGAGCTAGCAAATATTCTAACACTACTAATACTCCAATTAGCTGCATTGGTCAAATAGTATGATGCATTTTCAAGAGTTGCATTATCAATCTCATATACGGTGTTATCAGAAGCTATCATATATTATATTATATTATATTATTATACATGTTAGTCAATACATATTAGTACTATATAGTCTAGTATTATATAATGTACCAAATGGCCCCTTAGAGAAGATGAAGATAGCCTTACAGTGTGAAACAATTATGAGTCCAATGTATTTTGAAATTGAGATAGACTAATTATTATACAATTAATAGCCGATGAGCCAGCAAATATTCTAACACTACTAACACTCCAATTAGCTGCATTGGTCACATAGTATGATGCACTTTCAAGAGTTGCATCATCAATCTCATTTACGGTGTTATCAGAAGCTGTCATTGCTCTACTGCCCCGCACTTTTATTGTAAATGAGGAATCTGGAGAAAAAGTGAAAAATTATAATGTATCAACAAGTAGAACTACTCAACAAGCTTGAGAAATTCCAATCCCGGTAGCATAAACATTAATATGGGTGGATAATTTCTCACAAATTGGAGAACCACAGTAGCCGGGGGAATATCTTGCGGAAGACACTTTAATCCTAAAGGCAAGGTGTTGCACAACAAATATATATATATATATATATATAAAGCACAATCATTAGATAGAAAAAATAAAAAATTAGGAATAAATTATGTAAGGTATATGTTAAATAAAGGAACAGCCTGCAATAGTATTTCAATAATTAAACTTACAATAGTGACATTGTTTGGCTAACCCAGGATGGAAAGCGTCTTGATAGTTTATTGTATGATAAATCTACCCAAAGAATTGCATAAATGGTAACTCGGTTAAGAATCATATGTAAACAGATGGAATATAGTCATATACAAGAGATAAAAGGATAATGCATATTCATCAGTGAATTGTTATTTTGCTCTGATAAGGTGCCTGCAAGGTTGTTGTTCTCGAGAAATCCAACCGAGAAGAGATTGAAATGAATGATTACCCTAAAAATAAAAAAGACTATTGATTTTTTTCAAAACTCGATCCAACCTTTTTAAAATACCCAAGATGCTCTCTCGGTTAACCCCGTTGAAAACTTTGTCGAAATATTAAAAACGGCTTCGGAACCCATTCAAAATGTTAGAGAACCAATTTAAATACTATGAACCAGATTAAAATATTTTAGAATCAATTTAAAATACTTTAAAATTAATTCAAATTGATAAGAAATCAGATTAAAATATTTGAAACTAATTTAAAATATTTTAGAACTAATTTAAAATGCTTTTGAATCAGTTTAAAATATTTTAAAATTAATTTAAAATGCTTCGTAATCAATTTAAAATGCTTCGAATTAATTTTAAATACTACGGAACTAATTTAAAATATTTTAAAATTAATTTAAAATGCATTAAAATCGATTTAAAATGCATTGAAGCAAATTTTAAATGCTTTTAAACCACAAATGGTGCACGGTAGCATTGCATCGTTCCCATAAATAATGCATTGTTATTCAAATTATGTGATGTAGGGATGTTCTGTTTTACTATCCATCATTATTATTGTGGGAACTTATGCTTAACATTAATTTATTATTCATTAACTTATGCATTATTGTTCAATAATGCATTATTATTCAAATGATATTTTGCTTAGCATTAATTTAATTAGAATTAATTGTGCAATAAGTATGGATGGCAGCATCAGAACCTATGCTTTAGTTACTATAACATTGGACAAAATATTTGTGCATCAAAACGCTCCTTGAGCTTATGAAACCGTTCCTTCGTTTATTAAATTGATTCTGAAGCATTTTAAACTTATTTCATAATATTTTTAACTGGTTATATAATATTTTAAATTGGTTATATAATATTTTAAATTGATTTCAAATCATTTCAAATTAGTTTCAAAGCATTTTAAATCGATTACACATTAAACTGATTCAAAGTATTTTAAACTAGATCCAAGGCATTTTAAATTGATTCTATAGCACTTTAAATTGGTTCTTTAGTATTTTAAACGAATTTCATAGCAATTTTTAACATTTAGGCGGGAGTTTTCAATGGTACGTGTCAAAGTTTTAGAAATAGATGAGTTTCTTATTCAATTTTAGAGGAATCACAGCGTAGCTCGGTCCTCATGGCTATGGGTCTCGTTTGGTTGACACTATTTTCTGCATAAAGTTGTACTTCTCAGGAAGTAGAAAAAAATGTTTATATTTGATTGTCACACTTTCTGTATTTTGCAGAAAGTACAACTTTCTGAGTAAGTGCAACTTTCTGCAAAAATGCAGGAAGTAATTTACCTAGGTCCTCTAGGTAAATTGCACTCCCTGCATTATATCTGAAGGAAAAAATTAATTTCATCCTCGCATTTGCATTTAGTACAGAATTTATAATTTATATTCTCAACATTATAGATTATATAATTCTTGAATTCTTTCCGTATTTATTTTAATTTAATTTAATTTTAATAAAAATATGTAATTTTTTCATATTAACTACAAATAAAAATTATTTTTTTTGTATATAATAAAGTATATATTATATTAATGATATATGCAAAACTTTTATATATATATATATAAATATTAATTTATAAATAATTTTATTTTTCATATATATATATATATATACACACTAATGCATATAAATTAAACTATTATTTTATTAAAAAAATTAAAATTAATATATTGATCATTTTATATGTACTTCTTAGGAAGTATTTATGCCAATCAAACACATTCTAGAAAAAAAATTGCACTCCTTGTGAATTAATTTTTTATTAATCAAATATTTTTTTAGGTACTTATTGAAAAATATATATATATAATTAATTTAGGTGAATTATAACTTATGAGTATATATACACCATCCAAATATGACCGGTACATGAGGCCAGTCAAAGTTTTGGCCAAACTCCATATATGAGTATACTAATTAATCATTCTAGCTTGGGCCTGAGATGACATCTTAACCTCCAATATCTCAACGTACTCCTAGTCGCAGGCTAGTTCTTTCAATGCGTTAAGAAGGTGCACACGGAAGTATGGGCAAATCACTGTCATATACTCATATTGGTAGCAAAATGGGTGCAGGTTCCTTGTTATCCTCTGCAAGGTTAACTGGTTTCTCTCAATGACATTTTAAGCGGTACTTGTGCTCCATTACGCTCACTGTTATCAGGGACAAAGAAATCACACTGTTTTCGAGCTCCCAGAACTGTGATACGAGCTTGAAAGCCTGCATGGGCAGTAACAGGGATTATCTGATCGACGAAAACTTGCCATGGTAGTCTGGCACTGCCACTGAGGATAATCACAGCTGCCAATGTAGCATTTCAGCTAGGGCTTACCATAATTGAAAACGGACCAGGTCCCAACCAAACAAACGGACAGCCGTGGATCCTCACGACGACTGATGGGGGGAAGTCACGGTTCGTGCGAGCTCAGTGGGTACGAGATATCCTCAGGTGAAGTCGTGAAGGGGAGAGGCAGTGGTGGAAAGTGGAAACATTGGAAGAACTGAGGCAGGGCCGCGGAAGGCAAGTTTTGTGGTGCTCCTCGGAATGCGAAGCGACGGATGACAAGTTTTGTGTTGTCATCGGGACGCGAAGAGACGGAATGCGTGTTCTGTAGTGTCATTGGGACGCGGAACGACGGGAGGCGAGTTCTGTGGTGTCATCGGGACGCGAAGCTTCTCTTCCCACCCCCATTTCTCTCTTTATTACTATATATATATAGTTGTACAATAATTGCGATTTTTTTTTTGGGGATCAAGTGAAGTTGTGAAGGGGCGATCGGTAGTAAGCTTCTCTTCCCACCCCCATTTCTTTTCTTGATATTTTGTTTGGCCCTTGCTGGTTATTAGAATATTTTTTTGTTTTTTTACAGAAAGCTATAGAGTTGAGCGGACTGCATAACGGTAAGAAAATTATTAGATAAAACATTTAGTTTCTGGTCTTTTATTTATTTTTATTGTCCATAACTTGCAGAAGAGGATAAGCGAAAGGGGGAGGCTGAACGGGAGGACGAGTTTGTTGCACGGCGAGAGAGCGAGTTGGAAGTGAGGGAAGAACTGCGAGTTGCAGAAGAAGCGGAATGGGATTCCAAGGTGGATTCAACTGAAAGGGAGTTAGAAGAGAAGGAAACACTAGAGGCCAGGCCAAATGAGGAGGGTGAACGGAAAGCGAAGTTGGATGCAATTTTTGAAAGGGAGAGAGGGAGGGAGGAGTTAGAAGAGAAGGTAAGACTTGATAGGGAATTTCTAGAAATGCAAGCGACGGAAGATGAAGAGGGGTTATGGAAAAGCATATTTTATTCAATTGATGAGATGCAGAAACATTTTGAGAGGTTGACGGCAGAGATGAAAACACAACCAACTCCATTAGAACGGAAAACAAAGTTAGATTTTTTTGCTGAAAGGCAGAGACTAATGAGACTCAGGTGGAAGAAGCGAATCATGTTCATTGGTGTCCAGAGAGGAATACATCAAGTCTATTTATACTAAATACAAGGGATTCAAAATGATAACAGACTTAGCGATCAACGCAGTGATCAGCAAACACTTGTAAAGTTAATAACAAACTCATTGATGAAAAGTGATGGAGCCGATAACTAATGAAGTTGGTAGCTGACGTGGCTACGATGGGACAACGAGGAGGTTTCACTAATATCCCCCTTCAAGATGGGCCGTCGGACATCTTGACTCGATGATTCAAAAACAACGAAGACATGTTAGCTTTGGTTTGAGAGTCGGCCAATTGCAGTGAGGCAGGAATATGTTGCACCAGAATGCTTCCGTTTTCAACTTGTTCTCGGACGAAGTGGAAGTCAATTTCAACATGCTTCATACGATTGTGATTGGTGGGATGCTTCGTAAGTAAGGTGGCTCCCAGGTTATCACAGAGCAGTGTGAGCGTAGGGAGCTTATAACAATTGAGTTCTTTAAGAACATTTAGTAACCAGAGTATCTCAGTTGTTGTATTAGCTAACGACTTGTATTTAGCTTCTGTTGAGGACCTGGCTATGGTCCGTTGCTTCTTCGAGGACCAGCTTACAGGTGATCCACCAAGGAAAATTAAATAAGCTCCTGTGGAGCGTTGATCAGTCTGATCGTCACCCCAATCAGAATCGAAGTAGGCTTTGATGTCAAAAACAGAGCTTGAGTTGAGGAGAATACCCATGTGTGCAGTCCCTTTGAGATATCGCAGTAATCTCTTACAGCATTGCCAGTGGAATGTGGAAGGCTGATGCATGTATTGTGACAACTTATTGACTGTGAATGCAATGTCCGGCCTTGTAAATGACAAATACTGGAGCACACCAACCACTTGTTTAACATTTTTGCATCAACGGGTGGTGTACCATCATTCAATGACAGCCGAGCTGAAGAAGACATGGGTGTTTTAACAGGATTGGCATATTGCATTTCCATTCGATGGAGAAGGTTGGAAATGTATTTGCGTTGAGATAGAAAAAGCCCTTCATTGCTCTTGAAAACTTCAATGCCAAGAAAATAATTCAAAGGTTGAATCTCCTTAAGAGAGAATCTGGACGCCAGCTTAGAATACATCTCTTGGATTTTGACTGTAGATGTACCAGTAAGTATGATATCGTCGACATAAAGTAGCAGTAAAGTCATTGACTGGGAGTCTTTAAGAATGAATAGGGAAGTATCGGCCGTAGAGTTGCGAAACTTGACAAAATATAAAAAGCTTCGTAACTCGTTGAACCAGGCTTGCGGCGCCTGTCTTAGGCTGTAGATAGTCTTTTTTAACTTGCAGACATACTCTGGGTGTTCGGAGTCAACAAATTCGGGCGACTGCTACATGTAGACATCCTCGTATAATCTTCCCTGAAGAAACGCGTTGTTGACGTCGAGCTGAAACAAACTCCAGTTAAATTTAGAAGCAAGTGTAAGAATTATTCTTATAGTTGCTTGTTTTATGACCGAACTAAAGGTGCTGCTGAAGCCAATTCCTTCTTGCTGATGAAATCCTTTAGCAACCAGGCGTCCTTTGAATCGATCAATGGTACCATCTGAATTATGTTTAATTCTGAAGATCCACCTACAGCTGACAATGTTCTGATTTGATGGAGCCAAAACCAGATCCCAAGTGTTACTGTTGAGTAAGGCAGAAATTTCCTGCTGCATTGCTGCTTTCCACTCTGGATATTGGCAAGCTTGTTTGTAGGTGGTGGGAGTAGGTTGAATTGATGCAGTGAAAAGTAGAGCTGAGTAGTCAAGTGGTTTTCTAGGCTTGAAGATATTAGACTGTGACATTGTGATCATGCGTCTGGGTGCAGTGTTAGAGGGTAATGTATTGGATGTGGGTATGGTTGGTAAGGTTATATGTGTAGTGGAGTCTCCAAGGACCGAATCACCCATAGCTGGTAACGTAGGTAATTTGCCAGGAGCATCTATTTGATTTTAAGGAGAAGTTTGGGATGAGGACTGTAATACCCCGGTGTTATCCCATCAAGCGGGTTGTAACAAATTTGTTTACAACCCGCTTAATGGGATAACTAACCCATCAACTTCATAGACCAATCTATTGGCCTAATTAAAATGCTTAAGCTGAAGTTGATGGTAGCACGCCCATCAAGCCTTATAAATCAATACTACATCCAACATACTCCCGATCTGGGATTAAATCGGGGTATTACAATCTCCCCCTTTCTCACATAGCCCAGAATCACACCCAAGTCGGCGGCATGTGAGGCCTAGCCTAGTAGCGGCTTCACCCTATCACTTGGGCAGCCCTTTCTCACATAGGCTCTCTCACCATGCTTAGGACTAGGTCTTGCTCTGATACCATTTGTTACAATCCGCTTAATGAGATAACTGATCCATCAACTTCATAGACCAACAATTATAACCCGATATATATTACTGCTACAAAATATATATCACTGCTACTCTACTCCACTTCTTCATCCCTCTCCCTCACTTATGTCTTGACGTCCTCGTCAAGACCCAACTCGAGTCTAACACAAAGCCCAGAATCACACCCAAGTCGGCGGCATGTGAGGCCTAGCCTAGTAGCGGCTCCACCCCATCACCTGGGCAGCCCTTTCTCACATAGGCTCCCTCACCATGCCTAGAACTAGGTCATGCTCTGATATCATTTTGTTTACAACCCGCTTAATGGGATAACTAACCCATCAACTTCATAGACCAACCTATTGGCCTAATTAAAATGCTTAAGCTGAAGTTGATGGTAGCACACCCATCAAGCCTTATAAGCCAACACCACATCCAACATACTTTCGATGTGGGACTAAACCGGGGTATTACAAGGACTGTCGAGAGACCATTGGTTGGCATATTGCTGAGGTGGAAGTGAGATCTTGTAGAGGCAAATGAGAAGAAGAGAAACTGTCATGAATTGGAGAGACATCCATCTAGTCATCAGCAGTTGATGTAGTGACTCGAGTCAAGTTCATTGAAGTATAAGGAAAAGGAAACTTATCTTCAATGAACGTGACATGTCGAGAGAGAAAGATTTTGTTGGTGACAGGATCAATGCATTTATAGCAGTAATGTTGAGTGGAATAGCCGAGAAAAATGCAAGGTCTTGATTAATTTTTCATCCAATTTGTGATGTGAATAAGGTCTCGGCCATGGATAGAAGAGACACCCGAAAACTTTCAGATTGAGATAGTTTGGTTGGTCGTTGAATAGACATGTGAAGGGAGATTTATTTTTGAGTGTAGGGGTAGGCATTCGATTGATTAGGTAGACAACAGTGGAGCATGCAAAATGCCAGAAGTTTAATGGGAGAGAAGCTTGAGAAAGCAAAGTTAAACAGGTCTCCATTATGTGCCTGTGTTTGCGCTCAGCCAAACTGACCCGCTGAGGTGTATAAGGTGGGGAAAGAAGTTGTTGAATGCCATTGTTGGAAAGATATGAGGAAAGAGCCATATATTCACCACCTCCATCGGAATAAAGACTCTTGATGATAGATTGAAGTATTTTTCTACAAGGGTCTTAAATTTGGAGAACACTTGCAGTACCTCAGATTTGTGTTTAATGGGAAATAACCACGTGTATTTAGTATAGTGGTCGACAAATATGACGTAGAATCGATGCTCGTCTGAAGATGTAATGTGAGTCGGACCCCATACATTAGAGTAAAGAACTTCAAGTGACTTGCTAGTTTTAATGGAGGAAGTAACGAATGGAAGACGATGACTTTTATTGCATGAACAAGCGTTACATCGAGAGTTTTTAATAGTAGAAGAAGACAAGTTTAGATGCGATAAAATCTTTGGTGCCATATAGTCGAACTAGTTGAGTGAACAGAAGTAGCGTGAATGGTAGGTAAGGAAGAGCTCCATGAATACAGATCACCTTCATTCTGGCCTTGAGCAATCACAGTCCTAGCATTGAGATCCTTTACAAGAAAATGATTAGGAAAGAATTCAACAGATGAATTATTTTGCTTACAGAGTTTAGCCACTGATATCAAGTTCTTAGTTATCAGAGGTGCATAAAGGACATTATGAAGCTGAAATTTGGGTGACAAATTAATCATACCAGAGTGTGATGCAGCAATGAGATTATCATCTCCAAGAGTTATGTTATGGTCACTGTGAAAAGAAGAAGCAGATTTAAGCAAGTCTGGTTCTGACGTCACATGATGTGTTGCTCCTGAAATCCATTATCCAGGGAGAGTGCTTGTTTGGTTGCAGTTTAGAAACATTGAGTTGCGGCTGATTGAAATCAGAATTGAATATAGATCGACAAATACTAGCAGAATGACCAAGCTTATTACAAATCTGACATTGAATGTGTGGCCTGTACTAACTGTTAAAAGGCATGTACTGATTTGTGTTGTTAAAAGGCATGTATTGGTTGTTGTTGTAAAACCTTGGTTGTTGTTGATAGTTTGTGTTTTGAGGCTTGTTCTGAGTAAACTGCGACTGCCCTTTTTTCTTATCCCACGACTGTTGAGGTTTATATTGAGTGTTTTGATGACGTGCATATTGAACCGTCATTTAGGAGGTTTCATGCCGAAGCTTTAGAAAAGTTTCATGACCCGACAACTTATCAAAAAGTCCCTCAACAAAAATCAAGGTGTCACGCGAGCATATAGCTGCGCTTATGTCGTTAAATTCGGGTCCAAGCCCATTGAGAATTTTTATAATAAGAGCAGATGGATTAACAGGCGAGTTTACCATTACTAGTTCATCAGAGATATTTTTAATCTCATAGAAATACTTAGAAATTGTTTTAGTTCCTTTAGTTAACTTTGAAAGGGCATCTTGCAGGCCAAATATTCTAGTCTTTGACTTGTTGGCAAATTGCACCGCAAGTCGCATCCAAGCGTCATGAGCTGAAGATGATGTAGCAACAATGGAGATAATGGTTGGATCTACCGATGCCATGATGGCATGGCGGATCAAGCCATCTTGACGCAACCACCACTACTAGAAACTTGGTCTTCAGCAACGGCTATCAGCAACGGCCGCTCAAGCCGTTGCTATTTGCAACGGCATTCTTACGGCCGCTCGAGCCGTTGCAGATATGTTGTATCTGCAACGGCTTTCTAACAGACATGCGAGCCGTTGCTGATGATGTTAATTATCAGCAACGGCTTTCTAACGGGCGAGTGAGCCGTTACTGATAAGTTTATATAGGTCGCAGATCGCGCCCGCCCCCCTTCTTCCTCCCGTCGCTGCCGACGCCGACGATGCCTCCCGCTGCTGCCGACACTGTCAGGTATGTGCCCTCCGGCCGGCCGTCTCTTCCTGTTGCGGCCGGTAGAAAATCCGACCGAAACTCTAAAAATAGGGTTTCGGCCAGCGGTGGTCGGCCGATGGCCGCCGCCGGACCTAGCTTGTACATTGGCCGGACAGTGTGTCCGGCCACTGTACGCCGGCGCCGGAGTCCACCTGACTCCGGCGCCGGAATTTATAGATTTATATATATATATATATATATATATATATTGTTTTTTAATTGTTTTTTAATTGTTAATTAATTATTTAGATTAATTGTTTAATTTGTTAGAATAATTTTTAGGGTTTAGATTAATTTTTAGGGTTCAGATTAATTTCGGAATTATCCAATTCGGACGCGCGCCGGAATCGTCCACTTCGGACGCGCGCCGGAATCATCCAATATGGACTCGAACTGTCTTGAAATATTTAGAAAATAATTATCCATCCGACGAGTTCATATGTTTCACGTACGCATCGACGAGTCGGATATGATTTAGCAAAACTTTAGATCTGTTCGGGGATTGTATGTTCGTGTAAAAGAAGTAGATGATCTTTTATACGACATACAATTCTTGAATTGTCTCTGATTGGATAATTTGGGAATATAGTTATTTGTACTGCACTTACGTTTTTATTTTAACTGTTAACTGATTATTCTAAATTTCGGCAACATCTCTCTTGTTCTCCGATACGCGCCCAGATGATATGCGTATTTGGAGAACTGTAGGAAGATGCTACCGAAATTTAGAATAATTAGTTAACAGTTAAAATAAAAACGTAAGTGCAGTACGAATAACATAAATCCCGAATAGAATAGGACAATCTCACCTAAAGACATTAATCAAAGAAATTGTCATTGATTGACAGAATCATGTCGGCTGATCGAAGTTGGATGTACCGACGTCTTGATCGTGGAGCTTTAACAAATGAGTTTCGATTAGGCGCAACGTACTTCCTAAATTTCGCCTATTCGAATTGGAATTTCATTAGCATGGGTGATCAAATCCGATGTTCGTGCCGCATTTGTTCGAATGGACGATTTTTGGATCGGGAGACTGTCACTCTGCATCTATATACCAAAGGATTTGCACCAAGATATTTTCTATGGACTTGTCACGGGGAGTCACGCGAAGTCGGGACGTCGAGCAATCCTGTCGTTTAGACATATGGTGAATCTTCCTCTGCTGGTGCTTCTTCATCCTGTCAATGTAATCCCTATAGAACTTTGATACTTGATAGTCTTGGGGGTCAATTCCACCTGAATGATAATGTTGATCGGCCAGATACTACAGCGGTTGATATCACAGAAGTACAAACTACGGTAGAGATTGAATTACCGAATAAAGAAGCTGCAGAATTTTACGAGATGTTGAAAGCTGCTGATGAACCTTTGTATGAGAATTGTCCTAACACTACTACAAACTTGGTCTTTAGCAACGGCTATCAGAAACGGCCGCTCAAGCCGTTGCTATTTGCAATGGTGTTCTTACGGCCGCTCGAGCCGTTGCAGATATCTATATCTGCAACGGCGTTCTAACGGACAACCGAGCCGTTGCGGATTATTTTAATTATCAGCAACGGCTTTCTGACGGAAAGGCGAGTCGTTGCTAATTATTTAATCTTCAGCAACGGCTTACTAACGGATAAGTGAGCCGTTGCTGATGATAATTTATCAGCAACGGCGTTCTAACGGGCGAGTGAGTCGTTGCTGATAAGTTTATATAGGGCACGCTCTCGCGCCCGACACTTCTTCCTCCCGCTTCTGCCGCCGCCGCTCCTGCCGACTCCTCTCGCCGCCGCTGCCGCTGCTGTCGACGCCGACGCCTCTCGCCGCCGCGCCGCTGCAGGTAAGTTGGTCGGCCGGCCTATACCGTTTCGGCCGGAGATGCTAAAATCCGACCGAAACCCTATTTCTAGGGTTTCGGCCGGCGGCGGTCGGCCTATGGCCGCCGCCGAACCTTCTACAGTGGCCGGACAGTGTGTCCGGCCACTGTACGCCGGTGCCGGAGGGTGGACTCCGGCGCCGGAATATATATATATATATATTTTTATTATTTTGAAATTGTTAATTAATTATTTTATAAATGTTAATTAAATGTTTAGATTAATTGTTTAATTTATTAGATTAATTATTAGGGTTTAGATTAATTTCGGACGCGCGCCGGAATCGTCCAATTCGGACTCGCGCCGGAATCGTCCACTTCGGACGCGCGCCGGAATCGTCCAATTCGGACTCACGCCGGAATCATCCACTTCGGCGATGAAGAGTATCATTTGGCACACTTGTATGTATTACTCAATTGCCCAGAGATTGAACAATTCATTGAAATATTTGACATTGGGATGGTGCAAAAATACTCTATTCACAACGATCAAGAATTGGAGACATTACGGAATCGTGATTTCCCTTCTTGGATTCAGACTTACAACAAAGATCACAGAGCTGAAATAGATGAAAAAATATTTGAGTTTGTTAGTGGACCGTCGCGACTTGTGTCGTGCTATAGCGGATATTTTGTTAACGGGTATAAATTTCACACGGTTGAATATTCATCTACAAAAAAGACGATGAATGCTGGGGTCTGCGTGAAAGGGACAACCTATGTTGAATGTGATATGGATTTCTATGGACTAGTGGAAGAAGTGATAGAGTTGCACTACTTCGGCTTGAAATCAGTGTTCCTATTTAGATGTCATTGGTTCGATACAACAGAAAGGGGCATGTAAGTTCATCAAAAATACAAACTTGTTGAGGTTAATTACAAATCGAAATTGGCAGCAAATGAGTCATTTATATTGGCATCACAAGCCGAACAAGTATATTACGCGAAGTATCCGGCTCGAAATAAAGATAGAGCAGATTGGCGTGTAGTCTGTAAGACAAAAGGTAGAGGAAAAATTTATCCGATAGTAGGAGAAAATGATCCTCCTGGTTTCTATCAAGAAGATGATCTTCCTGCTGTGGATCGTATTATTCCAATACTCGAGGATGCAGACACAACGTCAATTCAATTAGAAGTTGAATATGCTGATGATGACGATCATGAAATTGAGGAAGCTGGAGATGAAGAAGATGACGAAGAGGAAGAAGAGGAAGAAGAAGAAGAATTCGAAGACTATTATTCAGATGATGAGAAATAATTGTAAAGTATATATATTTTATTAAATATATCTCTACTATTTATACAATAATCTGATTATATGTCTGTTCGACAGATATGTCTGGTCGTGGTTATCGACGCATGAGAGCTTCGGAGTCTCCGATCGGTGAGACTCCAGCACTTACTCATGTTGTTGATCCTCCTGTTGCTGATCCTCATGAGGATGATACTGCCGAGGCTAGTACATCCAGACGCAGGCGGCCACGCGGGCCGAACAGGTGGCAGCCTCCACCAGCCACAGAGTCACGTAGATTGATCAGCGTGATTGGGGAGCGGTAATATATCATGAATTATGAATCATTACAAATTCATTATATCATAATATAATATTAAAATTTATTTTTGTTGTGCAGGTTCGAGCAAGAAGAAGTGCCGAGGAGCATTTCTTCTACTATTCGACGATACATGCACGGGGCATGGCCTACGTGGTCTCACGTGCCTAGCGAGCACGTCGACATGTTATGACGCGAGTTTGAGGCACGTATTTTTTTTTTTACATGCATGCTGATATATTAAGAATTGGTACTGATATTATTATTTTGCAGGCTCGCTATACATGGGCCGAGGACCAGAGGTCCTTCATTTACGCTGCCTGGGAGTCTATTTCCCGGGCAAGGTACAACGGGCAGCTGGGGCAGGCTCGGTCCCGAGCGATGGCCCGAGCTGGGACCACTAACATCGCGGAGACTCGGGGATACGGCCCCAGTTGGATTACTCCGGATATATGGGACCAGCTCGTGGGGATATGGTCGACGGATCGATGGCAGGAGGTTTCTCAGAATGCGGCTAGAAATCGCATGTCGGGGGGAGCAGCGCGTCACACCGGCGGCTCTGTTGCATTTGCAGTGCACGCAAACCGTATGGTAAGTATATCGTTTAATTATATATTTTATTTGTTATTATGTGTACTAATTAATGTATTTGTTTTGTAAATGTAGACGACGGTGTCGGATGACGGGACTGTCCAGCGACCCTCCCCGATGGCGGTGTTTGAGCGGACTCACCGTCGAGCACATGGGACGGGGGAGTACATCGACAACCGCGCTGCATACATTGTGGTAATTATATATTTGTTTAAATTATTCATTATATATTTATAATTTAAGTTTTATGATAAATATTAAACAAAAAATCAAACTCGAGTAGGAGACGTACAGCCGGAGGGTGGTGCAGCGCGGGGGTACCCCCGAGGACTTTGACGCAGCATCGTGGGTCGAGGCCGCAGGTGGCTGGGATCATGGCCGCGTATATAGCTTCGCAGATAGTGGTCATGCGCGAGCCGTACTAGGGCCACTTGGGGCACCGACCCCTCCGGTCGCTGGTGAGCGACCGTCCACCTCCAGATCCAGTTATGATCATAGTAATAGGATAAGGATAGTAGAGGAGACGGTCGCGCGTCAGACTGAGTTGATGGAGCGCCAGAGTCAGACGATGGCGAATATAGAAGCTATGCTACGCAACTTGTCGGGTCATCCCGAAGCAGGCATCTCTTCGGCATCATCTAATCCATCATCCTCGAGTCAGTCCACGCCGGTGTACACTCAAGCACTCCAGACCCCGCCATATGATCCAGGCCATCCTCCATCGTTATCGTGAGATTTTGTTTATATTGACTTTGTTACTCAGATATTGAACTTGTTTAATTTATATTGGCTATGTTATTGAGATGTTGATACTTCAATTTTACATTTGAATTATGTTTATACTATCGTGGATAATTATGAATATAAATATAATTGTTTTGATGTATATCTTGGTGTGTTTGTGATGTGTGAATGAATGTGTATGAGATGTTTGTGATGTGTGAATGAATGTGTGTATGAGGGTATGGGTGTGTGAGTTATGTATCAGATAAATGTATCAATGTATCAATGGAAATTTGAAATTTTCAAATTTTCTGGTTGCAGGTATAGGTCATCAGCAACGGCTTTCCCACGGGCGTCCGTGGGAAAGCCGTTGCTAAAAGTGTATCGAAAGCCGTTGCTGATGACCTACAGCAACGGCTTAGCGACGGAGTTTTACTAACGGTGTTGCTACGGACTCAGCGGCCGTTGCTATTAATGGTATCAGCAACGGCTCCGGGTCTGTGGCAAAACCGTTGCTGAACCGTTGCTAAGTCATCAGCAACGCGACTTTCTCCCACGGCGCTATTGCAACGGGTCAGCCGTTGCTGATGCTCTTCAGCAACGGCTCAACAACGGCATCAGCCGTTGCTGATGACCATTTTTCTAGTAGTGTAAATACACTAGGTTTTCAGCAATGACACAGCTCTTAAACATCAAGGCCGATTGTAATATCAGCGGAGTTGCGTATAATCGGATTGCTGGATTGATTAATGGAATGATGCCTACTGATAACAAATTTGAGCCAACTTTTTATAAGACTAAAAAGCTAATGAGAAAATTGGGGCTTGGGTACGAAAAAATACATGCGTGCCAAAATAACTGCATTTTATATTATAAAGAAAATGTGCAGTTGGATAAATGCCCTGTATGTCAACACCCTCGTTACAAGGAGAAGAAATCGGTCCGACAGAAAAATATCCCATTTAAGGTGCTTCGGTATTTTCCACTAACACCGAGGCTTCAAAGATTATCCATGTCGGAAAAGACAACCCCCTACATGAGTTGGCATGCAAGAAGTCGTGATGATACAGTAATGACTCATCCATCTGACAGTGAAGCATGGAAACATTTGGATACATGTTATCCTTCATTTGCTAGGGATACTAGAAATATCAGATTGAGATTGTGCACAG
Organism: Canna indica; assembly: GCA_034359265.1. NCBI lineage: Eukaryota > Viridiplantae > Streptophyta > Magnoliopsida > Zingiberales > Cannaceae > Canna > Canna indica. The sequence goes on along the minus strand of CP136893.1, from coordinate 3,917,142 downwards.
ATAGTTTTAATCCGTTTGGACATTCTGCAACTCCTTATTCAGTTTGACCAGTGCTGCTGACAGTTTATAATTTGCCACCGTCAATGTGCATGAAAGATGAATTTATTTATCTTTCGATGATTTTTCCAGGTCCTAAGGGTCCGCAAAAAGAAATTGACATATTCCTCAGACCCTTGATAGATGAATTGAAAACATTGTGGACTGAGGGAGCTGTCACTTATGATTGTCATCGGAAGCAAAACTTCAATTTAAAGGCCGCGGTCTTGTGGACAATCAATGATTTCCCCGCGTACGGCATGTTGTCGGGTTGGAGCACTCACGGCCGACTCTCTTGGCCGTATTGTATGGAACACTCTAAATCAATCAGTCTTCAGAACGGACGAAAAATCTCATTCTTTGATTGTCATCGTCGATTCCTACCGGTTAATCATCAGTATTGAAGGAATCGTAATAAATTTACTAAGGGCAGAATCGAAAGAGATGGGCCACCACCGATGTTGTCTGGTGAACAAATGTTAGCACGTGTTTCAACACTTCCAGATATAGTATTTGGTCGCAATGAAAGAGTGTCAGGTTTTGGCCAAACACACAACTGGGTGAAAAAAAAGTATCTTTTGGGAATTGCCCTATTGGAGTTCATTATTGATTCGACATAATTTAGATGTCATGCACATTGAAAAAAATGTGTTTGATAATATTTTCAACACTTTGATGAATATTTCTGGAAAAACTAAAGATAATGTCAAAGCCCGACATGATCTGAAAATACTTTGTAAAAGACCAGAGTTGGAGTTACAAGAGGTCAACGGACGATATCTAAAACCGAAGGCCCTATATGTGTTAAATAAACAACAGATCAAAGATGTTTGTCAATGGGTAAAAGAACTCGGATTACCCGATGGATATGCTTCAAACTTATCTCGATGTGTGAACGTCGATGATTGCAAAATATCAAGGATGAAGAGCCATGATTGTCATGTATTCATGTAGAGATTACTTCCGATCGCATTTCGAGATCTTCTACCTGATAATATTTGGGGTCCGTTGACTGAATTAAGTATGTTTTTTAGAAGCATCTGTGCAAATGTCCTTCGAGTCGAATATATGTCAACACTTGAAAGTAATATTGTTGAAATCATATGCATGCTGGAGCAGTTTTTCCCTCCTGCATTTTTTGACTCGATGGAGCATCTACCGATACACTTGGCATACGAGGCACGAGTTGGTGGCCCCGTTCAATATCGTTGGATGTACTTATTTGAAAGATACATGAATCGTCTGAAGAAAAAAGTAAAGAACACCGCAGCTGTTGAAGGATCAATATCTGAATCGTATATCATCCCAGAAATTTCAATATTCTGCTCATTTTACTTTGAATCGATAGTACAGACAAGATTTGATCGTCTTCCACGTAACGACGACGGGGGTGTTCGACATTCAGATGGAGGTTTAAATATATTTTGTCACTCTGGTCGTGCTTTTGGTTCTCGTCCATCTCGACACTTAAGCGATGAAGAGTATCATTTGGCACACTTGTATGTATTACTCAATTGTCCAGAGATTGAACAATTCATTGAAATATTTGACATTGAGATGGTGCAAAAATACTTTATTCACAACGATCAAGAATTGGAGAGATTACGAAATCGTGATTTCCCTACTTGGATTCAGACTTACAGCAAAGATCACAGAGCTGAAATAGATGAAAGAATATTTGAGTTTATTAGTGGACCGTCGCGACTTGTGTCATGCTATAGCGGATATTTTGTTAATGGGTATAAATTTCACACGGTTGAATATTCATTTACAAAGAAGACGATGAATGCTGGGGTCTGCGTGAAAGGGACAACATATGTTGAATGTGATATGGATTTTTATGGACTAGTGGAAGAAGTGATAGAGTTACACTACTTCGGCTTGAAATCAGTGATCCTATTTAGATGTCATTGGTTCGATACAACAGAAAGGGGCATGAAAGTTCATCCAAAATACAAACTTGTTGAGGTTAATTACAAATTGAAATTGGCAGCAAATGAGCCTTTTATATTGGCATCACAAGTCGAACAAGTATATTACGCGAAGTATCCGAATCGAAATAAAGATAGAGCAGATTGGCGTGTAGTCTGTAAGACAAAAGGTAGAGGAAAAATTGATCCGATAGTAGGAGAAAATGATCCTCCTGGTTTCTATCAAGAAGATGATCTTCCTGCTGTGGATCGTATTATTCCAATACTCGAGGATGCAGACACAACGTCAATTCAATTAGAAGTTGAATATGCTGATGATGACGATCATGAAATTGAGAAAGCTGGAGATGAAGAAGAGGAAGAAGAAGAAGAAGAAGAATTCGAAGACTATTATTCAGATGATGAGGAATAATTGTAAAGTATATATTTTATTAAATATATCTCTACTATTTATACAATAATCTGATTATATGTCTGTTCGCCAGATATGTCTGGTTGACAGATATGTCTGGTCGTGGTTATCCACGCAGAAGAGCTTCGAAGTCTCCGATCGGTGAGACTCCAGCACTTACTCATGCTGCTGATCCTCCTGTTGCTGATCCTCATGAGGATGATACTGTCGAGACTAGTACATCCAGACGCAGGTGGCCACGCGGGCCAAACAGGTGGCAGCCTCCACCAGCCACAGAGTCACGTAGATTGATTAGCATGATTGGGGAGCGGTAATATATCATGAATTATGAATCATTACAAATTCATTATATCATAATATAATATTAAAACTTATTTTTGTTGTGCAGGTTCGAGCAAGAAGAAGTGCCAAGGAGCATTTCTTCTACTATTCGACGATACATGCACGGGGCATGGCCTACGTGGTCTCACGTGCCTAGCGAGCACGTCGACATGTTATGGCGCGAGTTTGAGGCACGTATTATTATTATTTTTTACATGCATGATGATATATTAATATTGGTACTGATATTATTATTTTACAGGCTCGCTATACATGGGCCGAGGACCAGAGGCCCTTCATTTACGCTGCCTGGGAGGCTATTTCCCGGGCAAGGTACAACGGGCAGCTGGGGCAAGCTTGGTCCCAGGCGATGGCCCGAGCTGGGACCACTAACATCGCGGAGACTCGGGGATACGACCCCGGTTGGATTACTCCAGATATATGGGACCAGCTCGTGGGGATATGGTCGACGGATCGATGGCAGGAGGTTTCTCGGAATGTGGCTAGAAATCACATGTCGGGGGGAGCAGCGCGTCACACCGGCGGCTCTGTTGCATTTGCAGTGCACGCAAATCGTATGGTAAGTATATCTTTTAATTATATATTTTATTTGTTACTATGTGTACTAATTAATGTATTTGTTTTGTAAATGTAGACGACGGTGTCGGATGACGAGACTGTCCAGCGACCCTCCCCGATGGCGGTGTTTGAGCGGACTCACCGTCGAGCACATGGGACAGGGGAGTACATCGACAACCGCGCTGCATACATTATGGTAATTGTATATTTGTTTAAATTATTCATTATATATTTATAATTTAAGTTTTATGATAAATATTAAACAAAAAATCAAACTCGAGTAGGAGACCTACAGCCAGACGGTGGTGCAGCGCGGGGGTACCCCCGAGGACTTTGACGCAGCATCGTGGGTCGAGGCCGCAGGTGGCTGGGACCATGGCCGCGTATATGGCTTCGCAGATAGTGGTCATGCGTGAGCCGTACTAGGGCCACTTGGGGCACCGACCCCTCCGGTCGCTGGTGAGCGGCCGTCCACTTCTAGATCCAGTTATGATCATAGTAGCAGAATAAGGACTCTAGAGGACATGGTCGCGCATCAGACTGAAATAATGGAGCGCCAGAGTCAGATGATGGCGGATATACAAGCTATGCTACGCAACATGTCAGGTCATGCCGAAGTAGGCATCTCTTCGGCATCATCTAATCCATCATCCTCGAGTCAGTCCACGCCGGTGTACACTCAAGCACTCCAGACCCCGCCATATGATCCAAGCCATCCTCCATCGTCATCGTGAGATTTTGTTTATATTGACTTTGTTACTGAGATATTGAACTTGTTTAATTTATATTGACTATGTTACTGAGATGTTGATACTTCAATTTTGCATTTGAATTGTTTTTATACTATCGTGGATAATTATCAATATAAATATAATTGTTTTGATGTATATCTTGGTATGTTTGTGATGTGTGAATGAATGTGTGTATGAGTGTATGGGTGTGTGAGTTATGTATCAGATAATGTATCAATGGAAATTTAAAATTTAAAATTTTTTCGTTACCAGGTTCACATCATCAGCAACGGCTTTCCCACGGCCGTCCGTGGGAAAGCCATTGCTAAAAGTGTATCGAAAGCCGTTGCTGATGACCTACAGCAACGGCTTAGCGACGGGCTTTTACTAACGGCGTTGCTACGGACTCAGCGGCCGTTGCTATTAATGTTATCAGCAACGGCTCCGAGTCCGTGGCAAAACCGTTGCTGATAATATTTTTAGCAACGGCCCGAGCGGCCATTGCTGAGCCGTTGCTAAGTTATCAGCAACGCGACTTTCTGTCATGGCTCTATTGCAACGGCTCGGTCGTTGCTGATGTTCTTCAGCAACGGCTCAGCAACGGCATCAGCCGTTGCTGATGCCCATTTTTCTAGTAGTGCACAGACGATGGTTTGGATCATCAATAGGAGGACAGACTGATCTACCATCGACGAAAGTAGTAAGATCATACCTGAGAAGCATGAGTTCGATCTGGATCCACCAGTTTGAGTAGTTGCTATTGTCGATAAGTTTGAGCGGCAATTGTGAAGCAGGGTTGATGGCGATTACTTGTCTCCCTTATTCAAAGGGATTTACGATTTTTGTAGCATTCGTACCATCAGTCGCCATGATCGCCAGATGAGAGAGATGAAAGAAACCGAAAAGAAAAAAAATGGAGAGAAAATTCAAGTGGAAGAATCAGGAACCATTCTCGTGAGAGTTATGGCTCTGATACCATAATGAGACTTAGGTGGAAGAAGCGAATCATGTTCATTGATGTCCAGAGAGGAATACATCAAGTCTATTTATACTAAATACAAGGGATTCAAAATGATAACAGACTCAGCGATCAACGCAGAGATCAGCAAACACGTGTAAAGTTAATAACAAACTCATTGATGAAAAGTGATGGAGCCGATAACTAATGAAGCTGGAAGCTGACGTGGCTACGATGGGACTACGAGGAGGTTTCACTAATAGAGACAAAGGTATTTCAGGAGGAGGGACATGAAAGAGATGGAAAGACAACGCCAAGCAGCTACAAATGCTAGGTTTAAGGATCCGGAACGAAAAGTCAATTTATATGCAACTCTTGGAAGGGGTGGACAGCGGGTGAAAGAGTTGGAAGACGAGGAAAGACTGCAAAGAGAAGCTCTACTCCAATGACCCAACGAAGCACTCCACCGGTCATCTGATGCTTCTTTAGGTGGTGAAGATCAGGTGATCGTGGCCGTCGATCCTGTGGTCTGATCCGTGGATTCTGAGATGTTCATCCGCATAATATTCCTGGTCATCCGAGGCCATGTTCCAACCTGATGTGGAAATATCTGCCTTCTTATTCATCAGTTGATGATTGTGTTTTGCTTTTGTTCAAGGCAGATTGGTTTGAATTTTGATAGTCATTTTGACGTCGTTGATATAGCTTGTGATATGTTAACTAGTATTATATAGATCTATTGTCTATGTAATTTCTTTCGTACCTTTAGCCGTTTAATCTGGATGGTGGTGCTATATTTTTATTATTAAGGGATAACATATAATTTGATTTCTTAAATATAACTGAGTTTTGAGAATGATGTCTTAAAAAAACTTGATCAATGACTTGGGCAAAAAAAAGTTGGGTTGTTTCAGAGCAAAAAATCTCTTGGATTGAATTATTTTGTTCTAGTCATATGTTAGAGGTTTCATAATGATTGAGTTTTGTTTTTCGAGTGACCATTATAAAAATTATGTTATATTTGAGAGATCTCTTTTCTATTATAATTTGTCACAATATTTTTGTCTATTAATAGATATCTTTTTCGTGATATTTAACATCAAGAATATATCACGGCGAAATGACCAAAAGTACATTAACTACATTAATTACATTATAATATATATCTGATTTGATTATAGGGACTCAATTGATAACATTTTAAAATAGTGGGATTACTGTGATAAAAAGTTAAAATTGTGAGAGACCGACTTCATGATGATATATATCTGGTTTTGAAGATCAAATGTCTGTAAAACTGCTGGACTGGTTGCTATGGCAATCCTTTGATTATAACAGGTCTATATTATTCAACAAAAATGCAAATAAGGAAAAGAATTCTGTGTAGTTCTTACTTTGGTTGATTGGGTATTTTGGAAAGTAGTTGAAAACATATAATTTTTGGGCATTAGAAACGGGTGCAACACCAAACCATGGGAACAGAAAAAAAGGAAGAGAGAATTAATGAGAGAATAGGAAGTACTGAGAGAGGGTAAGAAGAAATCAATAATAGTTATTTCAAATTACAACGTCGTTCAATGCCCAAAGAACTACAAACATATATTAACGTCATCTTCTTTATTTTTTCTCAATTTAATTTGAATGAGGCTAAGTTAATTGTCCACGGTAATATTTTTCTGTATAATTTATATTTCACGCTATTTTTCTGTATAATTTCAACACGTTAAAGAAACTAATAGCGCAGCCAACTGTGGATAGTATAATTGGTGGCAACATGTTGTATATTGATTAGAGATTTAAGGTTCGAATTTTAGTATGATCATCTATTGTGACTTTCTATCTTAAAAATGATGGTTACCGTCTATGTCTTAATTGTAAGTACGTCGAGATTGTGTTTCTGTAATAGGAGACCACGATGGAGACGTTGCCTGAGGTCGTAGATGAGCAATTGAACTAACGTCAAGAAATGGAAGTGAAACTTCAAAAATCTGCCAAATATGTGGATTACATGGACGTTTCAAGGAGGGAGGAAGAAGCCCCATGCACTCGTTGAGCAACCCTTTGAACTTCGGTTGATCGAGGAGATAATTCATCATGAATTCAAGCAACTGGTTCTCTCTATAATCACTTTATTTACTCTTCTTGATAGTTTGTTTGCTCCTGGCTGGTTATTAAAACAACTTTTTTCTTTTTTTACAGAAAACTATATATAGAGTTGAGCGGAAGGCATGATGGTAAAATGATTTATTGTTTTCTTTTTTCTTGAACAATTTTTGGGAAAGGAGAGCACCAAGCAAATTAATTTTTGGATAAAACATTCATTTTCTTATCTTTTATTATTTTTTATTCTCCGAATCTTCCGGATCGAAGAGGATATGCGAAATATTTTTTTAATATGGATAAAAGGCAGTGCTGATAATATGGATAAAGCATTAATCTACAGCGAGCTAATATTTCTTTTTAATATGGATAGATGCATTCACGAACATTATAGCATAAAGAATAATTCAAATGGGTTATCGACATTGAATAAGTCATGCATCTTATCATTTAGATAAACACTTCATAAAAGCTGCACCTTTATCTCATTATTAGGATAAATATATACTTGCTATTTCTTGATAAAGCTTACCCTCTCATGATAATGACTAATGACTTAATTATGTTCCTCACCGTGATTGTATAAATTCAGAACATCAGCAATGAAAGGAACATAAATTAATTGATTCATCTCAAGTTCCTTGTCACTCTCCCTCTCGTCTATTCCCTCTCTCAACCTCTTCTTCATCTTTCCCAACTGCAGCCATCATCTGGAGTCGATCCTGCACCCGGGCCACAACATATTTTTTTGCTCTTCCAGCTTGAGGCTTCAATCTATTCCGGTACAATCTGGTTCAATTATGAATTCCATTTATGGGTCTGATCAATCGCCTTCGTCCGCCTCGGAGTTTTCTGAGACTTCCAACAATCATTCCGAAATTATTGGAACTCCTGATAACTCGGCTGCTGTTTGTAGCCATGGTCCTAATGACCTTCTAGGTCAGGTCGTCTGTGGCACGCTTGATGAAACTATTGATGCTGGTTATCTGCTTACTGTCAGAGTGGTCAACACTGGGCATGTTCTTAAGGGTATGGTGTTTGATTCGCATCAGTGCGTTCCTATTACAGAAGAGAATGATGTTGCACCACTGCTTCCAATGGTGGCACCAAAAGATATCTCATCTCTGGTCGTTGATGCACTTAATGAAGTAAAGCCAAATGATACAGACCTAGAGCTTAATACATATAAGGTAGCTTCAAAAGATTCTGACAGTGGACGCCCTAATATCTCTCATGCATGGCAGGCAAGGTGCAGGGTCAGCACTGTCTTGAAGAAAGTTGTTAATGTCCTAGGACAATGCCTAGGTTTTGCAGGCAAGGAGCAACAACTCTAATGACCAGGCATCTAACTGTGGTTCCATCTCTACCCCAACAATCAACTTCTTAGGACTCTAGATGAGCATGAAATTTATTATTCTTTTTTTTCTTGCTGTTGTTATTTTAGACTTGGAAGTGATGCTTGATATTTGCTTAATTGCTTAGAAGAGCTAACTTTAAATCTGAGTTTCTGGGTAATCAGTTCATTGTTTTGATCTCAAACTGCGGAATAAGTTAAGAATTACTTTGCGTATAGGAATTAGATTATTTTATGATCAATCATTTTTCACCGTCAAAATTTATGGGCAATGGTTGCTGTTTACTACCTTCGGCCGTTGAGTTTTAAGCTAATTTATCTTAGTACCTGAGAATGGAAATTAAATCACGGAAAATCTTTGCCATTTCTTTCCCTCGATCTTCCTGAAAAAGTATAATCTGCTGTATAGAAATAGATATAAAAATAACTTATGAAAAATATACGATAAAATTATTGGCATTTCATATTATAAATTCCAACTTTTTTTATAAAATTATTAAACAGTGTAAAAATAATATGTATATTAATATATAAATTGGTCAGAGCGTTTCATAAGAAATGATGCTAATATGATTGATTTTTAAAAAAATCCAAATCAATATGATTTTCCAAGGATCGGGTTGGATTTGAATTTTCACTTAAACGGGTCCCTGTTGTCATTCCTAAGAAGATCTTAAAACCTGAGCGCATATCAATTTGCTGATTTAGCATCACAGCAGTTCCTCTGCAATTAATGCTGACAGCAGGTAAAGCTTTCCCCGAGGAGAAGAGTTGAGCAATTTGAGCTCGAGATCGAGCTAAAAGAAAGAGATCTTGAGGAATCTATGATCAATCCGACATAATCTTTGCGGTGTCATCGGGACGCGAAGCGATACCTTTCTCGGGGAGGGGCTTCTCTTCCCCTTCAATTTCTCCCTTTGTCACTGTTACATTTGCAAATTGCGTTTATATACCTCCAGATAGCAGCAGAAGCAGACCGGTTATGGTCAGTTTGGGCTCCCTTTATGGATGTGAAGGAAGGACTGCCTCAGTCAACTGACGCCTCTCTACGTCCTCCTACAGCACCAGTACTTGTTTCATCTCCTTATTCTCCAAATGTTGCGGAAGAGAGGAGAATGAAGGAAGAGGAACGGAAAGCCAAGTTAGATGCAATTGCCGAAAGGCAAAGACAGCGGGAGAGGGATTTGGAAGAGAAGGAAAGAAAGCGAAGAGAAGCTCTTCTCGGAGGACTCGCCGAAGCACCGAAGCGGTCAACTGATGGTAATTTTGGCCTCTCAGCCTGTTCATGTTCCTCCCGCTGCTGCAGTTTCAGCACATGGATCTGCGGCGCCAACTTCTAATAACTACTACTCGTCGAAGTTTCGGCGTGAGAAAATCGATCGACAAAAAAAAGCTGCCCCAACTGAGCGTGATTCTGATGGTTGGGGACGATCAGGTGATCGTGTTCCTCAATCCTGTGATCGGTTGCGTGGACGCCGAGATGTTCATCCTCGTAATATTCCTGGTCGTCCGAGTCCTCCTGGTCCAACCTGACGTGGAAATGTCTGCCTTTTTTTAATCAGTGGATGATTGTGTTTTGACTTTTTGCTTATGGCAGATTTGTTTCTAATTTTTATAGGCATTTTGACGTCACTGATTGTTGACTAGAATTATTTAGATCTATGTAATTTCTCTGTAACCTTTAGCCGTGTAATCTGGATGGTGTTTCTATGCTTGCATTATTATCAATTGTCACGACATTTTGTCTACCACTAGATCTCTTTTTGGTGATAAATGACCAAAAAGTAGATAAGATCATAATATATAAGTGATTTAATTATAGGGACTAAATTAATAAAAAGTTAAAAATTGCGGGACTAATATTAAAAAGGTATTGTTAGAGGTATATATATAGTAGACAAAGGTATATAGTGGCAGTTCATAATCAACATGTGTAAAGATAAAATGTGCGTCACTCTCATTTACTCAATTGCAATGTTGTTTGTTCAGCAGTTCAGGTGATACTTGTATGTAACTAACTATGGTCTGCTTTGAAGGAATGCCACTTTCCAATTCAAGTACGAACTGGAAATGCAAATGAAGGCAGTAAGAGAACACGGCTATTACTGATCTGGACCTGGTTTGTGCGATTTAAAAGGGATTGCAGAATTTTCAAGAATACTAGTTCTTCGCTATATTCTATTGCTATGTCGGCAACCTCCTACTACCTCCTGTGTGCGTAGGATCGTTGCTAGGTAGTTTTGGGGCTTGACTGTGCTACTTTGGTGGCCTCTAGGAGACCATGTATATCTCTCTCCCTCTATCTTCTTCATCCTGTACCTTTAGTTAATCTTTGAACGGAATATAGGTTTCTCTTGTTAAAAAAACTATAGTAGGGAGTTTTCTACAAATCAGTTGGTTAATGGGTCAAGTAAGTCGGCCAAAAACTTCATCCACTATGGTTTCTTGCATTTTTTTGATTCAGTCCGATGTTTCAAATGGTCAAATCTGGGTACGTAAGTTGCACCATAAACAATCCACAAGGCACAAGTATGTAAGAAGCACAGTATATAGTACTAGTAGTAAGATTACATCAACAAGGGAGACGCAATTTGCAGAATAGCCAAAACAACATTTATGACACAGTGAACAGCTGGAGTTGTAACTTCTCCATCGCAGCACATTTCAATCATAAATTAAGCAAGCATCTACACAAGCTCATGAATGATAAGAAGCAAATCACGTACCTCTTTCTCATCTCATTTTTGAAATATACAGTATGTCCAAAAAGAAAAAAAAATGAAATGGAAGGATCCTAACCTGCTGTTATGCGCTTCTTTGGCGTAAAAGAAATAAAACTTGCTAAGTTGCTATCTTCTAAGAATTTAAAGAGACTATGTGCCAACTTCAAGGGGCACAAACTAACTGGCAACTATTATTTTCAAGGACGAACTATTCAAAACTGATAGCAGATTCCAAGATCCAGCTAAGAGATAGTAGAGATTTAATGGAAGGGATAGTTATTGCCACCACCAGGGACCATCATTGGTTGGATAACAGGGAATGGCTGTGAGAAGGGTCCATGGGATGGCACCACAAGAGCCTGATGTCCACCAGCCATGAAGACTTGAGTCATAGGCAGCTGCGTGTTCTGAACTGGAGTAACAAAAATTATATTTATTAGCATAATTGGATTGCCTACAATAGAAAAGTAACTGCAAATAAAGAGAAAATGAAAACTAAAACTAAAACTTCTAAACAAGTTACAAATTTCAAGTCTTCTAAACAAGTTACAAATTTCAAGAATCAGGGTGTTCTTTTGCCACAATTACCTGAATCTTATTGTGAGCTTGTGCAAAAACGAAAATATTCTCTGTTGTAGGTCACTTGGAGGGAACTAAAGCAAGCATGAGTAAATTACAAAGGGTTGAGGTATAACATGGTACTCTTATCATTGTTTGATGCCCATTCAGGGATATCCCCAGCTCAGTAAATGAAGGATGAGCAGTGCAAAATTTGATGCATGCATGGCATACAATAGCAAGTGATACACCTATGGAATGTTTGATGCATGAACACTATAATCTTGGGACGCCCTCCACTAATTACACTAGCAGTTTGTTATAGCGTAAATATATAGCAAAACCCGGTTTTGAAAAATCCTACCATGTTTAGTATGCATGTCAATAATAGGAAACATGTTGTACCATATCATGGGTGGAAATAGTAAAGTTTACTAGGTAGTCTAATTGATTCTTTATGAACTCCTAAAAGAGTTTGTAACATGGCTTTAGTTACAAGTGAAAAGCGGATTAAACATTCATCCAATTCAAAGAAAAGCAGCTAAAAAGTGTCTTTAAATTCAATCCCCCGTTCGTTCCTTCTAGAGACTATGTCTCAGTGCATTTTTTGATCTTGCAACAGAAATGGGAAATGTAGATCATCCATTATAAAGTCATTATATCATCATCCCTGGTCCAACAACTACGTGCCAATAACAGGATATTTTAATAGACATAGCGAATGACAAATTAATGACCTCAAAAGATTTACTGGCACTATCGACTTGCACCATTGCTATAAGTTATATAGTGTCAACTTGTATTGAAATTCAGAAATAAGTATAACCTTTCAACTGAGAGCTTAAGATGCATAAAAGTATTTTAGATTCTACAATCCACCTGATTTATCAGGTAATTCAAAATGTATGGGAACCTAAGCCACAATGTTATGGTTTATCGTTTTCAAGTTTTGTTCTCAAGTAGTTTAAATGAACAACAAATAATTGCTATCACATCATTCAAGAGAACAAGATACTGTCACTTATGCATAAACTTAAGATTATAATACTCAAAAATGTATATTTTATCTATTCTTTAGGATAGTTAAAGACTGCTAGTTAATATAGTTATAAGAAAGCAAGCGCCAATTTTTTAACATGGAAATAAGTGGAGAATAAACTTACATTCATACTACCAAAAGAAAGTTAATCATGAAAAAATGAACAATTACCTTGAAAATTCGGTGCATTTATATGACTCAACATACCATGTGGTTGTCCTTGTGGTATAAGATGTGTCCGTTGATTTGCGCCCTTGAAACAAAAGGCATAGATCAACTCAAAGGGGGAAAAGAGAATGGAACATAAATTTCAAGAGATCACTGAAAACGACCTATTTGAAATATATTAGAATGGAGATTTCAAACTAATTTTGCTGCATATAGATTGGTTATGAAGAAAGTCAAACAAGCATGAATATAAGCAAAAGAATAATGTTCATAAAAGCATAGCCATTAGCCAACAAATGAATGAAAGATTATCAAAATGAGTTGAGGTTCATCTAGGCAACAAATCAAGGTGAAAATGTCTGAGATAAATAGAATATAGCTTGAAATTGAATCTGTAACAAATATATTGAACTGATCTTTCTCAAAGTCTTTTGCAGTCTTCCATTTCAGATCAGATTCTTTGGATCTAAGTGTTCATAGCTGGATTCACAATCATCTTATATTTATCTTAAGGAGCACTAATGTAGATATCCCACAGTAGCTTGCATGGCCTTCCATTAGATCCATACAACACTCTATTCTATGAAAAATGTTTCCTTAAAATCCCTTTTCCATTGAGTAATAAGTTTATGATATTGTAGATTTGTATCTACTTGGAACTTCTTCATTAACTATTTTAACCATGCCTTGGATATTTTTCTTCTTTTTTTTGTTCCAAAGGCTCACTTACACATTTAATCCTTTTACTGCTTATTACTTATTGGACACCTTCAGTTTTAGATTTTTAGTGCTTGCTTTCATGTACATAGACCACTGTCAGTAACAGCAAACACCACTGAATTTCATTTACAAGTACCCAAAGTTCATAGAACAAGACCGGGAGGACATAAATATGACAGGCATACAAATCAAGTACTGAAGCAAGATGGGTACTGTACAATGTAGCATGTGTCCATGCTAGGAACTAAGATACTCTGGTTAACTCCATGACTAATTTGATTTTCTAAGAGATATCCAGTATTTCACTGTAACAATGAAAAGGTTCTAAAAATCTGACAGAATAATTATTCCTACTATAATCAAGTAAAAATATTTGAACAAATGTTTGAAGGTTGAATCTGAATCAAACTGACTTCTATATATTTTTATTTGAATTTGTCAACTAAGTTAATAACATTATATGATATGATATCATTTCTTTATTTGCACAAAGCTTATGTCAATTTATTTGTTATTGTCTCATTCATTTATGTCAACATAACATGCTCAAATTATAGAAGATATTTTCAAGTTAACTAGACATCTTCATAGGGGTTAGGATACTATTATGGGCAAGGGATGTGTGCATAATGCAGAAAAGAATTATTACCTGGGAAACTGGATGCACATACGCAGGCTGATTTAATTGCCCAGACACTACCTACATTGAAATTTCCAATGTTGTTACATTTAATTAACTTCATAATAAAATACTTCCAATATGCTGCATAAGATTTGCATAAAAGAATTTTGAAAAGGATGTCAACTATGTGCGACTTACCAATTGGGAATGTGGATTTGAATACAAACATCCTGCTTGAAGAGGATGGTACTGACCATTAACCCCAACTGGTAGTTGTCCACCACTAGCATGCCCCAGAATCTATCCAAAAAAGTACAACAAAAAAGTAAAGAACATATATAAGCACGGATACTAAACAAATAAATGCCACCTTTTGAAAGTTATTATCAAGCAGCTAAATAAAGCAACATTGACAAAAGAAAGTCAACTATAGAAGAAAAGGCTAACCAATCAACTAAGATACACATATTGATAAATCCAACATCATAAAATATTTTAAGAACATACAGGTTGAGTACTTCCAGTGTGGGCAGCAATGCTTGGAAATGGTCTTAAACATTCAGTTCCTAATTGTGCACCACCAACAGGAATTAGAGAAATGTTGTTCGACATTTGACTTGGGCTGCCAATACTAGTCATGGCGGTTGATAATGGTCTTAAATTTGTCATTGATGGAGTGAAAACCTTTGCCATTGGATTGAGTGTTGATTCCTGTAAAATTATGTGATGAAACCGTTAAGACTGTCATAAAGAGGGATATGTAAAATGTAAATTAAGAAATTAAGAGAAGAACAGAATTTGGTACTCTGAGATCAATTGTGATGATTTTGCAAAAGATTTTGGACCAGAACATAAAAATATCAACTCATAATGCCACAAGTCCTATGGTAGTTCTAAAAACTGCTAGATTATCAAGTCATTGGCATCCCAGATTGCCAGAGAACTTCCGAATTCTATAACCATCACACAACCGGTTCATTTTAGGTGTCAAGGTCATCAGTTCATTTCTAAGCGTCCTATTAGATCGGAAAACTTGACAAAAAAACTGAAAGCATCCGAGTGCAAAAACTGAAAGCACTCTACCAGCAAGGCCCCAACTTGACATAACATTTATCGAACTTTTGTATTTTTATATAGATAAAGGACTAAAAGATAATGAATTTCTCTGTGAAAGTGGACCTCACCTGAGCAATATTCTTTTTGGGAGTTGATGAATCAGTTGATGCAGATATGCTGGAGGACGAAGTGGCAGTAATATCTGAAGTCAAAGTGGTAAAAGCAGTACATGGTGAAGTTCTAGCATCTGTCAGTGGAAAGATCTCTGAAGTGGGACCTTTTCCATCTGGAGAGACCAGTTTGATAGGAATATGAGCACGACTACTACATCCAGCTCCCCCTGTGTTTGCTGAAAGAAAAATTGTAGTTATGAATTTCCAGATATAAAGAATCCCAAAAAATCTCTAGATAAAGAAAAGAGCAATAATATGGATGTCAATGACCTGATTTGGTGGATACTATGTTAAGAATGATTGAATAACTATTATGCATGGGAACACTACTTTTCAAATAAATCAAATGTGACTTACTGCTAGAAGTCAAATGGTGAACTTCGTGTACCTGCATGTATCAGATCACATAAACATCAATTGACGATTGTGAAATAAGCAAAAAAATTATTTACCGAATCGAAGAAAATAAACATTTTCTCTTAAATCTTAATCATTGTAAATTAAGAATGTTGGTTATAGATACCTCTTCAACAGGATCATCATCTTTTTCCCCCTTTTGTTTGAACCCTGTGACCTCTCTGCAGCAAAATAGTTATTACGAGTCATTATTTACTTTTAAACTAATTTCTGCATGCCAACAGAAGCCTGTGAGCAACGAATGTTTCATTATGAGCCCAAAAAATGCCTATAAATCCAGTCATCTTAATTTAGATTTAAGTTCTCAGTCATAGAAATGTATATATATTTGAATATATACAGCAAACCACAGTACAGGGCTACAGGCTTCCTGAGTTAGTGGGTTCTAACATTATAACAGTTAAAACTCTCAGAGGTTCACTTATTTGTTTCGCTTCTGCTGTAGACCTCCTTAGCTAGCAACTTCTGTTTGTGTTATTGCATTGCCCTTTTAAGGCTTGCTAGGTTCTAACAGTAATGTTGCAGTCTTAATATTTTTTCCCATCTTCTAGTTACATTCCATAAAATGCCTTAAAAAAATCCTATTTACCAAATCTCTAGAATTGCTTGTTTCCATTTGTATACCTAAACAAAGTGTAGTCACTAGTGACTAAGCTTCAATTTGTCTAACAGATCAAGTTTAGCTTGCAGTGCGCAAGTCAACATTGAAACTTCAGAGGAATGGTAAAGATCATGAAGCGCTCAATACATGCAGTTTTCACCAATGCAAAGTCAAGAGCAAGTGTGAGAAAGTAATCTAATCGCCTAAGTAAAATTTCCATGGTTCAAACTTGTCAACCAAGCAAAGGGCAATCTTCCAATTGTGTCAAGATGTGCCCATCCATAAAGGGTAGAAGCTAATAATAGCAAGGAAATTATATGCTTCCAGATACTTCAAAGCATATCAACTTGGAAGGTTAAACAAGAGATTCATCAATTTTACAAATGCACCCATGGTTACCAGGTGGTTGTTATATACGATTAAAACAGAAATAGCAGGGATCAAGGAAATAAAAAAAACAAGTTTTTATATAACCATATACCTTGATGCAGAAATGTCTCCGCAGGTTTTACCTTTCCCTTTTCCTCCTTTTTCTAAATTTACATTGCATGTATCGGGTTCAATTTCACTCTCCATCTCTGCATTGATGCCCGCATTATCAACAATTCCTTCTGCCAGCAGTAAACCATCCTGCTATATAGGCAATAACCACATAACATGAGGAAGACATTCAACGAGAAAATTCCATAAGCAAAGGAGGTCTTACCTCTAGAGCTACTTGAACGAGGTCAGACAAAAGCACAACAAGTGTTTCTACAAAATCTCCTAATGCCAAGTTGGTGAAACACTTCCCTTGTCGAATCTTCCTCGCTTTCTTCAACACAATACCTAAACACGAAAGCCAAAGAAATCAGTTTTAATAAACCCCTCTCAGAATTATTATTATTTTTTAAAAAAAAGGTATGAATTCTCGAACTATTTATGAGAAGAGAAGATTAAAAGAAAGTAATAAGGCAGCTCTAACAATAATCCATAATATCATAGAAGGTTATTGATTCCGATAAAAAGAAAATAAGACGATCTTTACTGCAATACTATCATAATTAAGATGCTAATGGGAAATATCGAATATCTATATTCCAAATAATTTAATCGAAAAGCAAATTTAACACTCAAGTACGCAAGGGATAACAAGAAAAGTCGCGTAATATCAAGCTTAAAAGGAAAAATTCTGAATCTGAAGGTTGCCAGCAACACTACCGCGCCAGGACGCTTCAAATAGGATTAAATTCATAAATTTTCAACCTTTCAAATTATACTATCAATCAATCCATGACCAAAACCAACAAAAAGGGTATCCGCATAATACAGTCGAAACGAACGGTATACTTCAGGAGAAAGAACAAGATAATAAGAATAAACCGTTCCTGCATGATCAAAACCTCACCGCAATCCTTTTTGAAACTTGCTGTGTGGAATATGCCCGAGTAAAGGGACCCGTCCTTGACCTTGACCTCGACGGGGCGCCCCACCATGCAGATGGCGGCGTAGAACACTAAGTGGCTCGACGAGGGCCCCGTGGAGGTATCCTCCTCTCCTCCCTTCTCCAACGCCATTGTCGTATCGAATCTTCTCTCCCTTCTCTTTACCTAAACGGCGGACGGCGCTATTCTCTCTCTATTTCGTTGCAGTTTTTATGTGTTCTCTTTTATGAGTAAAGTATATATATAATATACTGAGTACGTTTGCCTTCGCTTCGAAGGCGGTTTAGCTGTCATCACTTTGAATCCGTGTAATCCGATCCGTGATCCGTGATACAGACCGTTGGATTAGTGGATCATCGTCGAAGAAACAGGTTTAGATGTGAGATTAACGGTTTCGGGTTTACAAAATTGACCTGAAATTGATGCGGATATTGATCGGGTTAACCTTCTTTTCGCATCATTATATGTCATACACTCATATAGAATTGTACTAGCTGCAGTATTCGTACTGTGCACGATTAAAATATGATTTTGAAAATAAAATTTTATATTTTAATATATTATTATATATTCCGTGATTTTATAAATAAAAAAATTTGAATACATTTTTATATTTTTATATATTTTTATATATAAATAGAATAATTTATCCATTTTTTTGATATTTTCTAACATAATTTTCAATTTTCAATTTAAAATTATATAATTTTAAAATTTAAAATTTTTTTAATTTTTAATTTTAAAATTTTTTTAATTTTTTTTTGAAAAATAATTATTTTAAATTAATTTTAGTTTAAACTTTAAATTAAATTTGTAACTATAATTTAGTTCTCTTAAAAATTAAATTAAAACTTTAAAATTAAAATATTTGTATACCTAGATTTTTAGAAATAATTTAGCATATTATTATCATATTATAAAAAAAATTATATTTTTAAAAATAAAAGTCGATACTTAATTAAAAGTAAAACATTCTTAATTTAATGGACTCGAAATTTTTTTAATTAATCATACTTATATACATAGAAAAAATTAAACATGCATGATAAAATATATAAGATTACAAAATTAAGTAGATACAATTAATTTAATTCTAATCAAATAAAAATTAATAAAATTTAAAATTAAGCATGTTTAGTTAAATATGCATAAATCAATTTAATATTTCATAAATAGTTATTCACGGTTGAAATTAATTAAACTTTAAATTTTAAAAATTAAACATGATTAATTGAAAATCAAGCATGCTTACTTAAATGGATTTGAAAATTAAATTTAAACATGCATAATTATGGAAGGAAATAAAATTCATGATTAATAAAATTCAAAATTAATTAAAATTTATAAATTAAATTGAAAGGAAATTAAAATTATTTTATATGAAAATTTGGAAAATGAAAATAATTAATTGAAAATAAAAATTGCTTAATTATATAGATATGAAAATATGAAAGTTTTAATTGGCAAATTTAAAAATTAATTTTCATTCATTTATAATATTTAAATTAATAAAATTTGAAATTAATATGCATTTAAATAATTAATAAATTTTAAATTTTATTATACATATTTAAAAGGATTCAAAATTTTAGAAATTAATCATGTTTACTTTGAAATTAAGTCTAATTAATTTAAACATAATTGAAAATTTAGAAATTAAGCATACTTAATTGAAACTGAAATCGGTTTAATTTAATATTAAAAAAATCCAATTAATCATACATAATTATGGAGGAAAAATAAAATTTAAAATTAAATATGCATGATATAATATATAAGATTTAAAAATTAAGCTGATATAATTAATTTAATTATAATCATTTGGTAATTAATAAAATTCAAATTTAAGCATGTTTAATTAAGCAAACATAATAAAAATTGAAACTATGATTTAATTTATTTTAAAAATAAAATAAAATTTCATAAATAATTCTCAACCTTTGTAATTAATTAAATTCAAAATTTTAAAAAGTTAAAATTATTAATTGAAGGATAAATATAATTTACCATTAATAAAATTTAAAATTAATTTAATATGAAATTAATTTTTAAATTGTAATTAATTTAATTCGAAAATTTAAAAGTTAAGCATAATTAATTAAAGTATAAATAAAATTCACCATTAATAAATTTCAAAATTAATTTAATATAAAAATTAATTTTGAAAATTAAATTGGAGGAAATTAAAGTAGTTTCATCTAAAAATTAAAGCTAAAGATTTAAAAATTAAGCATATAAAAATAAAAATATAAGTGAGATAAAACTGTAATGTAAAAATTAAAGAGTTGTTTCTAGTTTATATATATATATATATATATATATATATATATAATAGATACGGACTAATTACTAAATATATTTTCTTTTTTTCATGATTTTTTGTAATCTATCCTAATTTTAATTTTTTTCCAATAATATATTTTATATTTCGATTCTCTTTAATTATATTTCACTATTAGGAAAATGTTAAATTTATTGTTTGAACGCTAACATAAAATTTATTATTTAGATGTTAATGTAATATTGTCGATGTTGATCAATATTATTGCGTAGCCATTAGCAATCCTAAATGAATAAAAAAATTACAATATTATGTCATATAATATTTTTTAATAAGATTTAAAGGATTAATTATATAATATATTCTTACTTTTAAGAATTTTCTCAATAGAGTCTTATTATTTTGATTTGTTTCAATTATATTTTTTTATCAAACTATTATCAATTTGATCATTACAACGTTGAGTAGCATTCCCAATCAAAAGTCCAACCATTATCCCTAAGTATAGTTAAAAATAATAAAATTATTTCACCAAACCATTTAATAAAATTTAGAATAAATACCCCAAAAAAATACTAAGGATTTTTTTCTTCTCATTTTTAGCATAAATTTTTTATGTTAGCAAGAAAATACACCAACTTTTATTTCGTTACCTTGTTTAGCACGCATCGCTATTTTTGACGATTTTTATTGATGTGTCACTTAATGATGACAACATAACAAATTTTATATGTCTTGGATGATTAATTTATTATTAAAAAAATTATTATTATTTTCCTCCTCATATTCTTCCTCGATGGTCGCTGTCGTCGAGTGAATCTGCCACTCATCTCCTCCTCACGGTCGTCGAGTGATTCCTCCACCTCACTGTCATCCTCCTTCTCTCTGTTTTCATCCTCATCGCCCTCCTTTGGTACTACATCTGCCCTCTCCTCCTACTCGCCAAACAGGACCTCACCGCTGTAAGCTCTTACCTCCACACCGGCATAACAATATACATTTTAATAACCTAAAGCATAACAATATATAATTATATTTTAGGTTATTAAAATATATATATTTTTCATATAGTCCCTTAAAATATCTTATTTTTTATGTTTGGTCTCTCTTTAGTTCATGTTAGCATTACATGTTGGCACTTTACATCAAAAGTTAACAAAAAGTTAACTGAGGGATCAAACGAAAACGAAAATAATTTTTGAATGACTAAACAATTTTTTTAAAAAAATGATAGACCAAATGAAAAAAATATGATATTTTGGGAGACCAAAAACATCATTAAACCTATATACATTTATATGATAGCTTTCATCTACTCCATTAATATATAATGTTTAATGTTTAATGTATTTTGCTTGTGACTATCAGATTGTCACGCAACAATTCAACAGAAAGCCATCGCAAACACTGAGTCCTCTTTTTACTAGAAAAAAAAAATGTTATATTAAAATGCGGCAAGAGTCAGCCGCCAAAAAGTCAGCCAACAAAATATCCTCCAGCTCCGGAGGTCGGATGGTGGACCAGACCAATCCATCCTTACAGATATGACCTTGATTTGCTGCCCAATGGGCAGCTTTGTTACAATCTCGAAAATAAAAAGAAAAGCCTAAGCAATTACATCCCAATCGCAAAAGCAAAATATCAAATACAATAGAATCGATTTCCCAAGGCGGGGGTATTTCAACGTTAAGAACTGAAATCAAAATTTTCGAGTCAGACTCGGCCACAAAATTAGGAAGATAATTTTTCGAGGCGTAGACGAGACCATCCCGGACTGCCAAGGCCTCGAGGACCAAAACCGAATCCGCAGGTACAAAATGCGAGCCTCCACCAACAAACATTCCTCCCAAATATCGGACGATGAAATCAATGCCTCTTGTAGTATCATCACGAGAAGCATCACAATTCATTTTAAGAATATTACGTGCTGGCGGAATTCAATTTCTAAATACATTGGTAGGCATGCTCGAGCCCTCAGACCCAGTACAAGACACATAGGCACAAGTAAAAGCAAAGATTTTCGACACAAGGGTCGAGAGAGTAGGCTGTCTAATCTCATGCATCAGGAGATTCCTAACATGCAAGATGAACCAACAAGCGTTCACGATAAATGTAGTAGCAGGATGTAGGTCGTTAATGGAAGAAAAGGTGATGTGGATCCAACTTCCGGATTCCCATGAAGAATGGTGCAGGAAGGAGAATCCAGTTCAAGGCCCCAAACAGAGCAAGATAAAGGGCAATCAAAACAAACTCCAAGTCCGGGATGGTAGCAGATTAGATACTTTAAGAATATTTTATTATATGCACATCCGACTGTATTTAATAAAAAATAATAGAATAATATATTTAATAAATAATAATAATTTATATTATCAAAATTCATTATAATTAATAAGATACTAATATTTTATATGCGGATATGATAGGTTCAAATACGCATTCACATCAGTTTTTATTAAACCCTACAAGCTGCAACGACTCTCTACCGCCTAAAACCCTAATCAAAGAGGGAGCACCTCACTCTCTTGTCCGTCGTCCTCTCTAGCTCGCCTCACGTCCTTTCCATGGAAGACGCAGAGGTAATCAACGAAAAGGACCTCGACTACGTACTCTCACCTCTCGATCTAGCGAGCAATCCCTCACGAGGTATTTCTTGGATTTGTACTTCTTGCTCAATCCGATGTGCATACATTTTATTTATCCTTTTGTTTTTCCATACATTTACCAACTTCTATTTCCTTCCTACCATGTTAGTCGTAGCGGAGTTTTCAGATCAAGATGAGGATTCCCAAGAAGAGGAAGATGCAACTCGAGGGGAGGGCTCGACGCAACCGGTGTTAAGTTCGTACAGAGTTAAAATTATTGAGATCGTGAAAAACCTACATTCCCCAGAAATAACGATCTATTCAGAGGCATCCAAGGAGTTCATCAGTTTGTTGAGGGGGGAGTCCGGTGGTGGGATCCTCCGCGAGTACATTCAATTGGCTCCGAAATGCTCAGAGATCGAGGAAGCTTGGAGGCTCCACCAAGGAAAGCCTGGGATGTCGCATATATTGTCCTTGGTTTCTGTGATTCTTGATCATCCTGATGGGAAGTCAAGGGCCAATGGATTTTCCACGAACCTTGATAGCTTTGCCCGTTTGTTAATTGACACGAAATTGACTGATATTTATGCTGAGCTGAATAGTCAAGAACAGAGACGGCAGAGTGCAGCTCTGCACCTCTTGGCTTCCGTAGTTAAGCGTGGTGGACGATTAGCTTCGGAGGTTGCCAAGGTTTTTAATTTTAAATTGCCAGTTCTCTCTAAGCTATCGGGATTACAAAAAAAGAAGAGAAAAGATGAAAGGCGTGGGTCAAGACGGTCCACAAGAAGGGCATTTGTTGGTTTTGCAATGTCATTTATTGAAGTTGGGAACCCCAGGCTTTTGAGGTGGGTTCTGCAGCAGAGGGAGTTGTACTCCGGGGTGCTCCGTGGGCTTGGAAGTGACGAGGCTGAGACTGTCATATATGTTCTCTCCACATTGCGGAACAAGGTCCTGGTTGAGGATTCTCTTGTCCCACCAGCTCTACGGAGCGTTCTATTTGGGAGCACTACGTTAGAGCAGTTGAGCTGCATTTCAGGAAACCCGATGGCAGGTCACGCTGCTGATATTGCACATGAGGTTCTGGTAATGGTATGCACGGACCCTGCTAATGGTTTGATGCCTGGTGTAAAATTGAAAGGGAATGAGAAGCGGCTGTTTGATCTCACTAAGAAGTTGAAAGCTACAGAAGTTGGTTATCATAGAGAGTTATTATTAGCGATTGTCTCCAAGAGGCCATCTCTGTCTGCAGCTTACATGGATGAATTCCCTTATCATCTTGAACCCCGCTCATCATCTTCTTGGTCAGTTTTATTTTATGATCACTGCAGTTTTCTTTAATTATTCTACTTTTATCTGTGTAATAAAATTATTGCAGGTTTTCTGCCGTGTCTCTTGCTGCAGATGTAATTTCTTCTGTAAATATTGAGGCTGCTACGATGTCTTTTTCTTATGTTCCCGAACATCCACCAGCTTTTTTCAGTGGTGAATTACAACATATCTTTAAGAGCATTGTTCCTCGTGCTTGTAGTCGATCATTAGTAAATAAGGGATTGCTTCATGCTGACGTTCTTGTCAAGCATGGATCTCTTAGGCTTATTCTAGAATCACTCAAATCACTAGGAGATCTTATCATGAGAATAGGTGATGCTATAAAGAGTAATCTCACATCAGATAATTCATATAGCAAAGAGATTGCTGAATTACATGGCCTTCCAGGGATTACTTGCTTTGCAAGATTGGATAAGTTCTTAGATGATAGAGGTTTGTGCCACATTGATAATGTAGAATCCAAGAAATGGGTTTCTCTAAGGCAGTACATCCTGGATGAGGTTAGAGGTTTGCTGCCTGATCCTCAAGTTCTGCTGAAGTTACTATCATCATTGAGCTACAAACATTCATCAAAGCGCTCAAAGAGAACGAATGCCTTGCCTGAAGTTACAGGAAAGCGATTGAAGATTGACATAACCACGGAGAATGTTGATATCATTATTAGTGGGATGGATACTGAACCTACAAATATAGCTTCTGGCCATCAAAATGAAGCTAAAAATGTTGCTACTGTTCCTGAATTGGATGGGGACAAAGAGCGTAGAGCAATAGTAGCTGAGATATGGGGATTAAATAAGCAGAAAATGGTTACAACTGAACCAGTGGACGAACAAGATTTTTTTTACTCGAAGTTGCTTGATACCCTTGCACTCTACATGGTAACTGAGTCTCTTCTATTTTTTTGTAGCATCAACCTCTTATTGCATGAACTGCAAAAAACACTTAACTAAAACCCTTAAACTTGAAGAATTTTGAGAAAGTACTAAAAGGTAGAGTTCAACAATGTACTCAGTGCTCACTTCTAGACTAGCCAATGCATTGTATTCTGTTACTTTTGTGGTAGTAACAAGTGCAATACTTATGTTGTTTCTTTTCTACAAAAAATTGTTATTTTCTTTCATTGCCTCTTGAAATTAGTATGTCTACTATCCTAAAAAATAATCGCACACTATTTAAAGTCATAAAAGGTAAACATATATAGAGTTATGTTGTTGGGTTCTATTTTGGGTCAGCAACATTCGCAATTTACCAAGTACATATTATGTGATTCTTATATAATTATCAAGAATTGAACCGACCGATTCACTGAGACCCATCTTATCTCCCATACATTCTCTCTCTCTTATTTATTTATTATTTATTGAATCGGCTGAGCCATGGCAGTTCAAACCTTGGCCTCCTAAACATCTATACTACTGAGTAATTTATAAATTGGTAAAAATTTTATTTTATTTTTACTGTGGGTAGATTCAAACCTTGATCTCCTAAACAATTAAGTTGACCTTTACCACCAAACTCCAACCACTTTCTTAACATTATTTAAACATGATGATATATAATAGATTAGAACCCCAGCCTAGGGTTTAAATGTGAGAAAAGAAATAATTTAATTAAATATTTAACTTCTATTATACTTGTTAGTAAATCATAACTAGAATTATTTGAGAATAATGACATAATATTGTCATTTCCTAGGTGGTTGTATTATTTGAGAAGTAATTATATTGCCTTATTTTTTGAATTTTTACATTTTAACATAACACCTTTTCCTATTTTGACATATGATATAATACATGATCAAATTGATGACTCTTTGCTTCGAGCAGTGAGTCAACTGCATATCCTGGTCGATGCTTGGTCTGGTTGTGATAACTATGATTGAGAATCAATATGACATTTTAGGATATCTTGCAAGGTTTTCACCTTTCTATAAGCTTATTTATCATTTGCAGAAATAAGTGTGCCTTCTTCTTGAAGGGATTTAAATTTCGCACAGATGTATTTGCTTTACTAACTATTTGAAATGACTTCTTGCAGCGTATTACGCCAAGTGCCTTTGAAGGTTCTTTTGACTTTTTCAAAATTCTACCAAGTAATGCTTTAAATCTTCCTACTGGTCAGCTACAATCGATATTGTCTCTCTTAGTCGAGTCCATTGGACATTCACCAAGAAGTAGTGCTTCAGTGAGTGCGCCTGATTTCATGTATAAACACTTGCAGCCATTGACTAATCTCTTGATATATTCACCATGTGAAGAAATTAGAGCTCAAGCTAATTTGTTGGCAAAAGTATCCCTTATCAGCACTGGTGCCTTTGATCAAAACCCCTCAGAGGTTGATGCTTGGATAATCTCCTTGCCTGGTTATAATAAAACACTTCGTTCTTCTATGGATAACAAAGGAGCAGATTCATTTCATAGCTTGTATGCAGTTGTCATCTCATTTCTCTGTGATGCTGTTTCAACTGTAGGAAATAACTTGTACAAGTCTCTTGACCAAATGCACAAGCTCATCTCTAATTTAGAAAATGTTCAAGGTAAAATTCTTGCTTAAAGCTTGAAGAACCACGATGGAATTTGTTAGTGCTTGAGAAACTTGAGAAATAGTATGGTTGCATATTATAATTATTATTTTTTAGTTTTGCCAACCTCTTTGAACAGATAGATCATGAGACTAAGCAAAGTATGGTAAATAGTATGGAATATGGACATACCTGGCCCTGGGTTCACTTTCATATTGTTCATGTATAGAACTGGCACATCCATGATTCCATTCATAACATTTGACACAAGGCCTTAAACCATGCTATATATTGTGTACTTATCCTGCCATGTTTCATAATTTTGTTAATATATTCTTATCCTTTTATGCTCTAAAATTATTCTCTTTTATAATTTTGCCCTCTATATGTTGTTTGCATGTCATGTCGTGTAATTTTACTTAACTCTATTTTT
The DNA here is from genome assembly GCA_034359265.1 of Canna indica. Lineage (NCBI taxonomy): Eukaryota > Viridiplantae > Streptophyta > Magnoliopsida > Zingiberales > Cannaceae > Canna > Canna indica. Next base: position 3,890,070 of record CP136893.1, on the reverse strand, counting down.
TCTGAAAAAAGTAAGAATAATCTATTTCTGAAAAATATTTAGTGGATTTTTAAAAAATTATCTCAAGTTTGTTTCCTCCTTCTTTCATTTGGATGAAAGCCTGAAAGTTCTGCTTTTTTATATTTACATCATGAGAAAGTGATTATCACAAAATAAATGGTAGCCAGTTGCATAGACAAATGGATAGAACATAGATGAAATCACATGCTTGTATTAATATTTTAATACTGAGATAGAGTGATTGAGGTGCCTACTATAGCTTTCAGCAGCTAGCCACTATGTTTATTTTCTGCTTTTGTTGGATTCTCAAGCCATTTAAGTAAAATAATTATGCAAATGTTTTGATTTATGTTTGTCTCTATAATCATTGCTTTTGGCTGATTTCTGCTCGCAAATTGGTTATGGGTTTGCATTACAATTTCTCTGGAAATTTGGCCTTTGTTCGTGATTTGTTAAACTTTTTCCTTAAATAGAGGCCAACTTATGGCTCTTGTAGTTGTATAAAGTTACGAGCATTCTGCCACAAGGGGTGCATTTCATGGTACATAATGTGTACAAGTTACAAGCATTACTGCCATGCACGGAACCATGGTTTAAAATCTCGGTACCGGTACCGGTTTCGGTCACCGGCCGGTACCGGTATATACCGGTACCGTACTGTACCGACACATGGTACGGACCGGTATGAAAATGCATACTGGCCGGTTTTTTTTTTTTTTTTTTTTTTTTTTTCCGTGACATACCGTCATATACTGCCCGGTATACACAATATACCCGGTTTTTTCAAATACCGGGTATATCGTATACCGGAAACCTAAAAAACCGGTAAATACCGGACTTACCGTACCGTGCCGACCGAGATTTTAAACCTTACACCGAACAGAAATACTTTGATAGAGATACTATGATTATGATTTATTGTTTAATGCATCTAACTCTGAACTTTGCCTATGGTTAGTTGCAATATTTCTTTTCAGACTGAAAAGTTTTTAGTTGTTATGGTTGCTAGTCACTATCTTGATCTCATAAAGGCAATAGTGATGAAATGTTTCAAAGAAATATATAATATATAATATTTTATGGTATGCGTTGTAAGTTATTTAAGGATGCTTTTCATTTATTTTCTTGTAATATTTGTTTTTGTTCTTATTCAATAAGATTTGATTGCCTTTTTAACTCCTTGCAGATGATTCTCCTGGTTTTAGCCCTCTCATTATTTGCGTTCTTCAAAAATGCTTGAGGTTACTTGAATCAGATTCTGGAACCTTCAAGTTATATGAGAGAGTCACTATTTCATTCTATGTGTCTAATGCCTTAAAATTGATTTTACAATCACAGGTATGAAGTCCCTCCACTCTATGATGTATTTCTAATATTCCTATGATATATCTTTGGATGAATATGACATGATGGAGTATTTGACAGGTAGACATGAAAATACTACCTGGCCTGATTAATATGATTTTGAATGAAAAATTTGTCGATGATTCAAAAATTTCCCTTTGTGAATGGAGACCATTGAAAAATTTATTGCTTTTTTCACAAAAAGTTTCAAAGCAGCGGAGGTGTACTTTGAATTTCATGAGGGAGAGTATCTCAGAAGGATATAATTCTTTCCAATTAATAAATTCCAAATTAAAGGAGTTTGTAGGTGAGGAACACACAGACAATCACCATGAAGTAGCCTTTGCATTTTTATCATCGATGATATGTGCATCATTTGAGGATGTTCTACGAAATCTTCATTTGATTCTTACTATTGCCCCATTGCATTTTAGTTCTTATGTCCAATTCTTGTCATATCTACTCTTTCTTGAACCAACATTTCTCGCTGAAGTTGTGAACTTGTGGCCGGATATGTTCCTCTCTTGTCTGAAAAAGATGAAGTATACAGTTAGAAATGGTATCAGAGAAAATAGTGACCGTTCACTAGGTGTGAATGAATCAGATGATTGTGTTTATTCTGCTGGCTTATCATTATTCTCAGGCAATTTAATTTCAGAAGAATCAGCTGCCACTGTATTCAGTTTTTTTTTCCGGCAATCTTCTTTCTATGCATTATTTTCTGCAGTTGTGTGCCTTGGAAGTTACAAAAGCTGTACAACCAAAATATTGGAAATACTGCGTTCTCCAAAAATTGCAGATTTACTTAAAGATAAGGTAGTTGAAGGTTCAACTGATGACTTGGTTTTGTTTCTCAGATGTGTACTCTTTTGGGCCCATCAGATAATGTCATCATATAAGGTTGAGCCATCTGATCTTCTTGAAGAACTCTTTCAGATGTGCTTCACCCTTGTAGATTGTATCTTCGAGCATGTACTTCTAGATTCTGCATATGCAGTGGACCCTGTCAATTCAGAACAACCTTCACCTTCTAAATATGTTCAAGATCTTCTTGAGATCTTTCTTTACCACCCTCTTGTGATATGTTCTGTATCAGATCCTATATACTGTAGAGGAGATATTACAAAGGAAAAGTTGCATGATAGTACTGATTCTCTCTTAACATACTCAAAGCAAAGTTTCCATAAAATGGACTATCTTGTTTTGGAACTTCTAAGTAAGGTTTCTGAGAATTTATTGTATCGGGCAAGTGGAAGTCAGTGTTCAGCTCAAATCCATGTTTTTGGTAAATTGGTTTTGAAGGCTTCCAGGCACCTGATTCAGAAGATAACTTTGTTATTCAGGGAAAAGTTTGATGTTTGTGTTGAGAGGAGAGATTTCAATGCTCTTCTTCCTTACTTTTACATCTTCCACTCGATGATGCAGTTTGTTTGTCCTTTTGATCTTTTCGAGCTTGCTCACTGGATGTTTTCTAAGGTGGAAACGGACATTCCTGGTTGCTGTTTGGAACTTCTTTCTCCTGTTTCTTTCTGTGTGTATATTGCAGATGGTGCATTGGATTCGTTATTTGGTTATCTAAAACAGAGTAGTAATACATCAGAACCCTATGGACTCTATGGAACGAATGATAGAAGTTTCAACACTGCCATTCTTCAGAAAATTTATTATAATATTCTCAATTTGGTTATCTGTTCTGATATGAAAAGTGCTACTATTTTCCTTCTAAAAGTTTGTAACTTTGTGTACAATCAGAGGGCTTTAAACCCTCGCTCCACTTCACTTCCATTGCACATGCTATTTTCTAGGATGGTTGTCCACAGTCCAATGAAGCTGTTTCTTTGCTGCCTGTATCCCACAGACAAAGTTAAAGCAAGAATATTGTCAATGCTTATTGAAGTAAGCCCAGTGCATATGAGCCTCTTTGGACGATTATTCTTGGGTATTTTGAACAAAGATTTGTCTGTTCTTCAAGTTTTGAATACAGATGGAGCAATGCCGCTAAGGAATATTGTGGTTGACAAGAATTACAACTATATCCTTTCTGAGGATGATTTTATGCTTCTACTGCCTGCTGCTTTGTCATATTACACTTCACATAGAGAGGATCTTAAGTTTATTGAAAATATACCTAATTTCTACTCGGAGATTCTTTTGAAAAACTTTTCAAATTGGAAGAATTATGTCTCTCTCAGCATTTTCCAGGAAGAGTATCTCGACCATCGTGTCATGTCATTTGATGACTTCCAGAATTATTTGAATAGTTCACTTCTTGGAAAAGCAGTCATTATCTTGCACTATTTTTTCATTTTAAATGGGAGTTCAGTGGCGAAGAAGCAGCGCCTGAAAATATTTGATTCTATTTATCCACACTCCTTTGAGCTACTTGATGATGATCTTAGAGAACTAAATCATAGCTCTTATCAGGAGTCCTTGAAAATCATTACTGAAAGCTGTGCCAAGATATCATTTACTAGGTTGTTGTTATCTCCTGTGGAAAGTTTGACACAAGTTTTGGGAATGGAGACAAGAAAAACCCATGAGATGACCCAGGAAAGGGAGTCAAAAAGTTTGAATTGTGCAAAACTGAGATTTATAACCATTTTGGTTAATTCATTGGATCAGATTGTCAGGACATTTCCTCTCAAGAGTTATAGCTCTTCCAAATGTTGTACCTCTGATAGTTACATTATTTGCAGTTTCTTTGAACGTTATATTTTGAAGAACATCATTGAGTTAACCATTGAAAGCAAAGGTTACTTTGACCAGCTTCATTCTATTCATTTTCTAAATCACTTTATTAGATCTTGCCTGCTTCATAGGTTTGAGGACCCTGTTACTCTAAAAGCAGTCCGTTGCTTTCTTGCTGCACTCTCAGAAAGAACTTTTTCTCCCTCTGAAATTCTTGGGCTTTTGCTTGGACATTCACAGTTTGTTTCTACTATTCTCTTAAGTGATGCCTTTTCTGATTCATCTGCTTTAGCAGCTAATGAGTCACTCTTGCAGTCACCCCAAAGTATTCTGAAGTTGCTTGATATCTCTTATAATGGTCACAGATCTCCTGAATTCGTGGTTGCAACAAGGTCTGGTGTAGAAGAAAGAAGGTTGGAATTAATTAAGTTGCTAAGAGTATTGTATCAAAATAAGCGGAGAGAGGAGAATGCGGGATCTGAAAATGTTGATCAGAAGGACTCAAGGGAATTACTTGTTCTTCTTTTATCTGCATATGGTGCCACTCTGAGTGAAACTGATTTGGAAATACTCCATCTCATGCATGAGATAGAATCAATTGAAGGATCAGAGTACGAGAAAATTGCTGAAATGGATTACTTGTGGGGTAACTCTGTCTTGAAAATTAAAAAGGAAGTGATACTTGATCAGCAATCTTCTTCCGCAATGACATCTTATTCTGAATCACCTGAGGATTTGCGCAAAATGTTATTCAGAGAGAATATTCCAGTTGATGCTACCAAGTGTCTGATGACAGTTTTGCATTTTTGTTATGATCGATCTTCAATAACTGCTCCGGTGTCATCGGTGGAAAGACTTTTTCAGGATAAGTTTGTTTACGCCGTAGAGGTAATTCCACATTTTTCCGTGATTGTTCTTGTTTCTTTGCTAAATTTACTAGTGATGACATGCCTTAAATGGTATTTATGTTATTTTGACAGCAACGCTCAAAAGGTGATTTAGTTCAAGGATATGATCCTGCTTTTATATTGAGATTTTCACTTCATAATCTTGTGATGGGCTTCATTGAACCATTAGAGTTTTCTCAGCTAGGCTTACTTGCTATTGCTTTTATAAGCGTTGCTTCTTTAGATGAGGAGTTGCGAATATTGGGCTATGAAGTCCTTGGAAGATTTAAATTAGCTCTCGAGGTATATGTTTTTTTTCCAAAGAATGACTAAATTGAAGTATTAAGTTTGGAGAACTATCCATTTTCTTGTCTCTTTGTGATTTTTATTCTTCGTTGTGCTGCTCTGATATTTAGTCTAACTGGAAGTGGAAGATATTATTATCTATTGTTGTTTTGTCCACTGCATGACATTAGATTGTCTAATTACTAGGCTATGGGAAATTATATATTTTATTAGTTATGACTGAACATAATATGTATCTTACTCTAGCTATAATAATTGTTTGCATGTTAATGCTATTGGATGTTGGATTTGGCAAGTGTCTCAATGCATGTGTTGCATCTTGCATCGCACTCATATATTCTAGACTTGCCTATTTATCTTATGCAACATTGAATCTTCGCAGCCTTGCTAAATTCTTTTTCAAGTTTAAAAATTGATAATTTGTTATAGTAACCATTTGTATTTAGAATTTTGTCATAGAAACAAATATCAATTTAACATGCATTTCTTAACTGTTTGACCAAACAAATATCAAAACCCATCTGTTGTATCCTAGAATTTTTTTAATTTAAATGAATTTCCATTCTTCTTCTTTTTGCATTAATTTCCTCTATCTAAAGATGATGTTCTTCATACGAGAACTCCAAATTAGAAATATAACAAGGTGACAATGTAAATCTCTAGCCATATTGCCCATTATGCAGTCAGACAAAAGGCCTGTACCAGCGTTACTGCAGACGATATATCTTTTTGTTCTGAGCGCATGACTTGGTGCACTGCTAGGTACATAATACTTACCTGTCATACATGAACTGGTACGGGCATAGTTGTTAGAATCGTACGATTCACGATTCGATTCGTGCGATTCGATACGATTCAATGAGCCAGCGATTCAATTTTTACTATGAATCGTAAATGATTGTGAATCGGGCGATTCCATACGATTCACAATTTGATTCATACGATTCGTTACGATTCACAGAATAATTTCAAATTTTTAATTTATAAATTTATTTGCAAATACAAATAATGATATTTTAAGAATTACATTGAAATTTTTACTTACCTAAAAGATATATGATATATATACATTTTTTAAAATACCTTTCATTATTTTTGTATTCTTTATATGTAATTTTTATTATATTTTAAATAAATTTTATATGTTTCTGAATCGTACGATTCGATACGATTCACGATTCACGATTCAAAAATTAGCCCAATGATTCTCGATACGTTTCATGATTTAACAACTATGGGTACGGGTACAGGATTAAGAATTTAAAACACGAACATGATATTGAATTTCTCTGTATGTTGAGACTTATGATGACTTGATGCAACACATAAACCAGTGGACCTTGTAAGTCATTGTTATGCTATATGGTTTGGTAAACATTTTCAACACAAGCTAGTACCAAGAGCATAACTTCAAACCCTTTGATCCTATAAACAGCGAATAGAGAGGATTATCATTTGAAATTTTGACAGAATGAATAGTATGGTCTTGCATTTTCCAACAACCCACAATCTATATTAGAAGAAAATACATAGAACCCTGGTAAGCCTCTCCATTCACCTTGAACCATACTGATCTGATTGGTTTACCAAAAAAAAAGTCATATTATTATTTTTTAAATTTATGCTTTCTAATTGATATTTATGGGTATTTGGTGAAATTATTAGTCCAACTTGATTGGGGTTAAATTTGTCATTATTTTTTAGACATTTTTTTAATGTATTGGCCAATTCCAAGTAAGTTCCCTCGTGAGAGAAGTCCTCAAATCTAGTTTTGGTCCGTGTGGGTGCAATATACGACGTAGTACAAATTGAGAGAAGGTGAATGATTATACATTATAATAAAAAATAAATTAGATTCCAACTACAAAACAATATGGATTCATTACAAAATGACAACTAGTGCATATTTATGCATTAAAATTTATACAACTAAGATTTTTACATAGATTATCATTATATTAAAGATTCCAAACTTTGTATCTCATCCTTCAAATGTTCTATCTCCTCATCTCTTTGTCATCCTGCATCCGAGTGTCACAAGAAGAATGAAAGGAATACTTGTCTTGATAGTTGGACAAGATTCTTGGTCAAAACTTGTTCAAAAGAACAAGATACTCAGTCAAATATTGTCTTGATAAAAGCTTGCTCAAAAGGGCGAGATTTATGGTCAAACCTTGTCCTCAAGAACAAGATTTCTGGTCAAGGACAAGATTCTTGGTCATTTATGTTGATAGATTTGACAACATGAAGAAAAAAACAAGATTTGGTCAAGGTTTTTTTTTCTCCTTTTGTCAAATCTGAAATGAATGAAAATATTGTACTTTTAGGACAAAATATGATCTTTTATTCAAAGAAGAATATTCCATAACAATGAGTCAATCAGTTGCATGTTTTAGTTTTTACGAACATGCTGTTTTCAAGAGCTATAAAACCCTCTCTTTCCTTTATTTGTTGTTTACTATCTCATGGCTTGACTCTCAATCTGAATTCTCAACTTGTAACAAAAATGCCTCGTTAAAAGATAGTCACACATTGAAAGGATTTTGCTCCAACTTGATCTTCTCGCCGTAGTATATTGGGGAAATGCAAGAGAAGTTGGGGGACTAGCTCAATTCCATTTTCAACAACCTGAATGCAGCCTCAAGACATGTCTTCACTCTGTTCCTTTACCACTAGAAGAAAAATTCAAGAAATACCAAATGATATCATCCTAGATGTTCCTCCTCTGTAGGTGGTGCCGCCTTGTCCATCTTATTGCCGAGCCTATAGGTTTATGTGATTCTCCCGAAGTAGTTTCTATTCATTCATCTTATGACACCGGGATGTAGAATGACAAAGAAATACAATGTCTAAAGGATGAGATACAACTAAGGGTAAGTATTTACCAGGTGGTTCCGATTCCTATATGATATCAGGAACCTACTATGTAGAGATCAGTTCTAAAAATTTGGAACTAGAATTTACCATCTTACTTTTGGATCTGAAACTTATTCTGAAACCTATTAAAATCGGGTGGTTTCGGATACCCAATTGGAATTTTGTCGCTAAAAACATTTTCTTATCATCTTTTCAAATATATTAAATTACACAATATAAGGACATGTTATTTCTAATGTACATAATAATTATTTGTAGTTTTAATTAGTTACATATAGCATTTTCATTTCGACTCCATTGCCAAGTGTTTCTATAATTAGACTGAGAACCTAAATTTATCGTTCGTAAGCTTGAAACTTGGAATAACCCGATTTTTTTTTCCGGTCGACCGAGAACCTACCAGTTAAGGTTAGAAAGTACCTATACTCACCCCTAGATACAATGTCTTGAAGGATGTGATACAATGTTTGCAATCTTTGATATTATGATAATCTATGTAAAAATATGTAGTTGTATGAACTATGTGCTTTTATGTATAAACATACTAATTGCCATTTTGTAATGAATCCATGTTATTTATTTGTGAAACTAATTTATCTCTTGTTTTAATGGATAATCATTCATTCTCTCTTGTCTTGCACTACGCCGTATGTTGGGCTCACATTTAGTGGTTGAGCTTACTTAAAATTGGCCAATACATATGATTTAATTAAGTTTTAACATGTCATTGTCTTGTAATCTATTGCTATTTTCCATTAACTATGATTATCCAAAAAAGTGTAGCTTTATTTGGCCAAAACCGGGCTTCTCTATGGATTTGGCTGGTTTGTTTTGTTATATATACACCAAACTGAACTAAACTAGGTCCCAACCAGTTCAGGGGTAGGGTTGGATATTTAAAATCTGATAGGATACTGATGCATTTATTCCTTCTATAGAAGAAATAACATTCATTTTTGTTTTTGCGGTGAAAGAAAAAAATGTGTACGCCTTATGGCAACATCCTGAAAGTTAAAAGTATATTTATTCTTAGTGGATGGGGAACCCTTAATTCAAAACTAGATATTTCTTTTCTTTTCCTTTTTAAGTTAAAAATCTCCTTTCTCCTTTATTTTTAGTGGAATTCAAGTCTCTCCGTTCCTTTATTCTAGTGTATCCAATGAAAAAAGTTGCCTTTTCTGTTCTTTTATAAAATAGTAATAGGCCTTTGGCATTTCCCTATTGTAGACTTGTCTAAAACAAATAGAATTCAAAATGATTGTGAACTACTCTTGAGATGTTGAAGTCAAGCTGTTGAGCTCAAATGAGATGTCATTCAAAGTACACGAGTTCAGGGTGGAAAGGTTCTTTTGGAGGGCCATGTAAGATTCAGTTAAGCCATTCAAAATCTTAGCAGTTTTTTCATGTATCTTTGTGTAATCTGTTTTTATTATAAGAACTAATTAAAGGCCTTTCAATTGGATAAAGGTAGGATAGTAATCTAGGCAAGGCATTAAGCCTTCCTGCGTTTGTTTTGACCAAGATAAAAGACTCAAAAAGTGTTATTGTAATATAATATAATAATATATTTATATTTCTTGTTATTGTACATATAAACTTTATATTTGAACCCATAATATATTATAGAAATTATATATTATTTACTCATCCTTTCCAGCCTTATGAAATCCTCATTGGATTTAATTACCCGGTATTCATAGAATATGGATCCGGTTCATATCCTATTTGACAACTAAGCAAACGTTTGATGGCATTTGCATATTTCTGAAATCCCATTTGACCTGCAAATCTAATGAAACAAGTGTGCCCTAGGCCCCTATAATTTGATCAAACTTTAAAGTTTCAAAATTAAAGATGATAAAAAGAAAAAAAAACATTTAGAATATATTGTACCGTAATCTACATAATTAGTTGGTTTAATCTCGTAAGTCAATAAATTGTAGTCTCCATCTTGAAGGCACAACACAAATAATGTCCATCCTGTATGAAGATCTCAGTCAGCTCAAAAGCCTAATACCAAATTCACATTTTTATTGCTTCAAACCTAATAAATTTGGTGTATCAATAGTTAATTTTTTTTTACTTTCTTGAATAGAGGGTTATGAAGAAGTTGGCAACATTTTACTTTTAACTTATAAAGAAAAAAATTGCAAAAAAGGATACTGAAGGAATATTGTGGTCAGTTTACATACTATACATCATTTATAATCCTTTATTCATCATTGTTACCAGGAAAATATGATCTAAAGATGATCTTATCATGCTACAACTCTAATTAGTAGAATACTGCCTCTTAATGTTTTAATATATGTTTTTTTCCTTTTTTCCCCTTAAATTTTACTTCTTCCTTATTGTGTATTCTTGTTGCACAGAATTGTCAGAGGAACAAGCACTTGCTGCAGCTTCAACTTCTTCTTACCTATTTCCAAAATGGGATAAGGGAACCATGGGAGAAAGTACCTTCAGTTTTTGCTATTTTTGCTGCAGAAGCTTCATTCATACTACTGGACACCAGACAAAATCATTTCTTAACAATAAGCAAGCTCTTAATGCATTCACCTAGTATGAATTTCAAGGTATTCTCTTGGCTGTTCTTTTTCTTTGTTGCGCTTGCACAAAATTCTCATTCTGCAATAATATCCATGACTAACTACATGGTTCACTGCATTTATCCTGTAATGCAGAGTGTTCCTTTATTTCATACATTCTTTGGAAGTACTTCCATCCACTTCAAAATGGAGCGCATTTGGATTCTTCAGCTTTTACACGCAGGAATTAACTTAGATGATGATGCCAAAGCATATAGGAGAAACAAAATTCTTGAATTATTGCTTAGTTTTCATGCCTCCTCTATGTCAGATTCTCAGCTTGGTTTTATCATTCTTAAGGTACTACTGTTGTGGCAGTTGTCTGTTTCTTTTCCTATTTAAAGCTCTTCCTTTACATGGTTAGTTGTTCTGTTGGCAAGGAATTTTGCTTTGTGAAAATCAATGAATTCTATGTTCTTTTGGCAGTATAATAAGACTCAATTAAGTTGTGTTAATTGGTACATTGAACAGATTTATGGTGGAAATACATTTTAATAATATGTTTGGCAACCTTCTACTGTAGTTACTTGAAATGCACTACAAATCCAAATCTTTATTTTATGAGCTCATCTTGCAGTCATGTACATGATGGTTTTGAGTTTTCATATAGCAAGTTACTAAAATGACAAGTTTGAATTAATGTTATTTGAGAGTTCTGACCAATGCTTATGATACAAGTTGACATAAGCCAAGAACAAGTTGCGGCTGGTGACTTCGCCTTTTGTCAGAAAAAAAAAACCCGCCTTTCGTCAAAAGAAAATTGTGGCTGGTGGTTGACTTGGGGGACAAAACCTCTTGTATGTTACTAAAATTACAGTTTAAGTGCTTGTATGTTTGTAGTATTTTTAAAAAATAGCACAAAACCTCTTGCATATGTACCATATGGGTTAAGTTCTCTATAAAAGATTGTAATTCATTCATTTAATTTTTTTTTTTAGCTTATTCTTAATATAATTTTGAGATGTTTTCTTGAAGCATTATAACATTCACTATTGTTAAGTTTGTTTCACTCATAGTGATCATTCCTAACGTATAGGTTTAAAATCAGCTCTGAGGCTTCAGATTATTGATGTGGTTTTTAATTGTGGGATTCAGCAGGAATGCAATTAGGTGTTAGTAAATTCAACTATGTTTATGATGAAAATGGTCTAAGGTGTTTCTTGACTATTTGTCTCTCCAAGGAAATGGAATTTCCCATTATTGTTTACATATTTGAGGAAATCCAGTCTCAATGTCTGCATGCTCAGTTCATTCTCGTAGAATCTTTGAAGTTTCAACATTTATTTTCTGTTATGTTGTACTTGAAAGTTATATTACACGTATAGCAGTTGTATCCCAGATATCTGGAAGTAACACCAACTTTTATCTTGGAGTAAATCTTTGCTGAGCTCTCATTGATTCACAATGACATTTTGTGCTTATTGTAGGTTAAATGATTTGTTGGTAATCTACACTAATGTTAGCACTTTTTGATGTTCCTTTTGTTCTATTTTTGGAAGCACAATGGTTTAACCTGATTGTCAACTTCTGGTACAGGTTGTGAAGAAATCTGTAAAATTACCTATTCTAGCCGACTACCTAGTGAAGGAATGTGGTTTACTTTCATGGTTAGTTGCTGTTCTATCATACTATAGTGCAAGACTGCACAGAGATCAGAAGCAGTTTTCTCTAAGGGTTTTGGAATTGGTTTTAAAGGTACTGCTTGATTTTGCTATATATTTTGAATTATTTCCAGTAAGATATTCTGTAATTCCTTACTTTAACTGAGAAATGAGGCTTCTATAACATGGTTTATAGTATATTGGCTGTGCATTAGTTTTTGACTGAGTGAATAGTCATTAGATACTTCTTGTTGTACTTTTAGAATTAAAAAAAGTGCTGTTCTACATAGCTAGGAGTTAAGATGTAAATACTACAAGATTGCTTCTTGATCCAAACATAAGGCAAATCTTTACTAGCTTAGTTTTCAACTTTTAATAACATAGTCACATTGGAAAATTGATACTGTTTCCTATGACCTAAATTATCATTTTGATTTTGCAAAGTGAACAACATGAGAAAAAAATTGTAGTTCCTGAATTCCCGTGCCATTCAGGCATTCACATAATCAGGAAATATTTGGTTGGCACATCTGTATCTTGCAAGGTTGTTGAATAAATATTTGCTAGTGTTTGTTGTCGATCGTACTATATACTTCTGTAGGTCATGTGCGTCTCTATGTGGTGTCATAGGTTAGAATCTATGAAGCACGAGCACGGGCACGGACACGAACACGGGACACGGACACGGAGACGGGGACACATCAATTTCAAAAATTTACAAGACACGGACACGGCATATATATCATATATATAAATTTAAAAAATCCACAGTTTATATTTATATATATATATATATATTTCAAGAATTTATAATAATATCACGATACTTTCATTGATATCAATCTTCTAATTTTCAGTTTTTCCTAGGCCCCTTTCAAAATATATGAAGCGTTTTAGATAATTTCTTGTGTCTATACTTACTATTTCTTAGCCCCTTCCAAAAGCATGAGGCACAATATCTATTGACATCTACCAATTTTTTTTCTAAATTAGCATGTCTTAGTAGAACTAGTCATGTACAATCACACATAAACAAAAAGTTAAGTAGAGTCCCACTATCTTCATCAATAATTGTTGTTATCTTCTTCATTGAAAAATATTACTCCAACTCTGGTTCATCAAGAGAAAGATTGACAACTTCAAGGATTCCATTATCTTCATCAATTGAAAATCCATCTTATGTAATATACTAATATCGTCTCACATTATTGTTTCTCCTTTATTGTATTGGGGAGTGTTTCTTGAAATGAGACGAAGATTACTATGGACAAATACTAAACTCTCCACGTTTAGGCTTCATCTTGTTCCTTTTAAGAGAATAGATAAAAGAGTAAGTGCTCCAATTTCTTTCACAACAACAAGAAGAAAATACACAATTCCCTTGATTGTTTTATTATTTTTTTAAAAAAGATGCATGGCTGGCTGTGTCCGGGCGTGTCCAAGCCTTGCCCGGGCCTGTCCAAGCCGTGTCTGAGCAAAAAAAACTTTGATTGGTCAAGACACTCTTGGACACGTGGGACGGACGAGTGTCTTCGTGTGTCGGACACGCGGACACGGCAGTCCCACGGAGTGTCTGTGCTTCCTAGGTCAGAATCAATTAATAATAGTGCCTTCCATTCGTCTTTGATATACTGTATCGCCTTGGCCCGTCATCTTTGATATACTGTATCATGCAAGTGTCCTGTTCTGCATTCAATTTATTTGATATGCTCTATAGAAATAATTGAAATCTATAAAATAGCAGTTTCAGTCTTTAGTTCACTCTCCAGAGAGCTTATAAATGCTTTTACATCACTAGTAATTAAGTTCTCGCAAAGATGGATGGTATATTGACTGCCAAGTTTGATTAAATTTGAGGTTTTACCCATGAAGAAATACTTAATTCAATCTAATACAGTGGATTACTCATTATTCATTAAGCTTGTAAAAGTTAAATACCTATTTTTAATGTGTTCTGATTTGTGTCTTCTCTAGTTAGATCTGTTACCAAGTTCTTTTCTATTTTTTGCATGTTTATTTTCTTATCAGTTACATCTGCTTTTCCATACTTAATTACTGCTCTTGATTGCTTATTTTAGGTAGTGAATGATGTGGTTTCTACTAGATCTGATTCTGAATGGCTTCATGAGTGTGGCCTTGAGCAATTGTCTGAACTCTCATCTCATCTACATGTATTATTTGTGAATGACCTTAAGCTGCTGAAGGAAAATGTTTCAGTGCTGAACTTGATGCTGCATGTCATGATATCAACAATCAGACTATCACATAAAAGGACAATATTCCAGCCACACTTTACCATATCACTTGAGGGCTTATTTAAATTATACCTATCCATCAACAATGAGTTAAGTAACAAGGACTTTGCAATGGCTAATGAACTGGCAGTAATGACCATTCTTATGAACACTCCATGGCCGGTCATATCAGCATTGGTATGTATCTTCATCTGTATCATTAATTAGATTCCAACTTTTTGTTCTGTATATCTATACTTTCTACCATTTGCTTCCACAGCTACACTATTGTTTGTCATATTTGGGGTATTGTTTTTTTCATCTGGTGTGGCTCTTTCTCTTCCATCTTTATGTTGCTTTTCTTTACACAAAATAAAGAATTTTACTTCACCTGAATATTAATTAAGACGATTAAGTTATTTAAATGTCAAGTACTCAATATTAATCTAGTACTGAAAAGTTCTATAATAAGATAGTACAATTTTTCATGGTTAGAATAGTTTGGTTGGCTAAATGATGTCAAGGATGTTGAAACACGTATTCTTTATATGCTATTGGTTTGACCAAGCTCTGAAATACTTGTCTGATCTGGTTTCATCAACTTGGTAAACAATTATTTATCATCCAGGATTTCTGGAATGAAGTCAAAATGTCAAATAACTAAAACAAATTAGTACTGACTGATACAGCAGCCCTCGGATGCTGTAGGATTGGAAATGTCTTACTCATTGCTAATGCCATAAGTTTGTTAAGGATGAAAAGTGCATTACTGCATTATACAAGAAGCAACAAGAAAGAGCTGTCCTTTTCATAATGAATTACATGATGGTAGTTTTGAAATTGGTGATAATAGTAATTAGTTTACTGCATTAAGTTATGCCTTAGTTTCAAACTGAGATTCTTTTCCTTTGAGAACTATAGATTAGAATAAACTATATGCATATATAAAAGGAAGATCTTTTTGTTTTGCTTTTTTGTTTTTCTGCTTTGTTTATGTTTTTGCATAAAAGGAGAAGAATACAAGAAACATATCTTTAGTTGTTTGTAAATTTTTTTGCAGATTTTGATCTGCAAGCAAAGGAAGTTTAGCTAAGAAGTGTATTTGGTTTGATAAAAGTGGCTCTTCCTAATTGGAATTCTGCTGGTAGTGGATGCTTTCAGTATTTGATCTGTGAATTAAAAAATTGTAGGAATTTTAGTTTTAAGAAAAATCTAACCTTAATTAAACATTGACTATAGAAATACCCAGGTTGATCTTGAAAAGATAAATCAAGATGATGAGGCAAGACTGGAATTATAATCAACTAGAACTATTGTTATAATATATGTAATTCTTTTAACCCACACAATGAAGTTTGTTTACCTGTTTGTGTAACATAAGTCTATTGCATTTGGTATCTCTCTAGTGACTGGATTTTTCTATCAACTTTTACATGACAGGATAAGGCAAGACTGGTAAAGCTTGTCAGGTGGATATATTCAGCTTCTTTACAGTCATTGTCTAGTAAGAGATATCTGTACAGAGAATCTTACGCTCATTTGCTACTTTCACATAAGGAACAACAAGAAAATGAATCTCTTATATCAAAACTACTGCGATGGTTAACTGCTTCAGTAATTCTAGGAAGTATTTCCAAGAGGTCTTTCAACATAAAGACAGAGTTCAGCTTGAGGAAATCAACCTTTGAAACTCTTCAATCTCTACTTGATTTTATTACCAAAGAAGAGAGCAATTCTGGAGAAGAAAATTTTAATTGTAATGAGGCATTAGCTGTCTTGATACTGTATCTTCAACAGGTTCTTGGAAAGAGTTCCGCTGATCTTCGTTCAGTTATATTTGCGTTATGTCTATTGCTCCTTCCAGACGGACTTAATATGACTGGTATATTATGTTTTTGCTCCTCATGTTATGATTGTTATCTTAATTTGCTGTCATAATTTGATCTGCTATTATAAGGTTGTAAAAGCACAGTGATTGGGCTACTTTTATATAAAACATGGCTACTTGTAGTACTTTATTTGCTTTTAACTTTGCTTGCTGATAGAAACCTACCAAGTTTATTTTCTTTTTTGCATTTCTTTTTGTTGACTGCATAGTGCATATCGTTGTTTTGTCCATTAATGTGATTAAATACCCGCATTGATATGGTATATGCTTTCTACAAAGACTATGTTACTTTAGATCTAGTCTAAGTTATCTTTAAATTATTGCCATCACATAACTTTTATATACTATGTGCATAATTTGTTACATTTTCTGAAAGATAGGTGATGTGTGATAGTTCCATTACTTGATCTTTTTTTTTTTTATGTACTAAACTACTCGAGATTGTTTTACTTTTAAAATAAGCATTTTAAATGCCCAAATACTATACATTTAATTACTCTATTATTACATGTACCACCAATTTCTAGTGCTAATCTGTTTCCAAATTGCTGATTTTGTCAATGGTATACACTATACTTATTTAAAAACTGGGCTTATTCAATAGCCTTCAGATTTTCAGTATACCAGAAGAGTTTATGCACATTGTCAGCTAATTTTTGTCTCATATATATTCTCCACTCATTGGGGAATCCCCCTTTTTACCCTACATAATGGAAAAGAAATAGTTATACCATTCAGAAAGTACAAATATCATTGATTGCATCTGTTTAGTTTGCTACATCAGACAGGCCTCTTATGCTTGAAAAGCATGAAACATGTCAGCAACAAACATGCATTTCTACATGAAATTCATCCATCTTTGGTTTTATTGTTGACTGTTCCAGTACATGGCTGTTAGGGGTTCATGTAGTTCAACCCCAGATAGTGAGGATCCCAGTGCTTGCTATTTTTGTTTTATTTTTTGTGAACCTTAATATTTTACTTTTTAAAATATTGAATGTCATATTGTTTATGTTATAGTCATAACCTTGGTGAAACCATCACAAATTTAAAATAGGTACACATCATCCTTCAGCCTTTGTATTATAAATGATCCGTCTTTCTCATTGCTCTAGTAGGTAAAAACCATTTGGCTGAGAATCTTCCTCAGATAGCGCTGCTATGCTCAAAGATCTGTTGCCCCGTGGAGGCTAATCCTGCTTGGAGATGGTATGTTTTGCTATTAAGTGTTAATCTGTCTTAGTAGACTTATTAGTCATACTTGCTATATTCTTTAATTTAAGTTGCTATCATCAGTCACTTTAGTAAAAATTTATTGTGCATGGTTTTGCGTGGCTTTTCTTCATTCATACTACTATAAAGAATGGTGCATTCAGCAATACTTAACATACAACACTGCTGTTTCTGGGTCAGATCAGTGTTAATTGGTGCACCTAGGCACTTGGCTAGGTGACAGAGGTCAAGCACCTATTTTATTCTACAATGCACATTTACCTAGGCACCATGGTTCAAAAAATCGTACTGTACCGGGCGGTATGCCCGGTATTTACTGGTTTTTGAACTTACCGGTATACGAGATACCCGGTATGGGTAAATACCGGGTATCTTGGTAAATACCTCCCGGTATGCCCGGTATTTATCAAATACCGGGCGATACCGCCCGGTATGACCTTTGGTTACAATACCGGGTATCTCTGTAAATACCGCTCGGTATGGGCGGTATTTGCTGTCATATCGGGCGATACCGCCCGGAATGATCCAATGGCTCTTAAAAAGAGCTGTTGGGTACTGTATTAGGGTTTTTCACAGATACAAGAGAATCATTACATTGGAATATGACGATTTTTTGGACCCTTTGGGCTATGGGCATGTGTCGCCCTATATTAATTCCAATGTAACGATTCTCTTGTATATATGAAAAACCCTAATACAGTACTTCTTGATCAATTATTTCTTGATTCGCCTTAAATTTAAGTATTTCTTGATCAATTATGTGTTATTGGAGTTATTTTTAGCAGCAAAAAAAACACCGGCCGGTATGCCTTTTCATACCGGACCATAACATGTGTCGGTACCAGTGTTGTCAAATTTCCGCCATGGCCCCGCCATGGCGCCATGGCGTGGTAGATTTCAGAGAAACCGCCACGCAGAAACAGCAACACCACGGTTTTTGCGTGGCGTTTTATGGCGCCCGCAATCCGTCGTGGCGCCATGGCAGAAATGGCGCTTTTTACATACTTTTTTCTCAAAGGAAGGGCGTTTTTGTAGTTTTCTGAAAAGGGTTAAGGATAAAAAATCCTAATCCTTAAGGCCTAAAGGTTGGCGGCTGCTCTGGACTCCAAACATAGAACCCTCCTATCTGCGGCTGCTCCACTCCGGCGATGAACTCCGGTGACTCAAGAGAGCTAAAGAGTATAAAAGATAGCAGTTTTTGTCGTTTCTTTTTTGTATTTCTCTCCCATTCAATTCTCTCCCTCACTTCATTTAAGTTTTCTTGTTTTTTTAGGTATTTACACACTCAACAAAGGAATTTTTTCTGTTTCTTTTTTTTTTACTTGTTTTCTTTTCTATTCTTTTTTTTATTTCAGCCGGCAGCCCTTCATATTTTTTCTATTTTTTTTAATTATTTTACTTGTGTTTTTGCTTGTAGTTGTGTTTTGTTCTATTCTTTTATTTTTTAATTTCAACCAACAGTTCTAGTCATATATTCTTTTATGTTCCTTTCTTTTTTATTTTACTTTTCATTTGTTCTATAGTATATTCTTGAATTTTATTTACTTTAATTATGTTATATTTGGTGAATTTTATTTCCTATAATGTGTTTCTAATTTTATTGTTCTTGATATATTATTACTTATTAATGCTTACTGCTTAGTTGTTATATATATATAATATTTTCAGCCGCCATTGGCCGCAACGTCATCTGCCATATTTGTATGGCAGATTTTTGGCTTTCCGCCATGAGCTGCCATCCACTATTAATAACACTGGTCGGTACGGTACCGGTATATACCGGTACCGGTCACCGACCGAGATCGGTACCGGTATCGGTATTTTAAACCATGCTAGGCACAACAAAAGCACACCTACGATTATGCTCGACTTGAAGAGGAAAGATCTAGTATTATATCAAAAATGAGAAGGCTGTGTTCTAATATGGCATAATTTTTTTTAGAGAATGATGAAGTGGTAGAGGAGCATGAGGGTTATAAGTCTGTGATGTCAGTGGTATTACTAATGCCACTTTTTGCCTAATGGGTGTGACCATCCTTTCTATTAGTTTTCTAGGGTTGGATACTTGGATTACCTTCTGTTTGATGGTTCAGAGCTTGATGTCCATTTGATATCTTCTTTGGACTTGGATTACGATACTGGAAGTTTAATTGAGACTTGTGAACTTTATTTGATACGTTTACTGATATTTAGCTGGTACATTTGGTGATTCTTCATGTTGTATGACGGTTATATTACACATGTAAATTAGTTACACTTGATATTTACAAGAGTGCACATCACTTTTCTTAGGCCATAAGGTTGCCTACTCAAGTTTTGTCTTACTCAAGTTGGGTCAAAAAGTTTTATCGAGTTCCAGCTCGAGCTTGACTTTAGTTGACTCATTTATGCAACTAAACTATTTCGAGTTGAAGTTCAGATAAACTCTGCTTGTGTATCTAAACTTGAGGAGGTGGATCAACTTAAATGAAGTGGGATGTGTTTTTTAAAAATACTGATGTAGGAAGATTTGAACTCGAGACCAATCTAGTTAAAAGCTTTATCAAATTTAAGTGGGGTCAACTTAAATTCGTACTATGTCAAATTTGATTGGATAATTAACTTTATGAAAAGCTTAAGCTAGATAAAAGCTTAACTTAAGCTATTAAAAAAGAGACCAATCTATGCATTTATAGTATAATCAACTAGAGTAAGTTAAAATCATGAGATATATTTAAATTAATTTAGTTTAATTTATTACTAATGCCAATCATATATGTGGATACATACATAGCTCTTAAACGAGCTTGTTCAAGATTGTTGACAAATTTAGCTTTGAGTTGTTCAAGCTCTACTCATTTAGGAATCGAGTCTGATTGAAATTCGAGCAATTAGGTACTGAGTTGAGCTTGAAGGAGCTTCATTGTGCCTAACTTGAGCTGCTCAACTCGTTTGTAGTCCTAGGCATCTGCCTATGCCTTGTGCCTAGGCCATATATGACTCCTTAACACCTGATGCGCCTTGCGCATTTGTTAACCATTGGTCAAATCTGTAAATACTGATTGATGCATGTGCTTTGTTTTTATTTTTTGTTAGATGTACTTTGAACCAAAATGGTTAAAATTCATCATATAATATTATTTTTCCCTGTATAATCTAAATTAGGCATTTTTGAGAATTAGCCTGGGTTTTGCTTGTTATCCAACCTGAAAAAAATCATGACTGGAAGCTAATTCAAAGAAATTTAGACATCTTATGCTTATTGTATGACATAAAACTTGTAGCCACATACTTGCTGCTAAGAAGTTCTGGATCTTGCTAGCAGGTGTGTTCATCAGCTTCTGCATTGTCTACATTTGCTACATTGATACCTGGTTAAATGAAAAGAAGCTTCCATAATTGTATTCTGTAATTAATTAGATTATTAATTTAGATGGCATGATGTTGAAGTCTTGTATATTGGAAATGTTTTAATTAGTTAATAGCTGGAAGGGGACTTTTTGTTTATGATGCAGAAACTGATCTGTTGTTATTAGTTTCAAGTACATTGTTTTAATTTTTATGCATCACGTTATATTTATTTTGATTTGATATCTAAAAAATCTCTATAAGTGCTTATGGAGTTGCATTATTTATGCTTATTATTTCAATAAGCCAATCAGGATATCATAACTTTAAATGTTAATTCATAATATTCGTTCAAAACTTAGTTTTTACAATTCATTAGCCAACTATTTGACCAGCCCTCTTTTAATGGGAAGTAAAGATAAAACTCTCATTCCTCAATGAAGTTTAGTACCCTACAACTTAAACTAACATTTATCCTGGATTTACAGGTCATATGATCAACAATGGAAGGATATGACATTAAAGCAAACAAAGATTGAACAGTTGGAAGAAGAGCAAGCTTGTTATAATCTTCTCATTATATTTTCTAATGCTATTAATGGAAAACAATGTGATTTTCCAACTTTCTCCATTCTAGACCTAGAGCAGTTTGGTGTGTTCCAATGGGAGCGAGATACTGTTGTCGCATTGTAGAATTTAGCCGCTAGTTGGAAGACTTGGTCGCATGTTGAGCTGTTGTATATTAATTTATTTGTGTTTTTTTCTTTGTTCATTGATGGCAATCTACTTATTAGATTGTTGTAAATATGATTTAAATGTGAAAAAAATAGGATAAGAATTGTATAAAACATAATAACATATTTTTTACTTTAATTATAGTGATCAAATTTCCTTGTGATGCTTCGTCTTAACAGTCATTCATTTTCACTACCCTTTAAGATGCTTCGTCTTAAGATGCAATACTTAAGATGCGATAATCAAATAAATACACAATAGGATGTTCTTTTTTCAATTTGTATCAATATCTTTTGTTTTCTGTTTAATAATATACAACCATTGGTCTAGTGGATATTCTTCGTATATTGAACGAAGCATCCACTAATCTCATACAATTGCTATTTTTTTCAAAAGAATTATATACATTTAGTTTTAAGCTAAAATTTTTCAATCCAATTCAGATTTCAGATGATATTAACTGAATTACTTTTCACACGTCTCACCTTTTCCGTTTATTAAGAGTAAATGATTATTTGAGATGATATCCAAGAATTCTATAGCTCTATTTTTTTGGGTTCAAGTTACTGATAATGCTTTTTCTTTGATGTCTTACGTACATTCATATTCACTTTTACTCTTGTTGGTACTTTTTTTGGTTTTTTGGTATATATAAGTTTTAATACAATCGGACTTCACGGTAGTTTTGCTAGTGGATAAGTTTCATCCTTAGTTGTAATATTTTGTGTCTGTTTTTGAGTTTGTGTATGCTTTGCAAATGTGCCTTGTGGGTAATATTCTCAAGTTGATGTACAAAAGAAAAAAGATTGATTTGGTGGGCACATCCAGTAAAGTGATGCAGCGTTAAGCAAAATACATGACTTGGAACCTTTTCAGATATCTATGTACAATCACACCACTTATATAGCACACATTATGAATTAAATCAACAAACAGTTCACAAATTCAATTCTTGGTGTATGTGGTATCACCTTAGTTGCGTATGAGGAGCTGTTCTGCAACAGGATGGCGATCACATGGCTGAACACCACAAGTAGCCCTGCTTCTTGATCTTCTTCATGAATGACCTGGTTCGCATTTGGACCCAGCTAAATTCCAGGACGCGAGTTTCAAATTCATGGGTGTGCCATGATCGTTGTACACATACCAGATGGTTGTCTGGTTGAGAATTGGCTCCAGGCACTTCAGCATAATGTGGCCAACTGTAAGATTCAACTATCCAAACAGGAGATATTCCATCACCAACTTCATGTAGTGTGCGCATGGCCTACTAATCACACCAAGCATCAATGAGGAATAGGCAGAGTGCATACTTAGTCCTATTGGAAATGATCATGGATATATGGTGTGAAGCAATTTCACCCAAATGTCAATCATTTTGGATTGATGAGCTTTCAGCACAAGACACCCATGCGTGATCCTGCAACATGAGCACAAAACTTAACTCATGAAGAATGTTGCTTCCTTACATCCAACTTTGTGCAGGTGGTTTTTTTACTTCCTTTCTAGCAGCTTCTCTCATAGAAAATGCTTCATGCCATTGTTGCTGATTTGCATATATGCTGGATAAAAGGACATTGGCACCTCCTTTATATTGGCATAGCGACTCAATTTTCTTTGCAACAAGTTCGCCTAACTCTAAATTATTCTGAACTCTGCATGCACTCAACAAAGCTCCCAGTATTGCCAAGTTGGGTTCTATGGGCATTTGTGAGAGAAAATCATAAGCACGTGCTAAGAGGCCAGCCCGACTTAGAAGATCCACAACACAGCCATAATGCTTGAGTTCTGGAGCAACATTATATTCCCTCTCCATAGAATAAAAAAAAATTATCCCCTCATCAACCAATCCACTGTGGCTGCAAGCAGAAAGGATAGAAATAAAAGTAGTGGAATCTGGCAACACTCCCATTTCAGACATCCTTGAATACACTATAATGGCCTCTCTCCCAAGCCCATGTGAAGCTAAAGCGGTTATCATAGCTGTCCAAGAATACAAATCCTTCACACTTATGCTATCAAACACTTGAACAGCAAAGGCAATATTTCCACACTTGGCATATGCATCTATAAGAGAATTCCTAACAAAAACATCACCTTCCAACCCAACCTTCTCTGCATAAGCATGTAAGCTCTTCACAAGAGCCAAAGATCCTAAGCCCACAACTGCTGACATGGCTGAAACTATACTCACCTCATTAGGAGTGACATTTTGTTCACACATTCTCATCTCACTAAACACCTCAAGAGCCTCCTCATGGCAGCATCTATCAGCTAGACCTGAGATCATTGTGGTCCAGACGACAACATCTCTATGAGTAATCTCATTGAACAAGTAGTGTGCATTGTTTAAATGCCCACACGATAAATACATTGTCAGTAGTGCAGTCTGCACAAATTTGTCATTGTTGAGACCTAATATCAATGCATGGCAATGGACTAATTTACCATAATTTAGATCAGAAGGAGAACGACAGGCCTTGAGCAAGAAAGGAAAAGTGTACCTATCAGGAAGGGTGCCTCTCTGGAGCATTTCAGTGTACAGGACAAAGGTGGCTGAGGTTTGGAGGTTCTCGCAGACAGCAGCAGCTCTGATGATGGTGTTCCAGGAGAAAATGTTCATAGACCTCATACGTTGGAAGATTTGTGAGGCAAAGGCAAGGTCGAAGGAGGTGGCATGAACTAGGAGGCGGCTCGATATGAAGGGGTTGTGGAAGAGACCTGAGATGATGGCGAAAGCGAGGATGGCTTGGAGGTGGCAGAGGGAGGGGTGAGCCTCAAGGGAGAGCAGGCGTGGATGCCTTTGGAGGATGTGGTTTGTGGAGGTCCAGGGCGGGCTTGGGTGGGAGTCCATGGTGGAGGAAGAGAGATGTGCTCTGGCGGTGGAGGTGTGGATACGACATTGTAGAGTAAGGAGTTTGTGCCGTGGTAGAAACTTATGAAGTAGTACACCCATGAGGCAACTTGTTCTCCTGCACAATGCAATTTACACCCTTGTTTTTATACTCCTAATACCAAAATAAAGTCAATTGGCAAACCGCTGAAGTACATACAATCAACTCAATTTTTGGAGTCACTACAAGGAGTACAAGCAATAAATATAGCATAATGTAAAAAACTGAAGAGATTAGAAAAAATAACTTGGGCAAAGAAAAGCAGATAAATAGCAGAAGTAGAGAAATCAAAACCAATTTGGTTGCAAGCTCAGTAATTTCATAACTAAATAAGCAATAACAAGATTAGAGCAAACAGAGGCATTAAAGACAAAAAGAATGATGCCAATTGATTGTTATGTTGATTCTAATATCTAGAATCCATCAATTGCTATAAGAAAATTGTAGTATGAGAAGGATGAAGGGGTAGAAAATGAAGGACGAATAGAGGAATTCTAATTATCTAATACATTTCATGTTACAAAAAACATTAAATGTTGTGTATGTTCAATGACCTCTTTCACCTAGCCATGATACACCTCCCCTTCTGTAGGGTGAGTGGGTTTGTGTAAATGGGTATTTCACCCGTCTGTCCCAGACCCTGATAGGTGATTAGCGGGTTTTGCCCGTTGGGTCGTGGGATGGGCATAGGATTTTGAGGTGAAAACCCTGTAGGGTTTGTAGGGTTTAGGAAGGGTTCAAGATTTTAATCTAAAACCCATCCCAAACTCGTTAAGTCTAAAATTATCAAAATACCCCTCATATTATCCATGTATGCAGAATAATTATGTCTTTTTTATTAAGGTTCAATATAATTTATCTTATTTTAATTAAAGCTAAGTAAACAACTATACACTGTTTTAATTCATTAGGGTTTAAAAGTATTTTACACATACAATACCTCACCAATTTACTCAATTTATTCACCCGTTGCCCATCCCCTTGATCGCCCATCCCCATCGCTCGACACGGTGACGCTTATCTACACATCTACTTCTCCTATCACACAGTAGCCGCACCGCCGCAGACTTCCGGCTCTCCGCTCTCCGCCTCAACCTCCACTAGCACACGGTTATTCCTCCTCTCACCGACGCCGATCTACTTCTCTGTCTCTCTCACAGTGACGGTAGCCACACCGCCGCCGCAGACCTCTGGCTCTCTGCCTCTCTCCCACGGGCACGGTTTGCGCCTCTCCTTCCTCTCTCACACGGATCTTTTTACACCCTAAATGTGTTTTTTAATTTGTTTTCTTGCTCCTCTCCTTCCGCTCTCCCATGCTTTCTCTGTAACACGATCTGTGAACTAGAGGCGTGGGGCAGGTGAAAGCACAATGTCTTCTAATAGTGTTGGTCACAATTATTATGAGTTGCTAATTATCTTGCTAATTCATTCTCAGTTATTATGTGTTGTTAATTATCTTGCTAATTTCATGTTTAATTTTATTTGCTCCATGTTTAATTCATATGGTTTAAACTTTAAACATCTACTCAGCCAAAATTCCAAAATCACTAGTTTTATTTGTTCCATGTTTAATTAATTAGATTTGTTGATTTAAGTAAATTTTAATTCAAAATCACTAGTACGTAGAACATTTTTTTATATAAATTTTATTAACGAACAAAAAGCTAGTGGGTACCCATTAAATTAGTGAGATGGATTTGGAAATTTCCCTTCAAAATAGTAGCGGGTTTGGGATGGGTTTAGGATTGAGTTTTCTTAATGGGTATGAGATAGGATTTGACTTCGGCGTCCCAAACCCTCCCCTGTGCCATCCCTACCCTTCTAGAGATTAACTGAACTGTTCTCCCTATTCTAAGAAAGCATGTGTGATAGAGAGGCATGCACATAATTATTTAAATGAAAAACATAACAAAGACTATGAACTTTTATCTAGAGTGACTCTCCTAATATCTGCATTGTGATCACTTAAAAACTTTAAATTATCTAAAACACCATTAAAATGGAATACAAGACAATCAAATAGATTCTGTGCATCTGTACTAAAGAAACCAAAAACCATTAAGTGAACAATAAAAACATGCAAACTTATTTTCAATTCTCGCCAAACTTCATAGAATGGGCCTTGCTAACCGCTACAAACAACCATTGCCATGTACAAGTTCAACCACGGCATAACATTAGACACGGAACAAAATCAAAGAATTGAATGAGGAACAAAAGCAGCTTGCAGTATACAACCAACAACAAGTCTTCTTTGATGATTCTATTGAGACAAAAAGTGGGAAGTTGACATCAGTTCCTCATGCACACAAACACCAAGATGAGACGACAAGACTCACTAGGATTTGTATGTCAATCTTGTAAAAGTTGTTACCAAGATTTTGCCTAGGGATGTCCATAGGTTGGAAGACCCTGAATTTCACCCCTACACTTGAACCCAAATAATTTAAATGTAGAAAAAATATAGTCATAATTTTAAAATGCTGTACCGGGTGGTACTATCAATATTTTCTGGCATTTTGGAAAACCGGTACCGGTAAACCCCGATACAAGCTCAATGCATGCCCTATATGGGTGCATCCAGTCGGCACTACCCGGTACATTAGTCGTTGGCATATGTTTTTTAAGGTTTTGGGGCTATAAAACTCTCATTTAGGCGACTCACTCAAATCTCTTGAACTCTCTAAAATCTCTCTCATTCCATCTCAACTCTCTCGTTTAAAAAAATGAAAAAATCCGAGACAAGCCAGTACGGGCTTGTTTGTATCGGAGTGTACCATGTGTCGGTACAGTTTGATGTCAATACGTACTAGCACCGATCATTCACTGTTCTTATGATATTTTAAACCATGACTATGGTCTCGCCAAATTGTCAAGGAGTTAATGTAGGGTTGCTTCCTATAAATATATACTTTGTTTCGCAGAAGTAGGATCACCTCCATTATGCAACATGGCTGGTTTCTCATGGGCATTGCTACCACGAGGATGCTCATCGACCGTATGTTGCAAGGCAAATTTCACCATTTGATATCATGACACACATAATGATTAATGACTCAATTTCTTTGGACAGTTTTGTAGGTCATGGCAGCAACAAGGGGATCTTGTGACCATGCTTGCGAGCCTTGGGTTTTCTTAGGCAAATATTTGACTAAATATAATGTCAGCCATGTCAACAGAAACACCCTAGAAACTCTCCGGATGGCATCATGGGAATGAACCTCAGCAAGGTGCCAAGGCATTGAGCACCAGCCCAGACAAAAAATATATCTGTATCGATGTTTTAAAAAGGCGCTCGGGCGCTGGGGCGCGCCACTAGGCGAGGCTCCGTTACTGAGGCGCTCGCCTCTGCCCTTAGGCGCTTGAGGTGTTGAGGCCCTGAGGCGAGCGCCTCTTCAAAGTCAGCTTTTCTCTGATTTTTTTTTGTTTTTTGCTGGATTTAACTATAGAAATAAACCCTAAGCAGCACTCGACCCTACTCCCTCTGTTTCATCTCGTCCTCTCATCCGACCTCAAGAGCAGCATACTCTCCGCTCAAGAGTAGCACACGCCTCCTCTCCTCCGACCTCAAGAGCAGTGTGATATGGATGATATTGATGAGGATTAGTCTTTAGATATGACTAATTTTATGTTTACCCTTTAGAGCTTTGATGACTAGGAACTTATGAGTAGAAATTAAGCATTATGATGAACTAATTTAATGTTCATTTTGAAGTTTTTGCTTTATCTACTATATGCATTGCATGACATTCTTAATTTGCTTTATCTTACTCATTATGATTTGATTTATTTAGATAAATTTTCAAGTGTATAAAATTATAAATTATATTTAATTTATTCGCGCCTGAATTCGCTCGAGCACCTTTCGTGGAGCCTAACGCCTCAGGCATTTGAGGGCCTTGGCGCCTTCTGTATCATACTTTGATGTTGTCTAATGCATTAATT
Organism: Canna indica; assembly: GCA_034359265.1. Classification (NCBI taxonomy): domain Eukaryota; kingdom Viridiplantae; phylum Streptophyta; class Magnoliopsida; order Zingiberales; family Cannaceae; genus Canna; species Canna indica. The sequence continues at coordinate 3,861,523 of CP136893.1, read as the reverse complement.
TTGTGAAACATGGAATCCACATTTGCAGAATCACTTTATCAAAATACTTTACAGCAAAAATATAATCATTCAACAACATGGGGAAGCCAACAGTCCATTAAAACAATTACTGATAATTAACAAGTACCATAATTGTGATTGTTGTCTTATACCAAGCAACACAAAGATCACAATCAATCATCAATTAACAGGAAAAAAAGACAAAATGTTATGTTCTTAAATATTATTTCTAGAAAACTTGTGCCAGATTATTATTTTTGTCCAAGTTGAGGCAAAAGTAATATGATAACCCAGTCAAAAGAAAAACGTCTCAGGTCAAAACAAAATAAACAAAAAGCAAACAGCAGCAAATTTCTAGCATGTCAATTATCTGCTCGTATTGCCCAGGTAGACAGGAATTCCAAGATTTCACACACCTCATTCTACTATGTCTTGCAAGACTTTTGGTTTGCCATGCACATAACTATTTAACTGAAAAACATAACAAAGATTGCGAAGCAGAAAATATAGCATTAACATACTTCCTATCAGATCATTTTACAATCAAGTCTTTGATCGACGAGAATACAACTTTGATTACAGCAATCTTTGTTCCTATAGCACCTAGAGCCACAAAAGGTCCAAATAAAGAAAATTAAGACTTCACTACAAGCCTGATTAGATATATACATTGATGGTCCTTTTTGTAAAAGCTTCCACCACTGCTATATAATACTTTTTTTCCTGAAGGACGAATCTTTGAGACACCAACAGGAATTGAGGAATGAAGTTGTGGGATAGTTTTCTCTTCCGAGCTTCTACAATTTGCAAGTAGAGATATATAATTTTAGGCTTTTCTTTAGACCATTGCTAGCTAGATTTTTTTCTTCCTCAATAAGCCAAAATGCAATGATCGCTGCATGTGGCACTCTTAACAAATCCTGCAAAGGAGAAAAGATAGCTCCATCAGCTCTCCATATATCCTGATAAAATGAAATCATCTTATTTTCCTCCTTTGCAAGCATCAAACCAACTATTTATTTCCTCAAGCTGGAACATATGGGATAGTATGTCAATCTACATTGTGATATTGTCAAATCTTGAGGGCCTTTAAACATCATTCTTAGTATCCGTTTACATATGACTAACAATTATTTTCAAGCAAGATTGCCAAGACGCCGTATGGATCTAATGAATATGTAAAAAGAGATAAGCTGCTTCTCAAAGAAGTGCATCCTCCCCACGCAAACAAGGAATTGCAGAAATTGTTTGTAATAATATGAAACCAATATAAAAAGTTGTTTTAGGTTTATTCAAGTTTTAGGAATTTCAAACTGTCCCTAAGTCCAGCTAGAAATTGTCTTCATTGGAACTTTTAACTTCCTACACATAGACTAACTTCCATGGAGTAAAAGGACACCAGCTCACTCCCAATGGAACACTACTTCTGCACCTCACTTTTAAAAACCAAGGGTAACTTGTACTAACCTCCCATCGTTGTTTCAAAATGTTTGGGACCCCCTTCAAAATATAGTCAAAAGGCCAGTAAACTATTAAAAATATATTTTCTAAATAAAATAATATATTTAATAATTAAAATTTCGAAATTGTTTGCCACCTTATATAATGAACCATATAATATTTTTGAATTTTCCGGGTTTTATTAACTTTTCTTCGCGTAATTCTATTCCAAAAAATTGTTTAAAATAGTTTATTGGTGCTAACTAGGTTTGAAGGGAGTTCCGAACATTTTGAAACAATGTAGAAGGGTCCGTATTATTAGTCCAAAATAGAGAAGATACACTGCAATTTACTAACCTAAGATTTGAAGAAAATGCAAATTTCTACACTAGAGGAAAGATTTCTGCTAAAGATGTTCGGTGATTAAATATTCTTTTTTATGCAACCGTGAATAGAAGAGATTTGTCAGAAAATATGCAAACTAACATTAGTATTTTTTCCAATAACTTCACGATTTGCTAATTGCTAGACTAAACAAAAGATTTCTGCTAAAGATGTTAGGTGATTAGATAATCTTATTATGTTCAACTCTGTAGAAGGATTTGTAACGTCATATTAGAATTTTTTTTATTCCCATTCAAGTGGCTCAGTAATGCTCAAGGTCAAGGTATTCAATGCATGCAGCAAGAAAAAAACGTTTCTCCCAAAAGAGAAGAGGGGGGAAGGGGCATAACTCATGAGTCTATATATACACAATATATCTATCTCCTACTGGATGTAACCAATCCAAAACTCTTCTCTTTTAACAAATTCCAATCCCCCTTTCTCGTCTCTCTTTTATATTCCCTTCATCCTCTCTCCCTTTTCCTCTCATCATTTCTCTCTCTTGCATGTTACCACACCCACACAACCTATCATTCCGTATAGCAAATCAACCACAACGCCAAATCCTATTATCCCCTTTCAAAGGAGTAATGATCAGTTTGTTACGATAATATCCTATATCTTTCTAGTCTAAGCATAAAACAAATAGGAGATTGAAATCCGCCCCTTATACTATATTCTTTTGTTTGTTTCATGCCTAAGTTCATGTCCTTCCATTGCATTGGGTACCAACTAACCACGGAGTACCAGTACCAGTCTGACTGCCAACAGAAATCAGTACCTTGATTGTGAATCTGGGCTCCAGATAAGTATTTATCAGTGAAATAGGATTAATATTCAGGATACCAAACATAACCAGTAGTTCAGTGGAAACTTCATTCGGCGTGAGATAGGCATCAGATGACCACATTATATATTTTTCAGATGCAGTTAACAATAAATGCCTATAATACTAATGGGATAAATTATTATTTATACATCCTGCTTATGTAAATTATTGGAGAATAATATATTTAAACAAACTAATCACTGCCAGAAAAAGAGAAGTCTTAATATTTTATGTGGAAATGATCAGCATGGTTGTAAACTAATAATTGCTTTACTCCAAGTACTTGTCAATACTGAAATGGAGTTTACACTGAATCAATGATTTTTTAACGATCCTTAGTTTGTAGGGCTCACATCAAATCACCAACTCCTCTAGACAGATAATTGACTCGTGCAGAAAAACAAAATTACTTGTAATGAGTATCCAAAATAACTCTAGCTTGTAAATGCAACAAACAAAAAAATAATATAGAAAAATACCTAGCTCTCTTATGGCGAAGACATCAACTGAAAGAAGGAAAAGGAAAGCAAGCGAGATCTTCAGAAGACCAGCAATCTTTTAAGTCTGCCAGAAGACTCTTGTTCCAAGAATCTTCTATCTGAAATTTTTTAAAAAGGCACCTTTTAAACCAAGATGAGCTTGGAAGCATCCTAGAATCAGTGAAATGCCCAAAAGAAGGAAGGATAACTGTTAAATCTCAAACAAAATCAGACTATTGAAAAGTGCAACACGTACACTAAGGGCTCGTGGACGGATGACAAATATGCTATGACTGGAAAGTTACAAAGCCACCAATTTGATACTCCGCGAGTATTATCCGGACCGATTAGCCAGCAACCTTCGAAGTGACGGCGCCTATGGAAGACTGCTGCCTGATCGATGAAACGAAGAGAGAACAAAGAGCTGCGACCTCCGCCCTCCAGTCTCTTGGTCGGTATCAGCGAGACGAAAGAAGGCAGCGGAAGAGCGCGGGGAGGGAGGTCGACATCGCGGAGGAAACTAGGGTTTCTGGGAGGTAATGAGATTTGGGAAAGGTGGCGTCCTTCGCGACAGAATGCCAAGGCGAACACCGACTCGGGTCTAAAGAAGACCGTTGGAACCACGATGAATGACTTGGATCGAATCGTATTGGCTTTCGTATCCAAGACGAGTAATATTTGTTTACTTATAATTTAATCCTACGGTCCTCACGTGCTCGATGAGGTTTGTTTCCCCTGATCGCGTCCAAAACGAGCTTGTCAATATTTTATTGCGTCACTAACATGAACACAAAATGCTTATAAGTTGTAAAATTAGCGATTAATTCGGGACTACATCCAGAATGATTTGTAAAGCAATTTGACATAAATAAATTCAAGCCGAAATTGCTTTTAACAAATCGGAATTTTTCAAATTCTAATTTTAGGGAGACAAAATTTCAAAAATAGGATTTGAAGTTTTAAAATTTTTAAAACTGAAATTACGTTGATCGATACTCATTTTATCATAGGGCCAAAGTCTTTAACTTAATTAAAAATTATAAAAATTATTTTAAAAATTATTTTAACTTATAAAAAAGAATTATAATAAAATTGAGGTGTTAAAGTTTTAAAAAAATATTTTTAAATTCTTTAATTCATTAGATATTTTTGCAAAAGTCTATAAAACTAAATTTAAATTAAAAATTATGAAATATTTTGATGAAAAATATTTTTTTGAACCGTAATATATCTTTTGTATTTTAAAAAAATATTTTATTAATTAAAATTATTATTTTTTAATTAAAAAGTTATTATAGACTTTGGGCAAAAGTCTCTAATACATTAGAGACTTTCACCAAAAGTCTACAAAAGTAATTTTAAAATAAAAATATTGAAATACTTTTTGTCCAAAATATTTTCATAGACTCCAAGCTCCAGCATATCTTTTATATCACATATATATTTTTTTTGAATTTAAATTTATTTTTTATAATTAAAAAATTATTATAAATAAATGTCTCTAACTCGTTAGAGACTTTTGTGCAAAGTCTATAATATTTTTATAATTTTTTAAAAAAATATTTGAATTCATGAAATAATTTTTTAATGATGCAAAATATTTACTATGATCCAAAAAAATATTTTACATCAAAATATTTCATAATTTTTAATTTTAACTTAAATTTATAGAATTTGTATAATTAGAAAGTTTGAAAATATATTTTTTATACTCTAATATCTTATCTTTATCATAAAAAATATTTTATAAATTTAAATTATTTTTTATTTATATATATATATATTAAATTTATGATCAAAGTCTCTAAGTAAAACGAATATTCAATCCACCTGGAATTTTGATTTCCAAAATTCAAATCTAAAATTTGATTTTGAAAAATGATTGTTTAACAAACATGGTAGGACCCATATTACAGTATAGTCCAGCACTCGATGTTAAGTACGATGCATTCAGTGAAATAAATGGGTTATGTAATTGTAACGTTATATCAAGGACCCTTCTGGCCACACCTTTCCAAGTTAGGTGGGCCAAGAATGCTACTCTTGGAAAATTGGAGTTTGATGCTGTAATTTTCGTTCTCCGAACCAATTCTATAATATCTTAGAGTCTGATTGTTACCCCCTATATAAGTTTTTTTTTTGACAAAATATTAATTAATACTTTCACTAAAAATAATAGTTCAAGAGTGGTCATAAATTGTATTAGTAATATACTTTCAAAGCTTTTCATTAATCTGGACTAAAACTTTCAATATTTTGAATATTCATTTTATCTACGGTCAAAAATTAAAAAATATTAAAAATATTAAAATAATTTTAATTTATAAAATATTTTTAATGATGAAATATATTATATAATTTTTATATTATATTATATTATATTGTATTATATTATAGTATATTATATATAATATAATAATATAGTATATATTATATTATACATGTTAATCAATATTTACTAGTACTATACAATCTAGTATTATACAATGTACCAAATTGCCCCTTAGTGAAGATGGAGATAGCCTTACGATGTGAAATAATTTTGAGTCCAATGTATTTTAAAATTGAGATAGACTATTTATTATACAATTAATAGCCGAGGAGCTAGCAAATATTCTAACACTACTAATACTCCAATTAGCTGCATTGGTCAAATAGTATGATGCATTTTCAAGAGTTGCATCATCAATCTCATATACGGTGTTATCAGAAGCTATCATATATTATATTATATTATATTATTATATATGTTAGTCAATACATATTAGTACTATATAGTCTAGTATTATACAATGTACCAAATGGCCCCTTAGAAAAGATGAAGATAGCTTTATGGTGTGAAACAATTATGAGTCCAATGTATTTTGAAATTGAGATAGACTGATTATTATACAATTAATAGCCGATGAGCCAGCAAATATTCTAACACTACTAACACTCCAATTAGCTGCATTGGTCACATAGTATGATGCACTTTCAAGAGTTGCATCATCAATCTCATTTACGGTGTTATCAGAAGCTATCATTGCTCTACTGCCCCCGCACTTTTATTGTAAATGAGGAATCTGGAGAAAAAATGAAAGATTATAATGTATCAACAAGTAGAACTACTCAACAAGATTGAGAAATTCCAATCCCGGTAGCATAAACATTAATATGGGTGGATAATTTCTCACAAATTGGAGAACCACAGTAGCCGGGGGAATATCTCGCCGAAGACACTTTAACCCTGAAGGCAAGGTGTTGCACAACAAATAAATAAATAAATAAATATATATATATATATAAAAGAGAAGCACAATCATTAGATAGAAAAAATAAAAAATTAGGAATAAATTATGTAAGGTATATGTTAAATAAAGGAACAGCCTGCAATAGTATTTCAATAATTCAACTTACAATAATGACATTGTTTGGCTAACCCAGGATGGAAAGCCGAAGACAATAATTCAACTTACCCATTTACTTCTTTGTTAGCCGAAGACAACCTTCGAGCATAAATTTTCTTTTAAAATAATTATCGATATCTACTATGTAAAAATCAATTGAATCCAAGTTCACGTTCAGTTGCAATGCTAAAGGGAACATCAATTAAAAATTAATTAAAATCCTATCACACTATAAAATTACTTCCTACAACTACAATTAAATTACTACCACACTGTAAAAATGTCAACATTATTGGATGTAATGTCAACAGCATGGTTGACTCAGAATTGCTACAATCGTATGATCCAAATTAATGAAAATTTTCCCTAATCACATGATCCCAATTCCCAAACCAAGGCAGTGGCAGAATGAGGTATCTATATTGAAGAAGGAGGTAAATATATCAGATCAGGTTCCCTAATCAGTTTTCCCTAATCAATATTGCAATTTATCTTCTTCTTTTTGTCTTTTCTTATTTTATTATTCTGTTTCTACATATTCAGCTAGAGTATTGAGTCTCAAATTCTCAATCTACACCTGAGTTTTTGAAACAAAAAAGAGCGGTCCGTGGAATGCGAATAGTAGTACAGCGTGTGCCAAGGGGAAAAACTTACAGACTACAGGCGCACGCCGGACTGGTCGGAGGCTCGGAGCACGATCTGGTATGCGCCTGGACTGGTCGGCCTCGCGGGACGCCGGACTGGTCGGAGCACGCGGGTGAGACGCCGAGACGGGAGATCCGCTATAGGCGCAGGTTAGGGATCGGGAGAGATGAGGGATTTTGAAATTTATGGGGCTCGTGGAAGGATGATAAATATGCTATGACTGCAAAATCACAAAGCCACCAATTTGATACTCCGCGAGTATTATTCGGACCGATTAGCCAGCAACCTCCGAAGTGGCGGCGCCTTTGGTGCACTGCTGCGTGATCGATGAAACGAAGAGAGAAGAAAGAGCTGCGGCCTTCGCCTTCCGGTCTCTTGGTCGGTATCAGCGAGACGAGAGAAGGCAGCGGAAGAGCGTGCGGAGGGCCATTGACATCGCGGGGAACTAGGGTTTATGGTAATTTGCTGTTTGTCTTTTTCTTTTTCTTTCACCTATTTATTGATTCTTCCTCAAAAATGTTTCTGATAATTAATAAACAAAAAAAACAATTCATTCAATTTGAAAATAATTTTAAAATACGCGAAAAATATAAAACTATTAATACATAAACAATATTCCTTTATTTCACCCAGGATAAAATAAAAAACAGTTATAGTATGAATTGACAACAATTGAAATTCTAAACAATTTACCTAAATAAATTTTAGTAGTGTGAAATGTCCTCGCGTATATTATTTTCATAAAACATAATATTACTCAGTATAAAGGTAGCAATATGTCATCGTACCAACACAAGCCCGGCCTCGGGCAGACCCATTGCCTGCTAGGAGGTTGGTTTTGGGGAATGCTCATTGCTTGTTCGTTAGTATTTGGTATGATTCAAGTAATATTCACGTCGTGTCGTGTCCGACACACGACCATTCGGGCTCAAACTAGCTTATATTTATGCCTAGCTCGATTCAAGTGGGCATTGGGTGCAAGCCACACAGCAGCATGCAGAAGGTTAAACCAATGCTAGCATGTCTAGGCCCGTGCCATTGTAGGCTTATCCTTGCGAGCCGTGCTCATCACATGGGTTGTGCCTAGGCTAGCCCGAAAATTCTCAAGTCGGGTCAAGCACGACTCTTTGGGAGTCATGTCATGCCACCCCATGGGTTGATCCGACCATTGACACCTCTAATTTAGTTTTTTTCTCTATTGAAATAACACGTTGAATACACAAAAAGTATCTCCATCTGGACTATTTCGATATCCACCTTTTTTTTGACAACCTTGCAACTTTCCTTCTCTAATTGTCGCATTCTTCTACCAATTGTAGTCGAACTAAGACTCCAAAAATCATAACATTTGTGCTTAGGACTTTGTTATATTAACGAAAGATATTCCAAAGATCCTTAATGCACTAATAATGGATAAAAATAGAAGAGAATTGAGTATTTATATATATACTCACAAGGCACGGACAACAATAAAGAAAAATAGAGAAGACATATATGTTTAATATACTATTTTACTGGAATAATACTATCTCTTTGTTAAAACAACTTATAAGAACATTTGGGATACATTGCCAAAAAATTAATTATAATTTTAGTATTTCTTTATAGTCCCGATTTTTATCAATTTAAAATTTATAATTTCAAATTTGATAAATTGCCGAAAACAACAATTTACCATGAAAAGAAAAGTGCCAAAGAAAAAGCTTGAAAATTTCTCTCCTCAGAGGGAAAATAAGAACGATTTTTATTATTATTTTCTTTCCTCTTAATTATTTTCATTCAAAATTGAGCAAAAGTAAAAGGCAATTAAATGCGAACCATTTATTTTAACTAGTCACGATTCTTTATTTATTTTTAGTTAACAAATTACGTTATTCTTCCTACTTTTCCTCTCTCTTTTTTCCTTTCTATTATTTCCTTTCAATTTCCATCATCTTAAAAAACAAGCACTGGAGTAAATAAATTCACCCCCTCAAATAGAAATCTAAATTCACCGTCTCCAATTTCTTTTAATAATATTCAATAAAAATTAAAAATTGCTTACTAATAATTACAGTTAACAAGTATAGATCAAAAAATAGTATACAAAAAGAAAACAAAACAAAATGTTATATATATTCACTATCTAATAAAGAATATATTTACATAAGATAATAAAAAAATTATAACAACAAATTATAAAAGTTTCAATAAATTTTTCTTGTTAAACCGATCATACAATTATGGGTAATATATGTTAAAATGAAATATTATTATCTTGGAGGCATGTATATGAAAATTTGCCAAAAATCTACCAGTAAAAAAGGGACACCGCGCAAGAAATGCAACAGTCCCGCCTTCCATCTTAAAAAGGCTATCACGCCCTATTATTTTCCCTCCTTCATCCTCCCGCCTTTCTCGCATCTGCCTCCGCCCTTAAAATCGCCCCCATCCGCCCATTTCCTTATCCGTCTCGTTCTCAATCCCTCCAATCTCATCACCTCTCTCTCTCTCTCTTCCCTCTCCTCCCCTGCGAGCTCGTTCTCTCTCTTCGCCCTCCCACTCCCGCCATGAATCGGAGGATCCAGAGCTTAAACCCAAAGGCGTCGCCGTCGCAGATCGAAGAGCGGCTCCACCGCTTCCTGAGACCCGGTGCCCTCGCCCGCCTCCGTGACTCCAGAATTAACAGTGCCAGATCCCTCCGATCGGTTGCAATACCTCGCTTCACACCTCCCTCCTCCCCCTCCCCGGTCCCGCCCTCCCCCGCCGCAGATCAGATAGATAGGCTCACCCCTTTCTTCTCGTCCAGGGTCCATGGTCCGCAATTTGTCCAGCGGAAGAAACTCGCTGCCGCCAAGTCTTTCTTCTTTGCCCCCTCGAGCCCGGAACTTCCAGATGCGTTCTTGGACGCCTTTGGCGTAGATCTAGTCGCTGCCCATTGAACATGGATCGTTGTGATTTTTTTCGCCGATTGTTTGGTTCCGATGCGTACTCAGATGGGTGAATCGGGTCCTAATAACACCAAAAGGATATTTTTCCCTTATAGGTTGAATTTAGGGTTTTGGTTGTTCTTTTCGTTCTTCCTTTTGTATGATTAGACTAATGAAATAGTGGAAGTACTAAAATTGGCTTCGGTGTAGATGCGAGATTGACATGTAAATCTTGTTATCTTTTTTAAAAATATATGGTATTTTCCCTCTTTCTAATCTTCTTCCTAGACTATCTGTATTTTTCTTAGTATCGTGGCTCATTGTCGTAGATTTGCTTGTGGTCTATATGGTTCTTGTTAGAAGCTGTGTCGACTAATTTCCTTGTCTGAAGTAGGCAGTGCCTAAATAGTAATAAATACATACTGGTTGCTTTTTTTTTAGTGTTTATTGTTCCTCGTACTGCTTTTATCTGAAATGGCCTTCAGTACTCGTTAGTATAGTTTGATTTTTTTTTTTGAACAATCGTTAGTATAGTTTGATGTTAGCATATTTTTTCTAGAAACAATTTGGCTAGATGTTTTGTTTCTTCAATTTGGTCCGAGCTAAAGGTATCTGCTACTTTCGATTTGCTCTCTATTGTTTGACATGCTTAACGGTTAAATAATATAGTATGGATCAAGTAATAGTGTAGTTATTTATGTTACTTGTGAAGCATCTTAAAATTGTATAAACTAATGCATGAATTGTGGTTATTGTTGGTCTTTAAGCATTGTAATCTACACTCTACAGGTCCTTTTTTGTTTAATTAGTTACTCCGTTTCTATGAAATTATTGATCTCACAATAACCTGTTTAAGTTGCAAAGCTGTTTCTGATTCTGATTTTTGGATTTCTAGTTGGTTCAACATGGCTATCATGTACTCGGAATTTGCTTGTCCATACACCTCAATTCTTGAGTTGGTTACATGATGCATTAGTTTTGAGCTTCTATATCTCAGTTATTTAGCTGAAGGTTATGATGAGTTTTTTTTGCTACTTTATATGAAATATTTGTAGATTATGATGATTTTAGCTGATTTAGCTGTTGCATTTTATTTGATCAATGGGGCGTTTGCGCCTTACAACCAAGCACAAGTACTAACTTGCGCGCACCCAATTGCTTGTATAGTAATCCACACATTGCAGTGAACGTAGAGACTTATCATTTATCACAGCATGCGGTTTAGCCCTAATTATACTCGGCCTAGACACAGCGGAATGGTTAGTTCATACTCTCTACAGTGCGATGAATATCTTATTAGGCCGATTCCAACAATATCAACACTTTCTACAGTGCCATAAAGTTCGCTCACAATTAATAAGCCACCTGAATGAGAGACTGAGAGCAACCAAGCTAATTGAACTTTACTTTTCAAGGGACCAAATGCCCCAAAAGAGTTAATTACATTACAAAATAATATATGCCATAAAGTAGAAACTTTAGCCATTGCATCCTCTAATAATTAAATCTACATGTACAATTTTCTTAAAATCCCGATAGAAGCTAAATAAAAACAATGACAGGATAAAGGAAGAAGAAACCAAAAAGGCATACTGTACAAATTGCACCGGCAAACTACGCACTTGGACTCTTTTATAATTCTTGATTATTTGACAACCCACTAAGGGAACTTTACAATGAATAAATGGAAGGCTAAACACAGAGCTAATATGTTGGAAGAGCTTGCACACAGCATCAGCGAGCCACATTTTCGATGGTGGAGCTTGATCAAGCCATCATAGTGACGATTCTGATATTAGACATAATAAGCCTGCAGCCATTTACATATTTTTAATCTGACTTAGCACATTTTCAAGAAAAATAATCTCTGTATTAGAAAACCAGTCTCAAAGTTTCACAAGAATACAATTGAACATATGTAACAACAGTAACGTTAACTGTTAGGTGATTTCTAAGAATCCAACTAAAATCAATTATATATATATAGTGATTCAGATATTAAATGTGCAATCATTACGTCAGAACTATATGCATGTTTGTGTATCTAAATGACTATATATCTAAATGCTTATTTATTCAGCAGTTGAATAAATAATCAAACAGAAAACACAAGTTCCTTCAATTAAAAGGAAGATATAACAGTCAAGGCTCATTAAGGCACAATGGGAACCAATTTGGATATGAGAATACCTTCATGAATCTGTAGGAAGCATTGGTGGTGAACTGGAGCCATGAGTTTACCAAATCATCGACTTATCCTGCTAAAGAAATTTTTGTCTTGTTGTTGCGTGTAAGGCTATTGCCTCTTCGGATAAGAGGATTTTCTATGGAATATACAAGCAGACTACCATCCTTGGTCCCAGCTAAGAAGCACTCTTCAGGTGTCACAGCTAAGGATGTTATAATCTTCCCAACTCCATCATATTTTCTCACAACATCAAGTGAATGCATGGAACGCAAAATTATCTGTCCTTGATCACCAGCACAAACAAGGAAGTCCCCGCAATTACTAAGTTCCACGCAGTTGAGGCGCCCATTTGATTCAGAGAATGCAATATGTTTTCCATTAATAGAATACATATGTAAACTCAAATCACTCTCAGCATAAACCACGAGCCTTCCATGTGGTGATACAACCAACTTGGACAAAGGACTACCAGATGGATGTCGAATGAAACGTACATATGTTCCCTCACGTAATGTATGAAAAATACAAGTGCCATCCTTTGATCCACTGATAACTATGTCAAGTTCTGCACTAATAAATAAGCATGTGATTATGTCATCATGTCCACATAGGATATGGAAAGGGTTTTCAATGATGACTTGATCTTTTCGAGGAAAATCAGTTTGTATAGTACGGGGTTTTCTCTCTGTAAATCTTCCACGATAGGCATGCCATACCATGACAGTTGTGTCATAACTTCCAGTTGCAAGTATGCTACCATCGTATGAGACTGCAGCATGAAGTAATTTCCAAATAAGTGTATAAGAATTACATGCAACTTTTGAGCAATTATTTCTGTATTAAAACATGCCCATTAGAATTAGCAGTCTTGGTTCACTAATGAAACAAGTGGATCAACCAGTCAGAGTGCATCCATTTCCTAAGAATAAAGTATTGTACTGACTATTATGTAGGTTTACTCTAGAGGGGGCATTTGATTAGTTGTAACTTGTAAGTGTATTTGCATCAAATGCATAGCATGAGAATTTAGTCAAATATGTAAAAATAAAATAAATTGAATTGCATGTTTGTGGAACAAAATGAAAAAAATTGAACCACCTGCCTAACTACAAGTTGCCATTAAGCACCACTAAGACCGTTGTACCTGCAGTCAAATTGCTGCAGAGCAGCAACACTTCAATGCAACTATGCAAGTCCCATTGTCATAGTATAATCTCATTCTAAATGAATTGCTAAAAAATATATGCAAACTCTGCTGGTAAGAAACAAAATAGAAAATATGGCACTTGTAAAAGATCTAATAAACAGAAACTTGCAGCCCCATATTGGTTTAGTTGAACAGCAAAACAACCTTGGCTCATTTAATAACCATTCATTTCTTTTAATTGTAGAAAGAACCTAATCCACTAGATGAAAGTCATAGTGATCGCATGTGATTTGCGGTTCTGTATTTCCTCAAAAGAAAATTGAACGTAATTTGTGAAAAAAGCAACCTGATATACAGCTGACCACATCTTTATGTTGTCGAATGCTCTGCACTATTCTTCCATCATTTAGGGATATCACCTGAAAACTATTTTCCCAATTACCACATGAAATGAGGTAATTTTCATTAAGAACATGCATTGTGGCCAAGCACTGTCTTCCAAACTCAATATTTTCAGCCAATGGGGTTCCTAGCTTGCGAGGAGAAAGCACATCAGAACCAATACCAAAAAATGGTTCCTACAAGGCAAAGAAGAAAACAGTTGAGCAACTAATAAATAACCATAGTGGTCCTTATAAAAACTGCTTGAGAACAATTAATGATGCAAAAAAACTACTTTTTTAATGCCATCTATGATACTAACCTGGGACCCAGAAAACGTGAAATTCCCACCAGTTTGCAATTGTGTTGTTAACCACAGTTTTACTGACAGGGTGAGCCCTTGATCCACAAGGAGTATATTAGAATCTAGCAGGCCAATAAATACTACAGGAGAAGGTGGACTAGTTGTACTGGAGATAGTGGAAGTCAATGCAATTGATGCTGGAGCAAAATACAAAGGATGAGCAATAGGGATAGGTGGACCTCTTCTTGGATGTTTCTTACGAAAAATCTGAATCGGTGTTTGGCCAAAATTTGCAATCTGGTCTTCTATTGCAGACTTTTGTAATATATCATCCATGTTCTCCAAATCAACAGCACCTTCATAAGTTAAGTAATAAAATATGTTGGCTGCCTGTAAATCCAGCAAAAGTTTCACAAAGTTAAATCCAATAATATATCGTCACAAGTAGTACAATATTGCACATCAAATCATACCTCCATAGCAGGCTTTCCACGTTGCTTATAACCAAACACTAAATCAATCCAGTGATGGAGATTGGAACTTACGTATTCACTCTCTAGAGCTTCCCGATTCCTATAAATAAATTCTTCAGGAGAACCCTGTAACAGTAGAAATTATGAAAACAGAAGAATGGAGGAGCATGAAAAACTAATATACAGCACATGGTTTACAAAACCACGATCTGAATATAGCACATTCAACCCAATTACCAATAAGTTTTATAGATTTGTATACTTCTGGAGATATCAGATAAGTTGCAGCATTAAGAAGAATAGTAAAAATGGTAAACGTGTGATATAACAATGGTGAAGATTAAGATTAAAAAGTTAGACTCCTGTTTGTTCTACAAAGCTAAAATTGAAGAAGCTAGTCATCACTGACCAATCATAAGCCCACTTTTACCTTGCATGAACTACAAACTATATATTATTTTGACAAAAAAGCGATAAACATTCAATTGATTTGTGGCGAGTGAAAGCAACTAGAGAACGGTCATGCTGGCTTCCAATCATCTATGGTTATGGGATTTAAAAGATCACCACAAACAGAAATAGTTCTTGAGTCATAACCCAATAACATTTGGAGAATTGAATCAGTGCAGCGCTTTCTCCTATAAAGTCATGTGAAGTTCCTAACTATATGATAAGTGTAAGCAGCAACAAGGAACAAAGCGGCATGTTTGTAATTCTACATTCTTCTTGCTTCTGCAACTCCATTTTGTAAGTAGCAACTTTTGATACTCTAAATCTTCCATTTATGTCCCTTCCTCAAATTCATTGTTCCAGTATTTGTCCATAAATAACTTAATTGCCAGGGCATACAGATCAAAGTATTTTTATTCTCATGAATAAAAAAGACTTTTGTGGATGCCTAGTAGGTTAGATCCACAGATCTACCTAGAGACCAAATAGGAAATATCTTATTTTTTTGGCGAATCAAGATTGAGTTCTACTGAAAGTTAACTAAGGTGGTTGTTTTATAACTTAACAAGATGTAAAAACTTTAAAAGAAGTCCTTCCAGGAAAATAAAAAGAGGCATTCACCTTATTACTACATATCCCTGCAGAAAGAAAATTACAGTAATGAGTTAAAAAAAAATGTGCACAAAAAATGTCAAACCTGTTCTATTATATATACAATATGAGATGTCATAGATTCTGATCTCTTAACATAGAAGTGTCACAAACCATGTTTTCTTATTCAAATGTGCACAAAAATGTCAAACCTGTTCTATTATATATACATTATGAGTCACCATTGACTTGAGCTAGAAATGTCACAAACCACTTTTTTCTTATTGTGTTCCCTTTCTAACACATGTACAGTTCATAGGGAGATAATGCCAGAAAGAGAAAGGTCAATCACAAATTTAGTTACCAAAGAGTTATTACCTTGGCCCATGGAGGAAGAGCAACATCACCTAATGGTTCACCATCTTGCTTAACACCTAAATGATAACAATTTGAATTGGCAAGAAATTCAGGCATGTAAAAGAATTCAGGTATCAACTCTTTCACATCACTTGTATTAGATAGGCAATTCCTGTATGTTCCATCTATGCTTTGAAAAAGACGGTCTGCATGATCAAACTTCCCACCCTGATGGAGTACATTTTTCATTAGCCTGATACTATGCAGGAAAAGATACTTTCAAACAATGAAATAAACCCAAATACAGGTAAGGAAAATTTTTAACCCATATGGGTCAAGCAATATAAAACATAAAGAAAAATGAAATATTATAAAGAAAGACTGAGGTAATATTGCAAAATTACCAGTAATCTTGCAAGTGGTAATCCACATTACTCTATTTGATTTTTATCTAAAGTGGTAATCTATCCTATGTTAATGATCCAAATTACCACCTAGGTGTGAGGTAATCCATTGTGGCAATCTCGTACGAAAAATAAAGACAAAAATTCTCTACTAAGGAGAATATTTTGCCAAAATAGTATAATTTATTTATCAATAAAAAATAAATATTTGTTAAAATATTATATTAAAATAAAGAATATGTGATGTGCTGGAAATAAAATATTTTTATGCTTAGCTCATTTTTATAGTTTAGTCCCTCATCAGTAACCAAAAACCAATTTTTAAAAATAAATAAAAAATAATTATAAGAATATGTGTAGACTTATGCATTATCAGGTCCTTAAAAGAGTATGGTATTTTATGTTCTTATTCATTATAGAGCAATTACCCAAATCCATAACTTGGATATGAGATTTTCCCATATCCATAACTAAATGGTCAAAATTTTGAATTTGCCCTTCATTTCAAAATATAGTTTTCTTTTACTAATTAAAGGCTTTTCTAAAATTCTTTAAGTGACTCAAAATAAATAAATTTTTTTATTATTCATAATATATTTTTTTCAGCAATTCATATTAATATTATAGTAAATAAAAATTTATTTTAGTGGCTAATATTTTTTTAAAAAAATATTTAAAACATTTTTCGAAAATCTTTAAATACTTAAATTATACACTTGTTAAGTAAAATGCAACGTAAATTAATTTTTTTAACAAAATCTTTAAATACTTATTATTTTTTATTTTTTTAGTGCAAAAGTCTTTAAGTGCATAAATTATATACTATTTTTATTTATAGTAATTTTGCACTAAAAAAATAAAAAAATAGTAATTTTGGCTACTAATAAATTCTTTAGGCACTAAAATGAATACTACAAGGATTGTTAAAAAAATTAATTTACGTTACATTTTACTTAACAAGTGTATAATTTAAGTATTTAAAGATTTTTGAAAAATATTTTAATTGTTTTAAAAATAAAAAATATTATTATCCACTAAAATAATTTTTTAACTATTATAATACTTATATAAATTGCTGAAAAATATATATTATGAATAAAAAATTTATTTATTTTGAGTCACTTAAAGAAAAGTCTTTAATTAGTAAAAGAAAACTATATTTTGATAAGAAGGGCAAATTCGGATCTTTGACCATTTAATTATGAATTTGGGAAAATCTCATGTCCAAGTTATGGATCTGGGTAATTGCTCTTCATTATATGAATGCTTTTTATTTATTTCATCTAATAGTGATCATGTTTGTCATATTTTCACTTGCTAAGTTTATAAGTTTTTAAATATCAAATTATTAGTTAAAAGTTGTGTTTAAAAAACATAGGGAACATTAGATTTTACATTCCCAGTAATCTACTTGTGGCACCAAACATGTCAAACTAGATTACCAACAATTTATAATAGATAGACCAAATGTTGCAATGCAAGATTACTGGATATTTTACAAGTGATATTCTATTTCTAAGGTAATCATTAAAAGATTGCCTCGCAATCCACCGAAGGCAACCAAACAGAAGAATAGTTACCTGTAAATTCCGGTGCAAAGCTGTAAAAGGCTCTAGCCTAAGCAAATAATAAAGCACAATGCCCATGCTAGAATAATGAGATCCATAGTAAAAACTGCAACAAAATGACCAATATTAGAATCTAGGGAAATAAAACTTATTTGTTATTAGTAAATACAAAAATTTAAGGAGCATGATGTACAACCTAGGAATGTCAGGGTCACAAAAATTGCGATATCTTTCTTCAAAAACCTGCGCAAAGCACAAGGTAATGCAACTAAATGTAAAAATACAGTCAGTTAGTAATGCCAGAAATAGCTATATCAAAATTTAATTTACGATGTGACCTCAAGGCGTTTCGAATCCAAGGCACCAACTGGTTTTGAGAGGTCTCTGAAAGTAGAGGATTTGTTGAAATCAAGTTTTTCTGATGAATAATCAGCCAACACCCAAGGAAAGACAGGATACTGAGTCAAGTCATTGTAAGATCGACCAGCAAGTGTATTAAGAATCATTAAATATTCAAAGTTGCTAATTTCTCTTCTTTTCCAACTCTCCCTAGCATTTTCAGCCATCTCAAGTGCTACACGCCTGTCAATAAAATAGATAAGTCCATTTTTGTCTCTGGAGCTTCCTTTGGGATACAAAATTTCATTCCTAAGAGAAACTATCAATGTTCCAACATGTTTGGCATCTTTTTGAGATGCAAAGTTGAGAAAAATAGGAGCTGTGGAATCATTGAAGAAGATTTCTATAGCTGTAAACTGTAGCAAATAGCGAGTCCAGTGAACTGCTTTTATCTGCAAGAATGATCAAGATAAAAAATGTGAATCATAAAATAATTAAACATTTCAAAGTGAATGCTTAAGGAAACAAATGACCACAATAGAGTATGACATTTGAATGGCGCACCGTGGAAAGACTCCATCTCCTATGGAGTTTGATTTTATTGGATTTATGTTGTGCAGAAGAATCTGGATCTTCATTATCCGTTGGAGTTCCCTTTCCGCGGTTGTTATCAAGAATAGGGCCTTTATTTGGTTTTTGCTTAGGTATACTTCCTGATTGTTCTTTGCTGGAATCAGAGTTCCCTGTATCTTTAAAATTTTTGAAAACTGATGATCCTCCTGTACCTTCAACCAAGAAGTCACCAGAAAAATGCAGAAAACTCTGCACTATAGCTAATTTCCCTGCCAATTTTCTCTTTGGTGTGATAAGCACAG
Source organism: Canna indica (assembly GCA_034359265.1). Classification (NCBI taxonomy): domain Eukaryota; kingdom Viridiplantae; phylum Streptophyta; class Magnoliopsida; order Zingiberales; family Cannaceae; genus Canna; species Canna indica. The sequence goes on along the minus strand of CP136893.1, from coordinate 3,842,371 downwards.
AGGGTATGGATAAACGAACCTATAAAACAAGAAGATGCATAAATGCCCCTAATAAATATCTAAAGCCTATGAGTTTACACGTGAAAATAATTTATACCTCAATCAAATCAGTATCTACAGAAGCAGAGGATGGCTCCTTCTTGTCAAAAGTAAGATCCACCTCACTAGTGTAATCTTTGACATATTCAGAACCTTGATTTTCTGAAGAACTATTTGAACCAGAGTCATTAAGCCTAGGAAAGTCATCATCACAGACTTCAGAAGACTTTTCTTCAGTAATTCCTCTAACTCCTTTTAAAAGAAATTGTTTCATTTGTTCAGGAAAATTGGTCCTCAAACCAGTACTGGATTCAATTGCAGGCTGACCGGTTATATTAGATGTTTTCGCAACTGGAGGATGACAAAGACGTTCATCAAACTTATAATTGCGTTTAAGTTTGGGCCTGCGCCTCCAACTATCCTCTGTCTTATCAAGTTTCCAATATGTGATGACAGAATTTGGAAAAGGATGTGAAGACCAAGGACCCCTCTCATCAATCAAAGCACGGAACATGTGGATCCATTTATCCTGGTAAAAAATTGGAAGACTTAGTTCTGAACTGAGAGAGGATATAGTAGAAGCCAACAATCTAAAATTTGAAAAAAATGAAAGTGTAAAGAACTTACAGCGACAATTTGCTGCTCCTCATCATAAGCAAGCTGGAAACTAGCTTTTCGGTTGTCATCCGAAGATAAAACTGCACTAATATTTGACTGAATATCATCTTCAAAGGTTTTCCAATGGTTTACCACTGCTAAGGAATGCTCATCAAGCTTAAGTCGAAGCTCCTGCAGCTGCTTTAGACGGTCTGCATTGACAGAGTTAACTGACTTTGCCTCATCGACTGCCTGAATGAAGAAAAATATTTTGGTTACTACACAGAAATCAAATTGCCCAGTCAAGGTAATATTAATTCTCTTTCGAGAAAAGTCACAAATCAAATGCCCTAATTTATTATTTAAGAAAAGAATATTTTAAAGCAAGCAATCTGGGTAATATCTATGCAAAATCATTTGATGGTGAAAAGTTTAATAAAGTAAAAAAAGCAGCTTTCACACCGCAGCAAGAACACGGTCCCTTTGAAGTAGACTAAGAATGAATCCCTCTTCCTTTGAGCTGCTACTGATTTCAACTGGATCATCCCTGCCCAAGATACTAGTCGCGAGCATAGACTTCCCAAAGTTGACAATTTCTAGGATCAGGTGCGTTATAACATGAAAACGTGCACCATCATCCGAAATGCCATATTTAGACCTCACAGTAACTAAAGTCCTGTTTACAACACAATTAAAATGAGTTTTGCACTTAAATTATGTACTGAGTGAAGTCACAAGTCTCAACAAAAAATACCAAATAAAATAATGAAGCCGATTCTTGCACTGATCATCATCAGAAGTAAGAAGAAGTGGGAGCAGTGAAATGAATTGATGAACGCATCTCGAGGCACTTTCCAGACTAGCTTTACAAAGATAAAGGATCACAAGATGAAAGATAACCCTTGGGAACTTCTCACCCCTCAAAAGCATTGCTTTGTCAACATACTTGTTAGTCTTTCCACCCAACGCATTGCTAATTCCACCAGAAACAACTACAGCAGCCATTTCTGCAGCAGGAATGTTTAAGGACTCTACCAATCCACGCGCTCTTTGGCTAAAAGATGGGCCACCTGTAGTGGAGATTTTGACTGCCATCTTGCTAGGTCCTTTTCCATTCAAAGCATTAATAAGAATCCATGATTTATCATATAAGTCCCACCACCCATCTTTCATCTCATCATCTTCCAGAGCAACAAATTTAAAATTCCATGATATCCTGAAAATTACATGAACAGAAAAAAAATAAAAAATCTCAAGCAACAATAAGAGCTAAAATAAGCAAAGCAGCATTGTTCATTATTGAGAAATTTAGCAAGCCAATGCTTTTCATTTCTATTCTTCCAAAGGTTACAGTGTGGACTATCATTTGAATTAATGATAAATGTTGTCAAGTATTAGAGCAACCTGACTTTACATCATTGCCAGATAATGTGGAGATTCTGTAGAAAGGGATATAAAGGAAACGAAAAACTGATTACACAATCAACAGGGAACAATTATGAGCAGCAATAAATAGGTCAAGTGGTAATATACTCACCAATTTATAAAGGAACATTAGCTTCAAATTATCATAATCAAGGAGACTAAGCAAACTCCTAATCTGTAGTATTCAAGTTGTAATACAGCCAAAAAGACTAAACATGGTCATAAAAAGTAGGCCAATTTTATAGGATATATAACAGCTAACTCATGAACCAAAAGTTGTCTAGCAAAATAATGTTTAAAGATCATCTTTGTATACATACATACACATATGGTAAAACAGATAGACTACAACAAAGGAATGTTGCAAGGATAAACACAATATTTTAAATAATAAAATACAACTATATACTAAACAGGATATCTATGGCATATAATACCAAGAAAGTTTACATGTAGGATGTAGCAAATAAAGTTTTGCTTATAATCACTATCAATTTAAAAATTAGTGATCCGTGAATTTGAATTGCTAACTTCAATTCTATAATTTGATACTTTATCTGTACATTATAATCAATAAATAGTATATACATGGATTTGAAAATAATCTATATTAATCATATCAAATTTTCAAATAGCATATCTTATTGAAACCTGATCCGTAAACCCATATTATTTTAATCCAACTAACCTGAACAAATCCTTTTTTCACATTTCTTTTAATCCTGATTTTTATAACTTTGGAAGTAGACAAAAAATTTCATATATGTTTCAGGCAGAAGTCTTACATTGGAAGTTGAACACCTTCAAGATTCAGTATCTCAGTTACTGCAGAACAAATATCTTTCTGGTTATCTGTTTGTAAGTTATCTGAAGAAACATCTGAAGAGATTCCAAGCACAGGAAACTACAAAAAGAAAAAGCAATGAGATAACAATAACGTAGAATTATTAAATACTCATGAGAATGGACCTTTTCAATTGACTTAGACTCAAAAACTAAACCACATAAAGCCAGCAAGTGATTTAAAGTGAGAAAAAGAACATAATGATAGAAATTTTGACAGTTCCAACAAGAGGTAAATTTGTTCACCTACCAGAAGTTGATTACCACTTTCAATTATCACCAATTCATTGATAAGTTTTAGAAGAAACAGTGTATTGTCTCTGCAAGGCTGTGAAATAAAAATGTTCTCTTCAGAGGAAATTTCAACTAGATTTCCAATTAGATCTTCAAAAATATCGCGAAGAAAACGTGCATGGAATTTTCCTTCCTAGAAGTCAAAGCAAAGTTAGAAGCAGATTTTCGATCCAACAAGAAAAACAAATAACTTTTTCATAAATTGTTGCAAATCCATGTACCTTTTCAAAGTTCAGTAATAGGAAATTTACTGTCTCTTCTAGTTGCTGCCAACCACCTTTTACTGAATATAGATAGTAAGAAAGAACAACACAATACAAATTCTTTATAAGAACTAACTCATCAAAGTTCAAACTATCTGTAATTTTTGACTCTGCTTCATAGTTCAAAAACACATCAAGCCTGACAGATGTCTCTAACCAAGAAGTCCAACCATATTCCTGTAATAACATTCATATAATTACATGAACTATGAAATTCAACAATCAAAACAAAGAAAATGTAATAAGTGGTACCATTAGATCCTCAATGTTGGAAGGATTAGAATCGAGCAGATTGAGTATATCTTTTAAAATTTTCACCCGAGTTGAAGAATCCTTGCATATTTCCAGATATCTAAAAATACAAACTAAAATCTGAGGAAGGAGAAAATGAGAAGAGAGGCCTGTGGAGGACTTCTTAGTTCTCTGTATGTCGAGATTACTGCGTTTCTGCAAGATCTGAGAAGAAGCATTTCAAGGACAAATAATAAAAAACCCTTAATTTTGTTTGTTGAGTAAGTAAATTTACCACAAGATAGATGCAAGTATGCAATAGCAGCTAACTATAATAAGCAATGGTCTAAAAATATTCGTTGGTTACATGGAATTACCTGTTTAGGACTAGCACCACCAAGTAGAATATCAAATAATGCAGCACAAAGATGGTCAGATAATGGGAATTTGAACAACCTCTCGGATATTGCAGAAAAAATTGGTTCTAGGGAGGCTCCTCCTTTTCTGTAATTTTCAGAGAGGGATTTAGATCGACCAACAGGGAGGCTAAAGAATTTTGTTCCCTTCTTGTCCGAGGGAAGTCCAAGCAACAATTTTCCTAAGAACTGCAAGCCCAGCAGCCTGATAGGCTCCAATTCCCTGAGACATCAAACAAAGAAGAATCAGTAAGAACAAGTGGTGACTGAGTAATGATGGGACATACTGAAGATAAAGTACAAAACAAGCAAAGGATCCTGAGTTGCACCAGTTAGATGGTTGCTTCTACCCTTAATCTATGTGTTTGTCATATGGCTCTATAAAATGCTTCGAGAATTAGCTTCCTACTATTAACTTTAAGATTTATTAATCTCTCTCTTCTTTCTAAGATATCAAAAGAAATCATGGGATGCACCAGTAACCACATTCCAATTTTATAACAATGTCTGCAAGCCTAAAGTTGAGGATATAAAAAAACATGTGAATTAACCAAAACAAGATATGGTATTGGTTAGTTCATAATCACAAAATTGTTAAAAGTAAGGGTTCATTTGTTTCGCGTGCACTACAAAGGTGGTTAGTACAAGATTGTAGAGGACAGTGCAATGAATTATCCCATGTTCATTTCGCGTACTAGACAACAAATTTAGTGTTGTCCAGCGTTTGTCGCCAGTGTCAAGTGAAAAGGAGTCCTTTAGGTTTTGGGGTAGATAACAAAGTATTGCAGTAATTTTTCAGACTTGTATCGCTAATCATGGTTTAAAATCTCGGTGCCGGTACCGGTATGAAAATGCATACCGGCCGTTTTTTTTTTTTTTTCGTGACATACCGCCCGGTATCGCCCATACCGGGCGGTATGAGCCATATACCGCCCGATATACACAATATACCCGGTTTTTTCAAATACCGGGTATATCGTATACCGGAAACCTAAAAAACCGGTAAATACCGGACTTACCGTACCGTACCGTACCGACCGAGATTTTAAACCTTATCACTAATACAAACGTGTTGTTACTTCAAATTAGAGTAACAAGAAAAGGGTCCTATTGTACTATTGGTGCATGATTTTTGTCTTATCCATAGAAATTCTTTACAAACGAACACTACACTTCGTGTCCAGTTCTGCACCTCAAATAATGTGAAACGAATGAACCGTAAAAGATGAATTGGAGGTGTACTTCTGCTTTCTTTTCTTTTTTTTATTTAATTTCATAGTCATGTCAAGTTAATTTCAATTTTATATGGTCTTCAAAATTAACCACATCTAAATGTACTTATTCAATGAATATTTTCCTCCATATTATTAGTAAATTAGTACACACCATGTTTCTTATGAGATTTGGACGCCAAGATTTAAAATCTCGTACTTACACCGATATCAGTGTTCGGGCAGTGTATATTGTACCGTTCTAACAATTGGTATAGTTCCACACAAATTGGAGTGCTTCAGTGCAAGCTTTTTTTTTTAGTTTACACTCTAAATAATGTTTTCCATATAATATTACATTAAAATGATTGAAAACAATAGTAAACTATAGAAACAACCCAAAGCTCAAGAGTGATGTGCATCATAATAGGTAGGTACATCTCGACGGGCTCAACACGATTAAGGTTCATAGGTTTCCAAAGCCCATATTAGAAATTTAAGGATGCAATGGATGCACTACCAAGTGTTTCTCTTCTCTAACTGGTAGCAATGCTGACATGCATGACCGTTTTGGGAGCATTTTGATAGAATTTGAAGATGAAAACGAGAGATCAAGAGAGTGAAAGTTTGGAGGTGCAAATGGATGAAGTAATAAGGATATGAAGTGTTTATATAGGCTTAAAAGACCTCAAAAAATAGCCCTAACGGCTAATAGCAATTGGTAATGTATCGCCGAGTACCAAGCCTGTACTGAACTGTACCAATCCAGTATGTCCGGTATAAGCTATTTATCGGACAGTGCACTTGGTAGTTGGTACAGGTTGAATTTTACATATACTGGCCAATACCAATCGTGGAACTTGCAAAAAATGGTAAACAGTGACGTAGTAGATGGTAGATCGAATGGTATTTAATATCATGGTTCAGATCACCTGACATCACAAGTCAAAGTACCAAAAGACTCAATATGGTAAATTAACAGGATTTCTTTGTTCGTTCTTAATTTTCTAAAGTCTAAAGTAATCTTCCGCAATATAGTAATACGAATTACGAAATTTTAGAAAAGTGTTCATGGATGAAAACTAGAGTTTTCTACATGTGATCTTAATAAAAGTGGGACTTGAGAAAAATTTATTTGAAACAATAAAAACGATTAAAATGACTTTCTACAAGTAAAGATCCCAAGTTTTGCATTATTGAATGGTGGCAGAACTCTTAAAGAATTTCCATGAAAAAACTCCTTGTACACTTCCTGCCTCCACCTTTAATGTACCAATGAAATAGAATTGATAGAACCCCCTTGTTTACCTGATTTCACCTTTTTAATCCAATTTCAACGTTTAACAGGTTCAGGGTTTTAAAAGGTTAACTGATTATAAAGGAACTAACATTCTAACAAACACGATGCTTCATGCTTGTTGAACTGATTCATGTCTTGAACTGGTTGACAGGTCTTATATTACCCAAAACCTGAAGTAAGGCAGCTCACAACAGAGAAAAGAAAGAAGAGATATGTGCACCCCTCCTCTCAAGCACATTACTATATTGTGGAAAAATGCTATGTCAATCATCAGATGGCATCAGTAGATCATGGGTAGAAATACATTAAGTATTTATTCAAGAGTACTCTAAGGAACAACTCAAACCTCTGAAGAAGATTAACAAAAATGTGGCAGCCACCAAGTAAATTTGCCTGCTCCAGAAAAGAGGCTAGCAATGGCTTGTGTGAGAGAGCGCGGATAACCATGTGAAGTACATCCTCAATACATACCATATCATGACTTCTCTCAAAAAAAGCAGCAAGAGCCTTTACATCAGGGGGAGAAATCTTTTGCCTTCAAGTCAAAACCTCAATGTTAGATCCATTTGGGGCAGCTATAATACATTACAATTAAAAGAATAAATTGAAAAAAAGATGTATATGAAATGATAGAAGCATGGTTTTGAAAGTACCAATGGTACCATGTGGCATGTTTAAAAAATCGCCCGAAACGGTACGGTAAGGGTGGTATATACCGGTTTTTGAGATTTCCGGTATACGATATACCCGGTATTTGAAAATACCAGGTATATCATGTATACTGGGCGGTATATGGCGGTATTTTGCCATATACCGCCCAGTAAGGGCGGTATATGTATCATACCACCCGGTATGAGCGATACTGGGCGATATGATAAGTTTTAAACGTTGGCGTTGCCAACGGCGCTGAGCGCCGTTGGCAACGGGTGGCCGACAGCCCGACAGGGCTGCCGGCCACATGTTTCGGCATATACCGCCCGGTTTGGGCGGTATATATCAAATACCGCCCAAACCAAGCGGTATTATGTGCATACCGGGCGGTATACCGCCAGATATGATGAACAGTAATCCAAACGGCTCTATAGCCATTTGGGGCCGGGTTTTCACAGATACAAGAGAATCATTACATTAGAGTTTATATAGGACGACACAAGTCCACAACCCAAAGGGTCTAAAAAATCTCCGGGGGATACAAGAGAATCATTACAATGGTATGTTGGAGCCCCCGGAGATTTTTTATCAATACTTGTGTCGTCCTATATAAACTCCATTGTAATGATTCTCTTGTATCTATGAAAAACCCTAATACAGTACCAAATGGCTTTTAAATATTGTATTCATGTATTTGACATTTGAATATTGATTTTAAGCATTTATTCATCAATTATGTATTATTGGAGTTATATCTAACCCTCTCAAAAAAAAAAAAAAACCGGCTGGTATGCAATTTTCGTACCGGAGCGTACCATGTGTCGGTACGGTACGGTACCGTACCGGCCAGTGACCGAAATCGGTACCGGTACCGAGATTTTAAACCATGGCATGTGGTACAGGAGGTACTATTCCAGTTCAACTGTGAACTGGTACAGGAGATACTGTTCCAGTCTGAGCTTGAACTGGTATAGGAGGTACTGTTCAAGTCCGGTCATGAACAGGTGCCCAATTTTAGACATAAATCTAACATTGTAAGATTGGTTCTTCTCTTTCAATAAATTTAAAACAATTTAACATTGTAAGATTACTTCTACTTTTTTTGTTTGGTACAGGCAGTAGGTGAATCCAGTACCCATACCAGTCTGCCAGGGGTACAAGGCTGGTTCCAAGACCCATACTTTGAACCTTGCGTGGAATTACACAGAATCAAACAACATGCAACATGAAAAGGAAAAATATCTACCTCAAGCTCATTTCTGCAAGGCTTAATAAAAGTAGACGAATCTTACGAACTTCATCAAGGCATGGTCTCTCTCCAATTATCTCTTTAGTAACTGGATGCAAAAGTGGCTTATTCCCAAAAGCAGATCGGCCGGCTTTATCCCAAAAAAATTGGCATATGATATCAAGTAATCGAGGCAGCCCACACAATGTTGGCAATAAGTTTCTGTCACCTTCAAAATACTGAATGAGGAACATGTATAGATCACGTTGAACTTGATAACTTGCATACACCCAGATATGTGGATTCAAGTAAACAGGTAATATAACATCTCTAATTAGTGTTTCTGGCATGCCTGAGAGCAAATAGAGGTTGACACGATTATATGAAGATCAAAACTAGTAAAATAATAATCAAGAGAAAAAAGCAAATCTTGTTACCACTGCTTCTCAAGACATAGAACATATATTTCAATGCTGAAAGAGTTTCAACATTTAGTTGTGTAGGTGGAACAGATTGCAGCAAGAATCCAAGGATAGAAAATCCAGATATAAGATGCATATGTTGTTGGTTTGATGCATTTCCATCCAAGACAGAAGCAACAAGCTCAATAACTTCAGCAGCAAGCTTATCACTCATAATCGGCCCGACCAATGCATAGTCCACTTGTTCATTATCTAATGAAGACCTATCAAACTGAGTCAAAAGAGGAAAGAAAACAGAAACACCACCAACACAATAAATAATATCTTGCAGTAACCGACGGGAGCATAGTTTTGTTCCACTCATAATTACAGCCTCAAAGATATTCTTATCAGAACTTTCATGCATCGAGGAAACATTAAACAAAGTTCTACCATCACTAGCCTGCACAAAAATTCCCCATGTTTAGCTTCAAGCTTCAGATAATAGAGGAACATACCTCTAGAAGTTTAAGAATAGAATATTAGAAATACTTACCTGTGCATTAATACCAAAAATGATTTTGGATGAAAGGCCATCTTTTGTATCAAGGACTCCACTATAGAGTGAACTTTGCGAGTCAAGTAGCAATTCGTCACCAACAAATGAATACATGTAACTTGGTCCTAAACAATATAATCCTTTTATTTGCTCAGAAGAAAGAGAATCGCTGAAGGCATAAAGTGGACCAATTTGACCCAGGAAAGGAAATGTCTTTCCAGATTTAAATGGATAGGGCTCTTCATCAATAGGTTTGAGTTCTGTTCCTATAGTACAGCATGACATAACCTCACTAACTTTTGCATACCTGACTCACAGTGACAATAGATGAAAAGTTTGTTATCTGTAAGAACCTATTAAGCATAAAATAATCACTGATAGAAGCAACCAACCTGCATTTTTCTGATGATACCAGATTGCCATCAACATAACACCTTAGCTGGCTTCCCCCGGAAAATGCTCTGCCTATGCTATGTGTAATGCAGAGAAAATGCCACTTTCTTGGAAGAAGGCTCAATGGCAATAGAACACACTGTCGTTTTTGGCTGATGGACTGCCAGAAATAAGTAGATTTTATCAGGCTAATCCTATGAAACTTAATTATTAAGACAAATGATAATGCCTTCCAGTTCCAGAGATAGATATAACTAAATAACAAGATCTATTGCAGAAATAATATATCAAAATATATTAGTTGTTGAACAAAATAAACAAACAAATATCTAATACTTCCATTGATTTTTCAGTTAAAAAAATCCATAGTAACATTTTTCGCTATATTCTTCCCTTCACGTCAATCTCCTTTCTGCAGTAGTAATAAATTGAACTACACTTACCCTCAAAATATACCAATTATCAGATATGACAAATTGTTCAACCTTCCCCACGTGACTGCCACCATAATTGTGGTCAAGTTCTTCCACTGCATCAAGTCCCTTTCTCTTTCATGGCCATATCTACGAATGATTTTTTAAATTGAAAAAGACTTCAATAGGTAAAATACCCAATCCGTGGTGACACACTAATATCAACTCTTCTCATGCTTGGCTATAGCCCTATTTATACCTTCATTTTCTGAAAGTGCTCTTATTAGAGTTTGCCCTCTCTAGTTAGGATTATCTTGATTTGAAGAATGAGAATGCCTCTGATAATTTCATTTATATAGAGGGCCTGATTTGCTGTGCAAGAACAGATATCATCTTTGTGCAAAAGCCTCCAAGATCTATGAGACCCAACATGGTTGGTCTGAGGAACTCCCCTTATTGTAGAGTCCACCAGTTATGCATGCATTCCAACTCTTCCTTTCCTGGGATAGGCTGGTAACTTGTAGGGACACCACATCCCACACTACCAGAGGAGAAAAAGCGTCACCTCTATACTCCTTACTTGGTCCATCAATGTTTTGTATGGTAGTGAAGGTCGAATGCCACAACAATGTGGAGTTGCTTGATTGATGGCACCACGGTGCTCCCACCCACACTTTTGTACAACTTGGCGTTAATTGGGACGGAGTCACCATGGAAGAACTCAAAGTGGGAATGTTGGCTCCAAGCCAAATTGTTAGACCTTACCCACTCTAACTATCATTTTCTCAATTTGGAGGATGAGAAAACCTTCAATAACTTTTTTAATGACGGAAAATAGAAATAAAACTGAGAAATATCAACAAAAAGGTGGTGCTTTATTTCTTATATCCCAGAAAAAACAATATATATTTATTTTGAAATGAGGGACTAATATATAAATATTTTAACTTGGAGGGCCTTTTGCAAAAAAACTAATTATCTATTTAATTAGCCCTAATCCCCCTTAAACCCCATCTTTGCATCCATCGAGGGACGAAGAGAGGAGGAGAACAATTTGGAGCGCGGTTGGCGATCGGAGCGAGGGATTCGAGTACCAGGTAGGATTCTCCTTATTCCTCTTCTTTTCCGGCATTTTCATCGTTTTCGGCAAAAATTCAGGGCGCTAGAGAGAGCGGCAGGGCCGCTGCAGCTAGAGGACCGTGCTTCTGCCCGTGGCAGCAGTTATCGCCTCCCGCAGCCCCGCCGGTGATGGAGGCCGTGGGGTAAGGCAGAAACACCACCGGATCAGCCGTGGGGCCAGGAGGGCTGCCCGACGCGGGTCTGAGGCAAGTAGGGGTGTGGCATCCGAAACAAGGGATGTGGCGGGTGAAGGATCAGATTTTCATTTGGATTTTTAGATTTATAAATTAATTAATAATTAGGTAAGGTGTATTATCGAAAATGGTCTGTTTTTATAAGTCTTGCAGTATTATTTAGTATTATTTGCGAATATGCTTCTTTTAGAAAATAAATTATTTGGGGGACTTAGAGACCCTGGTTGAAGTTGAGGTGAATAGCAAAGTTGTAGATTTTCGTGTTCTGGACTCAATAGTGAAGTCGGTTTTCTGGTTTGAGGCCGTTTGACTAGGATTTTATCATTTTAAAGTGTCACGTGGTGATTAGAATTGTTAATATAATTATTTAATGATAGGATAAATTTAAATTAAAGTAAGAATTTGGTCATAAAGTGGTAGTTCAAAACTAGCAGATCCATTTTAGCGATGAATTTTTGATGGGTAAAATGATGAAAATTCCCTTTTTGCCTCTTCTGTTTGTGTTGCTTGTAAATTCCGTTGTACTCTTATTGTATTTTATTCTTGGTCATGTCATATTGTTGGTCATATAAGTTTATTAATGTTATCTAATTAACTGCATGGTATGATTACTAATTTATTGCTTTTAATTGTTGGTTACGCTACATTGCATTTGGTTATTATTATTGTTGACATTATTGCTGGATATTGTTGGCTTTCTGCACATGTTGTTATTCATGGCTAAGAGGTTTAGGTGTGCACTTTACTATGACATATGATCTATTACGAGCTTCAGCCCTTGGACAATATTTTTTTGGACCCGTTAAGCAGGGGCAATGACACTAGCAATCATGATTAAACATTCGGGGTTTGAATGTGCGTCGCTGAGGTGCGATGCAAACATGCTACTCTTAAGGGTAGTTGCATATCTACCTAGAGCAGGCTTGAGGTGTTACTCTCTAGGTGCGAGAGAGCGAGGGAAACTCAAATTGTCCACATTACGTTGTTGATTGGGTGTATAGTTATTGCATGTACATACTGGTCGAAAGGTGCACATGTATTTATTTAAAGTTGACATTGCATTAGTTGGCAGGAGCATATGATATTATTGTGTTATGCATATAGTTGGATACGATGTCATCATGGCATAATGGTTAACTATCTTCACTTTTGACATATTGAGAAATGTTATTCAGTTGTCTTATGTTGTTTTTGCCTTAGATCTATAGGTATGATAGTTGGTAACTAAAGTCCTTGAGGAGATGCCTATTATGCTCCTTAGTTGTCTTTGTCTTTCTCATTTAACTCCTATTATTAAAGATAGTCTTACTCATGGTTTAAAATACCGTACCGTACCGCTCGATATGGCCGATTTTTACTGGTTTTTCAAAAAACTGGTATACGAGATACCTGGTATTGGGCGATACCGGGTATCTCGATTAATACTGCCCGGTATGGGTGGTATTTATCAAATACCACCCATACCAGGCAGTATTTGATGTCATACCGAGCGATACCGCCCAGTATGACATTGCTATAGTACCCGACAGCACCCCAAACAGATATATAGCCGTTTGGGGCCGGATCTAAGGCTGTTTGGGGTCTTTATAAAGACCCTAAACAATTATGTGTTATTGGAGTTATTTTTAACAGCAAAAACAAAAAACAAAAAAAAAAGAAATTTCACTGGCCGGTATGCCTTTTTCGTTCCGGCCCGGTACGGTACCGGTACATATCGGTACCGGTCACTGACCGAGATCGGTACCAGTACCAGTATTTTAAACTATGTATTTCGTAAATTATACTTGCTTAGTCCTTTGATTAACCCAGTTTAATATATCTGGTTCAACCAATCACATTGATGGGAATACAACAATAATATATTTTAACTTCCAATATTGCCCATTATCTCACCATTTGCAACTTTAATATGTCCAATTGGAATTAAACTCACAAATCAAAATATTGGTCACATAAATTAAATAATTAAAAACATATATCCACATGGTATCAAATAGTAACTTGTCAATATTAAAAAACAGATGTTCATACCTTCTCTCCAAAGTAATCTCAAACACAAGACAAATATGTCTTTCAGATTACAAATCTTAAAAATAGAGGCTCCTCCCAAAAACAAACAAAAAATAATCACTCCTAAGATCCACATTGTAATGCTTATTCAAGTAATCTCTCTCGTTGCCGCAATGCAACATCAACAATGGAAACATGCATCGGAAAATTAGATAGGAAAAACTATCTTAATTCTATCTCACCTCCACCCATTTCCATCCACAAGAGAATGAAGAGGGTTTAGGGATGGAAACAGAGCTCTAGTTTATAGAGGGTTGAGGGATATTCAAATTTGCCTAGTTATAAAATATAAAAATAATAGAAAGGTTTTGTGGTAAAAACTTGACTAGGTTTCACGGTAAAATGGTTTCAATGGGTAAGTATTACATTACCGAAGGTGATAATATTACATGGCCACCTATTACACTGTTTGGTTCAAGACTTTTGGATGACAGGGGAGAGGAGGTGAGTTTGATAATAAAAATTGGTTGAAAAAGAGAAGGGAGTGGAGGTATCCCGACAGGAGGCAAAATAGCAAAGATTGGTTATCTCCAAAAGTGGCTAGATTTGAAGCGAGGAGGTATTATTACAAGTTTTGGTCAATTTTACCCCTTGTCATTGTCGAATCAAACATAAAAGACTCTCCTGCCTTTCCCTCTCTCCCTGCACCTCCTCTCCAACCAAACAAGATGGAGCAAAATCATTCTCCTCTCCCTCTGCTTGTTATTGTTGAACCAAACACAAAATACTACCTACCCCTCACCTCTCCTCAACCCAAGCTATCTCCCCTCCTCTCCGCCCGTCAAACCAAAAACAATGTTACCTTCGACATTCCATGAATCAAACGTCCCTTAAAAGGAATGTCCTTCACGTTGTTTGCCCACACCTATTTATGACACTAAGTTATTACAAAAAGAAATGTGAAATCAAGAAAAACAATAAGATCAACTGAAATTATTTGCCTTCAAACCCTTTCTCGAATGACTGAATTAATTAATTATCCATTGTCTTCAAATCCTTCCATGAATTGTTGGCTATTGATTGCTTGCTAATTTAATTGGCCATCAATTATTTACAAACACAACTTGAATGGCTATACTAAGTGTAGACTTCAGTACTTCACTACATAAACAGTTAGCAATCGACTCATATTTTTTACTCGAACTTAAAACCAGAAAAGGTACCAATCCTTTTATGCACTAATAAACATAGATTAATTATAAGCATGTTTCAAACCATATCTTTTTCTCTTAACTGCGAACTATGTTTCTCCATATACGTTTATGCTTTATGAAATAAGTCCTTAGCCAAAAATCAGAGAATTGCATTAGACAACTGGTGCACAACATTGTCTGAACTTCCAATAGTTGTAACCTTTGGCATTTAATGTACATTTGATAAACTGCATATCATTAATAAGCATTGCAAGGAAATCTTAGTTTATACTATTTGTATCTAAAAACGAGCATGCTCTTATCAATATATCACATAAACATATTACAAATAATGCAAAGCAATCGATCTCTACCTCAAAAATCAGCATGTCCGTAGCAAGCATTGCAAAGCAACCCTTTCTAGCGTCAGTGAGGAAAGAGAAGAGGCCCATAGTACCATTATCAGGAAAATCCTCTAACCTGAGCCAGCATGAGAAGGAAAATCCTCTGTTGGTTGGCCATTGTACTGGAGATTTGACTACAATACCCTGCCAAGAAACATATGAAAATCATAGACTGATTATAGAAACTGTGAAGACAGATAAAAAATAAGATGACCCAGTGCAATCCCACTTTTGTGGGCTCTGGGGAGGGGTTGTGCAGAGAGGCTGTTTCCATTGAAGACGGATAAAAAAACAAAAAACAAATAAACAATCAAACAAACAAGAAATATGTAAGAGCAATCAACTATGGTAATCTTTACACAGATGACAGATGTGAATCTTAATGCTTCTGATGAATTGAAGACCTAGAAGACAAATAGTTCATTGGCAACACCAGAACCATCATCAAATCACGTACGTGGTATTGCCATCAACAAAATATATTTTGAGAATACATGCATTAAAGTAATGCACTTATACAGTAGAATTAAGTAAACAAATGAACCAAGGTCGAAGTTACGTTTCTCATTGAATAAGGCAAGAAGCATGATAACAAATAATTGGGATGCACAGAGCCTATCTGTTACATATTTATATTATCAGAAACAAATCCTTGAAAACCAACAAAGGGAAAATAAAAATACTGCAAGGAAAATCCTTGGCAATATATGTTCTTATAGTAAATTTATCCATAATACATCTCAATTGGATATTTTTACAAAGTCAACCAACATAGGGTAACCCTCGTCTAACTAATCAAATGGCACTGTAGTATTTTTTCCATTCTTTGACGAGTCATTCCCACAAAAATTCCAACGAGTAATTTTCTTTCCACAAGGGCTCCTTTTAGCAAAATATTCCAAGCCTATTGCTTTCATGCAACCTAAGCTTTTATCTAGTGTCAAGCTCAAATGCTTTGCCTCTCGCTCTGCAATGAAGTTGCTTGTGGCTCTATGCCAACATTGCACCTTAAATATTGATATAATTTGCCACAGATAACGGCCACATCAAAGAAACAATACTCAGTTTTTCTGGTAAAAATTCTAAAAGAAAAGAATCTCAATTCCATTATAAAAATGAATTCTGGAGATTCCAAATTCCAATTCTTGCCTTTGGAGAAAGGAAAGAACGAAATCTGATATCTTATGTTGATTTACTAAATTATCCTAAGGTTTTATTTCAGGTACATTAATTAGTTGGCCATGACTATAATAGTAAAATGGCATAAAAAGTGCAAACCAGTGAGAGTAAAATGCAAAGCTACATTAAAAAGGTAGTTCAACTGCAAACCAGTATCCTGGATGAGAAAAATGCAGATGTCGCAATGCATTCCTCTAATAAAAGCATAACTTTCAGCTATCATGTCAAAGAGAAATTTTTAACTACGCGATGACATTGATTTTTCTTTAACAATTAGAAACATTTGGATTAAATAAAAAACATTAAGCACATTTTTTAAAGAAAGAAAAGAAAAAATATATGCAACACCAGAACATACAGAATCATAGCCGCTGAACTCAAAGAATGCCTCAGGTCCTTTTTCCTTGAGCATGGAATGAATACATGCCAAAAGCAACGACCTATGAGTTTGTTTAGATCCACTCTTCTCAGTCCGGAGAAGAGCAAATATTTTCCTTATGTCCTTTCCAGAAATGCTATGCCCACCAATAATCTGAATGAGCTGAGCTATCTTCTTAATCATATCCTCCTCGTCTTGTACAGGGAACCAATCAAGAAGAAAACCAAGCATTCCTGCCCTAAAACATGCAGTTCGATTGGTGATGGAATCCTTGAGCATATTCTGTAAGACATCAAGGCCATAATGCTGAAGCGAATTGCTGCTCTGGCAAGAAGAATTGTTTATGTTATCAAAGTCATACACTCACCACAATAAATACATGAGAATAATTAGAATTAGAGGTACAACAAGCAAACCTTCTGTAGAACATTTAGAAAAAGTACAATTACATCTTCATTCTGTATCAAATGGAAGAAAAGAAAACAAAGTTATCAGTAGTCACTTTATACATACAGTACTGCATTTCAACAACATCAAATGGAAGAGAAAAATACAGCAGAAGTACAGAGGAAACAATGACATGAAATCATATACATAATAGAAATGAGCCACTGTGCCATATGAGTGCCAACCTTTATAACTGCACTCTCTTCCATGCCAAATTTTCCATCTACAAGCATGTCAAGAAGAGCATGCAAAAGAGCTTTATTTGGCTGCCACTTACAAAAATCCAAGAGCAAACTCTGCAATGTTTGATAACCCACACCAACAAGTGCTCTGAAAGAACCCTGCAATAAATGAACTAGATTCTGATCCACAATGTATGATGACATCAAGCCAACAAGGTTTTACTGCTTATTATCCCAAAACAAATGTAATTTCTTGAAATAGCCAGATTTCACAGTAAAACAATAAATTTCTAATAGAAACTATGTAACAATCATCTATATAAGAACCAATCAATCAAATGGATAGCACTTTGTAATAGACATGTTGGCTTTAGGTTTTCAACCTTGGTCTTAATCTCTTAATCTCGGTTTTGATGATAACAAACATGGAACTAATATTTCGTCGAGAAATCTTTTAGGTTCCATATCGATTAGCGTTCGATGTCCTCGATCGGAAAAATCGGAAGAAATCGAAAAATCAAAAGGACATTGATCGTCGCGCTCGGTTCGTCGCGAAAATTTCTCGAAGATCGACGTGTGCACCAAAGACGCATTGGGCGAGCTCAAAGATCACATTGAAAGCTCTCCAAGTTGATGCTCGTTGATAGCCGGAACCCGAAAACGAAGCGCGGAAGAAAAATACTGAAGAAATCAAACTCAGCCTAGGTTTGATCTACCAAGCGGTCGACCGAATAGTGTAAGGAAAAAGGCAGTAGCCCTTTCGGTCAACCGGTCGATCGACCGAACACTGCCAAAAACTGGCAGTGGCTACTTCGGCCGACCGGTCGATCGACCGACAGAGGCCAGAAATGGGCAGTAGCCCTAGCGGTCAACCGATCGGTCGACCGAATGGAGGATCGCTCGATCGCGCATCTCTGCTTCCCCTGCGTCGGTCGACCCATCGGTCGACCGGATTGAGGGAACGCCAGTTTGCGTCAGGCGGTCGACCCGTCGGTCGACCGCACAGAGAGAAGATGCAGCGGTCGCTGTGAGCTGTCGATCGGTCGGTCGACCGACCAATCGACCGAGCGTCTGCGACGGATAGTTTTCTATTCGTTGAGTTGTCGTTTCTTCGTGAGGGTATAAATATACCTCATATATCTCATTTAATCTTCTTCCTTCACTCTTACAGATTTAATTGAGGATTTTAGAAGTGATTTAAGCCTTCCAACGATTGATTACAGCGCGCTCTGCTCTTCCGTCGAGTTCTTCTTCAAGCGTCGTCTGCTCCTCAACTCTGCTTCGACTCTAGATTCATCTTCTGGGCGAGTTGGAGGTTCTAAAGGATTGAAAAGAGCTTTTAATCTTGGTTTATCTTTTTGGCTCTTTTGCTTGTATTTTTAACTATAATTTAAAACTGTTTTTGAATTTGTGTGTGAAGACCTAGGGCTGTTAGGTCTTGAATTTAGAAGTGGTTACCTTGTTGTGAAGGTGTAAAGCCACTTGTATAAACGTAGTATTACTAGGATTAGTCGAGTTGTCCCTTAGGGTTGAGGTGGGAAAGTGCTCTCGGTAGGAAGGCGGGATACTTCCGGGTGTGGAAGTGCCTTCGGTTTGAGAACGGAGACTTTCCGGTGAAAAGTCCTCTGTGTAAGGGAAACGAGAATTAATCTAGTAAAACTAGTTTGAAAATCCTAAGCGGGGTGCTTAGGTAGTGGAGTAGGCATTGGGGCCAAACTATGGTTTAAAATCTCGGTCGGGTACGGTACGGTAAGTGCGATATTTACCGGTTTTTTTAGGTTTCCGGTATATGATATACCCGGTATTTGAAAAAACCGGGTATATTGTGTATACCGGACGGTATATGGCGATATGTCACGAAAAAAAAAAAAAAACCCGGCCGGTATGCATTTTCATACTGGTCCGTACCGTGTGTCGGTACGGTACGGTACCGGTATATACCGGTACCGGCCGGTGACCGAAACCGGTACGGTGACCGAAACCGGTACCGGTACCGGTACCGGTACCGAGATTTTAAACCATGGGCCAAACCACTATAAATCTTGTGTTTATATTGTTATATTTGGTTGTGTTTAATTGCTTTATCATTTATAGCTTCTGCATCTAATCATTCAATCGTGCTTAGCCTAACTAATCAAGAAAACGATTAAAACCGGAATTTAGGCTAATTAAATTAGTAAACACACTATTCACCCCCTTCTAGCGTTGTCATTTCGCCTACAAGACAGTCGAGACATCTTACTACATTCTGAACAGAATCGAGAGTGAGAAGCTAAGTATCAGTTAGAAAGTAGTAAGAAAGCAAAATGATTTTTAAAGAATACAATTAAAGATACCTCATAGAAGTATTCCCAAAAATCGAAGTTGAAAAACCTACTGATCCAATAAATTGGATAAAAAGCTTGCAGCCACATAGTTAAAAAGAGCAAAATTTACAGATTATAGTTCAATGTAGTCATATTCATCTAATCTACATAATCACCCAATGCATGACAACACCTGATCTACTGACCTACTAGTCCACTAACTTTAATAGATTGGGCTCTTTAACATGCAATTATGCAACCAAATACATAGAACACAGTTACTAGAAAAAACTCAGCTTATGTCATATACCAATTTGAGCCACCATCATCTCCCAATAGATTGAACTCTTTACCATACAAACTTAATATCCTTGTCAAAATTCAACATATATCACATGGAGCTTAGAATCACTCTCTTGAAGGTACTATGTGAGACATTGTTCATGGCTATCACTTTCCATTTGGATCAGCAAATGCTTCATAGCATCAAAACATAAACACAACAAGTGGCTTCATAGCATCAATCATAAATACAATAAGTGGCTACAGCAACGAACAAATCAAAAGGCATCACCAGATACCAGCTGCAAAAGCATAGTTGAACACAACAAGTGGATTCAAATAGCAATGAAGCATAATAAACACAACAAGTGACCAGAGCAATGAACAGATCCAAAGGAATCGTCGGATATCGGCTGCAAAAGCATAGCCCCTCACATCTTTGGCTCATGGCAGAAAGCCAAAAATCCGTCAAACAAATATGGCGGATGGCGTTGCGGCCAATAGCAGAAGTATATATATAGAAAATATACTAAAAATACTGCTAAATATAACAAATAATAAAAACTAAAAGCATATATCAAGAACAATAAAATCAGAAACATTATAGGAAATAAAATTCACCAAATGCAACATAATTAAAGTCAAAATGTCATAAGTAAAAAAAGAAAGAATAAGATGACATAAAGAAAAGCTGAATGACTGAAAAAAACATAGAACGTAAAAAAAAAAAACTGAATGGCTGAAATAAAAGAAAAAGAAAAAGAAAGAAAGAGAACATAAAAAAGGTTGAATGGCTGAAAAAAGAAGAAGAAACAGATAACATAAAAATAATAATAAGCTGAATGGCTGAAATAAACAAAAAGAAATATATAGAGAACATTAAAAAAAAGCTGAATGGCTGAAATTAAAAGAGAGAGAGAGAGAGACAAAGAACATTTTTTAAAAAAAAAAGCTGAATGGATGAAATAAATAAATAAATAAATAAAAGAAACAGAGAACATAAAAAGAAGCTGAATGGCTGAAATAAGAAAAAATGAAACTGAGAACAAAAGTAAAAGAAAAAGAAAAAAGAGAAAGAAACATAGAATAGAAGTAAAAGAAAGAAAGAAACTGAGGGGGAGGGAGGGAGGGACAAACTCTGAATGGTTGCTCGTGCTCTCTACTGTGTCACCGGAGTGGAGCAGCCGTAGGTAGGAGTGGTTCTCTAGTCGGATGAAGCAGCCGCAGGTAGGACTTAGGAGGCGGTGGCATTAGGGTTTTTATTCTTAAGTTCTTAACCATTATGGAAAAATACAAAAACGCCCCTCCTTAAAAAAACACCTGCAGCCGCTATTTCCGCCATAGCCGCCATGGCGGAATGCGGCCGCCACAAGCCGCCACACAAAAACCGCAACGCCATGGTTTTTGCATGGCTTTCTTTCTGGAATCCATGGCGGCACCATGACGGCAATCTAACAACACCATTTGGCTCTTGTTTTTTTTTTTCAAATACCTAACAATCTATATCAAAACTTGAATTGTTCTAAACTTCTAACCATATCATGAGGTAAAATAGCATTTGGGTCCAGCTCTGCAGATATAGGACCCACTAATAGCCAATTTTAACTTCAGTGTATCACAAATAAAACCCACCACCTATGTGACAGTAACCCACAACCTACCTTTATTCCTGCTGGAAGTTATGGATAATAATCCACTTGTATTACAAAATGTCCACAAGCTTAAGCTTAAGCACTAAAGCCTCTAATTTCATGACAGTGTTTATCAATAAGAAACCAATTCAACTGCAACTACCATAGAATACTCATTAGCAAAAGGTCAATGCTAAAATCTGCAGTACTAAATCCAACTTCATTGCCTACTTTAGTTCCTATAGCAAGGATATATAATTTATTAGGGCTTGTATACTCCATAGAAGATTTTTCCATAAAATTTTTAATATTAAGTTCGCTCTATAGAGATCTGTAATATGTGCCTGAACAGTTTTAGTTCTAACATTAAGTCTTAACAGACTTAACCTACAAATATCTAAGAATAATTAATAAATTATCAAACCTGAAAGGAAAAGAGAGTTTAAGCCAACATATTTCAATTGAACAACAAAATCAAAGGAGTTACATGTTGTCAAAAACAGAATCTATTATAAAGTGCAAAGTACCTTCAAGTTGTCATTTCCCATAAGCAACAAGGTCAGAGTCTGAAGTATATTAAGCACCAACTGCTCCCCAATACTCGCATCAAGAGAACCATTTAAAAGAGACAGAATGTGCAGAAAACATTCCCCGCTATGAAACAATGTTTGATAGTACTGAGAATTGAAAGGAAATGTTGATATAAGTTGACATAAGAAACCTATTCCATGAATTTAAACATTGATACAAGTTATATAACAATATAGTTCATTATTATTACAGTAGAAATGTTTACAAGTTAATATAACAATAAAGCCCACCATTTGATCAATTAGAATAAGTTCTCTCATGCCAATCAGTAACTCTATTGATAACTTTGCAAAAGCTTTTTCTCTCTCCTTTGATTGAGTAAAGGTTTCCAAAAACTTGGAGCACAGCTGGGACTTAGCTCTATTAGCTTCTGGCGAAGATGCAGGCAACTGGCAACAATTTAACTTGGTAAGCATTTTCATTATGAGCAATGTATTCAAGAAACGTGTGGGGAAAATATTCAGTTATTCATGTACCTTAAGCAATTCTAAAATTTGCTCTAATACACGCTTACGAAGATTTTCTTCCCAAAACAGATCAAATAGGTTATCAATACAACTAGAGTTCTGCAAAACGAGATTCCTTCCATTATCTGCCATCAGAAGGTATTCTGTGAAAATCTCAAATGCAGACTCCATACATTTGACCCAAATGGTAGCTGGCGGCTCTACTATACAACCCATCTGGCTGCTCTGTTCAGTATCTACTGTATTGATTTCATCCTCAGTTTGATGATACAAGCATTTAAGGTTTCTGAGTTCCTGTGCTTGAACACATGCAACCTTTAGAACCCTGGACATTGCATCTAATGAGTTGAAAGAAGAAATAGTTTGCACAGCTGCAAGTTGTAGTATTCGATGGAGGCTCTTCAAAAGAATACTAGCAATTTCAGGAGTACAAGCTGACTGCTCCAGTGTATCTAACAGCACAGAGCATTCTGGCTGCAACCAGAAAAAGGAAGAGAAATTACACCATAAACACAAAAACTAAATAGAAAATTACTAATAGAAGTAAGAAGGTCAAAAATATTTTCTCTCTTGAAATAAGAATAAAATTTATTTTAAAATTACTAGTCAATATGAAACATAAACCTGCTAAGCTGATATCCACCTTAGGGAATGAAGTTAGGGCCCGTTTGGTACGTTGTATTGTACTAACATGTATAATACTAGCATGTATTGGCTAACTTGTATAGTACTAGCCTGTATTGTACTATTATTATACATGTTTGGTGCAAACATGTATAAGTGTATAACTACTTACTATTTTAATTAATGAAATAAATTTTAACTCATTAGTATTTTAATTAATGAAATAAATTTTTTTATAATACAAAACATGTGTTTGGTTTTAAAAAATATTTTTTATTAAAATTTCATAATTTTTAATTTAAATTTAGTTTTATAGACTTTGTAACAAAAGTCTCTAATGCATTAGAGAGTTTGAAGAAAAAAAATAGACTCTAACATAACTTTTTTATCATTAAAAATTATTTTATAAATTAAAATTACTTTTTAATATATATATTAATATTCAGCCAAAGTCTCTAATGAATTAGAGACTTTGGTTGGAGGGTAAAAAGGTTATCCGAACATTACATTCCGGATTTAGAAATTTTCACCTCCAAAATCCAGATTATTTTTATCTATGCTAAAGGTGCCCTCCTGTATATTGATTGGCAGAACATAGATAAAAATACCAATGTTGTTCAACAGCTAAATGAATGATGTATATCACTCCTATCCTAGGCAACCTACATAGTGGATTATATAAAAGATCAAATTATACAAGTGGCACCTTCAGCAATTGTCTACAAGAACGGATGGAGGTTTCCAGCATTCAGAAAATTGGACTAAACTGAACCAATGGCGTCATCTAATAATTGAAAAGAGCATCAAGTTCAAGTTGGTTATTGGCATCATTGTTAATCTAAACCCTTAGATGACTCAAAAATGATATGTTCAGCTATATACATATTCTTCTTCTTCCTACAATGAGTTAGCTGGGATAGCTGGGCATCATCCATATAAGCAAACAGATCAAATTAATGAAGCACTTTAGAAACTAGCAATGACCTACTCATGTAGGGTTCATTTTCAGAAAATACTTTCTGATGACCGAAAAAGTTAATATAGTACCAAACTACCAATATCATCAAAATCAAGATATGCAGGAACTAATACATTTTGCTTAGCACAATGCATTTTCCTATATCAAAATTTAAAATTAAATATGAGTAATATAATCCAAAATGCTAAAATGAGCAATTACCAAATTATTTTTGTTCTCATTTAGTGCAGCAACAAACTCCAAGAAAGAAATTGCTTCGATTTGAAGAATGTCAACTTCAGCAGTTTTTGCCATATCGTTCTGATTATCGAGCCGAGAAGAAAGTTCAGGAACACTCAGAAGACCATCTGAGGATGTGGCAATCTTCATTTTAAATTCTTCTAGAGCTGAACCAAAATAAAAAAATTTATCGGAGAAAATCAATTCCCAAATACCCTCCTCCCGGAAGATATCAAGCAAAGCTGGTGCAGACACAAGAACCCTTCTGAATGTACAAAGAATGTAATGTTGCAAAGAACTGACTAAAATCCTGGGGAAAAGGAAGAAAGAAAATATGTCAATACTAATTTTGTTTTTAAGGAAAAAGGATAATCAAAATGAACTCCATGTGCATGAAGAAAAAAAGGAAACCAAATAATCTAGTTGAACATATTCAAACAGCATGACAACTACAGAATATTAAGAAAAAAAGGAAAGAAATGAATTCATTCCTTTTGTGCAGTAGGATTGCAACTCCTGAAAATTTATATGTGAGCGCTTCATGAATCATGATATGATGATAACTTGATAAGTAACTGTTCGTATACAACAACCATCTGCCAACTATGATAAAACTCTCACTGACGACCTTAGGATCCCCAACATAATCATGCCAGTGGAATAGGACCTGATCCTACTAGTAAATAGGCCAAACAAAAGATGAAACACCTTAATCGCACTTAAGATCTAACTTATTATAGGCCAATCTTTAAGAATGGCTGTGTAATCTGGAATTCTGGATAATTATCTTGCTGTTTACAAGTCATTTTCTATTTGACTCATTTGTCTTTCTTTACTGATGGAATACATTTCTAGTTTGTTGTTTGTACTGACTGCAGATTATGCTCTCATCAGTGTGCTCGAAACATGAAACCTGCTCAATATATATGACAATCTAACCTCTAACAAAGAATCCTAATGGTAATATGATAAGGTACTTTCTTATGAGCCTCAATTTTTTTAGTAACAAATACAAGAAACATGCTCCAAGCATGCGCTCTAAATGCCACCAAGCCTTGGCTAAGAATTTGCAGAGTCTTCATTTTACTGTCTCCAATTTGCCTATAACAACTTTTATATTGTCATGATGTAATGTCTTTATTACCAGTGACCAATGGTTGGAAGGTTCAAGATTCTGTTCAGAGCTTAGACTTTGGAACAATATGTCCCCATCACTGTTTATGAGCCCAATTATTGGTAATAGATATAAGTGTAAAATCTGTTATTAATATTATTATTGTTGTTTCCTTCGATGATATTGGAGTGTATTACCCAGTTATATACCAACAAGCCAATTTGTCAGACCAACATCTCACTAGTATCATAGTATGTAAAACCTTGGCTTCTTCTTCTTCTCATCAGTGCTAATGTGGAATTTCCATTTAGCATAATCCTCAAACAACACAGAACATTAAAATCTTAGCTTAGCTGTTTCCCTTAGTGATGTAAAAAAGAATTGATGGAATATCAAAATCCACTTGGATGGGATAATAGAAACTGCAGCAAAAAGAAATTCTTAAGTTCCATAGAAGAACAGCAGCTGTATTGAAGCGACACAGAACCAACAATGAGAAATTAAGCGCTTCTAAACTAAGACTAACTTCAAATGTAACCTTAAGTCCTCAGCAATGGATATATAAAAATAAGAGAAAGAGGAAATGAATTCAATCTTCAAAATACGTAAATTATGTTGTGAGTTTGTGACAGGAAAAATATTAAGAAACTTCTCATGCAACTTGAAAACATTAAACTAAAAGAAAAAGTTCACCTTATATGGTTTGGCAATTCGCTTTCTGCAGTGCACGCCTTGATGCATGGAAATACAGTAAGAAGAACCTTCATCACCCATCTTATAGAAAGTTCCCAATAAGCCAATGAGACAGGCAAAGAACTCTGACTGACAGATTCATTACCATGATGAAATTTGGTATCTTCAGGAGCAAGTAGGACAGAGCAAAGAAGTCTGCTCAATTTAACAGAATATCCATTCCATTCACTGAAACTAGGGCTATCAATATTGCCCCGAATTGAAAATTCTGTAGAAGGTATATGCTCCAAGCTACTGGCATAGTTTGATTTAAGCAATTGATTGTCAGTTAGTGTTGAATTCATTCTTCTCCGATGAAACTCTTGAAGCATAAAAGCCGGCCAGCATATGCTATTTGCAAATTTATGAACCCGTCCATTTTCACATAGAAATTGCATGTTATTTACATTACCAAATCTGTGATAGCCGCTTAAGGAAACAAGAATAATGCAAACAAGATCTTGTGAACATCCAAAAAGAATTATATTAAGTTGACAGGAGTCAGGACTGAGCATTAGGAGTGCAACTCTAGTTGGTCTGCTGCTACCTGCCTCAGCCAACCAGAATACTTAGTAAGGGTTATGTTGGACAATTTGAACCTTGAAACCTATGGAACTTGGTTAAGGTTTGGCTGCAAGATGTCAACCACATACCATCTTGGGCTAGGCTAGAATTGATACAGCACTCATAACTAAGGTTTAAAATACCGCCCGAAACGGTATATACCGGCCGGTATATACCGGTTTTTGGGGATTCCGGTATTCGATATACCCGGTATTTGAAAATACCGGGTATATCATGTATACCGGGCGGTATATGGCGGTATTTCGCCATATACCGCCCGGTAAGGGCGGTATATGTATTATACCGGGCGGTATTACACGATATCGGTTTTTTTTTTAGAGTTAGATATAATTCTAATAATACATAATTGATGAAGAAATGCTTAAAATCAATATTCAAATGTCAAATACATGAATACAATGTTTAAAAGCCATTTGGTACTCTATTAGGATTTCTCGATACAAGAGAATTACATTAAAATTAATATAGGGCGACATAGGCCCACAACCCAAAGGGTCTAAAAAATTTCCGGGGGACCGCCGAAGACTCTGCGTAGCGCAACATCAACTAAGATGATGAATATCATGAGTTGGTACGTCTTATGTTGCGTACCAACACATGGTATTAATTCTAATGTTATTCTCTTGTATCTATGAAAAATCCTAATAGAGTACCAAATGGCTTTTAAACATTGAATTTATGTATTTGACATTTGAATATTGATTTTAAGCATTTATTCATCAATTATGTATTATTAGAGTTATATCTAACTCTTTTTATATTTAAAAAAAAAAAAAAAAAAAAACGGTATGCTATTTTCCATACTGGACCGTACCGTGTGTCGGTACGGTACGGTACCGGTTTCGGCCGGTGACCGAAATCGGTACCGGTACTGGTACCGGTACCGAGATTTTAAACATTGCTCATAACCAATCGCATCTTACATTTTATCTTAAGGTAAACAAAGAAATTTTCAAAGTATTGGTCTAGGACCTCGGTGAATAAGTATGGATACTGTATCGTACCATTCCGCCCTTACTTGTAAGAGGCGGGAAAAAACAAGAACATTGAAAGTACTAGGCAATATGCAAATAAAAAATCAAACTACTTTGAATTGTTTATACATTATAAATATGAGTGTGCTGGATCACTTGTTCTGCACTAAACCAGGCAATACGAGCTGACACTTAAAATATTGGTTAGTATCATTTGGATACTTGATACTTTGAACTCTACCATTTTTTCTATGGAAAACTTAAGTAACCTAACAAAACCGTACCAGACTAACAAAACAAATCACTAACTTATTCCCTATATTACCCAGCCCCATCTCATAAAGCAAAATTTGGCATAGGTTAGAAGTTTGAACAAAGTTTTAAAAACAAAAACAACAAAGTTGTGAAATTCAGATAGAATCAGCCTGAATGGGAAAGCAAATCACTAACTTAGCCAAGCATTCACCTAAATTACCTGCTCCATCTCACAAAGCAAAAATTTGGATAGGTTAGAAGTTTGAACAATGTTTTGACCAAGCATTCCCTAGATTACCCAGCTCCATCTCATAAAGCAAAATTTCAGATAGGTTAGAAGTTTGAACAAGGTTTGAAAACAAAAACAACAAAGTTGTGAAATTCAGATAGAACCACCTCGATATGCCAACTCATCACGTTAACAATACAATAACCAACATTCTAATTTGAGATAGATTTGTTACAAAAGAAAAATGGTATAAGATAGATTTACTGATTTAGATATAAACCCGAAGTTTAAATTTGAAATATGTGGAATTTTAAATTTTTTTCATACAAGAAGCAATAGAAGTTGTTACTTCCTATTTGTGTGATGTTATTATACATTACTATCCCATATACATGGATTATTATATTAAATAACATTACTATCCCATGTACAACATTTTGCAAGCCCGGTGAATAAAAGAGTTACCATTTTTTGGGGCATTTCAAGTCAAGTGTACCTGATTAGATCAGGATCCTTGATTTTTAATAATCATGGAGACTAAGATTGAGCAGACTTGCATTACAATTAGAGAATTTCAACTGCACCAGGACCCTGCCAAATAGCAACCTCACTTATCATACACTTTCTTTTAATAAATGAATTATGCTTAGGGGGTTGATGTTTGGCTATGCTCTATCAAACATGTTAGAAAATCAGCTTTGGACCTAACTCCACCCCAAAAGCTAGCTCATGGGGGGAGGATTGTCCAATACTTCAATTTATTTAAAGACTATCTAGACCTAGACCACAACCTCAACCAATGTGGGACTTTAACACACCCCTCTCACGCCCAGAATCCACATCTGGAGCGTGAAGTTCTATAGGTTGCCCACTCTTAACCATATGTTTCGCTCTGATACCATGTTAGAAATTCAACCTTGGACCTAACTCCACCCCAAAAGCTAGCTCATGGAGAGAGGATTGTCCAATCTATTTAAAGGCTATCTAGACCACAACCTCAACCAATGTGGAATTTTAACAAAACAATCATATAAATACTTCAGAAAAGATACTTATGTATATGATTAATTCGGACTAAATTAGTTCAAAACTCTCATAGAGGAATGATAGTTCAGGATACATGGACTCCCTTAAGACTTCTAAAGAAAAAAGTTGGAGTTGGAAAATTCCACATCTGCAAAAGAAAGAAATAATTATCACTTAACAGTAACGTAGTCATAATGTGAACAGAACTATCCAATGTCCAATTAAATTGAAATGATAACACAAACATATTATCACCAATGGCATATAGAAGAAGATTTAAAGAAAGTTGCAGGCATGATGCATCAGTAACAATAAAGAGAACAATTCTAAGAATCTGAAAATTCATGTTTCGGACACAAGAAGACACAGAGTTAGCAAGATATGTAAATACAGAGCTAACAAATTTAAAATACGCTACAAAGAATAAATAAAGAAAATTTCCTATAAATACATAATATAATTGACCTCGAAATCATGGTTTAAAATCTCGGTACCGGTACCGACACACGGTACGGACCGGTATGAAAATGCATATCGGCCGGGTTTTTTTTTCTTTTTTTTTCGTGACATACCACCATATACCGCCCATACCGAGCGGTATACCGCCCATACCGCCATATACCGCCCGGTATACACAATATACCTGGATTTTTCAAATACCGGTATATCGTATACCGGAAACCTAAAAAACCGGTAAATACCGGACTTACCGTACCGTACCGACCGAGATTTTAAACCTTACTCGAAATCAGGACCACCCAAGTATTTTAGGTATGTAACCTACAATTGTATCAATTTTTCTTCTTATTACTAACCTCAAGAACATGGACTCACTTAAAAAATTGGATTATCTTTATTCAGTTTGGCATACAACTGCTGTAAGTTTCTCCATTAACTGGTTCATTAATGATAGACCTTCCAGCACCCTACTAATAGTACAAGTGAAAACAAACTAAGCTGTATGATTAGGGTACAATTGAATAGCATCAGAGGCATACTTGTATGCCACCAGACCTAAAGATCTTTGGCACTGCAGTAAACATTGGGCCATTTGTTCAACATATTACCCTATTTGGACTATTAACAGACCATTTTGGAACTTGTAAAGGCAAAAGTTGACTAATTAAGAATTCCAAACTTTAATTAGCTTGCAAATAAAGCATGATTTTAGCCTTTAATGAATGGTTTATTGTATAGCTGATGCAAGTATTACTTGATAGGATCAAATTCGTGTATGATGTAGTGCTAGGTGTTGTGTATGATATGAAGTTTGTGTTTTTATTGAACATCACAAACCTACAAATACATTAAGAACCACGAAGAATCACAGTCAGTCCAAACTTACAATTGATTCACCCATCCTAAGTTCCTAACTCTATAAATTTTATTACAAGTTAAACCTTACGAATTCAAATCACTTCAAATCTAAATTTGAGATTATTGATCCCTTATCTTGTTATCATGGTTTTAAATCTCGTACCGTACTGGGCGGTAAGCCCGGTATTTACCGGTTTTTGAAAAAACATGTATACGAGATAACCGGTATGGGTAAATACCGGGTATCTCGGTAAATACCGCCCGGTATCCCCGGTATTTATCAAATACCTGGCAGTATTTGCTATCATACAGGGCTATACCGCCCGGTATGATATTTTGCACTGTAGCAAAATATTGATACTTTAAAAATACCGGTAATACCGATAAATACCGCCCAGTATGCTCCGGTATTTAGCAAATACCGGGCGGTAAGAGCTATGATACCGGGCGGAGTTATTTTTAGCAGCAAAATCAGAAAAAAAAAAAAAAAAAAGCCTCGGTATGCAATTTTCGTACCGGACCGTACCGTGTGTCGGTACGTACCGGTACCGGTCATCCACCGAGATGATGACCGGTATCGGTATGTACCGGTACCGGTCATCCACCAAGATGATGACCGGTATCGGTATTTTAAACTATGGTTGTTATATATATTATTAGTAGTGAACAGAAATATCAAATAAAATATTGAAAATTTTAAATCTGCTCATAAATGGATTTGAGGCAAGAAACAATCATTATAATAAATATATATACTAACTTAATACCATCGTAACTTGATTCTTTCTAATTTCTGTTTAATGCATGCAAGAAATGAAAAGAGATTTTTCTTTTCATGCTCACTACTAATAATATATATGTAAATCATAATGTTTTAAAAATCATACAATGTACATGCAGTGCAAATATACAGTAGTGCTGAATACCATAGCATATCAATGCATACCATAAGTGTTCGAAGCTAATTTTTTATTCTAAATGCAAATTATTTCTTATGTTCAGTTATTCACTTTTTAAATCTTCATTAATTTTGAATTACCTTATCAAAATTATATGCTACTACATTATATATGATAAATGGCCATTTGATCATCACATAAATAGTTTGTATCTCAAAAAATATGTCTATTAAGTTAATAACAACTATGTTTTCACTAATATTATATTTTTTAAATATAAAACACATATTGCATATGCGTTATGAAATGGCCCAAATGCATAGCACCTGCATAAGCATTTTAAAACATTAATAAAGTAAATTGTAGAATATTGTTTCTCTCAATTATTTTTCATGTATCATAAACTTTCTACTCAAGTATCTTTTGTAGAACAAAACAAAAGTATATATGTATAACTCAATATAGATTGTGCAGTTTTTCTATATATTTATAGTAATCTGATACTAATAAAAAAAGCTATTTGGAAGGAATCTCTCAGAAAGGGAGATTATGTACAATAGCCAAAGATAATTTTTCTGTGATTTTAGATGGATTTTATTGAACTTTTAATTATGCTCCATAAGGCTGGGAAGAGGGCAATCCCAATGCTCGAGGTTCTAGCCAATGCAGGGTCTATGGAGGGTCAAGGTCCGCAACCTTACCCTTGGATAGCAAAGAGAACTTTTAGCAACTAAAATCATTGTCCCCAAGGTCTCAATTAAGCAATCTTACATAGTTGTATCAAGGTTTGCCCTCTTAGGTTATGCCCCATCCTTCTACTTAAACTATCTAAAACATTCCAGAATCCTCCAAGTTGTCAGACCTCCTGGTATGACTCTTAAGAGAAGTTGCACAGTATTGTTGCTATTCTAAATGCAAGCCTTGCTATAAGAGTCATGATCAAATTCCTTGGACAAGAGTTCAGCAATATATTTGACTAACTGTATCAATCATCATTTGTCCAACCTTTACATAACATGACATAAGTATGAAATCTTGCATTAACCATCGATAAGAAAAGTCAAAACCCAATTTCTAATGAATTTTAGTCAGACCCCTAAACATGAATGTGAACCTTCACTTTTCTTTTTCCGTTTCCTAAGTGAAAAAAGGTAACCATAGTAAGGATGAGATAACTAATATGCTTCCAGGATGCTTAAAAGAGTTACTGAAAATGATACAATAAAATAGCAAACAGGAAAAAGTACAAATTGAACATAAAAAGTACGAACTGATTGAAAGAGCTTCATCAATCCAACATTCAAATTTAGGAAACTACCTATCATCTGCACGAAGAACAATATTTTTTGAAAAGGAAAAATTGCTTGATGGAAGACCAAGCCCATCCAACAAAACATCAAGCCCTCCAATACTCCTAAAATGATTCTGTGCCCGGGGATTTTCACAGAGAGCTGACTTTAGAGTTCCCAAAGTCAAATAATGGAGGGATAAGTCTGTCCATTGTTGTTTCAGATTTAATCTTCTAATAACCCGTAAAAGCTCTGCATGAGATAAATTCTTATTAGCAAAATTTCTATTAAAAAATGAAGTTCTAAATATCCTATAAATGTCAAGAACTCTAAGGATAAATGATGTGTTTATATGTGTGTATGTATGTATGTATTTCTAATAAGCTTAAAACAATGGACACACAATCATAAGGAACTGCCCACTCATGAAAATTTGGGATATCAATTATTATTAAATTCCATATTCCTGTGCCTCCTTTTTCTGCATGTTCGTGACCATAAACAAATAAATGCAGTTAAAGCATGATTAACCTAAACAAGTTCTCAAGTC
Organism: Canna indica; assembly: GCA_034359265.1. NCBI lineage: Eukaryota > Viridiplantae > Streptophyta > Magnoliopsida > Zingiberales > Cannaceae > Canna > Canna indica. The sequence continues at coordinate 3,808,931 of CP136893.1, read as the reverse complement.
ACAAGAATGAACCAGCTGGAACATACAGAGAGAGAGAGAGAGAGAGAGAGAGAGAGAGAGAGAGAGATCCATGGAACCTAGCACCTAAATCAATCAACAAAAACTATCTACACTTGTATGGCTACATCAAAATTTATGCAGTAAATAGAGAGAGTTCTCTCCATGGAGCTTAACACCTAAATCCATCAACAAAAACTATCTACACATGTATGGCTACATCAAAATTTATGCAGTAAATAGAAGGTTTAATAGACACAAAATAACCAGAGGAAACTGAGCTAAAGATGAAAGCTATGAGCAATTAAAACTGAAGAAAGCATACCTTACCTACTAACCAATTGACACCCCCTGCTTCCATCACCATAACTATTGCCTTTTGCTGCCAAAGAAGCCTAGTATCAGAGGAAGAATTCTTTGGATCCCTTGAAGAAATTTCATGCGGATTTCTCCTTGAAATCATATGTGCAACACTTTCCACAAACTGAGACTTCTCAGTCCCAAGAGTATACAACTCCATGAAACTAAAAATAATTGAAACAACATGTACTAATATCTTTTGCAAAATCCCTATCCTCTCTAGACTAGAACTTGACAGGTTTTCATCCACTGGAAGAGCACTCGTTAAAGTTTTGAGCTTAACAACTGCAGCTGAACAGATTGAAATATCATTTCAGAAATGAAGCATAATTATGCAATTGATTATCAAACACAGCATGATACTGGGTCAAAAGATCGTAAAGAAGCTCACAGATAAAATACATGCAGACAAGTTTTTGGACAGGCTTATAGAAAACATTCAGAATGTTTTATACAAGAACCTGATATACAAATTAATACTTATGCCACCACTGGGGCCATGTCATATTTTTTCGCCTTCAACAATAACACCTCATGAGGGTGGCTGAGGGTGGCTTTGGTGTAATAGAAAAGTTACCCACTTGTAACCTGGAGGTCATGGTTTCGAGCATGGAAACAACCTCTCTGCAGAAAAAGACTGCGTACATCAACCCTCTCCGGAGCCCACAAAAGTGGAATTGCTTTGTGCACTGGGTCACCCTTTTTTTAGAGAATAACACCACATATAGCTAGGTAACGACACTATGGTGTTGATTATTTATATACCAGTTCCCATAGTATGGCATTGTTGGATAGTGCCGAAAAAGACTTTTAAAGTCGGAATTGTCAAACATAGTGCTGAAAATGATGACTAAATATTTCAAGTACTCAATAAGAGCATACTGGATATTACAGCTGATGATGGTACTGAAAACTTAGATTCATTAGGTGCTGTTTGGTTAGCGAAAACTATTTTCTAGTTTGGTTTCAGTGAAACTGAAAACTTGGTTTCGAAAACTTGATTTTGGTTTCTAGTTTTCAGTTTTTCGAAAACGCGTTTGGTTAATGAAAACAACATAAGTTTTAGTTAGTTGAAATCAGTGAATATTTATTTGGCAATAAAAAGTAATATTAATTTTCCTTGAATATTTTTAGTAGTAATTAATATTTAGTTAGTTTACAAAATTAAATATTTGCTAATATAGTTATAAAATATTTGTAATATTTAATTAATTAAGTTATTGGTAGTTTGAGATTTTTTTTGTTCAATTAGATATAAAAATTAATTAATAGTTAATATTTCAAAATAATAATAATTCTAGTGGTCAAAATTAGTTTTGATTAATTATAAATAGATTAACTTTAAGAAAATTTAGTTATTTTAAAATTTGGGTTTGAGTTAATTAGATATAAATTGATTTAATTAATTTGTAAATTTAAGATAATAGTTTGAGTTGAAAATGATGATTTTTATTTTTTTAAAAAAAATTAATATAGTTTGATTTATTTTTAAATTAATTAATTTTATAAAAAAAAATATTTATAATTATAAAGTTGTCACTCCATTTTGATAATGAAACCGACAGTCTCGAAACCACAGAAAACAACATTTTGGTGTTTTCATTTTTATTAAGAAAACTGGTTTCGTTTTCATTCTGGTTTCGATTCAGTTTCATGAAAACGCTGAACCAAACATGTTTTCGTAAGCAGTTTTGGTTTCAGTGAAACCGAAACCATGAAAACAGACTTGGTTTCGCTAACCAAACAGGCCCTTAATATCCAACTTCCATAGGGCCTTTTCACTCTTTTCTTACCTTCACCTCTTAGCCCTTTTTCTCAAATAAATTCATGATTCGAATTTAGCAGGGTTCATTTTCAATTTAATCGGGTCCAGAGAGGAGAGATGATCAGGCAACAAAGGGATAATTATATCATAATATCGGAGTACAGCTGGAAGCCTGGAACTCAAAAGATCAGATAACAATCCACTAAAAATTAAGTTATTGGGACGTAACAAGGGAAGCTTGGGAATGCAGTGGTGTGATTACATGTACAACCCAGAATGATCAGATATAATTCATGGTGCATTGACCAGACCATATTGATCTTTTACAGTATATCAACTGCACCATGTTTGTACAGTTCCTCAGTACCATACATGATGTAACCCAATTAACAAAAACACATGTTAATATATCCAATATGATGTTCTAGCAGCATAATGAGCATAGGAAACATAGAGTTAATGTTGAAATTCAGGTACCTTTCAAAAGAGCAGTGATCTTTTGCACCCCTCCATAATAGCTAAATACTTTACAATTGTGCATTGACCGTGTTAGAATTGTGACACAGTTCAGGGCATGTAATGCATCATTACTAAAATCAAAGGTTCCTGTAAGCTCTGAAGGATCATCTTGAACTTGCCCAGAACTATTCTTCACTATCAAAAGTAAAGAGTTCATTATTAGATGGTCCTATACATCAGTGATCAGTTTATGTAAAAACACAATGTGAAAATCAGATAGTATATTATCTAAAAAATAAAACTAAACATTATATTTCTGATTTTATATAAGATGCTTTACACGTGTAGAGCATGATCGTGCATCATTCTACTATATATAAGCATATCTCGTTTAATGTTTTATACCACTAAATAAACACTATGGCGATAAGAGTTCAGGAAAAAATGACTAACAAAAATCAAGAAGAAGAGACCTAAAATTTTTAAGATGATGGAATACATGCTAGAGTCAGACAGCATAAAGAATGTGACGCCAAATAAGAAATCACATGATACTCTTCAGCAAGACACTCGCATTAAGGTATTATAACAGTAATTCCACCAACATTCCAAGATTAGGCCAGTGTTTGAAGTACCAACCAGTACTGGGCAGAGTAAGGAGTGTGCAGACTGGTACATGTGCATTTCCTTTATTTAGATATTATTTATGTATAAAACAATATTAAGAATCATGTAAAGCATATGTGCATTTGTTTGGTTCTCTTTGAATAATTCTAAATGATTTAAAATTAATTTTACATCAAAGATAACGAGTTCAAATCTTTTTGAACTCTTTCTTTTTTGTTTTTTATTAGGAGTTCCCAGACAGGCAATATGGTGCGCTATGCTAACCATACCCGTCCACCCTGGGGTCCAAGACTGCACAAGATCCATACTTCAAACCTTGGATTAAACTACCTCAAAACTAATCAGCCCTCCATGGGATTACAAGAACCAAATGACCAGCAAAAAACAGTTGCAGAAGCATATATAGGAGTAGTGAAACTAGCATAAGCAACCATTTTAATGTTTAACATAATTTACAGAAACAATAACAAGATATGCATATTCAGCTCAAAATAACATTTCTTAAAACAGGATATCTCTTACAGTCAGCAAGAAGAGATGTTATTCGGGCAATCTCTTGGATTAGAATTAGTACAATCTCTGATGGATGCCCTGAAGAGCAACCTACAACTATATCCTCTGGTCCTGATGCCTGCTCCACAGGTGACTGACCATTATTTGCAGGCTCCCAGTTTTCATATGTTTGTATGAATTGCAAGAGAAAAACTTGCAACAATTTCTTTTTTTCAACCTATAAACACAAAAAAGGCATGAAAAAGGATAAGATAACAAAGACGTCCAGTAGTCTAGCTAGTTTTCAACTGATTATAGGCTTTCAAATTAGAGAAAAGTGTTATCAGTAAATTCAGCAAGTCCTCTACAAAATAATCTCAAAAAAGTCAAAGAGAACTGAAGCTTTAAACTGATGTCCAAAAGTATCAAAGAAAAAATAATTGAGCTATTAGCCTATTAGAGAACATGTCTCACTTATGATATTGCTCGGCGCTAAAAATCTCTTGTTAACCAATATATATAGTGCAGGCTTAGTCAATTATAGTATGGAATGAACTGAATCAATGAACATTTGTAAATTAATAAGCTGAAAATGGAATTTGGAAGTTATCTAAAAAGACCAATGTTTTAAAAATTAGTGCATGTGGACGCATATGCATAGCTTCGTCGCATCACATAACTTATATACAGTGCTAATATACAAATAATACAATAAGACTGCATATGCGAACAAAATACTGCATATGTTATGTTCAATTATTCACCGCACAACCGGTGCATATGCCACCTCATAGCACTGCATAGCAGTGATTTGAAGCCTGATTTTTGTTTCTAAATGCAAAATACTTGTTATGTTCAGTTATTCACTTGTTTATATCTTTCGTTAATTTCGAATAGCCTTGTCACAAATTCGCAATTGAATGCTACTACATTATATCATCATAAATGACCATTTAATCACCAAATGATAAATTGTATCTCTTACAATATGTTTACTAAGGTCATAACAAATATCTATATTATGTTTTTACTAATCTGAAATTTTTATTAAAAAAGTCGAATATAAGCCACTTATGCAACCCATATACTGTATATAAACTATGCAATGGCCAAAACGAGATACTGCCTGCATATGCTTTTTAAAATGTAGAGAGGGAATTCAGCTGTTTTGGCTAAATATGCGATATAAAAGAAAATCAACCATCCAAAGTCCAAACTAGCATTTTTACCTATTTTTGTCAAGAAAAGCAAGTCAACTTAGTACAAGGAAACCAATGTGTACATATTCCAGATAACATGAAGGGACTAAGATAAAAATAATATAAGAAAAACAATAAAATAACTAATTAATTTGTAACAAGATAAGGATGGGCATGTAAGCAGGTGCACCTGAACTAGAACATGACCCCATGCAGACCCAACTAACTTTGGGTTGGATTTCACATAGTATTTTTAACAAATTTTTAGGTCCAATTCAGGTATTGGGCAAGGTTCTAAAAACCAAACCCAAAACCGGTGGGGGGCCCATTTCATTCGGTTCAATAAAAATTACTGACCAAACCAGCAAAACCAACGACAAAATGTTATTCTTTAAGCTATTTATATTTTTTTTTATCAGGACAGGATAGTCTTTGTTATACAAAGAATGTATAATTAGCTCATGCAAGATATTTTTGATGTGTTGGTTAATTCCGTGTAGCGGTGTAGGTTCTAACTCGTGAAAGAACTCCCCAAATCTAGTCTAGTCCTCAAGTGTAGACTCTTGGAATACACTGGTGGATGTCCTACGCTCCTTGGGGAAAACAACTTGAGAAGCACCAACCAAAGGGGCTTTTAAAAAGATTAGTGGTTCTTCGCTTTTGGCATGGGCATTCCATATCAAGGATTCTTTCTTTGGAGGCATCAAAGGAGCTCTGCTGTGTTGCCTCATGCTTTGTTGTACATTATTGGCATTTGATATTGGCCAATACACCAAAAACATATAAAAATGAATAAAAAGTACAAAGCCTATCAAATTGGACCAATAATTACACTAATGTACATAAAAGTTAATTCGAAGCCATAAATTTAAAAATCAATAATAATATAAAATAATAAAAATCCACCTTTTGGGTTAAACCAACTGATTCACCCTCAAACCAAAACCAATTTGCTACTGGTTCAATTCAGGGGTGAACTACCCAGTAACTTGTAGTTCTTCAAACCATGGGTTAAAACATATATTTAAAAATCTTATTTGACCCAACCAAATCTGAAATAATTAAATTTTAAAAAATAAGTATATATTTATGTGCTTCTAAACATAATATATTTCACTTGCATTAAGAAAGAAGTTCCGTGTTTTTTTTCTACTTGCTTATGGATTCATTTATAATGTACCTACATTTATATTTTGTGATGGATATTAAATCCTTTTTACTATACTATTTAGCATGGGTGGTGATGAATTAAATCACAAGTCGGGTTGGATACTTGAGTTCGGGTTCTAAAAAGTGTTGACTTGAAAATTTTGGCTTAGGTCAAATTTGCGCTGAAACCCAACCAAGTCACCCACCTAGCACAAGATAACTGCCAATCGACAACAACTTTACAATATAAACCATTAAAACATAAACCTAAAAGTACTATGCAATGATATCCATGTTAATAGAAAAGTTGTTTACACCGAAAAAAAAGGAAAATGTATTCTTAACTGAGGCAGAGTGATATCGAGTAACTTTCACTAGTTAAGTGCACATAGGTCATAGAGCTTTTTGAAGAGCTTATAGTTTGTTCGATGTTATTTTAGATGTTTGACCAAGTGAAAAAGTTAATGGGAGCATTTAGTTCAATTAGATTCTCATACCAAAGAGCTAATTTTGAAATACCTCTTCATACAAGCTTTTCTCAATAGATGTTTAGGTTTAATTAAAAACAACCTTTATTCTTATCCTTTAAATTGTCATAAATTATAATCATTTCCCTGCTAAAAAGTAACCCTTTTGTTGAATTAATATTTTTAGTATTATGTTTAGTATTAATATCTTTTAAGAATTAAATTATAAAGTACCATCTTTTTGTTGTTTGAATGATATTTTAAAATATTAAATATTACTTATTTTATTTTTTACAAAATAAATATTTAAAATCTAAAAGTGTTATTGAAACGACTAACAATCAGCTTGTTAATTGCCAAACAAAAGCAAAAGACACACATGTCTTTATTTGTCATTTACACATTCAAACAACTAGCAACTACCAAACATCTTTGTTACAAACAATTAATATAATAAGTTGGTGAGTAAGCTAATCGCCAATAGCTAATGCAAAAAGCTCATGACTAATGCGAGCGGCTAATTTACCAAACAAGGTTATTTGCAAGTACCATGACAGGCTTTTGCATATAAAAGAAAGGGCAATCCAATAAGCGAGGCTCTTGCCAATACAAGCTCCGAATAGGGTCAATGTATGCAACCTTACCCTTACATGGTAAAAAGGTTGTTTTTACAAGTCAACCCTCGTCTCTCGTAAAACAATAAAGTAATCTTACTGTTATACCAAGACTTGTACGCTTAGGCTTTTGCACATCAATACAAAAATATAAAAATAGTTGAAAAATACATGTGTGTGATGTTGTGATGTCAACATACTTCAAAATAGGTCATGCTTACCCAAAAGACATGTATGTTTATTTGCTCACAACATAATATGTATGTTTCTCCAACATAAAGATAAACTCTATATAGTACCCACTATGTGCAACTAGGTGCACTATATTATTAACTATTTCTCTAGTTTATCAGTATGGCATTCACCCATTATACTTTCCTCCTATCACAAGTTTTGACGTTTATCTCTCTGTATTTTATCAAATTGACAATTTGATATTTTTCTGTGAAGGTGACCGAGAAGGAAGCTGTGGTCATCATAAAGGAGCATTTAGTGGTCGTATGAAGAAGAATGACTCAAGTGATAAAATAGCTATGTATGAAAAATAAATCATTAGAAGCTCAATGCATGTAGAGTAGAGCAACTGGGCAAATTTTCAAAAATTCACTTACATAACTGAAAAAAAGAAAATTGATACCAATATGCACTTGATGAGAGTGAGACAAGAAGTTCAAAAAAGAAATATGGAAGGTTAGTAAACCAAAACAAATGAGGATTGTAAAACCATCCAAGAAGAGAAAATAATAAGTGATTATTCATATCATGCACAATCAAGAGACATGAAAACATGCTAATCATTTGAGATGGCATGCATGTATAAGTAGAGTGGATTACATATTAAAATATTTATCCTTCGTAGTATTAAATGCCAAGAAAAAAACCTCCCAATGTGGATTAACATGACTACCTTATCAATAGCATTCTCATATCTCTGCCAAAGTGTATTCAAGACTGCCTCCTCGCCAGTGTCCCTACAAAACAGAATTAATCCTTATATCATGCAACTATACAAAAATAATTTTTTGTCAGAAAAAATATTCAAAAGCTGCAAGAGTAATGGGCTATTCAAAAGCTGCAAGAGTAATGGGCTAATCTGTAAATGAGATTTTACATGGGAGATATATAAATAATATAATAATAGGCAGAGTTTAGTGAATGTTGACTAATTTGAGTTACCTATAAAATTACATAATACTTTTATCAAATGTTGAGTCAAGATTTATTTGAAACCATCAATTAGGTAGTACATATGCACCTATCACAAGCCAAAATAAGATGCCAAATCACAAGATAATAGAAACTAACACAAATCGGTTTCTGATATGCTGTAAACTCCAACCAATGGCCAGAAGACCCAGAACTACCGCTTTTACAAATCATGATGCAATCAACATACTCTAAGACCAGACTATCTGATTTGGGAGCGGAAAAAGCATTGCAAACCTCTAAACAACTCGAAACAAAACAAAGAGTAACACAGTTCTTAATGAATGGAAGATTGAGATGGACCCTGTAGTTCTCGCCCAAAAAATAGTTTATCTTACCATAATCAAGGACAATTTTGACAAAGGGTCTAGATCAATGCCTTGCCTTCTATTGACTATTGAGCATGGAGAACAGAAATCATGTCTGCCTGTTTAGCAGACTTCGACTCCTCTGGTAACAATTACAATATTAAACCCAATGGGTAATTACTACAGTTGTTCAAGCATGAAGAACAAGGACCAATCCAGCAACAGATCATGTGACATTCCATTATCTTTCCTATAATGATGCCTAAGAAAGTTCATATTTTCCTCATGACCCATCCATATATCTTTACTTACAAAGTAAAGCAAAAATATCCAAAAGCTCATCACTCCAACTTATCAAGATTCAAGAGCATGCATGTCAATGGCCAACACATCACTTATTGGATTGGAAAGAAGTTCCAGATAGGTTCTTCGATGGTGCTTGGGTTTTTGCCAACAGAATGCAAGCATGAAACGAAGTAAAACTCATCCACGTCTACTTTTACTGCAGTTTTATGTAATAAGTTTATATGTTACTTTTTGTATACATCTTCAGAATGAGATCACCCCATAAGGCCATAACAACCATGGTATTGTACAATACCGTATTTTGAAAACCAAACAGGTCAAACAGCAGACCACCATCAAGAAGTCAATGTCATTTGACAAAAGCGATGATCATATGCCCAACAAGCCACCAATAGTGTAAAGAAAGCTTCAAAAAAGTAATGTGATAAATATTGTGATTTCTCCATTTCTTTGAATGTACACTTTTACCTACAGTAGATGATAAATTTGATTGAGAGGACAAAGTACATAGGAATATAAATCATAGCCTTGTAGAAATCACTATACTTTTTGCTACCTAAATTGAACCATTTACTCTTCTACCTTCATTCGTCCATCTCAAAACAAGACTGAATGTGCATTAGACATATATATAATGAATTTATGGTACCATCTAATTCAAGTTTATAACAATATTTTCTATAGTTTGAAGGAATGTCTAAGTGAATGTTCATGATCTTACAGCATCTAACGCACGGTTGCCGGTTGCAATATCTCTGGCATCCATCAATTATAGATTTAGATGACAAAATCAAGAAGTATTAAGTAATATTCAACATGCAAATGTTACGTAAAATCATTATCATATTCTTATTCATTTAGCATAAAGGAGACAAGCAATGGACAAAGAGCAAATATTTCTCATTCCATAGATACATCTCTAGCTTAAGTAACAGGACTATTTCCTACTTTTTTAGTGCTTATAACAAATTCAGAAAGAGCAGGCGAAGAGGAAACAGGATCATTACAATCATTAAAAAAAGCTGCTAAGCCAAAACGAAAGCAAATGAGCTCACCCAAACCAAATCCTCGGAGAGGGCGCAGCAAACTTATCACTGTGTGATGAGGTTCCACCTTCTGTAGTTTGGCTGCTAGAAGATCTCCGAATGAGATCAGCAACGCCCTTGACAATGTTCATGCCTTGTGTCCAAATATATGACACATTTAAACTTCCAAATATATTGGTCAGAACACGAAGAGTTACTGGTTCTTCCTTCACTTATATGAAACCTTGTTGTTTACATCAAACAAAGCAAGTATTTCTGCAACAAGAACAAACTAGAAGCAATTGAAAAACCTAATAACAAGAAGTAATGATGATAAAGTAATTAGTTTGACATCGTTCAATATAGTGATAAAGTTACTAATCCCACATACACTACAAATACAAATATAGAAAATCTCGGGATGCAATAAACTACCGAGGTCTAGATAGTGATCAAAATAAATATGAAGAATTCGCTTGTCCTGCGTCCAAGAAAAATTAAAAACCCTAGAAAAGCCATATGCATGTATGGAGCCGTGGGCGACTGGTATTAATTGTGATGAACTAACGCGCCGCGAATCCAGCAACATTGCCATGGATAGTTGGTAATTAATTCTGACGAACTAGCTTATCCGGCATCCAATGAAAACTAAGAACCCTAGGAATCTTGAACCCATGGAGACCTAGACGATTGGCGATTGGCAAATGATAATTGACACATTAAGCAATCTCAGGAAAGATAGAGAGGCCGATCGAGCGCAAAAGACAACTTCGATCTGTCTCTTGTTTAGTACGAACGAGGAAGGCGACATCCAAATTCAACCCAGGCGGGGACGGAGGAAAAAATGTAACCTGATCGGATCCGCCGAGAGAACAGCATGGAAATCTCGGGAGATTGGAGACCTTCGCTCCCCCGCGAGCTCCCCTCTCGGATCGCTGCGACAAGACGGCGATTGAAGAAACGCGAAGACCGAAAAGACCAACGAATGGCAGATCGAGGAATAATTTATATCATGCCGGTGCTGAAACAAAAAAAAAAACAGATTATAACGGTCAGTGCGTTATGTCGACCGACAAATCAAAGTTACAACGGTCGAAAAGCGATACGATATCAATGTGGGTTTGAGTCATCTACTGGAAATTATAGTGCACTGGAGGGAGTTCATAAATAAAAAACAAAAAAATAATTAAAACACTTGAAAAATCTGTTTGATTAAAAAAGAAAGCAAATTCTTTCCTGCAATACATTTTCGATCCGAACCAAAAATATATTATTTTGGATTTAAACTCAACTCAATCCAATAGTAAGCTAACCATTTATTGTTATTACATGTGAGTGAAGATCGTTCACGAAATAAAAAAATAGGTAGGTTTTGTTATTTTTCCTTGATGTGTGTGAGAGAAAGTATAGAATATTATTTGAGGATTTCAATCGATTATTTTTTAATATCAGGTAAAAATATTTTGTTGTCATTTATCAATATTTTTATTTTCTTTGACCACAGAGGATTCACAAAATATTATTAGTAAGCCAAATAACCGACAATACATGTGTCAATATTAACTTTTCGTAATTATCTGGTCAGGAATGCATAATTAGATTCGACATAAAATGCCCTAAAATGTCTATATATGTATATACTATAGTATATTATTTTAGTAAAAACGCAATACGGTAAATAAAAACTTTAAAAAATAATTATTCGATGCATGGCAAAACAACACCTTGTGCACATAAATTGCAAGCTTTTAAAAAAAAAGATATACATTATTCAATTTAAACTAAAAAAATCAAACAATGTGAATTTTTTATTTATACAGAATATAGTTTTTAATTTGTTGTTTAAATTGATTCTTAGTTTAGAAGTGCAATTTGAATTAATTTATACCACTACCCATAGTAATATATATGGACTAGACTAGTAACATTGAGCTCGGTTGGATCAGATCCAGCAATACCCTACAATTCAATCTGAGTCAAACCATGTGACTTTGTCCAGGGGCTCCACCTGGGTGTGCTCCCAAATATATCTTGAGTCATACTTGATAGCTATGCTAGGGGGATTCACCCGATCAAATAAGCACATCAATGTTCTTCCTTATCACGGAGAGATATGTCATTATACACTCTCTACGGAACCAACATCGACTCATTCTAAGTAATATATCCACGAGATTGCGAGGCGGCATCATCACCTTAGAGTCACACTAACTTAAGCGTCAGAGTATCTTTGCAGATTTCTCTCTCTCCCCCCTCGTAGTTGCACATGACCATGAGAGACACCGAGCCGAACCATACTACTTTGATCACCGGGCACCAACAATATATATGTACATATATAAAACATATATTAATATTTTATAAACAATGGGAATCTAGCTTCTCAAAATTATGGTCAACAATAAACCCACATGAAAATGTTAGATAATTCGTTATTTAAATATTGTTTGGTTAGCGGAAATAATTTTTTGATTTGATTTTAGTAAAAACGAAACTAAGTTTTTGAAACCTAGTTTCATTCTATAGTTTTCAGTTTTTTAAAAACATATTTAGTTAATTAAAACAACATCAAGTTTTGTTGATTGAAATCAATGAATGTTTATTTGGTTATAGAAAATAGTAATATTTTTTTTATTTGACAAATTTAGTACTAATATGATTTTGATTAAATAGTAAACTAATTTTTATGAAATAATTTATAAAATTTAATATGATTGTAGAAAAAAATCTCATATTGATAAAAGAAAGATGACTCACTATTATAATTTGGAATATAAACAACTACGAATAAAAAATGTGAATTTTTGTATCTATTTTAAAATAAATTGAGATTTAGTTAATTCAAAAAGATAAATAATTATAGTGATCAATGTTATTAGTTTCTCGGGATAATTATCAATTTTATTTCATAATTAAACCATGATAAAAGATGAACAAATAGAGCTTTATTTGAAAGTTTATAAAATATTAATTATGTATTTATACTTAGTTTACAAAAATAATATCCGCTAATATGATTGTAAAATGTTTCTAATATATAATTAAGTCATTGGTAATTTTATTTTTCTAATTAATAGATAATGTACAAAATGATCTATCAAATATACACGAGTTTTCAGAGTGGTCCCTCAAAGAAAAAACCGATTATGGTGGTACCCCTAAAATTATATTTGAGTGATCATTTTGTATGTTATCTCTTTAATTAAATACAGGATAAATTACACTGACCTCCCATGAGGTTTAGTAAAATTACACTGGCCTCCCATGAGATTTAGTAAAATTACACTGACAGTCGTGGGAAAGCCGTTGCTGATGATGTGAACCTGGTAACGAAAAAATTTCAACTTTCAAATTTACATTGATACATTGATACATTATCTGATACATAACTCATGCACCCATACACTCATACACACATTCATTCACACATCACAAACACACCAAAATATACATCAAAACAATTATATTTATATTGATAATTATCCACCATAGTATAAAAATAATTCAAATGCAAAATTGAAGTATCAATATCTCAGTAACAAAGTCACTATAAATTAAATAAGTTCAATATCTCAGTAACAAAGTCAATATAAACAAATTCTCACGATGACGATGGAGGATGGTCTGGATCATATGGCGGGGTCTGGAGTGCTTGAGTGTACACCGGCGTGGACTGACTCGAGGATGATGGATTAGATGATGCCGAAAAGATGCCTGCTTCGGGATGACCTGACATGTTGCGTAGCATAGCTTGTATATCCGCCATCATCTGACTCTGGCGCTCCATTATCTCAGTATGACGCGCGACCATGTCCTCTAGAGTTCTTATTCTGCTACTATGATCATAACTGGATCTAGAGGTGGACGGCCGCTCACTAGCGACCGGAGGGGTCGGTGCCCCAAGTGGCCCTAGTACGGCTCGCGCATGACCACTATCTGTGAAGTCATATACGCGCGCGGCCATGGTCCCAGCCACCTGCGGCCTCGACCCACGTTGCTACGTCAAAGTCCTCGAGGGTACCCCCGCGCTGCACTACCGTCTGGCTGTAGGTCTCCTACTCGAGTTTGATTTTTTGTTTAATATTTATCATAAAACTTAAAATATAAATATACAATGAATAATTTAAACAAATATATAGTTACCATAATGAATGCAGCGCGGTTGTCGATGTACTCCCCCGTCCCATGTGCTTGACGGTGAGTCCGCTCAAACACCGCCATCGGGGAGGGTCGCTGAACAGTCACTACTAGAAACTTCGTCTTCAGCAACGGCTATTAGCGACGGTCGCTCAAGCCGTTGCTATTTGCAACGGCATTCTTACGGCCGCCCGAGCCGTTGCAGAAAACTGTATCTGCAACGGCGTTCTAACGGACACCCGAGCCGTTGCTGATTATTTTAATTATCAACAACAGCTTTCTGACGGAAAGGAGAGTCGTTGCTGATTTTTTAATCTTCAGCAACGGCTTGCTAACGGATAAGTGGGCCGTTGTTGTTGATAACTTATCAGCAACGGCGTTCTAACGGGCGAGTGAGCCGTTGCTGATAAGTTTATATAGGGCACGCTCTCGCGCCCGACTCTTCTTCCTCCCGCTGCTCGCTGCTGCCGCCGCCGCTCCTGCCGACGCCACTCGCCGCCGCTGCCGCTGCTGCCGACGCCGACGACGCCGACCGCTGCTGCTGAGTTGTTCAGGTAAGTCTCCCCTGCTGCCGTCTCTTCCCTGCGGCCGGCGGAAATCACCCGACCGAAACCCTATTTCTAGGGTTTCGGCCGGCGGCGGTCGGCCATCGGCCGCCGCCGGACCTTCTGCAGTGGCCGGACATTGTGTCCGGCCACTGTACGCCGGCGCCGGAGGGTGGACTCCGGCGCTGGAATTTAGTATATATATATATAGTTTATATTATTTTATATTTGTTAATTAATTATTTAATAATTGTTAATTAATTGTTTAGATTAATTGTTTAATTTGTTAGATTAATTATTAGGGTTTAGATTAATTTCGGACGCACGCCGAAATCGTCCACTTCGGACGCGCGCCGGAATCGTCCACTTCGGACGCGCGCCGGTATCGTCCAATTCGGGCTCGCACCGGAATCGTCCACTTCGGACGCGCGCCGGAATCATCCAATTCGGACTCGCGCCGGAATCATCCACTTCGGAGTTGCGCCGGAATCGTCCACTTCGGACGCGCGCCGAAATCGTCCAATATGGACTCGAACTGTCTCGAAACATTTAGAAAATAATCATCCTCCAACGAGTTGATATATTTCACGTACGCATCGACGATCGGATATGATTTAGCAAAACCTTAGATCCGTTCGGGAATTGTATGTTCGTGTAAAAGAAGTAGATGATCTTTTATACGACGTACAATTCTTGAATTGTCCCTGATTGGACAATTTGGGAATATAGTTATTTGTACTGCACTTACGTTTTTATTTTAACTGTTAACTAATTATTCTAAATTTCGGCAACATCTCTCTTGTTCTCCGATACGCGCCCAGATGATATGCGTATTCGGAGAACTGTAGGGAGATGCTGTCGAAATTTAGAATAATTAGTTAACAGTTAAAATAAAAACGTAAGTGCAGTACGAATAACATAAATCCTGAATGGAATAGGACCATCTCACCTAAAGACATTAACCAAAGAAATTGTCATTGATTGACAGAATCATGTCGGCTGATCGAAGTTGGATGTACCGACGTTTTGATCATGGAGCTTTAACGAATGAGTTTCGATTAGGCGTAACGTACTTCCTAAATTTCGCCTATTCGAATCTGAATTTCGTTAGCATGGATGATCAAATCCGATGTCCGTGCCGCATTTGTTCAAATGGACGATTTTTGGATCGAGAGACTGTCACTCTGCATCTATATACCAAAGGATTTGCACCGAGATATTTTCTATGGACTTGTCACGGGGAGTCACGCGAAGTCGGGACGTCGAGCAATCCTGTCGTTCAGACATATGGTGAATCTTCCTCTGCTGGTGATTCTTCATCCGGTCAATGTAATCCCTATAGAACTATGATACTTGATAGTCTTGGGGGTCAATTCCGCCTGAATGATAATGTTGATCGGCCAGTTCTTCAGACATCAGTCCCACCAGATACTACAGCGGTTGATATCACAGAAGTAGGGGCTGCGGTAGAGATTGAATTACCGAATAAAGAAGCTGCAGAATTTTACGAGATGTTGAAAGCTGCCGATGAACCTTTGTATGAGAATTGTCCTAAATACACTAGGTTTTCAGCAATGACACAGCTCTTAAGCATCAAGGCCGATTGTAATATCAGCGGAGTTGCGTACGATCGGATTGCTGGATTGATTAATGGAATGCTGCCTACTGATAACAAGTTTGAGCCTACTTTTTATAAGACTAAAAAGCTAATGAGAAAATTGGGGCTTGGGTACGAAAAAATACACGCGTGCCAAAATAACTGCATTTTATATTATAAAGAAAATGTGCAGTTGGATAAATGCCCTGTATGTCAACACCCTCGTTACAAGGAGAAGAAATCGGTCCGACAGAAAAATATCCCATTTAAGGTGCTTCGGTATTTTCCACTAACACCGAGGCTTCAAAGGTTATTCATGTCGGAAAAGACAGCCCCCTACATGAGTTGGCATGCAAGAAGTCGTGATGATACAGTAATGACTCATCCATCTGACAGTGAAGCATGGAAACATTTGGATACATGTTATCCTTCATTTGCTATGGATACTAGAAATATCAGATTGGGATTGTGCACAGATGGTTTTAATCCGTTTGGACATTCTGCAACTCCTTATTCAGTTTGGCCAGTGCTGCTGTCAGTTTATAATTTGCCACCGTCAATGTGCATGAAAGATGAATTTATTTATCTTTCGATGATTATTCCGGGTCCTAAGGGTCCGCGAAAAGAAATTGACATATTTCTCAGACCCTTGATAGATGAATTGAAAACATTGTGGACTGAGGGAGCTGTCACTTATGATTGTCATCGGAAGCAAAACTTCAATTTAAAGGTCGCGGTCTTGTGGACAATCAATGATTTCCCCGCGTACGGCATGTTGTCGGGTTGGAGCACTCACGGCCGACTCTCTTGCCCGTATTGTATGGAACACTCTAAATCAATCAGTCTTCAGAACGGACGAAAAATCTCATTCTTTGATTGTCATCGTCGATTCCTACCGGTTCATCACCAGTATTGAAGGAATCGTAATAAATTTACTAAGGGCAAAGTCGAAAGAGATGGGTCACCACCGATGTTGTCTGGTGAACAAATGTTAGCACGTGTTTCAGCACTTCCAGATATTGTATTCGGTCGCAATGAAAGAGTGTCAGGTTTTGGCCAAACACACAACTGGGTGAAAAAAAGTATCTTTTGGGAATTGCCCTATTGGAGTTCATTATTGATTCGACATAATTTAGATGTCATGCACATTGAAAAAAATGTGTTTGATAATATTTTCAACACTGTGATGGATATTTCTGGAAAAACTAAAGATAATGTCAAAGCCCGACATGATCTGAAAATACTTTGTAAAAGACCAGAGTTGGAGTTACAAGAGGTCAACGGACGATATCTGAAACCGAAGGCCCTATATGTGTTAAATAAACAACAGATCAAAGATGTTTGTCAATGGGTAAAAGAACTCAGATTACCCGATGGATATGCTTCAAACTTATCTCGATGTGTGAACGTCGATGATTGCAAAATATCAGGGATGAAGAGCCATGATTGTCATGTATTCATGCAGAGATTACTTCTGATCGCATTTCGAGATCTTCTACCTGATAATATTTGGGGTCCGTTGACTGAATTAAGTATGTTTTTTAGAAGCATCTGTGCAAATGTCCTTCGAGTCGAAGATATGTCAACACTTGAAAATAATATTGTTGAAATCATATGCAAGCTGGAGCAGTTTTTCCCTCCTGCATTTTTTGACTCGATGGAGCATCTACCGATACACTTGGCATACAAGGCACGAGTTGGTGGCCTCGTTCAATATCGTTGGA
This sequence comes from Canna indica, assembly GCA_034359265.1. Classification (NCBI taxonomy): domain Eukaryota; kingdom Viridiplantae; phylum Streptophyta; class Magnoliopsida; order Zingiberales; family Cannaceae; genus Canna; species Canna indica. The sequence continues at coordinate 3,790,954 of CP136893.1, read as the reverse complement.
TGTACTTATTTGAAAGATACATGAATCGTCTGAAGAAAAAAGTAAAGAACACCGCAGCTGTTGAAGGATCAATATCTGAATCGTATATCATCCAAGAAATTTCAACATTCTGCTCATTTTACTTTGAATCGACAGTACAGACAAAATTTGATCGTCTTCCACGTAACGACGACGGGGGTGTTCGACATTCAAATGGACGTTTAAATATATTTTGTCACTCTGGTCGTGCTTTTGGTTCTCGTCCATCTCGACACTTAAGCGATGAAGAGTATCATTTGGCACACTTGTATGTATTACTCAATTGCCCAGAGATTGAACAATTCATTGAAATATTTGACATTGAGATGGTGCAAAAATACTCTATTCACAACGATCAAGAATTGGAGACATTACGGAATCGTGATTTCCCTTCTTGGATTCAGACTTACAGCAAAGATCACAGAGCTGAAATAGATGAAAAAATATTTGAGTTTGTTAGTGGACCGTCGCGACTTGTGTCGTGCTATAGCGGATATTTTGTTAACGGGTATAAATTTCACACGGTTGAATATTCATCTACAAAAAAGACGATGAATGCTGGGGTCTGCGTGAAAGGGACAACCTATGTTGAATGTGATATGGATTTCTATGGACTAGTGGAAGAAGTGATAGAGTTGCACTACTTCGGCTTGAAATCAGTGTTCCTATTTAGATGTCATTGGTTCGATACAACAGAAAGGGGCATGAAAGTTCATCAAAAATACAAACTTGTTGAGGTTAATTACAAATCGAAATTGGCAGCAAATGAGCCATTTATATTGGCATCACAAGCCAAACAAGTATATTACGCGAAGTATCCGGCTCGAAATAAAGATAAAGCAGATTGGCGTGTAGTCTGTAAGACAAAAGGTAGAGGAAAAATTGATCCGATAGTAGGAGAAAATGATCCTCCTGGTTTCTATCAAGAAGATGATCTTCCTGCTGTGGATCGTATTATTCCAATACTCGAGGATGCAGACACAACGTCAATTCAATTAGAAGTTGAATATGCTGATGATGACGATCATGAAATTGAGGAAGCTGGAGATGAAGAAGATGACGAAGAGGAAGAAGAGGAAGAAGAAGAAGAATTCGAAGACTATTATTCAGATGATGAGGAATAATTGTAAAGTATATATATTTTATTAAATATATCTCTACTATTTATACAATAATCTGATTATATGTCTGTTCGACAGATATGTCTGGTCGTGGTTATCGACGCAGGAGAGTTTCGGAGTCTCCGATCGGTGAGACTCCAGCACTTACTCATGCTGCTGATCCTCCTGTTGCTGATCCTCATGAGGATGATACTGCCGAGGCTAGTACATCCAGACGCAGGCGGCCACGCGGGCCGAACAGGTGGCAGCCTCCACCAGCCACAGAGTCACGTAGATTGATCAGCGTGATTGGGGAGCGGTAATATATCATGAATTATGAATCATTACAAATTTATTATATCATAATATAATATTAAAATTTATTTTTGTTGTGCAGGTTCGAGCAAGAAGAAGTGCCGAGGAGCATTTCTTCTACTATTCGACGATACATGCACGGGGCATGGCCTACGTGGTCTCGCGTGCCTAGCGAGCACGTCGACATGTTATGGCGCGAGTTTGAGGCACGTATTATTATTTTTTTTACATGCATGATGATATATTAAGAATTGGTACTGATATTATTATTTTGCAGGCTCGCTATACATGGGCCGAGGACCAGAGGTCCTTCATTTACGCTGCCTGGGAGTCTATTTCCCGGGCAAGGTACAACGGGCAGCTGGGGCAGGCTCAGTCCCGAGCGATGGCCCGAGCTGGGACCACTAACATCGCGGAGACTCGGGGATACGGCCCCAGTTGGATTACTCCGGATATATGGGACCAGCTCGTGGGGATATGGTCGACGGATCGATGGCAGGAGGTTTCTCAGAATGCGGCTAGAAATCGCATGTCGGGGGGAGCAGCGCGTCACACCGGCGGCTCTGTTGCATTTGCAGTGCACGCAAACCGTATGGTAAGTATATCGTTTAATTATATATTTTATTTGTTATTATGTGTACTAATTAATGTATTTGTTTTGTAAATGTAGACGACGGTGTCGGATGACGGGACTGTCCAGCGACCCTCCCCGATGGCGGTGTTTGAGCGGACTCACCGTCGAGCACATGGGACGGGGGAGTACATCGACAACCGCGCTGCATACATTGTGGTAATTATATATTTGTTTAAATTATTCATTATATATTTATAATTTAAGTTTTATGATAAATATTAAACAAAAAATCAAACTCGAGTAGGAGTCGTACAGCCGGACGGTGGTGCAGCGCGGGGGTACCCCCGAGGACTTTGACGCAGCATCGTGGGTCGAGGCCGCAGGTGGCTGAGACCATGGCCGCGTATATGGCTTCGCAGATAGTGGTCATGCGCGAGCCGTACTAGGGCCACTTGGGGCACCGACCCCTCCGGTCGCTGGTGAGCGGCCGTCCACCTCTAGATCCAGTTATGATCATAGTAATAGGATAAGGACACTAGAGGAGACGGTCGCGCGTCAGACTGAGATGATGGAGCGTCAGAGTCAGACGATGACGAATATAGAAGCTATGCTACGCAACTTGTCGGGTCATCCCGAAGCAGGCATCTCTTCGGCATCATCTAATCCATCATCCTCGAGTCAGTCCATGCCGGTGTACACTCAAGCACTCCAGACCCCGCCATATGATCCAGGCCATCCTCCATCGTCATCGTGAGATTTTGTTTATATTGACTTTGTTACTCAGATATTGAACTTGTTTAATTTATATTGACTATGTTATTGAGATGTTGATACTTCAAATTTACATTTGAATTGTGTTTATACTATCGTGGATAATTATGAATATAAATATAATTGTTTTGATGTATATCTTGGTGTGTTTGTGATGTGTGAATGAATGTGTATGAGATGTTTGTGATGTGTGAATGAATGTGTGTATGAGGGTATGAGTGTGTGAGTTATGTATCAGATAAATGTATCAATGTATCAATGGAAATTTGAAATTTTCAAATTTTTTGGTTGCAGGCATAGGTCATCAGCAATGGCTTTCCCACGGGCGTCCGTGGGAAAGCCGTTGCTAAAAGTGTATCGAGAGCCGTTGCTGATGACCTACAGCAACGGCTTAGCGACGGAGTTTTACTAACGGTGTTGCTACAGACTCAGCGGCCGTTGCTATTAATGGTATCAGCAACGGCTCCGGGTCTGTGGCAAAACCGTTGCTGATAATATTTTTAGCGACGGCCCAGCGGCCGTTGCTGATCCGTTGCTAAGTCATCAGCAACGCGACTTTCTGTCACGGCGCTATTGCAACGGCTCAGCCGTTGCTGATGCTCGTCAGCAACGGCTCAGCAACGGCATTAGCCGTTGCTGATGACCATTTTTCTAGTAGTGAGTCCCGTCATCCGACACCGTCGTCTACATTTACAAAACAAATACATTAATTAGTACACATAATAACAAATAAAATATATAATTAAAAGATATACTTACCATACGGTTCGCGTGCACTGCAAATGCAACAGAGCCGCCGGTGTGACGTGTTGCTCCCCTCGACATGCGGTTTCTAGCCGCATTCCGAGAAACCTCCTGCCATCGATCCGTCGACCATATTCCCACGAGCTGGTCCTATATATCCGGAGTAATCCAATCGAGGCCGTATCCCCGAGTCTCCGCGATGTTAGTGGTCCCAGCTCGGGCCATCGCCTGGGACCGAGCCTGCCCCAGCTGCCCGTTGTACCTCGCATGGAAAATAGTCTCCCAGGCAGCGTAAATGAATGGCCTCTGGTCCTCGGCCCATGTAAAGCGAGCCTGCAAAATAATAATATAAGTACCAATATTAATCACATGCATGTAAAAAATAAAATAATACATGCCTCAAACTCGCGCCATAACATGTCGACGTGCTCGCTAGGCACGTGAGACCACGTAGGCCATGTCCCGTGCATGTATCGTCGAATAGTAGAAGAAATTCTTCTCGACACTTCTTCTTGCTCGAACCTGCACAACAAAAATAAATTTTAATATTATATTATGATATAATGAATTTGTAATGATTCATAATTCATGATATATTACCGCTCCTCAATCACGCTAATCAATCTACGTAACTCTGTGGCTGGTGGAGGCTACCACCTGTTCGGCCTGCGTGGCGGCCTGCGTCTGGATGTACTAGCCTCGGCAGTATCATCCGCATGAGGATCAGCAACAGGAGGATCAGCAGCATGAGTAAGTGCTGGAGTCTCACCGATCGGAGACTCCGAAGCTCTCCTGCGTCGATAACCATGACCAGACATATCTGTCGAACAGACATATAATTAGATTATTATATAAATAGTAGAGATATATTTAATAAAACATATACTTTACAATTATTCTTCATCATCTGAATAATAATCTTCGAATTCTTCCTCTTCTTCCTCTTCTTCATCTCCAGCTTCCTTAATTTCATGATCGTCATCATCAGCATATTCAACTTCTAATTGAATTGACGTTGTGTCTGCATCCTCGAGTATTGGAATAATACGATCTACAGTAGGAGGATCATCTTCTTGATAAAAATCATATGTCATATCAGGTATCAGTTCATTTTCTCCTACTATCGGATCAATTTTTCCTCTACCTTTTATCTTACAGATTACACGCCAATCTGCTCTATCTTTTTTTCGAGCCGGATATTTCGCATAATATACTTGTTCGGTTTGTGATGCCAATATAAAAGGCTCATTTGCTGCCAATTTCGATTTGTAATTAACCTCAACAAGTTTGTATTTTGGATGAACTTTCATGCCCCTTTCTGTTGTATCACTTCTTCCACCAGTCCATAAGGGCCCGTTTGTTTCGTTAAAAAATGGGGGACTGGACTGGATTTTGGCTCTTGTCCCCCGTTTGTTTTGCAAAAAGTGGAAGGGACTAGATTTTAATTCCTGTTCGGGACAGGATTTTGAGCCAAATTGGTGTACCGAGAAAATTCTCGGTACACCAAATCTGGGCGGAGGACAACGAGGGAAAAAGACCTCGTTGCCCTCACTTGTCACGAGGTCTCCAACCCTAGCCGACATATCTCGCGACTCTCTCGCCCGACGCATCTGCTCTCGCGACTCTCTCGCCCGACGCTGCTCTCACCTCTCGCTCGACACCTGACGCTGCTCTCTCGTCCGACAATGCCTCCTGCGGTCTCATCCTCTGGCCTTTAACTCGCCCAGGAAAAAAAAAGTAAAAGGGGCGCTCCATGCGCCGGTTTTAATCTCATCTCCAGAATCTTTCTCTTCCTTGTCTCGCTTTCGCCTCCCTCGACCAAACACAATCGATCGCTTCTGCATTGCGCTTCCTCCGGTAATCCACTCCTTCCTCCTTCCTCCCCTTCCTCTCGTTGAATCTCTACCACTATTGCCTCTTCGATCCTGCGAATTTGTGAACTCCTCGTACTTAGCATAATTTTTATAGCCTTATGTCGCTTGCGATCAGATTTCATTATTGGAGAAGCTCATAAACAGTCCTCGTTTTTTTTAGGAGATTGGGCTGATTGTGGGGGAATAGGATGTAAATATATTGCTCTACTAGTTATGTGCTGAGGTTTCTTAGCTGGTCATTAATTTTTAATGATAGGAACATGTATAAAGAAGTAGACCTCTCTTGTAAAGTCTTGCGGTGGTGGTATGGATGTATTATTCTTGAATTTCTCAATCATATCACCATTAATTTAGGTATAAACTTTCAGTTTTTGTGCCCCAAACATATTATTGAAGGCTAGATGTTTATCGAATCAGCTGCATGAGGTATGGATTTGTCAATAGGCTTTGAAAGAGTAACCATTATCATTGAATCATGCACGAGTTATATATTGCAGGAGGTAGACACTAGAAGCCCTCCGTTTTTCAGTTGAGAGAATTGGGGTGGAAAGTTCTGGAAAAATGTTCAGCTATCTGATTTTCTGATTAAAAAACAGACCTAAAATTTTCTTGGGCGTATTAGTTGATTTAATTGGAATACACTTTGTTTTTCTGCAAAGCTACCAACCAACTGATTGAATGATTAATCTCATTCCATGCAGCACGTTCTGAGCCTAGTCTGTGCTGGTACTGTCCAGTAATCATGTTTAAAAAGCCAGTTGAGGCAAAACTATCACAACGCTTGTCTGGAGCAGACAAGAAGAAGCTGCGAAGAACAGCAAAGGAGAGGTTTCCACAAGCTTCAGATGCTGATATCGATGAAATTCTTCCCACTAAGGTAAGAAGGCTTACTAGTATGTATAAAGGCATGATATGGAAATGAATTCTATTGCTTGCAGTTTCAAAGATATACAAAGTCGTTCAGTTCAGTTCAACTTGTTTTTTTCCCTCTGTTGCTGTTGTTATGTTGTTGTTCTGGGCAATCTGTATTTGCTATATCTTACACCTCTTTTTTTTTCTGTCAAAATATTTTAGGCTGAGATCACAGTGGCCAAGTACACCAACAGGGTTCATGTATATTCCATAGAAGGAGGGATTCCTATGCTTTTTGATATTGATGGACAAGGCACTGAAATATACCCAACAGGTTTTTGCACCTTATCATATGAGGATGGATGAAAGTAGAAGGTTGACTTTTGTGAAGTCAATTATGGGGATGTAGTTGAACACTTTGTTATTTTGGAATTGTGGTAGATAAATATTTTATCATTTTGTAGTTGGAGGTGTTCCAAATTTTATTTTTGAATTGTGTTTACTGTAGTTGGAGGTGTTCCAAATTTTGGTTGTGCCTGATCCGCTGATCGGATCATATGTATCTGGATTCTATGATCTATCGCAAATCACATTCTTAAGCAAGAAACTTTTCCCTGTGTTTGGTCTTCCCTGTGTTGATTGAAGCTTCTTTGATTCTTGGAACGGTATATAAATTATTTGATTACTTCTTCCACCATATGACCTGTACAAGCATCACTATTATTTGATTTTGAGCATCACCATTCAGATTCACGCTCAATAATTCTCAATAAAATGTAATTATTTTTTAAAATTTAAGACTAAGTAGGAAGACTTTTATGTTTAAAATTAAATTTGAGCATTAAAAATTTATAAGGGTATTTTGGTCATATTGTCTTGTACAGGACTCTATTTTAACGAACCAAACGCAAGACGAGACTGGATATCGTGTCCTGTTCTTAGCGAACCAAACACGGTATAACTACTATCCCAGGACACCTGATGTCCTGTCCTTGTCCCTGTCTGGTGTCCTGTGATGAGCAATTTGCGAACCAAACGGGCCCTAAAAATTCATATCACATTCAACATAGATTGTCCCTTTCACGCAGACCCCAGCATTCATCGTCTTCTTTGTAAATGAATATTCAACCGTGTGAAATTTATACCCATTAACAAAATATCCGCTATAGCTCGACGTCCCGACTTCGCGTGACTCCCCGTGACAAGTCCATAGAAAATATCTTGGTGCAAATCCTTTGGTATATAGATGCAGAGTGACAGTCTCCCGATCCAAAAATCGTCCATTTGAACAAATGCGGCACGGACATCGGATTTGATCACCCATGCTAACGAAATTCCAATTCGAATAGGCGAAATTTAGGAAGTACGTTACGCCTAATCGAAACTCATTCGTTAAAGCTCCACGATCAAAACTCATTATGTCAATCAATGACAATTTCTTTGGTTAATGTCTGTAGGTGAGATTGTTCTATTCAATTCGGGATTTATGTTATTTATATTGCACTAAGTACTTATTTTAACTGTTAACTTTATTCTAAATTTCGACAGCATCTCCCTACAGTTCTCCGAATACGCATATCATCTGGGCGCGTATCGGAGAACAAGAGAGATGTTGTCGAAATTTAGAATAATTAGTTAACAGTTAAAATAAAAACGTAAGTGCAGTACAAATAACTATATTCCCAAATTGTCCAATCAGGGATAATTCAAGAATTGTACGTCGTATAAAAGATCATCTACTTCTTTTAAACGAACATACAATCCCCGAACGGATCTAAGATTTTGCTAAATCATATCCGACTCGTCGATGCGTATGTGAAACATATGAACTCGTTGGATGCATGATTATTTTCTAAATGTTTCGAGATAATTCGAGTCCATATTGGACGATTTCGGCGCGCGTTCGAAGTGGACGATTTCGGCGCGCATCCGAAGTGGACAATTTTGAAATTAATCTAAACCCTACTAATTAATCTAATAAATTAAACAATTAATTAATAATTAAAAAACAATAAAAAATTATATATTAATCTACAAATTTTGGTGCCGGCGTACAGTGGCCGGACACACTGTCCGACCACTGTACAAGGTCCGACGGCGGCCATCGGCCGACCGTCGTCGGTCGAAACCCTATTTTTAGGGTTTCGATCGGATTTCTCGTCGGCCGCAACGGGAAGAGACAGTCGGCCGGCGAGGTATACCTAAAAATATCAGCGTCGTCGACGTCGGCAGCCGGAGGAGGAAGCGTCGGCAGTGGCGGCGATAGGCGGGAGCAGAGGCGGCGACGGCAGCAGCGGGAGGAAGAAGGGTTGGGCGCGACCGCGTGCCCTATATAAACTTATCAGCAACGGCTCACTCGCTCGTTAGAAAGTCGTTGCTAATAAGTTATCATCAGCAATGACTCACTTGTCCGTTAGCAAGCCATTGCTAATAAGTTATCATCCGCAACGGCTCACTTGTCCGTTAAAAAGTCGTTGTTGATAATTAACATTATCAGAAACGGCTCGCATGTCCGTTAGAAAGCCGTTGCAGATACAACATATCTGCAACGGCTCGAGCGGCCGTAAGAATGTCGTTGCAAATAGCAATGGCTTGAGCGGCCGTTGTTAATAGCCGTTGCTGAAGACTCAATTTCTAGTAGTGCTTCCATCTGTTTGTAATTTTATTTTGTAATCCCTCTGTGTTTTGTAAAAAATTACACATACCTTCCCTACCAACGAAAATTGTTATTAGAGTGTTTGCTAATGATATTTTTGAAATATTTATATTTTTCCTTATTTTAAATGATAAAAATACCCTTATGTTATTTTTATTTCTCTCAAAATTTGTATTTTTAAAATGAAATAATTTATTTTAATTTTTTTATTTTTAAAATATTTATTCAATTATTTTATGCACGTATTGTAATAATTTTTCAGCAATGGACATAATAGAGAAATCACATTACTAACGGACTTCATTTAATATCGTTAGCTACATATGAGATCAGTGTCAACTGGATAAATAGAGAGGAGATCAGTGTAATTTTACTAAACCTCAGAAAAAATCAATGTAATTTATCCTTAAATATATAATCAATCAATCAATACTATATTTTTTAAAAAAAATAAGTTTAATTGTCTATGGATTTGCACCAAAATTTGTTGCTATGACATATATTTGCTTCTTCAAGCAAATTTGCATATATTTTACTTTAAATGGTTTGATATTATTTTTTATTTTTGTATTTTATACAAAAATTATATTTATATATACGCTAATGGATTTGTTTGCTGTGTATGATATAGGATGATAGGATAAAATATTAATTTTTACTAATTACTCGCTTAGTCCATGAATTAGAATAAAATGAAATTTAAAGCACATATAATTGATATTGTATTTAAACTTCGTTTGTTTAGTATGTTTGGTTTTCATACCTCTTTTTATCATATGAAAAAAAAAAATGCATTAAGCGTATAAAAGATCACCTCAAGTGATTTTGATTTCTCTATCACATTAGGTAAGTGAGGGAGTGGTCTACCGGGAGTGCACATATTTGATTCGATCAAAAAATTATCATTTCTACTTGAGTCCGAGTGGGATTTATTTTTAACTTAACTCGATTTTATTTTCAAAATGAAATCACTGTGAAACTATAAAAGCTCAAGCCATTATTTCAAATTATTCATTCATCTGTGATATTATAAATCATAATTCCGATAATTCTTTTAATTTCCACTAAAAGTTAAGTAAAATATAAGGGTTAATATATGGAAAAAAAAAAGTATAGAGTTCTGTAGGAGAGTTGAGGGGAGAGGTACAATGGACAAGTCAATTTTATAACATTTAATTTTAATTTTGCAAGAGTGATATCTCAATTGTCACTTATCATGGTTAATTTTCGCCTAATTAATCGTCATGTCTAGTCCCAATTCAAATTAAGACTTGTTTGGTTCGCGTGAAGTAACCGTAAGAAGTTGTATTTATTATAAATTTATTTTAATTCTGTATGAACTTCTCTAAAAATACAAAAACATATTTGATAAATAATAAGAAGATTACAACTTTACCTGAATTAACTTTTCATATTTTATTCAATTACACCCCAGTCAAATAACTAATATGTCATCTCCTTCTTTTACAACTATTATATACTTTTGTGATATAATATAATTTTATAATTCAAAAAACAATGAACGATACAGAAATATTTTGATTTGTTTATACCAAAATAATAATGCTAGCTATGACATTATTATTACAATAAGTTAATTATTACTAAAAACTATAATATTATAATAACAAAATTTATTAATCCAATTGACTACAATACACCATACATCCGTAATCACTCAATTAAAAACACATATTTGTAATCATTCAATCAAAGTGGTAACTTGGAAGGTGAGTATTTGGATTATTACCGAGTGATAATCCTAAAATCCAATATTATCATTTTGTTTAATACATTTTTCTTTCACGCAAGGCATCATTAAAATTTAACAAGGGTGTTTTGGTATTTTTTATGAATGTAAAACATACAAAATTAGATTGTCATGACCAAACAATAAACATGTCAAATGAGATAATATTATATATTGTCGATAAATTGAAGGTGCATATATGACAATCTATCTCATAATAATATGGATTATCATTAAATATTACCAAATGCAACCTAAATGACGAGGAACCTTAACACGTGGTAGAGAGCGATGGCTAAAGTTGGACCACCATATATACCCAGCATTGCATGTGCACGACAAACTCTAGCCCTTAGCCTCTCCTTGTTTAAGATACTTCTCTCCATTTTTTTTCGGAAGGAGTGCAAATTTAGTCATATAAGTTTTTAATTTTTTGGACTTTGATCCTATAAGTTTTATTTTGGTATTTTCGATCCTATAAGTTTGCTCTGTAATATAGATTTGGTCCTATCCGTGACGGTCCGTTAACTATTCGTCAATGTGGACTAACGTCGTTTATACACGTTGATATATTTGGTCATACAAATTTTATTTCAAAATTTTTAGTACTATATATTTGTCCCGTATAACAGATTTGGTCTTATATATTTGTCCTGTAACACCGATTTAGCCTTATCCGCGACGGTCCATTAATTCTCCGTCCACGAAAAAATAAACAACATTATGTCCATGTTGTCGGGGTTAATAAACCGTCGTGGATATGACAGAATCTATATGACGGACCGGATATATTTGATTCGTAACATAGATTTGCTCTGTAACATATATAAATTTATTTCATAACATAGATTTGATCATATTCCTGACGGTTCATTAACTCCGTTAATATGAACATAACGTCGTTTATTTTTTTGTTGACAAAGAGTTAACAGACCATCACAGATATGATCAAATTTATGCTATGAGGTAAATATGTTGGACCAAATATGTGTTATGGGACAAATATATAGGACTAAAATAAAATTTATAGAATTAAAATATAAAAAATTAAAATTTTATAGGATCAAATATTACATATTATATATATATATATATTCCATTATGGTATCACACCGATGAGTTCATCAACCAAAAAGTCGAAGTCGTGATAGCATTTCACCTTTCGTTATCGGCTACAGTTGGCAAATGCTAATTAAAGACTCAAATCCCCTCAATTTGATTTATATTTGAGTTCCACACATATTCTTCTCCCCAAATAATTGAGCACTGTACTTGTCTTTAATTATTTAATTATTTTAGCTGTACTTTAGTTATCCATGGAGACAATAATTAAATTGCTTTTACAGAACAGAAATCCGTGACGCATCGGAATCTTGTATTATAAAAAGGATTAAAGTGCCGGCACATGTGGAAATTGATCCCTTGCAATTCACGTGCGAATCCTAAAGTTGCTCGATCCATCGCCTCCCTTCGTTCTGCATTCGAGAGTGGAAATGCAAATTATGCAACGTGATCATAACACGTCTCTTTCGCGGGTGGGTGACATGGAAGCGTGGAGGATCATCCACCATATCAATTCGAACCTAATAATTTGACATTGTCAAATAACAATAAATAATGTTAGTGTTAATATTTAATTTAGCTTAATTGGTCCATGAAAGATATTAATATTGCCAAATGCGTCACATCTGAGCTTGGGTTACTTCGATCGATTAGGATCCAATAATAGGAAGGATTAAACAACTATATTCTTCAGTTATCCCGACAAATAATTGTACAAAGGATTTACGCTAAAATTAAGAAGCTAAGCACACAATATGATATGTTTTGATCTTTGCTCATTTTTATTGTATTTTAATCTTTTTTAACCCCTTCCATTACTATATCAGTTCACATCTCTGGAATGAAATACAGGATTTTATTTTTCAAAAATAAAATAAAATCATATGCTTTGACTGCTAGCACATGTTAATTGTGTTGTTTTTGCAGTTAGCCGTTTATTATACAATCATTTTCTTATAAGAAAATAAAGAGAGTTTTTATTCTCAAATTTGGAACTCATGTTAATTTTTTTTCAAAATCAAAAAACAAATAGCTTAATACCCATATTACCCTCCTATTCCCGTAACGGGGTTAACTAGAAACCATTTTTAACTGATTAAGTCTATTTTAAACAGGTTCGGCCAATCCATACTAAATTCATAATAAAATAATAAAAAATCTATTATTTGTAGGTAAATGTGATCCATAACTTATATCAACAAAACAATTTTTTTAGGGTTGAAAATAATTTTTTTTTTACCATTTTCAACTATTTTGACCTATTTTAAATTGGTTCAAAAAATTCATAATAAAATCATAAAAAATATATTATTCGTAGGTAAATGAGACACATAATTTGGATCAGCAAAATAATTTGTTTAGAGTTGAAAATTAACTTTTTTTTTACCATTTTCAACTAGTTGGACTCATTTTAAACCGGTTCAAAAAATTCATCATAAATTCATATGCTCTACTTGTAAAATGCAAGCTAACAAATTTCAATACCTAGGTAGAGCATTTTACAAGTAGAGCATGTGAATTTATGAGATTTTCCGAACTAGTTTAAAATGGGCCTAACCAGTTGAAAATGATAAAAAAAATTGATTTTCAACTCTAAAAAAAAATTATTTTGCTGATCCAAGTTATAGATCTCATTTACTTATGAATAGTAGATTTTTTTTATGAATTTAGGATAATTTTTTCGAATCAATTTAAAATGGGTCAAACCAGTTGAAAATGATAAAAAATAATAATTTTTAACTCAAAAAAACTTATTTTGCTGATGCAAATTATGTATCACATTTACCTATGAATAATAATTTTTTTTTTGTGATTTTATTATGAATTTAGAATAATTTTTTTGAACGGGTTCAATGGGTTGAAAATAGTAAAAAAAATAATTTTTAAATCTAAAAAAGTTATTTTGATGATACAAATTTTGAATCACATCTAACTATGAATAATATTTTTTTTTATGATTTTATTTTGTAGATTTAGGATGAATTAACCGAATCTATTTAAAATAGGCACAATCAATTGATTGAAAATAGTTTTCAGTTAACCTTTCTTAAGAGAATAATCTGGGTATTTATTTACTAATTTAACATGAATTATAAATTTGAGAATAAAAACTCTTCTTCTTATCTTCTAGAGAAATAGCTGTTGATTATAAACGTGCGGAAACAATGACCTGATCGACACTCCTGACTCCTGTCACGGTCAATCTCATTAGTGGAAGCGATCGCAATATGACACCCCATCCACCGATCATGAGATGTACTGCTTCGTATGAATTAGTCGATTGATTTGATCTTCGTAGCTCCATGATTGATGAGCTCCAACTAGTGTGGACTGTTAATATATATATATATATAATTCGAGGATAATTTAAGGTTGTCAGAGAATATTTGGCACTGCGCGTAATTAATAGTTTAATACTCACTCCGGTGTTGTATGCCACCAGTGCGCAGTAAAAATAGCGGCTGGAATTCGTCGAGCCACGTTTCGAGATGAGGGAATAAATATCTTGAAGCAGCGGTCGTTCTATTTCTCGGCGAGGGATCAGATCACAAGCATGCCGACCCATTCGCCGAGCCCACAGTAACTTCCATTTTCTACGCATGAGGAACTCGTGCTCTTCTTCATCTTCTCTTGACCCCTGAAGCAATAGATCGCAGCGTCGCTAGTTATAAAAGAGCACGCGCGGCGCGTGATTCAGACGGCCACTTCTTCAATTCGTCCTATCATATCAGCATCTATCCGCAATTAATTATGCTCGGCGTTGATCCTCCCACCATGACTGCAACCGATCTGCTCCTCCTGTTCGTGTCGCTGGGGAGCATCGCCGACGTCCACTGCGACACCGAGCTCTGCCTGGGCACCGGCGCCGCCAGCTCGAGCAGGTACTCTTCGGTGTCCGCGTTCACTGTTTTGCAGTTGAGGTCTTTTAGTTGCTGCCATTAGGACTAAATCTGAGCACGTACGTGCATGAAGAGCTGGGGATCAGAAGGCAGCAGCAGCTGGAAAAGCGCCGCCGCAGCAGCAGCAGCAGAAGGAACAGCAGATCACCATCTTCTACGACGGCCAGATTTGCGTGTGCGATGTGACAGAGATTCAGGTGGGTCAGCTAATTAATTGTGAGTACATATATGTTTGGATTTCAATTGTGATGTGGTTGTTGCAGGCAAAAGCGATCATAAGCACGGCGAGGAGGGAGATAGAGGACACGGATCAGGCTAAGAAGAACCAAAGCGATGAGTCATCTCTCCCACCTCCGCTACAGCCGTCGCAGCCGCAGCTGCTAAACCGGAGCTTGTCGATGAAGCGGTCGCTGCAGAGGTTTCTGCAGAACAGGAAGACGAGGGCTCACGAGTCAGCGCCTAATAACCATCAACAGGACGTATTGTAGCAACTGCATATTAATTAATCAACTCGTTCTTTGTTTCTCTTTTGGAATTTATGAAGTAGATCGCAATTAAACGTCATGTATCTCATATTTGGAGAAACAAAAGAACTTGTTGCAGACATTAATTTGGTGGAATTAATTTGCAGATATATATAATTAGTGGATATCATATATATACCAGGCATGATTTGATGTAGTAAGTTAACTGAAAATACTATATATGCATGAATCCATTTAATTAGGGTATGGTTGCTGGCCCATGCTCATGTCTATATCATCCATACTGATATATATAGGGATACAAAAGAGAACTATTTTTCTTCTTTCTTAATTTCCAATAGGAAGGAACCCTAGCTAGACTGATCGATATGATAAGATAACCTACTCGATGTATTTATACGTGTGATTCGATGCATAAAATTACTGCAGTCTAATAGGGATTCAACATTCTAAAAAAAATATGGATTAATTCATCAGTTTGATGGGAATATTAATTTGCTTGATTGATCATTATTTGATCTCTCTTATTTGCGCTAGTATAAGTAGAAAAGTGTAGAAAAAGGAAAAAAGAAATATACTATTCCATCTCAACTTCCACAAACTGAGTGGAGAAAGATGGCTAAAACGATGGGAACAAGGCAACAACAAAATTATCGTTTTATGTACCGTGTTTAATTACTCGTATATCAGAATTTAAACTTATTTGAAAACAAGGCATATCAGTATATATATATATATATATATATAAGAGATGAAAACATGAGCTGAATGAGTTGGAACATATTAATCATAATTCCATCCTATATATTATGTAAACGATGCAAGAAAATTAAGAAGCAAAAACGAAGGATTGATATTTCTAGATTTTTGCATTTTTTTACCGTGTATACTATTATTTATAACTTACATATAGATAAAATATAAGATATTTTATTATGTTATCAGTTAGGATAAAAAAGGATAAAAAAATAAAAAATAATATTAATATTATATTCAAGTTAAATTTAAAAAAATCATATTCAATCACCCTCTATTTGTTCTCCAATCTTATTATATCTAACGAAACAAACATAAATATTTTCCTTTTGTTCATCGATTAAATTTTGACTAAAAAATAAAATGTGTCAATTGACTGAGTAGGATTTAATTAATTATATCCACTTTCCAACTTGTAATTTGATCAATTTATGAAATGATCTGATCCAATTTGACCCGATTAATAAGATATGGAACTGTGAGTAAATCCTGTATGTCCATATAGAACCACGTGAGTAAATCCTGTCCGTCGGTCCAAATTTGGTCGAGCTTAAGTCAGAGCGGTCTAAGGGGTATATGAGTATATCTGGGGTTTAGAGCGCATGATCTTTTACGAAGCCGATAAGGCGTTCCCTCGCCCTTTCTACTTCCGCTCCGTCTCGCCTGCTTCTTCGCGATCGCTAATGGAAGCAATTGGGTCTCAATCTCTAATTTCTTTCTCATCCAGTCTATGGTAAACCGCCGCTTTCCTTGTATTTTCTCATCCAGCTTAAAGACTGCATGCCAAGTTTATTTCTCTGTAATATGGTGTATGTGAGTAAATTGATGTTTGAGTTTCCAAAATAAATATATTTTTTTATTTCATTCCTGATGGAAAAGAGAGCACTTTCCGTTTTTAAAGCTCTTTTTTGGTCGAATTCGTCTAGCCGCTATTAATTTCGGTATGCATAGTAATTTAACTGTGTTGATTTTAAGTTGTTTCGCGCATGGATTTATATATTCTAAAATTGGTTTGAGGTTCTGTTTTTTTTTCCTTCTCCCCGTCGTTGCATAGTTTCTTATTTCACAATTGGTTTTTTTGCCATTATCTATTGCATTTGTTTGCAAATAAATGGTAATTATTCTTTACTGAAGCCAGAATACATAATTTATTTGTCCCTTTTTTCTAAAGCAATAGTTTGTCAACGAAAGAGTTCAATAGTTTGCTTGTTTTTGTGACCAGCAAAACAAAGGTACTTGTGAGCAGAAGTTGTCGTCCACAAAATGTAAAAACCAAAAGAGCATTTGAAATAGTTTGTCATGCCATGTTGGCACCGCGAAAATTTATGCAGAGGAGGAAAAAGGAGGAGGTTTTTAAGGATGCAGCTGATGAAGCTGAGCAAAAAAAATGGAGAAGGTTGATGATGGAGATAGAAAAATTAGGCTCCGCCGTGCCTATCCTGAAGACCCAAAGGGCTAAAGTGGATGCACTTCCCAGAGATCTTGTTCTTGGCACCCTTGTAAGATTTAAACAGCTAAAGAAATGGGACATTGTCAGTGAGGTATTATAATTATGGCCCCATTTATAGGACAATTTCTTATCTTTTGTGCTTTCCTGGAGATGGATTTTTGAGGAATTAGTCATTTAAGAACTTATTTGTTTTCTAGTTTTCATATGGACTTGCTATAACATGAATAGGAAGCCATACAACAGTCACAAGAACACTATTTAGCATTGTTACAAATTGTAACTTAGGTGGCATGGTTGTCTACTTTTTGAATGGTTAAGTCAAATGTCTTTACTTTACTCAAGTAATAAAAACTGAACTTTCTTTTCGAACCATTCTGAATCATCCCTGTTCACAACTTATTTCAGATTCTAGAATGGCTTAGAAGCCAACACTGGTGGGATTTCGGTGAGAAGGATCTTTTAATGCTTATTACAGCTTATGGAAAGCTAGGAGATTTTAACAAGGCAGAGAGAGTGTTAAAGTATATGAATAAGAAGGGCTACTCTCCTAGTGTGATATCTCATACTGCCTTGATGGAAGCATATGGAAAAGCTCAGCAGTACAGCAAAGCTGAGGCAATATTCCGAAGGATGCAGTCATCAGGTCCTGATCCATCACCTGTGACATATCAAATAATTCTTAAGACTTTTGTTGAGGTAAATCTTTACCTTTCATTGTTTATGTTCTACTTATGCAAGTTGAGGCAGTCTTCTTTGTATATCTGATACAAGTTTCTTTAGTCAAATGATGTGATTGATCATAAATTAATCAAATGATGTGATTGATCATATATCTAATCAAATGATGTGATTGATCATGTTTTATTTGTTGGGTTTCTTGGGTTCTAGGCTAATCTAGTTGAGAACTCGAGATGTCTAAAAAGTGTCTCCCTTATGACTTGAACGAAATTTTTTATCAACCTGGAATTATCATCTATTACATTACCTGTCTGAATTCAGATGGGTGTTTCAGTTGAAATGTATAGTATTGTGATTATCGTTTTGTTTTTATATGCATATGCATTACTAATTTACCACCTCTATCTAAAATAAAATAACTTTTTTGTGCCTTATAGTTCTGTCTTATCTACTTAGAGAAGTTGTATTACACAGACTTGTAAGTTAAATGAAAAAACTGCATTCTTTCTTTTGCGACAAACTAAATAAATCACTTCTCCAAATAGAAATAAACCCTTTCTTTTAAGCACTACATTGTTTTCTTTTTGTATTACAAATTTGTTGTTCGTCGTGTTACTTGTGCTCAATAGATTTTCGTCAAATGATTGGCCTAAAGAATTTTCTAAGGTCTATATGAGCTTAGTCTTGAACCTTGTTAGTTCCTGTTTCCTTCAACCTTTTCTTTAACCAGTAGTTACCAGTCTATAATGTCGTTAATGATTTTGGAATTTCATTGTCTCTTTGATGCCTGTATATGATATCTTTGTTATGCTACCTTTTAGACATGCCTGCAAATCTGCAATGACAAAACTTTTGATGTGTGGTGAAATGATATTTTGGTATTAAAAAGTTGAGCATATATTATAATGTTATGTATATCTGATACAAGTTTCTTTAGTCAATCAAATGTGCAAACCTCTCATTAATCATAAATTAATCAAATGATGTGATTGATCATGTTTTATTTGTTGGGTTTCTTGGGTTCTAGTCCAATCTAGTCGAGATGTCTAAAAAGTGTCTCCCTTATGACTTGAACGAATTTTTTTATCAACCTGGAATTATCATCTATTACATTACCTGTCTGAATTCAGATGGGTGTTTCAGTTGAAATGTATAGTATTGTGATTATATAGCCAACCAAAATTGGTTTCGTTCTGTTTTTATATGCATATGCATTACTAATTTACCTCCTCTATCTAAAATAAAATAACTTTTTTGTGCCTTATAGTTCTGTCTTATCTACTTAGAGAAGTTGTATTACAGTATTACACAGACTTGTAAGTTAAATGAAAAAACTGCATTCTTTCTTTTGTGACAAACTAAATAAATCACTTCTCCAAATAGAAATAAACCCTTTCTTTTTATCACTACATTGTTTTCTTTTTGTATTACATATTTGTTGTTCGTCGTGTTACTTGTGCTGAATATATTTTCGTCAAATGATTGGCCTAAAAATTTTTATAAGGTCCATATGAGCTTAGTCTTGAACCTTGTTAGTTCCTGTTTCCGTCAACCTTTTCTTTAACCAGTAGTTACCAGTCTATAATGTTGTTAATGATTTTGGAATTTCTTTAACCTTTTCTTTGATGCCTGTATACATGGTTTAAAATCTCGGTACCGGTACTGGTTTCGGTCACCGGCCGGTACCGTACCGTACCGTACCGACACACGGTACGGACCGGTATGAAAATGCATACCGGCCGTTTTTTTTTTTTGTTGTGACATACCACCATATACCGCCCGGTATACACAATATACCCGGTTTTTTCAAATACCGGTATATCGTATACCGGAAACCTAAAAAACCGGTAAATACCGGACTTACCGTACCGTACCGACCGAGATTTTAAACCTTACCTGTATATGATATCTTTGTTATGCTACCTTTTAGACATGCCCGCAATGACAAAACTTTTGATGTGTGGTGAAATTATATTTTGGTATTAAAAAGTTGAGCATATATTATAATGTTATGTATATAGCCTGGGAAGAAAATAAAGAAGCATTCCAAATTCTAGAACAATTCAATAAAGAAAGAAAAATATAGAAAAAGTATCTGCAACTAATAAAGTGTAGTTTGAAGCTTTCGACACTTTTCTTGTAAGACTTCTATGCAACAGAGTGGTAAATATTGAGTTGCATATTTTTTGTACTTGCTATCCTTGGATATTCATTTTAAATATGTGAACCAAGATGTTATATCTCTGTTGCTGGGTGCTGTCAAGTGTCAAATGTATATGAGATTCGGTCGCTGTAACATATGCAAATTGGATGAATGGCAGGGTGACATGTTTAAGGAAGCTGAAGCAGTTTTTGAAAGCCTTTTGGACAAGAAAAGTCCGTCTTTTAAGCCAGACCAGAAAATGTTCCATATGATGATTTATATGTCTAAGAAAGCTGGGAATTATGATCAAGCACGTAGGACATTTGCACTGATGGATGAGAGAGGAATCCCTCAAACTACAGTTACATATAATAGCTTAATGTCATGTGAATCAGATTACAAAGAAGTTTCAAGAATCTATGACCAGGTATATTACACATAATCCATCAACCTTTTTTGTCTCTTGTAATACAATGTCCTATAAAAAATCTGCAGGTTATACACAATTTTGAACTGACATTTAATGAGCTTCTTCCTTGAAAGATATTGGATTTACACCTGCAGACTGTGGGAAACTATTATGTTGAAATTCTTTCATAGTTTGTTTTTTTTTTTGAGGAAAAGATTCCGGTTTCTATTCAAGAGTTTTGAAGAGGAACAGGAAGTAGGGAGAGATGGTAAAAAAATTAAAAATAGTAGCAAACAAAAAAAGCAAAAAGAACAGAGAGCACAGGTCCAGAAATGCTACAGAGGTTCTCTTCTCATGGATAGTATCTTCTTTCATAGTTTGTTGAATTCTATTTAATATAAAATAAATTTTAGTAAATATGGTTTGCGTAAATATCTTACAGAACATATGCTATATTGTATATGTGCAAGTAGAGAAAGAAGAAAAATATAATGAAAAATGATCTCCTTACATAAATGACTTGAATTTTATCTTCCTTTTAATATTTCCCCCATTTTATAATGGTCATGATTATGATTTGTCTTTCCACTAGCAATTTATTTCCTAGATAAAGAGGGACAGATTCCTTATGCTTTGTAATATAAGTACATAACCAAATGTCTAATGATCTTCATGGTTGGCTTGTTGTACTTAATTATTTTCTCCTGAGATGAGAATGATGAAATTCAGATGCATGTTTGTTATGACTGGAATGCTTAAAATGCTATCCATCCAGATGCAAAGGGCTGGAATCAAACCAGATGTTGTTAGCTATGCGTTGCTTATCAGTGCTTATGGGAAGGCTAGAAGAGAGGAAGAAGCACTGGCAGTTTTTGAGGAAATGCTTGATGCTGGTGTCAGGTGCTTTTTTTTCTTTCTTTCTTAATTATGATATTTCCAAAATTTTGTGAACTTTTCAGGTGATTTGTCCATTTTTAAAATAGTCATTCTTTTTTAGGTTGAAGTCTGCTGGATTTGTTAGGTTTAGTTTTTGTTGATTGACAAGGGTGTTCCATGGTTTCATGGTAAGATTGTCAATACTTAACCGATGAGAACAATGCAATAAGGGGAAAAACTGATCTTGTAGATACTGAAGCCTGGTGCATAGACCTGTTTGCTCTTTTAGTTTTCTTGATTGTTAAGTCTTGTTATTAACTAAGCTGATCTTGTATACTAAATAGAAATATCAAATATATTTGTATTTGAGGTCAAGGTTTAAAATCTCGGTACCGGTACCGGTTTCGGTCACTGGTACATACCGGTACCGTACCGTACCGACACACGGTACAGACCGGTATGAAAATGCATACCGGCCGGGTTTTTTTTTTTTTTTAAAGAACTAACTTCAATTCTCCAATAACACATAATTGATGAAGAAATGCTTAAAATTAATATTCAAATGTCAAATACATGAATACAATGTTTAAAATGCGGACGAATGACGTCCGTCGTACCCATACATATCTTCGGCTTCAGGACATACACGGCTAAGGTCAACACCGTAGTTCTCTAATGCCCATATTTGGAAATTTTCCCATGGCATAATGCCATGGTATCCATTATACTACATTGACATTAGCGTTTCTTTGCTGGGATTCCAAGAACTAGACCCTGTATCATCAGTTGAGTAGGTACTGAATACAGAGTAGGTGGATTCAGAAACCTCTTGCAAACTACTCATCATATCGTGATGGTAATCTTGCAAAGCTGTCGGTCAACCTCTTCGACGCGAGCCTCTCTTCTTGTACACCTGAGTTGTTTGTCCGGTACTAGCACCATGATCATCATCTTGGGTGGCGTGATCGAAGTATTGCTCATTTGTCCATAGATCATCATGTGGCAATGCTGATGGCACGACGGTGTCTTCTCCACCAGCTCCATCATCATCATCATCTCCTCCGTCTTTTGTGCTGCTACTGCTATGAATGGAGGGCTCGTCTTCTTCGTCCTCTTCTGCTTCTGCAATCGCTTCCAAAGGATCAATTGGTCGTTTACCTTTGGCTTTGCCTTTTGCCTTTGAAGGTGTTGCCTTCTTTTTTCCCTTTGATTGGGAAGATGGAGAGTCCGATTTGGATCGGCGTCTTGCTTGCCGAATTCATTGAGAGTCCAAGGGAGTAATGGCTATGTCTTCTGGTTGGCTCTCAGACTCAAGTGCATCAGATATAATTGGTGAAGGCTGAGGTGGTTCGCCTGGTTCATCAAGAAGAGGCTGGTCGCTCTCCATTGCACTCCACCAATCAATTATCGGGTCGGCATCGTCTTGGACGAACTCAACATCGAACGGATCTACATGTCGAATATCTTCGTTTTGTAATGTCCGCATTCGAAGCCGCATGTTGTAATGAACATATACTAGCTTCTCTAATCGGGCATATGAAAGCCGATTGCGCGGCTTGGTATGAATCAAGGAGAAGGTCGACCAATTTCTCTCGCATCCACTTGATGATGTGGTTTGCGAGAGGATACGTGTTGCAATGTTTCGAAGAGTTGGAGCTTCGATTCCAAATTGCAACCATTATTCAACTGCAATAGATTTAAAATTGATTTTAGTAACGAGATTACCAATTTTATCATTAATAAATAAATTGAAAAAAATTATATCTACCTGGATCCATAGAATCTTTGCACGATATTGCAAATGGATCTCCAAAATTGCCACTTGAATCTCGGAAATATTTTGATTCATATAGAGCTTGTGCCGCTTCTCTGGTTGTTGCCGACATTCGTTGTATGACCTTGCGAAGCGGATATAACAAACTATCCGTCGTTCCAAGATCATATCGATACTGGTATGCGGGATTTAAATAATACGCTACAAAAAATTATCAATTTAATAAGTAATTTAGCATAATGAATTAAAATTAAATAAATTTTAGAAAATTAAATAAAAAATTACCCGCGATGTGTATGTCACGACCCATTTGATCCTCCCACCTCTGGGAGATAATGTCGATGAAGGGTTTATACTTGGTCTCCGAAATCAACACCCTCTTGATTTCTTCTTGTGCTTGATGGATGTAGTAGTAGAGATGACCCATTTGAGGCGTCTTTTCCATCTCCACCTGTTGTAGAACCTTGTACAATGGTTCTACGGCGACGACTATCTCCGCAACGCGATCCCAGAACCGCGTGTTGAGGACGTACTTCTCGGTTTGCTTTCCATCATTAGTTCCGACATATCTTGATGTAGACCATTCCTCACTTGTAAACATTGATCGAAGGCCCGCCTTACGTTGTTGGAGCGACCTTAATGCGATGAAATTGGTTGCAAAACGAGTCGCTCCCGGTCGAAGAATTTCACCTAAAATATGGAATTATTATTAGTAATTATCACCTAAACTAATTAATAAATAAATACTATAAATTATTTTTTAAAAATACCTTCTGTAAATTTTCTCATAAGGGCGTGTACCCATGTGTGGTTGTATATGAAGCGCGTAATTTGTTGCCCCTTTTTTACCGTCGTATTCACCATCGATATATCATCGATATCTTTCATCATTAGGTCTACACAATGCGCTGCACATGGAGTCCAATATACGTGAAAATAATCCAGTTCAATTATCTCACCAGCCCTTTTGAAATTAGATCCGTTGTCGGTTATAATTTGAACAAAGTTCTCGGGTCCATTCTCCTCGATCACCTCCTTCATCAGCTTCGAGATGTAGAGAGAACTATGGACTTCATCGGATGCGTTCACCGACTTGTGATAGATAACCCTCATGTTGCAATAGATGAGGAAGTTGATGATGCTCATTCGGGTTGGACCGGTCCAACTATCGCACATCAAAGTGCATCCGTAATCCCCCCATTGCCGCTTGATTCTGTCGATCCATTGATTTATTTCCTTGACCTCTTCTTCAAGGAAAGGTCCTGAAATTTCATACGGAGTTGGAGGGGTAATACCTGAGCCTACCTTTTGGATGGTAGACACCATAGTTCGGTAGTACGGGTTGTTGGCTGCATTTGCGGGAATCCGGCTGAAGTGGAACCATTTGGAGATGGCTTTCCCCAACTCCCACTTCTTGTTCTTGGCCCAAGCATCGTCTATGCGCGGTTGCTTTGATGATGGAGGAGGAAATGCCCTGGGATCAAGATCAGAAACATCAACATTAGTTTTCCTACCACTTGCTCCGAGGTTTGTGAAGAATCCACGAAGGCCTCCTCTGCTGCTTCCTCTGCTCTGAGTTTGAGGTGCTCTCATGCTAGAACTCCGACCAATATAAGGACCGGAGGGAATTGGACCGCTTCGGTCCATTGCTCCGGCAGCCGAAGTTGAGCCGACGCTGCTTATCCCACCGCTGCCACTGCCGCCGCCATATTCAAATTGAGATCCGGGATAATACATCCGTTCTCGTTCGAATTCAGCATGCTCCAATGAAGCTCGGATACCGGCTTGAAGTTCCGCCTCCTCGTCGTAATGGTCACCTCGAGCCTCATAATGGCCACCGCTGACATCTTGGGTAGCTCGTCGGTCGAACTCGGCTTAAGACGTTGCTCCTTCTTGTTGTTGAGTTGTGCTTTGAACATCTTCCGAACTTCGGTCGGTACTTTGGTGCAATTGACGACGTCGGAATATCCTCCGGCCAAGTGTTGCTTCAATCGAGTGATGCCTCCACCACGTGAAATCATATTACAGTGGAGGCATTGCCAGTGATGAGCCTTCTCCAACCGACGACCGTGCTGCCATGCGGGGTCGGCTTGAGATTTCGGCGCCATTTCGACGTAGAAATTAATAAAGAGAGAGATTGAGAGTTTAGATGGGTAGAGGGGTGAGTGAGTGAGGGTGAAAGAAGTGTTTTGGGGGCTTTATATAGCCCCCAAAACAACCCAAACCTGCCCCAAACGGCTATAAAGCCGTTTGGGGTCACTATTGATCATACCGGGCGGTATATATCAAATACCGCCCGATATCGGGCGGTATGATTCCAGAATGTGGCCGACAGCCCGACAGGGCTGTCGGCCACATCGCCGTTGGCGTTGCCAACGGCATTGTCGTGACATACCGCCCGGTATCGCCCATACCGGGCGGTATGAGCCATATACCGCCCATACCGGGAGGTATATGGTATCATACCGCCATATACCGCCCGGTATTACACAATATACCCGGTTTTTTCAAATACCGGGTATATCGTATACCGGAAACCTAAAAAACCGGTAAATACCGGACTTACCGTACCGTACCGACCGAGATTTTAAACCTTATTTGAGGTAACTTCTTTTCTGTTTCTTTGACTATATTACTTTATTGCTTTTATGATCCAATTAAATTTGTATATTACACAATCTGAAGGGGTTGTATTGTCAAAAAAGTTGATTTCATTTTCTTTGATATTATGTGCATATCAGTATCTCTTTAAATATATGGTGTAGCAATGGTGTTGCATAGCACGTACTACAGTTTAATTTTAAGCCAGTGTGTAGATAACACTGTAAGGGCGCTCTAATTCTCTAAAACACTTGTAATATAAAAAAGTCCTTGACTCCAGAAAAAGTTTTGCACCTGATTGAGAGCCATTTCCCATGTCCTAAAAGGGATATTTGCGACAAATGTTTGGCATGAAAGTTACTGCCATCTTTTTTGGGTAAAATCTGAGCTTATCATGAAATGTTCTCATGATAAATCTTTTTTGTAATATATTAATTGCTTACTCACCAATGATAAAAGTTCTCATGACAATATTGTATTGGTAAAATCTTTTATTAGTGGATAAGCTCAGTTTAAAGATGAATAAATTGGAAATTGAAACAATAGAAGAAAATTAGATTAATGCTTCACATGTTCTTTGGGACTTGAATGATATGGTTCTTTGTAGCTATTCATTCTTTACTGCTATACATCCCTAATCTGTTTCAAGCCCTGAACTCAGTGATATTCTGTTTATCCTGTATTTTTGTCTTGGCAGTTGACCTCTTTTTCTCCTTCAGGCCAACTCGGAAAGCATATAACATTTTGCTTGATGCCTTTGCAATATCTGGAATGGTAGATGAAGCTCGGACTGTATTCAAGAGTATGAGAAGAAACAGGTATATCCTTTTTTGATCTCTACTCAGAATTGTGATGGGAATATAGAAATCATGTGCTAATATTCGTACTGGGTGTTGCAGGTATGAACCTGACCTATGCTCCTATGCAACTATGCTATCTGCTTATGTAAATGCATCTGATATGGATGGAGCTGAGAAGTTTTTCCGTCGTATCAAAGAAGATGGTTTGAGACCAAATGTTGTTGTCTATGGCACATTGATGAAAGGCTATGCCAAATTGAATAATCTTGAGAAAGTGTTACGCGTACACGAGAGAATGCGTTTGCAAGGTGTTGAGGCCAACCAGACCATTTATACAACCATCATGGATGCCCATGGCAAGAACTCTGATTTCGGTAGTGCTGTAATATGGTTTAAAGAGATGATTGCCCATGGACTTCCACCTGACCAGAAAGCAAAGAACATTCTACTTTCTTTGGCTAAGACACCAGAGGAACAGATTGAAGCCAACGAGCTGGTGGGTAACGCCTTTGTTAGTTCACTTGATTCATCAAAGGATGAACAATTCATAGAGTTCCTTAGTGATAATGAACATGAAGATCAGTTGAAAGGTCTGGAATCAAAATATTCTGAGCGAAACAAAGCTAGTTTTGATCACTTAAAAGTAATTGAAAGCAAGTTAACTGGTCTTGATGATGACGACTACGAGGATGAGGATGAGGAAGAGGAGGATAGTGATTTTGTTTCTTTTGAGGAGAGAAGAGAATTAGCACTTAGCAATCAACAGGAGTCCTGAATATAAGGATTCATTTTGAAGTAAAAATCATATTTTGTTCTGATTACTATTTTTCAATGCCTCTAAATTGAGATTGAAATTTGTTCCTGATACTTGTGTTGTCAGCTATTTAATTGTACAGGTGTTTATGTTGCATTGCATTGTCTGCATATTGAGTATTGGATCTCATCTCAGGAATTGTCACCCATTTTTTTCCATGTCTAATCCAATTCAATTTGAAATCCCTTGTCGTCATTTTCTAAATGTAATTAGAACATTTCAACTTTTAATCGGCACTCAATTAGGTGTTCAAATTCAATCAACAGTGACTGAAAATTTGAACTTATGAACTGCTGTTTAATCACTTTTCACATGTTGATAAATTTAAAACCATTTAAACAATGGAACTCTGCTAGAGTACACAATCATATGCATGCCACTGGAGCAAACCAGAAGCGATGCCTGTCATACTTGCAATAATTGCTTGGTTACAGAATGAGCTTTGAGAAGATCATTGGCCTGAATTAGCAGATAGATTTATTACTAATTGCTCGACCAAAAAATCCCGTGCACAAGTTTGTGATTCACATATATATTCTCGAAAGCCATGCCAAAACTACAAGAAGAAGCATTTGAGAAGAAAAAGGAAGCCACCCAAGTGCTCGAAGTTGAGAAGCCAATGCAACAATCCTCTCCATGGACGCACTTGATGCAATTGACTTCTCGAATGACTCCGAGCAATCTTCCTCGATAATTGTATCGAGATTGGGGGCCGTGATTCGAAGCCTCTTCCCAGAAACGTGTTGCCGCCACGGTGCAACGGCGGAAAACGGCGGCTGGCGGGAGCTTCGGGCCACCTTGAAGAAGAAGGAAGCTAATTGCACGCCGGCCATCTTCTACTCGAGTTGTGACGATGCTTGATATCCTGCGAGCTTTTTTGGGATGTCGTACTAGTTTACTGGCTTGTTTGGTCTTGGAAAATCCATGAGGGCGCATCTTTATAGAGAGAGATTCTCTCTAGAGGTGAAGTTATTACCACAAATGCCAACGTAATGCAGCTAAATTTGATTAAAAATAGCGACAGGGCAGTTTGGGAAGAGGGGATTAATGATTTTTTTGAGCGCACAGTTAAAGGAAGGAGGGCTAATTTGTCCTGAGAGACTCCAGTTTGTTATACTAATTATGGATGATGTGATGTCCCTTACTAAAATTACCAAACTTACTTTTGCATCCATTATAATTTGGTGATGTTAGTTCTCACAAATTTGTTATTAGACATTAGACAGCTGGCTAAGTGTCAATGTTAAGCAACGACTATAATGAATTAAACGAAACTATAATGAATCCAAACTATAATGAATTAAATAAATAAATAATAAATATAAATTTATTCATTATTTTATTATTTTTATCCTATGAATTTAATCCAAACTATAATGAATTAAACGAATCTAAATATTTTTTGATTTGCATCAAATCTAATTCGAGTTTCGAATTAATACTAATTATATCCCTCATTAAGTCGTTGTTAATGAAATTGTTAGTTGTTGACGTGATGTCACATCCATCAACTAATATATTACTTTTTAATACTTATATGCATAAGTTAATAGTTGAAAAAAAACATACAAATCCTAACCCGACGTTCATCCCCACACAAAACTCCCATATTATTCGCTTAATAGTATGACTCGACGATTTGTAATAGTTGCTGACTGAAATACCACGTCATATTGTCAAGTCATATTAGTAAGCAGATAGTAGATGAGTTTTGATGGAGAATGATGTCGAGTTAGAGTTTTGTGTGTAATTTTTAATTTTTCTTGGTTGTTGATTTATGTACATGAGTATTAAAAATTTATATATTAATTGTTGACGGTCATCATCTACTATATAATTGGTGTTAATTCAAAAATTTAAATTAAATTTAATGCAAATTAAAAATGTGTTAGATTTATTAACTTCATCGTTAATTTGAGTTAAATTCATTAGTTTTCCCCTATTTATTTACATTATTATATAAATTTATTTCTATTAACTTATCGATATACAAGTAAATTACACCATTCATTAATTTATTGTCGTGTTAGTCCAATTTATTTTAAAAATTAGTCGTTTGCTAGCCGGACCTTGTCAAAATTAGTCAAAGTTGGTCCAATTGAACTGGATCGGACCAAGTCCTGCTGGCCGGCTCGACTACAAATAGCCGGTTTTATTATCGGCTATACACGCCCTCACAGGAAACTGACCGCCAAGAATTCCGCGGAGGTGAAATTGGATCCGCGGGGCGGGCCGGGCATCATTGCGTTAATCACCCCTCTGCAATCGCTCACTGCTCGTCAGGAAAATACGAGGTCATTGGAGCGTCAAGCGTATGCTTTCGTTCCTTTGTCGTGTCTTACATCTTTGATCGCGCACGGCGGTTAGGGTTTTTAAATTAACAATGAGAATCTACTAGTCGCCGTGATTGTTGTGCATCAGAAGTAGATTTGATTCCTAACTAAATCTGAGACTGGCCATTCTTGTTATTTATGGTGCTTTGGTCAGATTAACTAGCAATTTGCAAGAATGAAGTAGATTTGATTGTTGTGCATCGAAAGTAGATTTGATTCCTAAGTCCTAACTAAATCCGAGATTGGCCATTCTTGTTATTTGTGGTGCTTTGGTCAGATTAACTAGCATTTTGCAAGAATGAAGCAATCCTTTTTAGTAGAGTGAGCAGCTTTTTTTCTGGTATTTCAGGTACTGTTGAATGGATTCCGCAGATACGCCTTTATCTGTTTGTAATGTGGTGAAAAATTGTAGTTTACCATTCCCCGGTGCTTTTTTGGACTTTCTAGAGGAAAATGGATTGGACCCATCCATGTATGCCATGATAGAATCCGTTCCACGCTACATACGGTAGGTGGATTCCCTCAGAGTTGCTAGCTCTGTGTGGGTGTTCGCACGCACGCGTTTTGATGGATTTTTTCTGAAAAACCGTATAATTTTTCTTTCTTTTGTATCCATTGAGTTGGCAAAGCCTATTCTCTTTGTTTTATTGGTTTATGAAGTGATGGATAGGTTCCTTAGTTTTCTTATTGTCACCCTTTATTTAATCCCTAGCCACTGATGGCCTATATGTATTTCATATATTGTAAAGAGTAAAACCAGGCTGCGAGTCACATCTTCTGGAGATGGAAGATGAGCTCAAGTGTAAGCTCCAGAAGATCACATGGCTCCCAGGTTTCTTTTCCATTCCACCTCAGATCCAAATTGCTGGTTCGAAGGCATATCAGCAAGGAAAGGTGAAATGAAAATAATTAATTTTTTCCCTCCAAATACTTATTGTCTTTTCTGGCGGGGTTTGGGATCCATATCCTTCAAATATAAGCAAACTAATTTACTTTCACTTCTTTGCCATGCTTACCTTTTACATCAATCTTCATGTTTTTTACTGAAACTACAGAAGGTGATTTGTAGTGATTGTGTTTAGTGCAACCATTTGTGGACAATTCATTTCTTTCAATTATTCAATTATGAAAGTTGGTTTTTCTAATCAGTTTTATTTGTCATTGATGTTGTGACCTGTCCAACCTGGTGTAGTTTTATTCTAGTATCCTGATTTCATTTCATTTTTTCTTCAAGGGAATTGTAACAATAAAAAGTACGAGGATTAAATCTCTGAGGAGATAATATACTGGAAAGGAACATTAAGTTGAAACAATTGTTCTCTTAAATCTGATTAGCTGGTTTCTCTGACATCACTCAAACTCACTTAGCTGAAGGAGTTGTTTAAATGATTTGGAATGAGATGATCTAAAATTCTAAATACAAGTTGCATTTTCTTTCCCGTGCTGGAGCTGGTCCAAGAGCTCCAACCTATTATCCATAGTGTCATTCCCTTATGCTAAAGTCTTACAACAGAAAAATAAATGGTTATGCATGATTTGCAAAAATGAACAAAGAGCTAATTCCCAGTGATGAAATTTAATTTTTCTTGACACAAGAAAATGCCAAAATCCACAAAATATCTAGTTCAGAATCTTTATAAATATTAGCTATTAGCCAAACTAATATCAAACTAGAAATCTATATGAGACGTGTTAACAATTCCAGAGTGTGCTGGTGTATGACTAATGGAACAATTAATTGGCTTCAGCAGAATGTTCCAATTATTTGGAATTGACTCCAGTTAAATACTTCAATTTAATTTCATTGAGAAGAGGAGTATCTATATTATTTGAAATTTTAAAGAAAGTAGTACATAATGATTCATGCTACCACCGTTGCATTTTTTTGGTTATCTGTGTTACCTTAATCACAGAGAGGTGCGTATGCTAATACATATTAACTGCTATTCAGATTTATGGAATGGATGCAGCCTCTGGAGCTGCTGTTCTAGCTTTGAATGTCTCTCTGGGAGATCATGTCCTTGATCTTTGTGCAGCACCAGGTACCTAACTACCTACCTATGTTTATGTTTTCAGTTACTATCCCCACATACCTGTTAATTATAAAAAAAACTGATTATGTGGCTGCATGGAATATTTTAACTAGTTATAGCTTGGACCAATATAATTTTTGAGGACAAGCAACTTTACACATAAATTTTGAAGCATTTTTTGCATAAGAACTACAAATTTCACTTGTTACAATTTTTGTTTATTCACCATGTTTTACATACAAGCTATTTTTTTATCCGGTTGTATCTTTATATTAAATTATTTCATCCATAGTTCCATACCATCTAATTATTAGGCGATAGTTTCTTTTCTAGAATTCTATTGATCAGTTCCTAATAACTATTTGTAATTTTATATTTTGCTTACTCTAAAAAAGGGACCATATATACATCTGCATATGTGCTGATTATGCATCATACACTATTAATTATATGCATGCTGCCTGCACATGTTTTTTAAACCTTATTCATGCCATACTATTTAGTATATCTTGTCTGTATTGCATGACAGTATATACATTGAAAAAAAAGGAGCAACTTGATCAAGTGACTACTTGGAACTTATGGAAGTGCAAAAAACCAAATATCTTACAGAAAAAAACAATTGAGTATGCATCCTCATCTTGATTTGATAAAATTTTTCTGGTGGATCCCACGATTCCGACCTGATAAAATGCATATTCATTGGGCATCCACCATACTCATTTTTTGCTATCTTACATATGTTTTCTTCAACCTTTCATTTGTTGACCTTATTTATAGGGTAGTAGTTGGAATTATTTTTAATGATATTGGAGTTT
The DNA here is from genome assembly GCA_034359265.1 of Canna indica. Classification (NCBI taxonomy): domain Eukaryota; kingdom Viridiplantae; phylum Streptophyta; class Magnoliopsida; order Zingiberales; family Cannaceae; genus Canna; species Canna indica. The sequence continues at coordinate 3,758,368 of CP136893.1, read as the reverse complement.
TCAGCTTTTGCTAGCTTGAACTAGTTATGTTATCGAAAGCTCGAATACTATTGCTTTGGTACTTTTGTATCATAACATGTGGAAATTTTGCTCCACCACTATTTTTTGGGAGAAAAATAGAAACATGCCATACATTTTTTCTGGGAAACTCACCAATTATTGCTCAATAAATTCAGTAAATTTTAAATTTGAATTATACCAATGTTAAAGACCATATTTGAAGGTTTGTCAATTCAAGTTAATTCTTGCTTCTGAATTACTTCAACAGTGTATCTTCTTCATATGTATTTGTAGCATCTTTAGCATAAGATTTCTGTAAAAACTAGGTGCGAAGCTCTGCATGCTAGCTGATCTTCTTGGCAGCTCTGGCTCTTTGACTGGTGTTGACATTGCAAGGCACCGTCTAGCAGCCTGTCGTACAATGTTACATAAATATTTCGTGGGAGATCGTTGTCGGCTTTTTGTTGCGGATGGAGCATCATTTTCTCTTTTACCTTTCAGGTCTTGTGTGGAAACAAAACCAAATCCATGTAACCAAACACTTATTGAATTGTATCTTCTTATTTTCTTAAGCGTAACATATTGATTAAGATTCACAAACTTGGTCCTCTTAATAACTGCTCAGGTATGACTGGCAAGAATGATCCTGAAATATTTGCTGAGTGGACTGGCAAGAGATCATGGGGAGACAGAAAGAAAGCTAAGGCAAGAAGTAGTGCTGCTACAAATCAAATTCAATCATCTCAACCAGAACTGATTTTCTATGGAAGACATTCTGGAGTTGTTGGATTATGCAAAAATGATATATACAATGCAGTTGATGAGCCTTCAACTTCTGGCTATGACAGGGTATGCAATTTTTGTCTTTGTTTGTGCTTCTGTTAAATGTTCACGGTTGTCTTCCTTCTTCTAAGTGTTTCCTATTTAAGCTAGGTACCTTTCAGCATAAGTGTAAAATGTAAATGACTTGAGTTGGGTTTCTTTCTGAACCCAATATTTTCAGGTGGGAAACTAGAATAAACCTGCCCCGGTTGTGTTTGACTTGGGTCAGTTTTAGGTTTAGTCACATTTTCAGTTTTTTTCCTTTTTTTTGAATTTTTGAACTTTTTTTTTGACTTTATTAATTTCTGAATCAAAATTCAATTACTATTAACTGTGTTGAGGGGAAGAATCTGAAATTTAAATTTTTATATCAATTTCCCTGAAAATTTCAAGATATGACATATGTTACTATTATTTAATATTATATTTCTCCGTTTTAAACTTTTAATTGGATATAGTTATGAATAAAAACCACCTGAAACCTGACCCCAATTAATTTAATTTAGGGGAAAAACCAGAAACCAAATCTGATCGAAAAACTCATGTTCGATTTGGGTTTCAAGATTAGGTCATTTTTCCTGGTTTTTGGAGACCCCTACCATTCAAGCTTATCTGTTTTGCTGCAATGACGTTGATCAGATTTGCTGGCTGACAAATGCTGAATTCAGCTGAACAATAGAGCACCATATTAAATCAAGCAACAGTTATGGTTGAACTAGTTGTCTAGTTTCTATGGTTAGCTTTTTTAATTAATTTTGTTTAGAAAAACCATATACGGGTTCTGTCCTAGCATTCTCGTAATAGAGTTTCTCATATGTACATACATTGTAACAGAGTTTCTCATATGTGCATATATTATAACTGATGGGTTATTTACCCCACACTTCTCTCCATTAACTCCATAGTTTTCTCCAAAAAATGAAAAAGAAAGGATGATAACATGTTATGATCAGTATCTTGAACATTAGAATTATAATTTTGTGGTCTGTGATATCTTAGCGCATCTATCGTGCATCTAAGCATTTCGTCGTGTTTTAGTAGTGTTCATGTTATATGTTTTAGAATTGACGTATTTACTTTGAGGATTAGGTTAATTGCTTATATGTTTGTTGCATTGTTTATAATAAATTTTAGAGAAATTATCTAAATATATCTTGTACTTTGGGGGTTTTCTCATCTCAATTCAGTTATTCCATTTGTTCTAATTGAATCATGTACTAACAGATTTGTGTCAATTATATCCTATCCTCTAATTTCCATAGGTAGCCCCGTTAAACTAATAACGTGGCATGCTGTCGTGGACAAAATGTGAATTTATAATATTAAAATTTTATAAACATAAATTGCGGTAGGGGTGTAACCCAGCCGAGCTTGCTTGTGCTCGAGCTCTGCTCGTTTAAGAAATGTCGAGCTTGAGCTTGTTGGAGCAACTCGAGCTCGGCTCGTTTAAGCTCATTTAGGCTCATTTATTTATCTGAAGTTTGACCGAGCTCGTTCAAGCTCGATTAAGCTCGGCTCGGCTTGGGTTTATGCTCGACCCGATCTGAAATATTAATATTTATATAATTATATAAAAATATATGAAGCTCGATTAGGCTCACGAGCCACTCGAGCCGAGTATTGCTTAGCTCACAAGTAAATCTCTCTATAAGATCGGTTCAAGGTCGAGTTTTCATCGAGTAAATCTCGAGTAGCTCACACATTGCTCGGCTCACTTACACCCCTAAATTGCGGTCATCTCTCTCTCTCTCTCTCTCTCTGCCATAGGCCCATAGTGCCACCACACACACTCTCTCTCGCAGACCAGATGCTAATCTTCCACCCTCCGCCGACGACAAGGATTAGTTCCACCAATGCCACTAAAAGTAGTTGTGGCCCCTATGCTCCTACGTTGGCATCGATGACTTCGGCGCCACATGGATTAGTTCCACCAATGCCACTAAGAGTAGTCGTGGCCCCTACGCTCCTACGTTGGCATCGATGACTTCGTCGCCACATGGCCATTGTCCTCGTTGTACTCTTTTGCACGATCATCCTCGCCCTCTCTATAGGAGCAATCGTGCACCTTCTCTTAAGTCGTCGCTATCACCGAGAGGGAGAGCCTTGTGAGGAGCTCGAGAAACCGCCACCCTCGCTATACTCGGTGGTGTGGATGAGGTTGGCAAGAGCGTAGATGGAGTGCGGAAACAAAGTCAATATGCCACATCATTAGTCTAACTCTAACGGGGCTCCAGATGGACACTAGACGTCATGATATAATTGAGACAAATGTTTATAAAATTTAAATATAAAAAAAAAATATTTTGTCCACCTCAGCATGCCACATCATCCGTTTAACGAGGTTGTTGAGGGAAATTAGACGACGTTAGCATGCCATGTCATTAGCTTAACGGAGCTCCTGATGGAAAGTAGATGACATGATACAATTGAGATAAATGTTTATAAATATTTAATATAAAAAATCCGTATTTTGTCCACGTCATATTTTAATGGGGACGGAAATTAGAAGACATGATATAAGTGAGACAAATTTGTTAGTACATTACCTACTACTGCTTCAGGAAATAATCATTGTTGCTTATTATTGAGATAATGTTGTTAAGCGGGTTACTTGTTATTGAGGTTTGATTGGTATATTGGATCATTACTAATCTGACATTGTTGTTCTTGACAAGGAGCCATTTCCATTTCCAATTTCTTGCTGGTTGGATCAAGCAAATTAGATATATTGAGTCATAAAATTAGTTTTAGGAAGTTAATTAATTTGAGCAAATTTAAACAGATTTACTAATTGCTTTTCACCATTGTTTTGCATTGTAACTTATTTTTTTCACATCAAAATTTTTTTATTACTTTTTTCCTTTGGTTCATAATAGATTTGCCTTTCTCGAGGGACCTAAATGTAAAATACTAATTGTGTATATATCTATCTATCTATATATATTTAGAGGGGGAGCTACCAAGATTGAATTTTCTCTTTCCCTATATTTCTACATGGTATTAGAGCAGAGGTTCCGAGTTAAAATCCTCCTAGCATAAGGATTTTTTTGAAAAATATCCCCAATTAAATTAAGTTGTTCCACGTGTTCACCTTGGGTTAATTTCCTCAAGTTTATCCACCAACAAGTGAGGGAGAGTGTTAAAAATATAAAGGTATAGATTGGTCTTTTTTCTAACAAAGTAAGCTTTTGAGAAAGTTGGTCATCAAAAGCACTGTCTTCATGTTCACGATACGCAATTCCCATCTCCATCTTCATGTTGGCAAGAATAAGCAAGATGCGATTACACACGCAGTTCTCATGCATCTGTGATCGCAGTGAGGGGTCCCATTCGCGAGGGCAATCCCATATGCTCTCATGCTCCCACGACCATAGCACGAAGGTGGCAGACTACTTTGATGTTGACCGCCTAGACTCGCCTATTGACTGCCGGTCTACTTGTGGATATTGTGGTGGTAATATGGTCTTATGGAAAAGTAAAAAAGCAGACTGTTGTGGCTAGGTCTGGTGCAAAGGCAAAATATAAAGCTATGACCCTTCATGCATAGTTTTAAATGGCGCAAGGCGCACAAAGGCGCACAAAGGCGCAAAGGGCTGTTGGAGCCATGGCGCAAGGCGCAAGGTTACGGCGCGCGCCATAACGAGGCAAGGCGCAAAAATAAATTATAATTATAAAATATATTTTATACATAAAATCACATCATTAAAAAAACAATTAAAAATAATTATAGAACATGAGAACAACAAGTTTAATATTATTAAAAAAACATGCTCATGCTGATTGCTGAGCATGCTGAATTCTGCATGCAAAATTGCAGAGTCTCTATTTCTCAGCATGCTGAGAATGCTTCAGCATGCTAATTCAGCATGCTGAATTCACCAATCACCATGCTGAATTCAGCATTCGGCATGGTGAATTCCATGTTGAATGGTGAATTCAGCATGGAATTCAGCATTCAGCAGCATGGTGAATTCCATGCTGATTCAGCATGGAATTCACCATGCTGAATTCATCATGCTGCATGCTGAGAATTCAGCATGCTGAACTTGAGAAGCATGCTGAAGAAACTCTCAGCATGCTGAGAATTTCTTCAGCATGCGAGAGTTCCAGCATGCTGAGAATTTCTTTAGCATGCGAGAGTTCCAGCATGCTGAGAACTCACCATGTTGAAGAAATGTAAAAAAAACAACGGAGATTTGAGAAAAGGAGAGAAAATGAGAAAGAAAAGAAAAATACTTGGCGGAGGCTGAAATCGGGTGGAGAGGCTCGCCGGAGGGGAGGCTCGCTGGTGGAGAGGCTCGTCGGACGGCCAGAGGATGAGAAAATAAGAAGAAATCTCGTGCGGAAGGCGGAAGCGGAAGGCGGAACCGCGGAAGCAAATGTAAAAAAAAAATCGGGTGCCCTAAGTTAAAACATGCGTGTGGCGCACATAGCGCGCGCCTCGGGGGAAATATGGCGCGGGGGCCTACGCCTGTGTGCGCCCTGCGCCATGGCGCGCCATTTCAAACTATGCCTTCATGACATGTTAGTTGACATAACTTTAACATTTGATGGTGGAACTTGGTATATCCAAGCAAAACCAATAAAGTTTCTATATGACAATCAAGTGGCTATGTATATTGCCTCTAATTCAATTTTCCATGAGAGGACAAAGCGCATAGAAATTGACTCTATGATGAAGAAAGTACGAACTAAATCTTTGAGAGGTCGCAGTGATAACTTGGCTGATATGCTATTGCTAACTAAATATTTGAGAAGTCCTGAAATAATCTATACCTGTAATAATTTGTGTTTGCATGGTATTTTTGCTCCAAGTTGAGGGGAGTGTTGAGTGACCTAAATGTAAAATGTAAAATGTAATATATATATATATATATATATATTACATTTTACATAATTCCACAGCCTTTTTCAGATTTTTGTCTATTGGCCTTTGTATATAGAATGTTTAACTAGAACTTGTTCTTCGTTTGAATTTTTGCTTAGGTACTTGTCGATGCAGAGTGTACTCACGATGGATCATTGAAACACATCCAAAAGTTTGAGAATTGGGGATGGGAAACATTAGAACGTAGAGTACTTGATGCAAAAAGAACAGACTCTTTGCTCCATCTTCAGGTAATTACCGCACAATCTGCAAATTGGTTTTGTTTCCTTTATGAAATAATAAACATCCATGTCAGTGGGTGTACTTTGCTTGGGGCTTTAGGACTCTAATTGGGCTTAAACTGATAATAATCTGTCCTGAGGTTTGGTTTGATTAATGTGCACCTGATGATATAGTTTCTTTGCGAGATATGATGCATCTACTTATATTATTGACCTTATATGTTACTTATATGTTTGGCCTTTTGCGTGTATTATTTATTGCATTTGTAATTTCAAAGTGAGCAAGCCCAAGCCAAGGCATCTAGTTTTCTACTTTAATCAAATGAAAGAACAAATAAATATAGAGGTTGAATTAATGCTGATTCTGATAGTCATTTGAGTTGCATTTGTTCTGTTGTCTATGCAATTGTCGGCCACCCATCATTTCAGATGCACCCTCTCCAGTTTTTTTTCTAAAGGTTACAATTAATTAATGATTTCCATAAGATTGTTAAACGAGTAGCTCTATACTGTCAAAATTCCTTGCTTTTTCTTCTAATTTAATATCACTGGCAGTCTTTGTCTCTGACTTCAATTTCTCTGCTTTGTTTTATCTTATATTTTTCCTTTCCTATATCTCAATTTTCTTCTCCGTTTGATTTTCCAACACTTTGGCTTTTCCAACATGAACCTGAGCTTCCTAGTGCACTATTATACAATCACATAGTAACTTTGATTTTCTAATAGTATGTCAGTATGAGTTCACATGAAATCTATTGTATGATATTATTTAAACTTTATCAGTGGTTGTTTCGATGTATTTGATTTGTTTGTCACTTGTGCAATGGATATGATATGTAATTGCTTTCTCTCTTTGCAGTTACAGTTACTGACAAATGGTTTCAGATTACTGAGAGTTGGTGGAACGCTAGTATATAGCACTTGTAGGTGAGCTTTTGGTTGCTGATTATTGATGTTTTGGTTATGACATGATTCTTATGGGTAAGCATAACAAGAAATAGGTATCCTTGAATATTCAGTGTGCCTGTACTTGTTATATGTAGCCAACTTGACCATGAAATTTTGTTAAATATGAAAGCTTAAGAGAAAGTTTGTAGAAAACTATCGTAGGATCTGATGCTATTGTATTTTTATGTAAAATTTTCATTATGTACGACTTATGTTATGAATGGCTGTTCTTAAGTAATACAATATCAATTGTTGATCTAATTAGCTGTTAGCTTAATATGGTTAGTAAAATCATTTCCCAGTCATCTGGTCTAATGGTTAAAAAATGAAAAAAAAACTTATAACCTAGTTGATTGATTAATTTTGACTGTTTGTGAACAGATATAAGTATGCTAACTACGTATTGATTCCCATCCACAATAGGGAATATATACCAAAAAGAAGAACATAATCTGCATTTTAGTTTTCCCTACTGTGTGCAAAATTTAGAGGCATCACATAATCGCTGTACCTTCTGTAATTTGTATGATGAATTTAGATGTCCATTATTTTGGTAATGAAAATCCTGTAGACTAAGCATATTACTTCAGTTTGCCTAATCTGCTTCATTCCGTATAATTTTCCAGATAATTTTCTGCTGCTTTTTTCTTCAACCAAAGAAAAGCAGTTGTTACTATATTATTGCACGCTTTGAATATGATGTATTAATTATGCTGAAATAGTATTTATACACTTGGTAATATAAAATATTTGTACGACTCTCTAAATTTTAAAGAATTGTTTGATGCTTCCAGCTTGACAGTTGCTCAAAATGAGGATGTGGTGAAGCAGTTCCTGTCAGCAAATTATTCAGCTGGTACTTCTGTTGCTGATATCTGTTTTGTTATGCTCTCTAATGCTCCTCAAAGTTCATGTTTTACAAATTTCTGCAATCTCCATTTCAGTTTATATTCAATTAAACCTTACCAGTTATATAGCCATCAGGATAGTGCTACAATGATTTGAGTATACATGAAAAGAATTTTTTTTTGTGGTGTATGCTTATGTTGGCTATATTATTAAAAGATTTAGTTTACCGCTACAGCTCAGTAATTTTTAGCTATGCGTATTTGCTGATTTTGCTATACCCAGGCCTTACCAGTTGGTCTATATTTGTGCAATTACTCTCAGCACAAAATGAACTTTTACATTCAGACCATTAAGAAACTTCTAAAGATTGTATTACTAAGTCATCATAGAAAGGCAATAACTGCTGCTAGGTGTTTTGACTACTAGTTGATTAAAACGAGAAGGGACTTCCAATCAGGATAGCTGCATTGATTTAATGGGAAGAATCATATACTTTTTACAATTTAATTATTATAAGTTTAACACATTTGTTAATTATCATAAATACTATTGGAGTCTTACCAAACACTTAAGTGTAAATTAATCTTGCAGAAGATTTTCTTGGATAGTAAATTACTTATGTATAATGTGTTTAAGCTGGAGCACTTTCACTAAATAAACTTTTTAAAAGCTAAATCAATGCTATAATCAAGTTAGAAACTGATTGGTAGTTGGTGCTTTTAAGAGCATGCAATTTGCCTGGTGATATATGTGTTTAGTGGGCCCTGAGGCCTTATAGCTGAGGAGTCACTATTTGTAATTTATTTCTAATGCAGACATGGCTGACTATTAATAGGAAATATGTGTACATCCTCTTACAAATCTACAGTGACTGTTAACAACCACAGTGTCCAAATTAAAGAAATATGTAGAACTAATAGCTAATGCCAATCTTTTTAGTTTTGACATTGTTTGACATGTTTGAATTATTTGAAGTTTTATGCTTAATGCTAGAGTTCCTTCATAAGTTCTACTTTCTCTAAAGGTACATAGTTCCTTAGGTTTTATTGGGTTGTAATTGCTTAAAATTAATCCTTGCAGAGCTACAAGAAGTGGAAGTTGCTGCCAATTGGCCTTGCAGAAGTGGAGGAATTCCAAAAACTTTACGCTTCGACCCAAAAACTTCTGGAACTAGTGGACTTTTCATTGCAAAGTTCACTAAATTGGCAAGTTAATTAAGGTTTGCATCTTGTCCAAAAGCAGTCATCAAATGGATATCAGTCAACCATGATAACAAAAATATAGTAGTGTCCTATAATTTTCTTATGGATCTGATTCAGAATGCAAACCCAATCCTTAATCAAGACTTGATTCTACAAAGGTAAATGTAAATGCATAGAAGCTGCAAAACCCAATCCTTGACTTAAACAGCTTGATCCTATAGAAACTTAGACATGAATTGATTTGGATTATTTTGGGCTTCATTTTTCAAAAGCATTAGATGAAAAAGAATTCCTATTGGGTGGTACTGTAGGATTATCGTGTCTCTTGGTAATCATTTTATCATATTTGTTCTCAGAGTGTTTCCATGGGAAGCTATACCTGCTAAATGCCCAGATGGATGCTTAAGAATATTATTGAACGGAAGATATGCTGGTCTGACATTTTCATCCTCAAATGGCCGTGAACTTTGAAGGATCTGCCTTTTCCTGCCCACTTATCTTCAAACCGTTGGCATCCTAACTGAGAATATGAAGGTCCCTAAAAAAAGTTTATTTTCCAGGAATCACTGCAGGTTCTTCACTTTTTGTACTAAGCAAAGATGCTAGAAACATCTCCATGCATTGTTTGGTAGATTTGACACATGTACTAGCTCAATTATGTCATTTGTTTGTCTTTTTCTTTTAACTGTTCTTATATTATTCTTGCTTAAGACAGACATTTGAGAATTTTGTAGTTCTGCATACTACGTCGTATTGAATTATATACCTTTCTTGGATGTCAACATAAGGTTTCGTCAACAGGATTTTATTTTGTTGCTTCGAGCTCACCATTGGATGCAGTGCTGCTGGTTGCTGGAGCTGTGGTCCACTAAAAGCCATTATACAATACACAGTATGCTGCTGTTATTTTCATCTATAACCTGCCATTTAAACCTAACTACCAGTTGCCTATCATTTAGTGCAGTTCCATGTGGATTATGGGCAGTTCCAACTGGTCCCCCTGATCTACTTCTTAGAAATACATTTTCTTTGACTATCTTGCTTTTGGTCGGTTAGTGTATCCTTGACAATTGCCTCGCACAAAAATTGGGGGGGATTAGAAAAGAAGAAGAATTGATCCGATCTTGGCAGCTAGATCAGTAGTTGATCCTATCTTGCTTATGCCCCGAACTATTTCTTCTTTTATTAATAAAAGCATATTTCCTTGTTAGCTTTTATGGATATCGGATATCCTCACCAAGGAGTCTGATCCTCCATGATCCATCATAAACTTTATTTATGACTTTAAATTTCTTGTAAAGTTTTAATGTAAAATTTTGCATGTTTATGGAGGGTGTAACATGGCAGCTTACTAGGCTGCAGGTTTTGCTAAAAGTGATTGTAGCTATCTTTGGTTTTCCAACTAACCTGAGGGGCGAGGGGCCTTACTCAGGTTTTTTTCTTAAATCTTCTAGATTAACTCTGTGCTCGTTGGTACATGCCTTTGGGAAAATATGAGAGGTGAAGGGGCAGGGTCGAAGGGCTCTTTGACTGCTCCTCCGCTGGCATGCGATAATGCCCATCTCATGGATCCTCCCCTACTCCACCTCCAGTGAGTAACGCCATCTCTTCCGGGAAGCCTTGGTAGAATCCCAAATGTTTCAGTCTCCTCCCACGAGAGCCTTCTTCGTAGAATCAAGTGCTGCAACACTTCCAACGGCTTTGGAGCCCGCTACCATGCTTCAGCCACCGGCATCCCCCAATACAATATTTGGTGTAGTTTGCAGGAAGTTGTGTTTTCAGTATAATTTGATTGACATATTTTCTTCATTTTGCAAAAAATATAATTTTCTGAGGAAGTTATATTTTTTGCAAGATGCCCCAATACATCTTTGGTGTCGTTTGCAAGAAGTTATGTTTTCTGTTCTACTTTGATTGACATATTTTTTTTCATTTTGCAAAAAATATAATTTTATGAGGAAATTGTATTTTTTGCAAAATGTAGAAAGTAACTTACCCAGATGATCTAAGTAAGTTGCACTTCTTGAATTATATTTGAAATAAAAAGATATTTGTATCATTATATTTGTATTTAATTGCATTTAATGTTAAATTTATAATTTATATGATTAAATTTATGAGATTAGTTAATTAATAAATTATTGATTTATTTTTTATTTTAATTTATTTTTGAACAAATATGTAATTCTTTTTATATCAAATTCAAATAAAAATTATTATGTATAATAAATAATATATTATATTAATTATATATGAAAAATTATTCTATATTTTACATATATGTATTAAAATATTAATTTATAAATAAAATTTATTATTTTTATATATTCTAATATATATATATATATATATATATATATATATATTAGTAAAAAAAGATATATTGATAATTTGATATATACTTTCTAGGAAGTACTCATGTCAACCAAACATATTACGGATAGAAAGTTACACTTCTTATCAATTAGTTTTTTTGCCATTTAAACATATTTTTACTATTTTTCTAAAATACATAAGTGGAAAGTTAATTCACGAGAATTATAATTTTTCACTTGATTTTATTTTTCATGTCAACCAAACAAGGCTTTTGGCAATCCCTAACCCTAATATGATCCAGGTCAGCGCGAAGAATAATTCGTTGACGCCTTCCCTAACGCCATTTGTTAACAATTAACAACACTGAACTTACTATGTGAGCTCAATGTACGCAGTGACTTCAGTCGTTGAACCCTTGTTGCGGAAGATCTCACAACCCTACTCCTCTCCCTACAATTGATTCAAACACAACTTACAGTAAGAGTTCATTTTTTTTTGCAAACAACTTTAGTTATGGCAACAATCTTGGCACATTAATTAACAAAGTTGAAAAGTTTATTGGTAAGGTTCCCCTTCTCCTTGATTGTTGATGGCTGGAAAGACTTTGATAAGATGATTTCAATTTTTAATCCGTTCTTCACCTCGAACAAGGCTTCTCAATGTTTTGTTTTCAATTTGTTTCTTTAGTTACGAAAGTTTTTCTCAATGATCTGTGGTCTCTTAGAGACAATGTCGATCCCCCTTAATCCTTTGGAAATCATTTTTTCGGCATTGGTGTGAAAAATTCCATTGAATTGTTTGGGTGCGAATTCAAGGGTTGCCTTTAGAATTATAGAACTTGTAATCAAATTTATTTAATTGCTGCCACTCTTATAAAAGTTTTACATGTTGATGAATGATCTTTTCTTTTTGAAAGGGGATGTGCATTGAAATATATCTTGCGTCAGCAGAGAGTTTGGATTTTCGACGCTCTATTAGGTTAACTCCTTTAATATTTAAATTTAATCTTAAAGTCATATCATTGCATGAAACCCATATTAATAACTTCAACGCAAGGGGGGTGGCTCTACCCCTTAGATCGAGATGCCTCGATCGAGGGGAATCATTCTTACATGGATTCCATTGTAATTACTACTAGGGTGATATCTCTCCCCCAAGTTATTCATGTTATATATATATATAATATATATATAAAAGTAAAATGCAAACTTGCCACGTGGCACCTTCAAAAGCTATGTTTGCTGATGTGGCATTTTCTAAGTTTTTTAAAAAAATTTGATTTTTTTTAAACGTTCAATACAAAATTAATTAACCTACAACAGTTAAATTATAATAACTGCTCATCACTATCTCCTCTCTCCCTCCCCACTCCTCTCATTAATTAAATTCCACCTTCTTTTTTTTTTCTAAAATAACGATACTTTCTCTTTCATGCGTCTTTCTCTCATTATAAGCCCATCACGTCTCCTCAACTTCCTCCGTGATTTAATATTTTAATGCCACCTCTTTAATTATAACGTTACCCCACTCTCTTTATATTCACGTCTCCTCATTGGGTACGTTGTTCTCTTTTCATGGTAGGAGAACCTCTTCAGGCCACGGAAGTCACTATTGTCATCGCCTCCCACCGCGCATGGAAATGGTCGAGCAGCTTCTCTGCGAGTGGCGAGCTCAGTGCCCCAGACTACCTTCCACTACTGCTTGCAAGAGCTCGCCGAATCACACCCGAAGAAGACGTCGTCATGGGCATGACCACGGAAGCACCCGTTGAAGTACTCTTCGTCCTCCAATTGAATCCTCGCCACCCCATTGCCCTCCATGTCCTTCGCCGCTTCCGCCCTCTCCTTGAGCCGCCCCCACCACCGTCAAACCAAGGTGCTCTTGACGTTGATGGAACCACGCGAGAGGAGGTGCATTAATTAGCACCGTTGACGCCCGCATCCGCCCGCCATGGATGTAAACATGAGAATATTAAAAGAGGTCATTTGTTCTTTGAATAACTAAAATTTATAGAAGTAGAATAACTGCAAAGTAATCCACTGTTTCTTCCTATTAATCAAACAACTGAGTTAATTGAATATCACATCATATAAAATGTTCTCAGACTCTTTTGTTTAGAGATAATCAGTAGCATCTTTTATTCAAACCTTTGTCTAAAATAGATTATTGGTAGCCTCTCATGAGTTTTTGACAGAGCACTTTGGATAAATGAAAAATGCTTTGCAAGTGCTACTACAGCAGATGGATGACTTCATTGTTTGCCCAACTTAAACTGAAGACATACTCCTGTATATGCAACGCTATGCATTTACTGTTACTTTGTTATAACTTAATTATAAATAAAAGCACCGCATACAACTGATGTTTTCTAATTGTCATCTTATTATCCTTTGCTTTCATTTAATGTGCCGATATATATATGACTTTGTTTATTAATGACATTGAACCATTTCTATTTTGTAAATTTATGTTTGTACTAATCTTTCTACGTGGAACAAATTTGAGTCTTGCTATATCTTCATAAAAATCAAATCCTCCTAACCATTCATAATGACATGAGTGATAATTTTATCAATAATTATGAACACTTTATTATATGTGAGTATTAGGATGATTATTAGGCACATGAGTTAGGAGGATTTAGCATTTCTCAATCTGGATTGTATTTAGCAAGTATTTATTTTTCTTTGTAATCATGGCTTATTGTTGGTGATTTAATTGCTGCTTGAATGAAAATGATACTTTTACAAGATCTTGTTCATCCCATGTGTAAAATCAAAAGGTCAAACTATTCTCGTGTAAGTTGTTCTCAATAAAACCTATGACGTTGTCTATCTGGACCACTCTAGAGGACTAAGAGTATGTTTGCTTCATTGGATAGGATGTGATATGAATTTTTTAAATCTGATCTACATAGGATATATAATATTAATTTTATATTCTTATATTCATATTTTTTTAATCTATACACTAAATAAATAATGAATATTAATCAACTCCTAATCTTATCCTCTTTTGTTCTATGAATCAAATGGTGTCATAAGAGATTTTTTGAAGCATAAATTCAATTCATAAAAGAAAGTCAAATTAGTGAACTGGAGTCTCTAACACATTAGACATTTTTGTCCAAAATAAATAAATAAAAAATTTTAAAAAATAATTTTAATGTATGAAACATATTTTTTAATAAAAAAATAGTGTTGAGTTCTAAAAAAATATTTTGGACTAAAACTATCTAATGTATCAGAGATTTTTATCTAAAATCTATAAAACTAAAATTAAAATAATAATAGTGAAATATTTTGATCCAAAATATTTTTGTAGACTGTAGTACCTTTTTTATATCATAAAAAATTTATGAATTAAAATTAATTTTTATGAGTATTTTAGACTTTGGGCAAAAACCTTTTACATATTAGAGACTTTTGTCAAAAGTCTATAAAATTAAATTTAAATTAAAAATATTAAAATATTTTGGTCCAATTTTTTTTAGACTCTAGCACCTATTTTATATCATAAAAAATATATTTTATGAATGATTTTTTTTTTACATTTATAAATATATTTTATATGATATAAAAGAAGTGCTAGAGTTCAAGAAAATATTTTGGATCAAAATATTTCATTGCTAGCTTCATAACTCTAAAACAAATTAATTTTAGTCCATGAAATATATTTTTTACGATATAAAAGAGGTGATAGGGTCTTAAAAAATATTTTTGAGTCAAAATATTTCATTGCTTTCGAATTAAATATAATGTTAATAGCTTTATAACTTTAAAAAGTTAATTTTAATTTATAAAATATATTTTTATTATATAAAAGAGCTTCGTGCTAGGGTCTAAAAAATTTTGGACCATTTTTTTTTTACTATTTCTAATTTTATTTTAATTGTATAGATTTTGGACAAATTTTTTTAACACATTAAAGACTCTACTTTATGTCTAGAGTAGATTCATAATTATTAATTTGTGAAATATATTTTTATGATTTAAAAGAGATTTTATGGTCTAAAAAATATTTTATTATTTTAAATTTAAATTTAGATTTATAGACTTTCGACAAAAATCTGTAATACGTTAGAGACTTTTCCCAATGTCTAAAATATCTTATGACTCTAAAAAATTAATTTTAATTAATGAATTATTTTTATGATATAAAAGATGTATTAGGGTCTAAAAAATAATTTGAACCAATATATTTCACTATTTTTAATATAAATTTAATTTTATATACTTTAAGCAAAAGTCTTTATTTTTTATGAATTAAAATTATTTTTTTAATATATTGACCAAAAAATTCTAATGCATCAAGATATTTGAATAGGGATAAAATGAGTATTATAAATTTTAAGTTTCCGAATACGAAAATTTCAACAAATATATACTTGGAATTTGGATTAATTTTCATTGAAGTTATTCAAGTTTCGGAAAAATGCTGTTGCCCAATTAATTTCTCAATTTTCAATATTCAACGCTGTTGAAGCCGGCAATAGTTGTTTCAATCTAATTAATGTAACAGATGTCTAATTAATTTGCCGTTGTCCCGTCGCGTTCATGCTAATGCACTTGCAGATATTGGCTGGTGGGGTTCTGTTGAAGTGGTCTCTGTCACTGCAGCAGGTGCAACTGTCCTGTCACTGTGTTGCTACTTCTTTCTCTGTTACAGCGGTTTCTTCCGACTAAGACTTCGTTGTGATCGGCCGTGCTGCCCTCATCAAAAGAACGGTTTGGCATCAAATTAATGAGAGTCATTGATGAGACCTGCTGGAGACTGGAGTACAGTTAACCTAATTATTAATCGTTCTTTTTCCCTCACGACGTAACCATAAAGGTTTCTATATAGACGTGTAATAGACATGCATTTATTGCTTTTTAAGACGGTATTTGTGACTTTGTGTGAGGATAATGCATGACTGGTACGAAAACACGTTCATATAGTATTTTCCTGAATGATTGAAAGCGTGAATGATCGATGTTTTGTTTTTTTTGTCAATGATGGTTGCTGTACATGCTGCTGCTGTTCCTCTTTGGTCAAAGTTGGGTTCTATTTCATTTTGGAATAATATTCACACCAGGATTTACCGTTTGATTTCTAGTCCTAATTAACCAGATCCTTTATGATTATTTGGTCTAAAACTCTAAGAAGCAACCGGTTCTGTACCCTAATGTGTGGCAGCAGTTGGTCGGTGAACATAAACTAATAAACAATGTCCTCTTTGCACTGATCAAGATAAAGTGCAGTGCACGCTGGCAGTGGTACAGATTAATGTAGCTCTCAACCATCATGACTTTGGAATTTCGAGAGGCATTTACGGTGAACTGGTGTCAGAATGCGAAGTCACAGAAGTAGCATTTAATATTGATCTCAATTGCATTTGCACCTTCTTCTTCTCTATAAAGACGGAGTCTCTTTGGTCTTTGCTGCTTCAATTAATGTATACCGGACAAGGTATAATTAAAGATGGCCAAGCTTCTCGTTACACCTTTAGTTCCGCAGTGCAGCATCGCCTCCGAACTCGAAGGAGCGCTTGTCATCTCGAGCAGCCTCTTCCCTTACTTCCTGCTCGTGTCGCTCGAAGCCGGCGGCCCCATCAGAGCTCTCCTTCTGCTCCTCGCCGCCCCCTTCGTGCGGCTCCTCGAGCAACTCCGCCTCGAGACGCTCGCTCTTAAGATGATGATCTTCATAGCCACCGCCGCGCTTAGGGTGAACGACATGAAGGCCGTCGCAGGAGCGACGCTGCCCAAGTTCTTCTTGGAGGACCTCAGCGACGGCGCTTACCGGGTCTTCGCCGGCTGCGGCGGGAAGAAGTACGTGATCACGGCGTGTCCGAGGATCATGGCGGAGCCGTTCCTGAGGGAGTACTTGGACGTGGACTGCGTTATCGGCACGGAGTTGCGAGTGTTCAAGGGGTTCTTCCTGGGGTTGACGTCCCCGGCCGGCGTCATGGCCGGCTTGCGGAGGCTTGAAGCTCTTCGTGCCGCCACGACAGACTCTGAGGTAGTTAACATTGGTATGAGCAGGAAGGTCAGAGATCAGCCGTTTATGTCCTTGTGTCAGGTTCTCTCTATCTCTCTCTCTCTCTCTCTCCGTGCATTAATTTAAACGTGAAGTACAAATTAAGATAGAAAGTGCGATTTAGAGAATTATGCGACAAATAAATATAGTAAATATTCCGTGTACCTGTTTTAGGCCTGACGTAACGTGTCTCTAGTTGTATGGATGGACTTGTAAGGAACTCCGCATAACTTTTTTTATCTATACACAGAATCTAGGAAATGCAATTGCAAGAATGATACTGATATGTTAACAAGTCTGATCAATTGCAGGAAGCATATTGGATTACACCGGATCGGAAAACCCAACCCGTGCCAAAAATTGATTACCCGAAGCCGTTGATCTTCCACGACGGCCGCCTGGTCAGCCGACCGACGCCGCTGGATTTTCTCACTGTTCTTATGTGGCTGCCATTCGCAATTCTTCTGGCCGTGTCGAGGGTCTTCGCCGGGCTCTCTTTCCCTTTCAAGCTCGGCCCGATGGCCGTCGCCGCCACCGGCCTGCATATCAGAGTCCACGCTCACGGAGCCCAACCCAACGCTGACGCACCGAGTACACACAACAGGAGTCATAAGCTGTACGTGTGCAATCACCGAACGCTCCTCGACCCTGTGATCCTATCAATAGTCCTCCAACGGCGAGTGACCGCCGTCACATATAGCTTGAGCAGGTTATCGGAGCTGCTCTCCCCGATCCCGACCATCCGATTGGAAAGGGACCGCTTTAGAGACGGTGCGAAGATGCAGTCGCTGCTTCATCACGGTGATCTGGTGGTCTGCCCGGAGGGCACCACGTGCCGGGAACCGTACCTTCTCCGCTTCAGCCCTTTGTTCGCCGAGATAGCAGACAACATCGTCCCGGTGGCGGTCACGAACGATGGCAGCATGTTCTACGGCACCACCGTCAGGGGGTACAAGTGTTTGGATTCGTTCTTCTTCTTGATGAATCCGCGACCTTTCTACGGGCTGCACATTTTGGAGAAGGTGTCGGGTGGCGGGAGATCCAAGTATGATGTCGCCAATGACATCCAACGGTCGATCGGGCGAATGATTGGGTTCGAGAGCACCAACTTGACGCGAAAGGATAAGTATAGAATGATTGCTGGTCATGATGGTGTGGAGCCAAGAAACTGATTGATTGGGCCAGCTATGACAAGTGTAGTTAATTGAGATTATGAAAAGGGTGAGTTAACCACTGCAAAATATATATATATATATATATATATATACACATAGCAAGTTACAGTGTCAACAATCAGGTATAGTATGTTTACTTAGTCATGTGCAAGTATAATTGTATAAACTATATATATATCCCAAGTTGAGCCAAGCATATCTTACTTGATTTAATTAGTGTAGGTTGATCCTGCCAATAGATATACTAATACAAATTAATTAAAGTTTTGCAATGCACTAGTACATGTGGGCTTGGGCCTCCATATAGGAGTGACCCAACCCAACACAACATATGCAGAAAAGAGCAGCACAAGAAAACATTGAGCACATGATGAAGATTCAGTGCAGAAGTATTTACTGCATGATCTGGAAACAGAATGGTATAAATTTTCCCTTTAGGTAATGGTATCATACATAGGCCATTTTTAAACAAACTCAGAACAGCATTAATCTGTCATGAGAACGAAATTGAATTGTAAAAAGACAATTAACATTCTAACTATCACTACCTGTTACAGGTAAATGAATCATTGTAAAAAGGCGTAGCAATTTCCCTTCTCTACAATACCCAAAAATAGGGGCTGAGACTGAAGATCCAATTTACATAAAACTTATATGGCAGAGAACCAGAGCATCTTCAAAAACCAAATGAAGATTTGATAGGTAACCGATCTGCCGAAAGCTTATCTTCCATGAATTTGTTTTAAACCATCACCTGTGGAGTGCTTTACAGATTGCCACAAGTTTTGCATCGTATGTCCGCCGGATAAGTGACTAGATCAATTAACTATAGACACATTTTTCCTGCTTCATCGCTCAACACCAGCTCCGACTAATGCAGCTGTGACTGATGCAGATGCTTCTTCAAGTGTCCGTTGTTTTTTCACTGTGTTGAAGGCCTCTATAACATCACCAGATTCCCAATCATCAAAATCGACAACACCGATACCACACTCTAGTCCAGCTCCAACCTGTAAAGCGAAAAAAGAACGGTCAAAAGTTCAGTAGTCATAGTTGCCAGATAGTAAAGTCATGTATGGGCTAAAGGAATTGAGCATAAACAAATAGTAGTGAATTGATAATTTTACTAGACACCATTAAAATCACAGTAAGACTGATACAAGTTTCATTAGTAACAAAACACCTGGAATATTGTGAATTTTTTCCTGCCGTCTTAGTTATTTCCAATATAACAATCAAATATTTCTTACTTACCTCCTTTACATCTTCCTTCACCCTTCTAAGGGAATCCATTATGCCAGTATGAACTGTCTTTCCATTTCGAATAACCCGCACACCACATTCTTTAACCACCTTCCCCTCGGTGACCATGCATCCAGCAACACGTCCACTGCCACTACTGAATGTTGCTCGAACTTCTGCTGTACCTATTGGTACTTGTTCCTAGGAGATACATGAGCATCATTAGATTCAAGATTTAAATGACTGTTTGAGGTGTCAATGCAAAAGAAAGAAGTTCAATATAGTGTTCACCTCAACAGGCTCTAGAAGTCCTTCCATTGCATTCCTCATGTCATCAATAAGATCATAAATGACTTTATAAAGGCGAATCTCAACATTCTTTTTGTCTGCGTAGCTCTTAACAGAACCAGATACTTTCACATTGAAACCAAATATAATGGCTTCAGAAGCAACAGCCAGGTCAACATCACTATTGCTAACCTCGCCAGGAGCTTGGAGAAGGAACTTCAAGTTGACATTATCTTGAGGGAGGACCTGAAGAGCTTGCCTGATAGCTTCGATTGAACCCTGCGATGTATAAAAGTGTCAAGTTCGATAGCTCTGCACAAATAATATGCTAGATATGATGTCAATATATCATGCACAATGAGACATTTACCTGGACATCAACCTTTAGAATGATATTCAGCTGGTGCATATCTAGACCAGATTTCTTTCCTGTTGCAACAGCAGAAGCAATTGAAGATAAAGTGACCTTTGTTTCCCCTGCCTTGGCAGATATCCGAGCAACCCGTAATGACTGAGCACAAGCTTCTGCCCTTTCACGTGCAACATCAAGAGATTCAACAACCTCAAACTCATCACCCGCAATTGGAACACTACTCAAACCAATGACCTAGGAAATTGAATCTTACAATAAGGAAGCTGAGGCATGAGAGATAAGTAAATAAAGAAGGAAATGAAAGCTTAAGAGAAATAACTACAGCGAACTTCCGTAGAAGAATATACGCAGGGATCACCTAGATTATTACAACATTTTTCTCTTGTTCCAACATATTTTTCTAAAATATCATAAGACCAAACTTTCAAATGCCCAATGTGTTTAAACCATTAACTATTCATGTTGAGCAATACATTTTAAGGGCACTAACTAAAAGACATGATGCAGATCATCAGATGTGAAGAACATTGTCCACACCACAAGCATGGAAAGTTCTACTTTCTGATTACTTCAGCAGTTTTTTATGAGGTATTGCAGACTCTTAACTTAAAAGCATTAGATTAATCTGGACTGGTGTCTTTGATTATAATATTTAGTTATGATCTTAGTTCCACATTAGACTTCTCTTTGTTTTCCAATCAAATACATGGGTCACTTAACTTATTGGCCAATAATGAAATATAATGGACTATTAATTAAATTCAGGAGACATAATTTCAACATTTACTAAAACAATGTTGAACCTCAGTGTTATGTACAAAATGCATTTATAGGGATGATGGAACGAACAACTGATATGAACAAATAAGTCAAACTAGTCAGTTAGCTAATTTTTTACATATGCCGGTTTGTAATGTGATACATCAAAATATTTTAAATTGGAGTCACAATGATGAAAAGATGAAAATAAGATGAGAAAATAAACCTGCACGGCTGTTGATGGTCCAGCTTCATCAACACGACCTCCCCTGTCATCAAACATAGCACGCACCTGCTCATGAAAAGAGTTACTGCAAAGTGTTGGTAAGCTATAAGAAAGGAAAAGAAACCAAGGCCACCAGCATTTTAAGATGAAACATTAATATAACTTTAAAACGGCTAGTAAAAAAGTAGGTCATATTTTTCTAGGAATATTTCTTAAGTCAACTTTCAAGTCAAAATCAAACCTTTCCAAAAGCTTCACCACACACAACAACATCACTCTTTTTAAGGGTTCCCTTTTGCACAATAAGAGTGGCTACGGCTCCCTTAGCTTTATCAAGACCTGCTTCTATAACAGTGCCTATAGCATTTCTTTTAGGATTGGCTTTCAATTCTTGCAGCTTCACAAATTATGGAAAAGGTCAAATTAGGTATGCAATTCTCCAAGAGGATCAACTTCAAATGTCAAACCACATCTTATACCTCAGCTACAAGCATAACTGTCTCCAATAATTCATCTACATTCTCTCCTTTAAGAGCACTGATCTGATCCAGGAGACAATAAAAAAACCCTCAAGAATCATGAAAAATGGAAGTAAATTTGTAGGTTATTGTTAAAGGTGAGCAACCTGAACCATAGGGATGTCACCACCCCATACTTCTGGCATAAGACCAACTGAAGAAAGCTCTTGCATGACCCTTTCTGGATTTGCTCCATCCTTGTCAATCTGAATCCATATAATGAACAAAAATGATCAGTTATTTGCACCTGATATGCAAAGAATACATATCATGACTGAAGAGGCGTGCCTTGTTGATGGCTATGACAATAGGCACCCCAGCTGCCTTTGCATGAGCTATTGCCTCACTAGTCTGTGGGCGGACCCCATCATCAGCAGCCACAACAATGATGACGATGTCAGTCACTCTCGCTCCACGTGCCCTCATAGCACCAAATGCCTATAAAAAATCACAAACTTAATGCAAATTACAAGATTTCTGTTATATTAAAAAACAAAAAATATATTTAAAGGCCTTAAAACCAAAAGGAAACTTTTTTCTGAATTTTTTTCCCAAAGAAAAGGAGAAAACTAATAAGTACCTCATGGCCTGGAGTATCAAGAAAGACACATGATTGAGGCTTTCCGTCAACTGGGACAAGAACCTTATATGCGCCAATACCTTGAGTTATTCCACCTGCTTCTGATGCTACCACCTGTAGCAATGAATCAAACACAGCTTAAAACTGTTTCACTATAATTTCTTTCCAGGACATTCATATTTACTAGCAATCTAAAAGAGATAAACATGCTGCAATAAAGATATCACAATTTACCCTGCTTTTACGGATATAGTCCAGCAGTGTCGTCTGTGAAATGAAATCACAAAAGCAAAATGTTAAAGGTTGATATATACAAGGACTTTATGCTACTTGTACCAACAAGAAGGGAAAAATTAAAGGATACCTTCCCGTGATCTACATGCCCCATAATTGTAATAACAGGAGGCCTGTCTTCTAACATGTCCAAATCCTCCTCGTCGAGAACTTCTTTCTTCTTTGCCATCTCTTCCACTCTAATTGGATCAACTTCAATTACTTCGACATCATACTCCTTGCATATCATCTTGACCATGTCTTTATCTAGAGTCTGAACTGCATCAGGCTTAACCCCTTTTGAGAACAAAAATGTAAGAATATCTGCTTCACTAACAGCCAAGTTATATGCTAATTCCTCAGTCAACATGCCCTCTTCACCCACTTCAAGGATCTCAACTTTAACAGGTTCTGCAGCTTTAGCTGCTTGGAGTCTTGCAGCTTTACGGCTTGCCTTACTCCATTTCCTTCCTTTCCTTGCACCAGGGATGGACACATTAAGCTCTGAGGCTTCTTCTTCAGATATCACCCCCTCATCTGCGATACGTCTACGCAAACTACCAGTGGTACTTGATTTCTTGCGACGCTCATCTTTGACTTTGGAGGGTGGGGAACCTTTTGCTGGCTTCAAAGGGGTCGCTAGCACGGCTTCAGCTGCAATTGGATCAATAGCTGGCTTCTTTTGTGCAAATTTGTCTATAAGAATTGGTTTTCTTTCCTTTGGGGCATCAGGCTTCTTCATTGGAGGGGTAGGTGGAGCAACTGGTGGCCTTGGTTGCAGTTTCGGCCTAGTTGGTGAAGTCATTTGAGGCCTCAAAGAAGTACCTGGTGGATCTTTCCTCTCTTCCTCATTGGGCTTTGGCATTTCTTTAACCACCTTTTGCACGGTTGCCACCGGATTCCCCTTTCGCCAAACACTCTTAAGAGTCTTTGTCTTCCTTGCGGCTGAAGTCTCATTATTTGATCTTATTGGTTTGGTGCTCCCATTAGATGCAGCATTGTCCTTTATATCTTTACTCCCGAGCTTTACTTCATTCGTGGTCTCAAGCTTTTCCACCTTCTCTAAAACCTCACCAAGAGATTCTATCACTTTTGTTCTGTCTTCCACTGAGTTTACCGGCTTCTCACGAACAGCCTTGTCAGACGACCAAATGGCTGAAGCTGAGTTTGAAGGACCTACAGGGACACTGGGGCGCGCTTTTAGTACGGGCTTGGGGGCAGGTTTGAGGATGAGATCAGTATCGTCCTCTCTGCTACCACTACTGTTACTCGCCTTCAATGTGGACTCCGGAGTGAATGGAATATCCCTCTCCTCGATCAAATTGGTAGTCACCATACACTTACAGACACGACCTCGAGCGCGACTCCATTGCCTCGAACTGCCGAAGCTACCGAATCTAATACTAGAAACGACATGGATTCTCCTGACGGTTACAGGCGACGCGGAAATCTCGAACACAACCGGCGAGACTGGCCTCGCGCTTCCCAGCGACGCAAGGGAAGCGGGAGAAGCCATGGTTTCTCAAGAACAACCTTGAAGACACACAAACATATGATTCCCTTCAAACTAGCATAAAAATCGCATCTTTCAATCGATGCTCGAACTCAGACGGCGAAAAACACAGTAAAAATGGCTTCTTGGGCAAAACCACTCGAACCCCCCACCAAAATTTTACGAATTAATTGGTTCTAAAGTACCTGAGAAACCCTAATTCTGTTCCAATGGAAGAACTTGAGGCCTGAATTTGATAGTGGATAAGGGCCAGTGATGGGTTGTGGAGAGAGCTTTACCTGAGAAGTTGAGATAGACTTCTCGATGCTATTTCTGCCCCCCACGAGAGAGGAAGAGAAGCCCGAGAGGAGATATGGAAACGCCTCAAGGAAAAATAATGGATTTTTTCTACATACATATATCTAATGGTGGGAAAGAGGGGTTAGTTTTTGGGAGTTTCCTAATGAAGGATGTGGCTCCTTCTGCACTCGTCAATATGTATGTGATAAGGTTTGCGATAGAAGGAGATCCACTCATGCTCCTAAGAATGCCTTTGTGATGGATTTTTCATGGCTTTTGGTTTAGTCCTTGAAGTATTATTCATTGATGGCCCACATTGTTTGCTATTGACCTATATATTCTGTAGTTCTATTTCCCCATAAAAATTATAATCATGTATTACTATATCAAAATTAGGGATGTCCATGAGTACCAAATAGATTCGAAATCGATTAGAACCTATTCGATCGGATAGATTTCAAATAGACCAAAATTAAATTTGGATACGATCCAAAACAAAATTTAAGGAACCAATTAAAACTGACTCTGGTCCCAGGTCCAACACATCGAATACCCAAAATCGATATCTAAAATTTATATCCTAGAATCTATAAATGAATAGGTTCCAACATGATATCCTTGACCTGTAAATGAATATGTTCCAATAGGCTATCCGAAACTTGTACCCTGAAAACTTGTCATTTACATGCTTTAACACGGTACTCAAAATCTGTACTACACCATAGGTTTTCGGTAGAGTCCGATTCCAAGGCCGAATAGGGTAGGATCAGGTTCAAAACCTAGGAACCGATTTAATACAGGATAAAATTTGGGTATCATAAAAAATACAAAGTACCTGAACCAAAATTCTCCTCCAGTATTTTATATTCAGATGGGACTTTGAACATTTGGGGATAACAAAGAAAAAGGGAGTAAATAAACTCCATCCCAAAAAAAATTAGTTATTGATCATATTTGGTGGCATTTGTTTGATTTTTCATCTACTTAATTTACTTGAATTGATTTTGAGTGCAAACATATATTGAACGAGAGTATGATCAATCAATTAGAAGTAATGATAGGAGGGGCAAAGAACCACTAAAATTGTGAAAATGAGTTAAAACATGTGAAACTTATTAGGATTAATCTTGCATCTAAATAATGGAAACACGAAATAACAATAAGACATGATTTGTAATAACTAGGAAGATCTTTTTTATGTAAGGAATAGTGCATTTAGGTAGACAAAAGTTTGTTTTAATTGCATCAATGCAATTTGATGATCGGAACTTTTTGGTGTTGGCATAATATTTCAAAATTGTTTCCTAACAGCCGTTTGGTTACTTGGAAGAAAAATAGGATATAATGGAAATTATTTGTTTAGCATCTGCAATGAATG